>CM030361.1:270425160-271025160 GCA_017893485.1 Hemerocallis citrina | reverse complement strand
AATGTATTAGTTGCCTAATTATTAGACAAGCTTGGCTCGAATTGGGATCTGTGCAATATTTCACCAACCATGCATACATAAATGAAATATATACCAACTCAGATTCTGGATGCTAATTGTTTTTGGTTTTGTGCAGACTATGGCTCGCAGAGGTTCTACTTCTCAGTCGCAGGTTGATCCGATTGAGGTTGTCACGACTGTGCTTGAGCGGCTGATTAATCAGCAGCAAAACCATATTGATCTTGTGATGGTTGTCCTTGAAGCTGCTCGGGTTCCGCCTCCTGTTGTGCCTGTGCCGGCAAATCTTCTGCCTCGTCCAGGAACAGTTACAGATTTTATGAGGCTGCATCTCGACCATTTTTCTGGCACTGAGACACCTTTGGAGGCTGAACAGAAGTTGATCTGGACTGAGCGCTTGTTGTTAGCGGCTCGTGTTACTGAGGCTGATCGGGTGGACGTGGTTTCCATCCAGCTGGTGGATTTGGCTCATATCTGGTGGATGGCTGAGTGTGAGCGTCTTGAGAGACCTATTGGTTGGGCTACTTTTACTCGAGGATTCTTGGAGAAATTCTTCCCCAGTAGTACTCGAGTTGAGATGGAACAGCAATTCCTGGCTCTAAAACAAGTTAAGTCATTATTCCATTTGGAATTTGTTACATAATTGTTCATGCAATATTGTAACAAGGACTTTCTTGCAACAGGGTTCCAGGTCAGTGGATGAGTACGCAGCTCAGTTTACTAGACTTAGCCACTTCGCTGTCGTTCTTGTGGCAACCGAAGAGGATATGGCTCGTAGATTCACAAATGGGCTTGAGCAGGATATCAAGAGGCATCTGGTCTCTCTTTGTCTGCGTACTTATGCTGAAGCTCTTGAAGCAGCTCGAGCTCAGGAGTAGGCTCGTGGTGGTTTGGTTCCTTCTCCGCGGACTGTTCCGCATTCTACTGCTAGGCCTTTTGGTGGTCCTGTTTGGAGGCCTATCTCAACCCATCCAGTCAGGATAGCTCCGTACCCTTCTGCTGGGTTCCCGAGGGGTAGTTTTTGCGACTTCTGCCAGGTGTCTGGGCATGAGCGCAAGAACTGTTTCCGTGCCTCTCGCCGATGCTTTAGGTGTGGCTCTACTGATCATACAGTGCGAGATTGTCCACAGCCACTGCAGCAGTTGGCTCTTCTAGCTAGGAGTTCTGTTCAGCAGGCAGCTCCTGCTCGTGGTCCAGTTAGGCCACCGCGTCCTCCTCAATGCCAGATTGTCGGTCAGAGGACCGCTGTTCTGAGGAGAGGTCAAGCTTTCAACTTGACTGTTGCAGATGCTGAAACCGCTGAAGGAGTTGTGGCAGGTATATTTTGCTTTTATTGCTTTGTTGTTTTGTTGTCTTTCTTTTGCTTCTTTTCTTTTCTCTTGCAATTGTTTCTTCCATTTTACCTTTCTGCATTTTTTTTTCTCACCCATGTTCAACCATTCGTTTCCTTTTGTCTTTTGATTCTATTTTAGGGATCATGCTTGTTTGCTCTTTTCCTGCCTATGTTCTTTTTGATTCTAGGGCAACCCATTCTTTTGTCTCCTTTTGATTTTTCGCTCGCCATCAGTTAGAATGCAGCAACATGTCAGAGGCATGGAACATTGTGACAGGTGGTGGAGTTGTCATATGTTTCCGTGAGTGCAGGCAATGTCCCGTTATCACTGGGGACGTAGATTTCAAAGCCAACCTGATTATAATTGGAAATTCAAGATTCGATGTTATTCTGGGTATGGATTGGTTGGGTGAAGCCCATGCCATTATTGATTGCCGTGCCAAGAAAGTTGTCTTCAGAATTCCAGATCGAGCAGAATTTGAGTTCCATGCCGGAGAGTCTTCTCTGGGTCGAGCAAAGACTGCAGTTGAACAGGTGGATTATGCAATGGAATTGCACTCAGGCTGTGATGCTGCGCCTCTACTAGTTCGGGATTTCTTGGATGTTTTTCCAGATGAGTTGCCTGGCTTACCCCTTGATAGGGAAGTGGAATTTGGTATTGATGTTCAACCTAGAATAAAGCCAATATCGAAGAGTCCCTACGGATGGCATCGGTTGAGCTGGCAGAGCTTAAGGTATAGATTCAGCAGTTGCTTGATTTGGGTTTCATCAGACCTAGTGTTTCGCCTTGGGGTGCTCCGGTCCTTTTTGTTGACAAGAAGGATGGTAGTCGTCGTCTGTGCATGGATTATCGAGAACTAAACAGGGTTACTGTGAAGAATCGGTATCCATTGCCCAGGATAGATGATTTGTTTGATCAGCTGAGTGGGGCTGCTATTTTCTCAAAGTTGGATCTTCGTTCTAGATATCACCAAGTCAAAGTAAAGGCTGCAAATATAGAGAAGACTGCCTTCAGGACTAGGTACGGGCACTATGAGTATCTTGTGATGCCGTTCGGGGTCACGAACGTGCCGGCTGTATTCATGAGTCTTATGAACCGGGTTTTCTCTCAGTTCTTGGATAGGTTCGTGGTGGTCTTCATTGATGATATTTTGGTGTATTCTCGAAATTGGGAAGATTATGCTGAGCATCTTAGAGTGGTTCTGCAGACTTTGAGAGAGAATCAGCTCTATAGAAAACTTAGCAAGTGCGAGTTTTGGCTCGACAGGATTTCTTTCTTGGGGCACATTGTTTCTGGCAATGGTATTTCTGTGGATCCTGCTAAGATTAAGGCTGTGAAGGATTGGTCTATTCTCAAGTCAGTTTCAGAAGTCAGGAGTTTTCTTGGTTTGGCTGGCTATTATCGGAAGTTCGTCCAAGATTTTTCGAAGATCGCAGGACCATTGACTAAATTTATTGGGAAGGATCAGAAGTTTTGTTGGTATGATGAGTGCAATGAGTCTTTTGTTGAGTTGAAGAACAGATTGACGTCAGCGCCTGTGTTGACTATTCTAGATGGTTCGGGCAGATTTGTAGTTCACTATGATGCTTTTGGTAAGGGTCTTGGAGCAGTTCTTATGTAGAAGGGTCGTGTTGTTGCGTATGCATCGAGGCAGTTGAGGCCGCATGAGAAGAACTATCCTACTCATGACTTGGAGTTAGCGGCAGTGATCTTTGCTCTGAAGCTGTGGAGACATTATTTACTTGGAGACCGCGTGGAGATCTTTACAGACTACAAAAGACTCAAGTACGTCTTCACTCAGAAGGAGTTAAACATGAGGCAAAGGCATTGGTTAGAACTTATGGCCGATTATGACATCAGTTTGCAATACCATCCTGGTAAAGTAAACTTGGTGCCTGATGCTTTGAGTAGGAGACCGGCAGTTATGTTTCTTACTCAGCAGAGAGATCTCATTGAGCATATGAGGAGGTTGGAGTTGGATGTTGTGTTGCCGAGTTCTGGTCGGAGTTGTTTGGTGCTCTAGCTGCAATTGTCTCTTGTTGAGCAGATTAAAGAGGCGCAGGCTAATGATGCGCAGTTGCAGAAATTTTGAGCTGAGGTTGAGTCTGGGTCCAGGACGGACATGGTTATTCATGCAGATGGTTCGCTTTGTTTTGGTTCCCGGTTATGTGTCCCTAAGGGTGAAGTTCGTCAGAGGTTGCTCGAAGAAGCTCATCAGTCTTCGTATTCTATCCATCCCGGTGGTACTAAGATGTATCGGGATTTGAAGCTTCATTTCTGATGGCATGGTATAAAGAGGGCCGTTGCTCGGTTTGTTTCTCAATGTTTGATCTGTCAGCAGGTTAAGGCAGAGCATCAGAGAACCACTGGACTTCTTCAACCGCTTCCTATTCCTGAGTGGAAGTGGGAACATATCACTATGGATTTTGTGACCGCTTTGCCGAGGAGTCCGAAGGGTCATAATGCCATTTGGGTGATTGCTGACCGTTTGACGAAGAGTGCTCACTTCATTCCTTTTCGTTTCGGTCAGTCTACTGAGAGCCTAGCTGAGAGGTATATGCAAGAGATTGTTAGACTTCATGGGGTTCTAGTCAGTATTGTATCCGACAGGGATACGAGATTCAGATCTCAGTTTTGGGAGATTATTCAGAATAGTTTTGGAAGTAAATTAAAGTACAGTACAGCTTTTCATCTCCAGACTGATGGACAGTCAGAGCGGACTATTCAGGTTCTTAAGGAAATGTTGAGGTCCTGTATGCTTCAGTTTGGTGGATCTTGGGAGGATCATTTGCATCTCGTAGAGTTCTCGTACAATAATAGCTTTCAAGCCAGTATTAAAGCTGCTCCGTTCGAGGCACTCTATGGGCGGAAGTGTAGATTGCCAGTGTGTTGGGATGACATTGGTGAGAGGAAGTTGTTGGGTCCAGAGTTGATCACCAAGATAGTGGATGTTGTGGTCCAGATCAGAAAGCATTTGCAGGCAGCTCAGGATATGCAGAGGCAGTGGGCTGATGTGCATCGTAGAACTTTGGAGTTTGTTGTTGGTGACCTTGTTTTCCTTAAGGTATCGCCATGGTGCGGTGTCATTCGGTTCGGTGGCGGGGGCAAGCTTAGATCGAGGTTTATTGGACCGTGTGAAATTTTGGAGCGAGTAGGCAAGGTGGCCTATCGTCTTGCATTGCCGCCAGCTTTATCAGAAGTGCATGATGTTTTCCATGTCTTACAACTCAGGAGATATATCTGGGATGAGAGCCACGTGATCGACTATTCTGAGTTGACTGTTCGGCCGAATTTGACTTGTGAGATTTCGCCAGTTGCTATTGTGGATCGGCGAGAGAAAGTGCTTAAGAACAAGGTCATCAAGTTTGTTTGTGTTGCTTGGAATCCTCACTCGCCTGGTGAGTCGACTTGGGAGCTGGAGGAGGAGATTCAGCAGAAGTTTCCTTATTTGTTTAAGTAGTTTGCCTTGGTTTTGTTTTGTTTTTTTTCTTTCTTTTGGGGTTACCCTATGTATCTTCTTTTGAATTTCGAGGATGAAATTTTTCTGTTAGGGGGGTAGGATTGTAACCCTTGTTTTTCATTTTACGTATTTTGGAGTGTATTTTTCATTTTTGTGTATTTTATCTCTCTTGTATTTTTCTGAACCGCATATTGGATTTGTTTTCAATATATATTCATTTTATTTCATTTCGAGCTCCTTGTGTTTGATTGATTGTCTCTTTCGTCTCGTTTTTCGTTATTTTGATCTTTACCTCATTTTTGGCCTCGTTATCTTTATTTTATCTTTTTCTTGGTGTTATGGTGGTGTTTTGGTTGTATTTACCTTTTTCCATTATTTTATCCCTAATAAGATTGTCCAAAGCCAAAAATCCCAATCCAAATTGCATTCTTATAGTTATTTGACCCAAAATCCAAAGTCCATTTGTATACCTATTACTAGTACCTAATACCCACAACCCATTAACCCATATTTAAACCCATATATATAACCCCCCTAATCCTTAAACCCTAACCCTAAACCTAACTCTATTTTCCACTCCTTAAGCAACCGGCCTCCATCCCCCTACCTCTCTCTCCCTCCAGGCTGCATACCACCCGAGCCCAACCCCATACCAAAGCCGACCACCTCCCCTACTCCGGCCACCTCCCCTACTCCGGCCACCTCCCATCTGGCCGAGCACCATCATCCCCACCTTCGGCCTACACACAAACCCGAGACTCCATCCCCTTGCCTAGCCGACACCTCACCACACCATCAACAATCAACTCGTGCATCAATCCCTTGAACTCCTTCTCTTCGTGGTGTTCTCAAAGTGGGTGCTTGCCACTTTGATCATTGTTTCAAGGATGTTCGTTCGTATGGAGATTTCGCTCGTTTGCTTGGATTCGTTGCTTGTAGCGGATTTCGTTTGTGGGTTTTGCTTCTCTTCGTGTTTGCATCGTTCTTCATCCCCAAATTAAGGAAAGTAACTTGTACTCACAATTCATTTGTTTGATACAAGTCAAAAAGTTCACCTATAGTGTAGTTGGGTCTAAAAACAACCTTAGATTGTGTTTTCCTTGATGGGTTTTGTCTCTATTGTGATAATTTGGCCATAGATGACTAATGACACAAATCTTGATATGAAATAACCTAGGATTCGCCCGTTCTTGATTTCTAATCATGTATGTAAAATTTTGTGTGAAATTGTGTTTTGATTGATGACCCATATGATATGTTTGGTATGGATGTGTTAACAACCCTAAATCATGATATTTAGACACTTGGTAGGTTGTATTTCAAGTTTGGAAGTGTTTGGATCAATATTCTTGAATCTATGGTGTTTTTGTTCTTAAGGGTGAAATCTATATTTTCTGGATGTTCTGTATTGTTTGCTGTTTTCGACTGTGCTACATTCAGTATCTTGATTTCGGTATAAAATATGAGTTTTAAATAATTTCGTCTATTTTCAAACCCCTCTGAACTTGCTTGATTTTGATTTCGTATGATTGAGTTGTGGCGGTTTTAGTACAGAGGTGTTGACCTTTTCCAGATTCTGTTTTTGGGTAATTTTGATAACAAACTATTTTCAAGAAATATTCTATACATATTATTTTGATTTGAAACTTTGGTAAGTATTTCTTTATTGAGTTAAGGATTACCGAGAATTTTGGTGAATTTTATTGATAAGTTTTATGTGATGTTTCATGCTCGTTTCTAAAATCTACTCGTGCTGTATTTTGCTCGCTGTCCTGTAAAGAACCCTATTTTCACTATGATTCCTTATACTGTATGAAAAATATTTGTGAAATGTGAAAGTTATTAAATTTTATCTATTTTCATATCCCTTTGGCGGAATTGGTTTTCGTTTCACTGGTTGCGAGATATCTTAGTTTTCGTACGGCAGTGTTGGGATTTCCAGATTTGCTAAACTATGTTTTCTTGATGCTTTCGTATTTTTGATGACTGATCTATTCTTTCTGGAATATTATGAAATTTTATATTTTGATACTAGACATATAGGGGAATATCCCAAATGTTTCCTGAATTTATTTGAGAGGTTTTGACGTGGTTTTTCTGACTGAGAATTTGTTATCCTGATTTTCGACTGAACATGTTTTCTGTCTTGGAACCTGTTTTGAGTTATGATGTTGTGAAATACTATGTGACTTATTTATATTCGTTGGATTCGTGTTGAAGTCTATTTTCCAGATTTGCATTTCTCTAGTGACAAGAATCACTATTTTAGTACTGTACTGTCATGCTGTCCTGAATATGAACATACACTGTTTTGCTCGTTTATGTGACTGTATATCATCTATGCATACTTATTTGTTTTCCTGAATCTAATAATGATTATACCATGTTAATTTGACACTATTTCATACACATTTATACCTGTTTGATGACCATAATAAAAGTAACCAAGCCGGGATTTATGGGAAAGATCTAGTAGTGGGAAAGCATAGAAATGTGTACTTAGAAGGGGGTCCATGTTTCCCATATGATTATCTGTTATCTGACCTTGTCTACATTACTTCTTATATGAAGGTGTAGAGGAGAAGAGAACCACTAGGTTCTATCTGTCTGTCTGGATCTATTATCTGACCCTGCCTACATTACTTCTTATAGAAAGGTGTAGAGAAGAAGAGAACCACTAGGTTCTATCTGTCTTATCTGATTATCTGATATCTGTCTGAACCCTGAGTACACGGCCCTATATGATCCCCTACGAAATCTACAATCGTAACTGTTTTGAATGTAGCAACCATGTGATAAAAAGATGGCACATGAAGTGCTACCTAGTTAGTAATTAATACAAGACTTATAAAAATTTGAATCTGTATCTGTATATGAAATCTGAATCTGAATCTGCATCTGTTATCTGTATTTGTTATCTGTTATCTGATTATTTGATTATCTGTTATCTGTCTGACACTACCATGCGACACCATTACTTGACACTATCTATATATCTTTTTGCATACTATCTGACACTTGACACTTAACACTTGGCACATGTTAGTATACCATGCTAGTTGATTCTGCCATACCATGCTAGATCTGTTTCTGCTATTAATTAGATCTGTTAGTTTTTCCCATGTGCTTGTATCCTACATTCTTTGTGACCCGCAACTTGCAATTGATAGGTACTTGTTTTCTTCTTTTCTCCTTCTCCTGCAAATTTACTAATTGCAGATCAAGATGGACGACTGCCAGATGGTATTGGCGAGATGATGTATTAGTGCTGGGATTTTGCTTTATTATTATTATTAATTGTTGCTTGAACATTGAATAAAAGTGTATTTGATTTCTTGGATATCTATTTTGTATTTGGGCGATGTAACCCAGGATATTTGTTTTTGTCCAGACTCTGATTTATTTGAGGATATTGTATTTGGTTTCAAGTAAATTTCTTTTGGTGTTTTGTTTCAATTATGCATGTTGGTTGATACTTTTGCTTCCGACTCTGATTATTTCTGTGATGTGTTACAAAGATTCTTGAACAGCTTATGGTGTTAGGGTTATATACTGAAAGCATCACTTTTGTATTAACTTTTTTTCCTTATTTTTTTGAATGAGAATCATATGGGCATATGTTTGCATATTATGTTTATTATAATATTAATGCAAGTATCTGATATTCTATAAGGTTGATAATATGGTGTAAGGTGACACACAGAAGATCATATTATCAGTTCCCTATGGAATATATAAATAGTTCACAACCTAGACGGACTTGGATAATCCATTGGAAAGGTTGTAGTGTAATCTGGTATTAGTCTATCTTGACTATAGGTTTACACTAGTACACTTTGTGTGTATTGAACAGGACCACTTGAGGTTGTTCTCTTTGTACTGACTACAAAAGAGAACAAACACCTCTGTTATTATGGATGCTTATGCTCTTAATCCAGATATAATAACAGACATGTATATGCAGTGTGCATTACTTTGACTCATAAAAGAGTGAGATTCATTATGGATCAACAACCTCTATGAATTGGGTAATAGCATTGTATGTATGATGGGCTGTTGATTGTAAAAGGAATCCATGTCCCGATACGTCGGGTTGATGATGTCCCCTTAAGGAGCTCATAAGGATTTGTCATGTAAACCCTGCAGGTGGATTACATCTAACATGACAAATAAAGTTGAGTGGTACTACTTAAGGATAAAAGATGTTGATCAATATAGTTGTCAGTAACTTAATTTGATCGACGGACATTCGATATCTTAACATGGAGAGCTGAACGAGCATATAATAAAAGGAGCCCATAAATATAATTTGGGATTAGGAAGGTAGTGCAACAATAGCTCTTTAGTGGACCGAGCTATTGTTAATGGGCCTGGGTTGTGTGTTCGGGCTGAACACGGGATACCCAGATTCGTTAGGAGACCTAACCGTAATTTCTCCTCATGGTCCCTGCCGTAGCCTTATATATATCCTCTATTCTCTGGCCGTCATTTTGATTATCTGAGATATAAGATTTTTTCTCAAAATTCTATGGATGATGAAAATCATTCGCTGGGCTTTTGTTACGTATACGTATTCCGTATTATTTTTGGGAAGCCAGGCGTGATATACGCGATCCTGCGTCCCATATCACAGGTTGGGTGCATACAAGCATGTTAATGATTAGACTCTAGTGGTGTATTATACTGGGTCAAGTACTCAGGTCTTGCAGGAACATGAACATGTAGTCAAGCAATGGGCACTAGAGGTAACCCCCGCAGGCACTAGAGATAATCCCTATCAACCCCTGACGTGATACTTTGTTCTACGTGGCATTTAGTTCTATATAACTGCAACACATATCATGTAGACGGAAAATCATGTAATCTTGTGATGGGCACTAGAGGTAACCCCCGTCAATCCCTGACATGACACTTAGTTCTACGTGGCACTTAGTTTCATATAACTTGTAATCTTGTATCATCATCACAGGAAATACGAGTCCCCTTCCGAGTACAATCTTCTATATACCCCACTACTAGGTCTTTCCCTTAATACCCCGGCTTGTGATTCTTTTATAGTAATTAAATATGGTGCAACAACGGGAACAGTTTCGGAACTTAATCAGGGAGATATCAAAGGTTATGCGATGTGCTTCAAGTCATAAGTGCAAGAAATAACATATTCATGTATAAACAAATACAAGTCACAAGTCTGGGCAGTCAGACATTATTGCATAAAGATCAATTTTCCCGCTGCCACAGAAAAGAAAATCCGGTTCTGTCAAGGGTTTTAGAAACTAGATTCCTTGTCGGTTTCAGCGCATATACACACGATGTATTAAAAATACAGAAACTAGGCAAATACTCTCGTTCTTTACTGATTACATGTTCAAGCAGCATGTAAGAGTTAAGTACTTATAAACAAATGTAACTTGTAAAATCATTTAAGGAGGCAATGGCGAGGGCTCTGTTTCAGTTAATTAAGCAGGGTGATGTATATTTTAGACTACATTATGGAATTCAGACGTCATTGTACGAAAATGTGAATATCTTGCAATCAGTAGGTCGGATTGCAAGGCCGTCAGATGATCTGGATTCCAGACACAGAGGTCTAAATTTCTCATTCAATAAGTTTTAATCAATGACAAATAGAATCAGGTCTAAAATAAGGTTCTTTATTGAACTAGCATGCAAGCAGTAATCTAGAATCATATTTGCATAAATATATTAAGTCAGAAAAGTTATCAAATAATTTTACAAAAATTTAGGGTGACTCCTAATCATGTCTAGTCATATCCAGATTAATATCAAGTCTAAATATTATTGTTAGCATCTATTTTAATCAATAATTCTTGCCAATATTCTTGTAATCAGAAATCTGCAAATTTGCAACCCAACAATATTAAAAGTATGATATCTTACAAATTACAGATCGGATTCCAGATCTGTCAAAAGTCATGGAAAGTAGACTCATGGGGATACAGAATCTATTCACAAGGTTTTATCAAATTCACACAACAAGTGATTCAGAACTTCAATGCAATATCAAATAGGCAGCAGACTGGCAAACAAATTCATGTTAATTGCCGACTATTTAAATATGCAAGTATACAATTCCATGACAATTAATTTACAGAAATTCTACTTGATTATTGGGATGAGATTCCTACAATTACGAGGCTTTTCATGGTAGTTTGTTCCTGATATGGCTAAAAATGGGGTTAAATCGGAACCGTACAAATCAGGCACGAATCTTAAAGATCAGGGGTAAAATGGTAATTTCACCTACAAACGGGTCTGAAATGGGTACAGGGTCTTCTTTCTAAAAGCCCAATAACCCACGAACGGACCCATCTTACTGGGTGCGGATTCTAACCCGTGAAAGCCCAATCCGGCTGGATAAGAGAATTAGGGTTTTTGGTTTCCCTTAATCAACGGCCCAGATCACTTCTATCCATCCACTGGGAAGTAGGGATTTGATCTTATCCCAAAATTGGTCCCTAAGGCGGCTATAAATACCCCCCATCCCCCACTATTACCAGGTAATCAATCTTTTGCCAATAAAAGCTCATTCATAATCTTTCTGATTACTAACTTGAGCGTCGGAGGGTGCGTCGCCGGGATCAACCCCGGTGTTTCGCACTTTTGCAGGTCAACGGCGGGGGATCACGGTCAAACTCCGACGGAAAGGTTTCAGGTTTGACTATTCAACATCCCAAGAATCTACAAATTCTATCTGTTTGCCCCCATACCAGATTTAGCGGTAACAGATTGGCACCGTCTGTGGGAACCCACGAATAGCAATCCTTCCTCTTCCAATTGGTCAGATCGTTTCCTAACATGCCTTCCAGAAAACTAGGATCTAGAGGGTCCAACCGAGGGCCTACTCTTCCTTAGCCGCAACAGGAGGTCCCCCTCCAAACCGTCCAGCAGCAGGGGCAGCTCCCACCTCAGCCTGATCAGCCTCCGCAGCAGGACCAACCTCCTCCTCACAACCTTCAGCCCCCACAGGGTCAAGTCGGGCCCCAGAACACCGGTCTTGGGACCTCCCACCTTCCTCCTCAGAAACAGCCTCTTCATCGGGACCACATCTCCGTACATAATCCTTCAACCGATTCCATGGCCTCTTACAACCCTATTCCTTTGGAAGACCTCTGCAATACCCTCATCAACCGGTAGAAAGAAGAGAACCTTCACCGTTGTTTGGATGAAAGGCGGGCCCGTGAGGGAGCCTCCCGCCCGGAACGTCCAAATGAGCGATCTCCTCGTCGCCACGACCACAAGAGGTCCCCTCTTCACATGAGGCGGAAAGAGTCCCCTGAGTACCGACGAAGAAGGCATCACTCTCCCGCTGGTCAGCAGCCCCCGAGGGACGATAACGGACCTATCACCCGAGCCGAATTCCAAGAGTTCCAGGCTACAATCCTGCAGACCCTTAATCTCCGACCGAACAACAACAACAATGCTCAGAGGGTCCCCACTCCTCCTCCGGTCCAAAGTCCTCGCCATCGGTCCCTAACCCCTCCTCAAGCTCCGAGTCACTGCCATCACTGTCCTCGCCATTCCCCTAGCTACCATCGCTGAACTACGCCCTCCCCTTCGTACGGAGATGAGTCCAGAGACTCACTTGGCTACCGTCGAAGGGATGACGCTGTCTATCGCCATCTCCACGAGATGGAGAGGCACCTCGGTCAGCTAGATAGAGAAGAAGAACTGAGAGGAAGGACCCTCCGTCCAAGCCGACATCCCTTCTCCCGAACCATCATGGAGGCTCCCGTTCCAGCAAACTTCAAACCTCCGCAATTTGAAACATATACTGGGGAGTCAGACCCCGTGGACCACATCGAGAGTTTCAAAACTCTCATGTTGATCCACTAAGCTTCCGATGCTCTACTGTGCAAGACCTTCCCAGCTACTCTCAAGGGTCCAGCTCGGAAATGGTACTCCCGCCTTGCTCCATCCTCCATATTCTCCTTTGAACAATTTGAGACCCTTTTCGTCACCCACTTCGTGAGCAGTTGCCGAACCGAGAAGACTAGTATTTCACTGCTCTTTCTCAACCAGAAGAAGGGTGGGAAGCTAAGAGATTATGTCCAGCGGTTTACCGCGGAAGCTAGGTCCATTGCCTCCCTCGACCAATCGGTCGCTGCAATTGCCTTCCAGTACAATGTTCTCAATTCGAGCCTCCGTTCCTCCATAGCCAAAAAGCCCCCGCGAGACTTCTCCGATCTTCTTCTCAGAAGTGAGAAGTACAACCGGGATGAGGAAGCTGAGCATCGCCCCACATTTGAGGGGTCTTCATCCGGATCCAAAAGAAAGGCAGCCGAAGAAGAGTCTCCAGAAGGACAATGTGGGCCAGCGCTGCCCACCTCCCAGATTTAAGAAGTTTATTCCTCTTAATGCCAACATTTCTACTATTCTCATGGAGGTCAAGAAGGAAGGAGTCCTGCCTCCTACCCCGAAAATGAATACCCCCGGCAAGAAGAGGGACAAAGAGAAGTGGTGCCGATATCATCGAGACCACGGCCACGACACCAATGACTGTCGGGCTCTGAAGAATGAAATTGAAGCCCTCATTCAGAAGGGGCAGCTGTCCAAGTTTGTGAGAAAGGACCGCAGAAAGGACCGCATTGATCTTCCTCCACTCCCCAGGGGGCTAATAAGCATACCGAGAGGCGCAACGAAACTCCCGAGTTTGAAGAAGAACGCATCCTGCACCTCATCCATGGAGGTCCAATGGGAGGTACCTCCAACTCTTCTCGAAAGGACTTCATCAGGGAGGTCAACTCGGTGCACAGCATACCACCTCCTAAAGGCCTCGGAGTCCCGGTTACTTTTTCAGATGAAGACCTAGAGGGTGTCCGAACCTCCCATTGTGACGCACTAGTAATCAACCTCCATATGGCAAACTTTAAAGTGGAGAGGATTCTGGTGGACAATGGTAGCTCTGTCAACATCCTCTTCCTGGCGGCTTTCCGAGGACTCAAATTATCGCTGGACAGGCTTAAGCCCACCGGCTATACGCTCCATGGGTTCACGGGAGTGCCAGTGACTATCGAAGGGGTAATAACCCTCGACATAACCGCTAGCAAAACTCCTACTACCCGGACGGAGCCGATGGATTTCATGGTCGTCGACATCCCAGCTGCTTACAATGTGATTCTAGGCCGACCTGGCCTAGCTGCTCTAGAGGCCGTCCCGTCGGCTTATCATCTTAAGATGAAGTTCCCCACCAAGGCAGGTGTAGGGGAAGTAAAGGGGAGTCAAGAGATGGCTCGCAAGTGTTACATGACCTCCACCGAGGGACCCGTCCTCTCCCTCGAGACTCTTGAGATTTCCTAAGGGAACACCCAGCCTATGTCCGAACCGGTAGACGACCTGGAGGAAGTGCTTTTTACCGAGCAAGATCCGAACCGTAAGTTCTTCGTCAGCAAGTCCCTCCCCTGTGTCCTCTATTCCGACATAATCCAATGCATCACAAAGAACCATGACCTCTTCTCCTGGTCGGCTGCCAACATGCTAGGGATTTCCGAGGACCTCCTCGTCCACCACCTAAGCGTTGCTCCGGGATCCAAACCGGTCTAACAAAAGAGGCACAAATTTGCCCCTGAGCGCCAGCAAGCTATAAAGGAAGAAGTGGACAAGCTTCTCAAGGCCCGATTCATACAAGAAGTCAACTATCCCAAATGGCTCTCCAATGTTGTTATGGTTAAGAAGGCAAATGGAAGTTGGAGAATTTGCATCGACTTCACTGACCTGAACAAGGCGTGCCCTAAGGATCCTTTTCCTCTCCCCAGCATTGACACCTTGATTGACGCTACTTCAGGCCATGAGCTGCTGAGCTTCATGGACACCTTCTCCGGATATAACCAGATCAGAATGTTCCCCCCCGGATATCCCGAAGACCTCCTTCGTCACCGATCAAGGACTCTATTGCTACAGGGTAATGCCCTTCGGACTAAAAAATGCCGGTGCAACCTACCAGCGCCTCGTCAATAAGGTCTTCCAGAATTAGATCGGCCGAAACATGGAAGTATATGTTGATGATATGCTAGTCAAAAGCATCCATGTGACTGACCATGTTGCCGACCTACAAGAAGCATTCGATGTGTTGAGGAAGCATGATATGAGGCTTAACCCGAACAAGTGTGCGTTCGGGGTCTCCTCTGACAAATTTCTAGGCTTCATGGTTAGTCAAAGGGGGATTGAGGCCAATCCCGAGAAGATCAAAGCCATACTAGACATGGATCCTCTTACAAGTGTGAAAGAGGTTCAGAAGCTCACAGGACGCCTCGCAGCCATAGGGCGCTTCCTGTCTAAGTCAGGAGAGAAGTGTCTTCCTCTTCAAAGCCCTCAGGGGGGCTAAGGGCTTCGAGTGGGGCCAACAGCAGTAAGAATCGTTCGACCAACTGAAAGCCTATCTGGTCAACCCCCCACTCCCCAGCAAGCCTATTCACGGGAAAACACTCTACCTCTATCTCGCTGCCTCCGAGCAAACCCTCAGTGCTGTCCTAGTGAGGGAAGAAGACAAGGCTCAGAAGCCTATATATTATGTGAGCAAGGTTCTCCGAGATGCCGAGCTCCGCTATCCAAGATTGGAGAAGATAGCATACGCCTTGGTTATGGCAGTCAAGAAGCTCCGCCCCTATTTTCAATCCCACTCGGTGGTCGTTCTTACCGACCAGCCTCTCAAACAAGTCCTGCACAAACATGAGACCTCCGGGCGTCTGATGAAGTGGTCGATCGAGCTGAGTCAACACGACATATCCTATCAGCCTCGGACCGCAATCAAGGCCCAAGCCTTAGCTGAATTTATTGTGGAAAGCACCATCCCAGAGGTTAGTCAAACAACATACGGGCCTCCCATCTGGACAGTATATGTCGACGGATCTTCTTGCGCCGAAGGGAGCGGAGCCGGAGTCATTCTGGCAGGCCCAGATGAGTTCGTTCTCCAATACTCTCTTTGCATCAACTTCAAAGCCTCTAATAACGAAGCCAAGTATGAGGCCTTTATAGCAGGCCTGGGTATGGCTTGCAAGGCAGGGGCACAATGTATCCGGATATTCAGTGACTCACAGCTGGTCGTGAATCAGGTCTTAAGAGAGTACGAGGCGCGAGGCGACCGAATGGCTAAGTACTTAGCCAAGGTCCAAAGTCTCATGCCTTCATTTGAAGAGGCACTAATTCAGCGGATCCTTAAAGAAGAGAACTCCCAAGCAGATGCCCTCTTAAAATTGGCCACTTCCTCCCTCCAAGGTCTCGAGCAGACCGTCCTCATAGAAGTACTCCTAAGACCAAGTATAGAAGAAGAAGCCCTCGACTCGATGGAGTCGCTGCCCGTCCAGCTCCGGGACAATTGGATGAAGCCTTTGATAGAGTTCCTTAGGGATGTGATCCTTCTCGAAGATCCTAAAGAAGCCCGTCGAATCTGAACGAGAGCAGAGCGGTACACCATTGTCGAAGGAGTCTTGTACAAACGCTCCTATACCCAAGTAGATGGCAGACCCTACTTGAGATGCCTCTCCCCGGAGGAGGCTTTGTATGCCTTGCAAGAGCTCCACGAAGGTATAGGCGGAGCCCAGAGAATATCGTCGATAAACACCACAACGAAAGAATCAATGAACTGCCTCAGAACTCTGTTCAACATGTCCA
Source organism: Hemerocallis citrina (assembly GCA_017893485.1). NCBI lineage: Eukaryota > Viridiplantae > Streptophyta > Magnoliopsida > Asparagales > Asphodelaceae > Hemerocallis > Hemerocallis citrina. The sequence continues at coordinate 271,008,717 of CM030361.1, read as the reverse complement.
TAAAGATTGTAGGCGCATTCGTCACTCCAAATGACATAACTAAGAATTTGTAATGCTCGTGTCGAGTTCTGAACACAGTCTTATGCACGTCTTCAGCTTTCACTCGAACTTGATGATATCCTGATCGAAGATCTATTTTGGAGAAAAAAGCTGCTCCTTGTAGACGATCGAACAAGTCATCAATTCGTGGAATCGGATACTTATTCTGAACAGTGACCTTATTCAGCTCTCGGTAATCGATGCACATCTTCATCGAACCATCCTTCTTCATTACCAAAAGCACCGGTGCTCCCCAAGGTGACGCACTCGGTTGAATAAAGCATTTTCTCCAACAGTTCCTCAATCTGCCATTGAATCTCATCCTGCTTCACAGGTGCCATCCTATACGGTGCCTTGGAAATAGGTGCACTCCCTGGCTGAATAGTGATGCTGAACTCCACATCACGATGCGGGGGTAACCCAGGCAAATCTTCTAAGAACACAGTTGGATAATCCCAAACCACAGGAATCTGCTGCACCTCTACAGGAATCCCTATCTTCTGGCTGATAGCAAAAACAAAATCTGAACATCTCCTCTTCCCTTGGAAAGTCACTTCAGGTCCACCTGGAGCCTTCACTATTACTGTCTTGGTCTTGCATTTGATGTTTGCACTGTATACTGACATCCAATCAATGCCAATGATAACATCGACTCCCAAGACATTCAGCTCGATCAGATCGATCCCAAAAATTTGATCTCCAATCACAATCTCGCAGTCAGCATAGTACCGATCAGTGGTTAGAGTCTCCCCTAACGGAGTAGCTTCTGCTAAAACCTTGCCTAGAAACATCTTCGGTTTGACTTCCAGAACTTTGGCAAATTTAGGTGATACAAAAGTGTGAGAGGACCCAGTATCGAACAAAACAACAGCTTTCTTTACATTCAAAATAAGTTCTCCTGTTACATAACACACACTTGTCATATAACAGTTCACTAATCAACGGGAAAAGAGACAACAGAAAAGAAAAGAACACTCCTACACTCCCCTACTCGTACCAGTGATGACGTGATCCACCTCATCTGCGTCAGCTTCAGTCAAGGCAAATACTCGCCCCTGCTGGTAGGCTTCTTCCTGGTCTGCTGAGTTGGTCCATTACGGGTGACATTCTGCGGCTTGGAGCATTGAGACATGTAATGTCCCGTCTCACCATAGTTGTAGCAAGTCACCACAGGAGGTCTCACCCAATTATTTCCGGGTCTCCCATCTATGTTGACAGCATTCGCTCCCGTTGGTTTGAACCTCCGGGCCGGCGGCTGTCCCCTGACACTCCCAGCAACTGCGGGCCTCTTCCCTACATTCCAGTTGTTCCTCCTATTCTGAACAGCGTGGAACTGCTCCATGTCCGCCTCCGTGGCTGCTGCTCGTTTGACTAGCTTGTCAAACCTCTTGATACCGAGGGGTATCATCCTGGATCTCAGACTTGGCCTCAAACCATGCTCAAACTTTCGAGACTTCTTTGCCTCATCCATCACTAGTTCGGGGGCATACCTCAAAAGCTGATTGAACTTCGTCTCATACTCTCTAACTGACATGTCGCCCTGCTGCAGCGCCAGAAACTCCATGGCATTCTTCTCCTGGACATCTGAGGGAAAATAATGACTACGGAATTCCTCCAAGAATTCCTCCCAGCCAAGAACCAAGCCTCCCATTGTTCGCTTCATTGCCTGCCACCATACAGCCGCATCCTTCTCGAACTGCAGCGTCGCCAACTTCACCTTGCTGCCCTCCGGAGTCTCCAAGACTTCGAAGATAGTCTCGATCTGTCGGATCTAATTGTCAGCCGCGTCAGGGTCTGACTTCCCTCAAACACCGATGGTTTTATCCGCTTGAATGATTCCACGAGTTTGATTTTTTCGGGTACTGGATTCACAAGCACTCTTCCTTGGTTCTGATTCATGGCAACGGCAATGAGTGTCTGATAGACCCTCGCTAGTTCCGTTTCCAAGTTCAGACCTTCACCATTTCGAGCTTGTCTTCCAGCCATATTCTGATGCAAAAGATTCATTAAATTCGTAGTATGAACATGAATTTTAAATCAACTTTTCATTTCATTGAATTTCAAACTTTATACATTCGAATTTAAAACATTTCTGACATCAAAATGAAAACAGTAAGAAGACACAACGATCTAACTCCTACGGTTCCTCTTGGCTTCACGAAGCTCTCCTCGTAGTTCCTCCACTTCCTCCTTCAGTACATTGGTCATGTTTTTCCTCTTCTCGAGTTCCCAAACACGATGACTGAGAACTGCAAAATCATCCTTGTGCTTTGCCAATTGAGCCTCCAGTAGTCCAACTCTCTCCCGTAGAGTATCTACCTGCCTCTGAAGAGACCCAATGAGATTACCCGGAACTGGTTCCTCTTCGTTAGAAGAATCATCAGATGAATCCGGAGGTGGAGTGATCTCTCGGGACTCAGGCCATTCCTCTTCCACTTCTTCGGGATCTTCCTCGTCTGAATCAGCTTGCCCGGGGTAGTAATCTTCCTCAATAATGTGCCAATTGTCATATTCAGCTGGGTCGAAGTGGTCCGCCATCTTAAAGATAGAGAGAAAGAAGCATAAATCATAGAGCAACACAAATGTAAGTGACTTACATTTAAATCTCTAGACTTAACACACGCTCTAATGTCCACTTCTAGGGTGTCGTTCCTTATAAATTTGTACTACTTAGAAGCGTGCTCTGATACCACTCTGTAACACCCCGAATTTCAAAAATACAACTGAATTCGAGTTCCACAGGATCTTTACACTTCTTTCGTACAAATTTATAAGGAAATAAAAACTTTTCTTTTATGAGAGTTACATTACACCTATACATTATCACAGCGGAAGCAATATTACAATAAATTTACATGAAACAGCATTTAAATTCAATCTTGCGCAGCATGTATACTTCAATTGTCAAGCATCTTTACCCTGCATATAAAACTGTGGGCGCGTCAGTTCATTCAACTGACGCGGCCATCCTCTCTCTGTCGGAAACAGTATAACGATTCTCAATACTTAGCAAATCACAAACTTGTTCACAAACAAAGCTAAAGGGACTATCCTAGTGATGTTGTGTTGTGATTATGCACTTAGTCCTTAACGCAGTTATTATGTTATATGACACTAATGCGCACTTGTTCGATTCTATGCATCCCATACTATATAGGTCCGAGGACAAGCCCTTAACCGTTCTATATCTTGTAGGGTTCAATCCCTTGCCATGACTTAATCTACTACTGTAACTACGGTAAGTATCCTAGATGTTCTATGAGTTAGAGCTCATGTCCAGACAGCCTGGAGGGGAATTCCATGTCATGTCATGACGCATTATGAAGACAGCCTGTGGACAATTCAGCCTCCGTCATGGGACATGACACCACCCGCAGTCACCAAACATCACACGAGCGTCGCCATCGAAACGGTACTCTGGAGCAGTATCCACGTTATGTCACGATGCATCGTGAAGACAGCCTATGAATACTCTCACACCGCCAATCCAATGGCCCTCATACTCAAGGTTTTTCTCTTACTTTCATCACATCTTCACTATGTATCTAGTCCTTAGTTCTTAGAACCATGAACAAAATCAAATCTCTAGAGTTAGCCTTTCCACCATACCGGTCTTAACCATTTATTCAACATGACCCAAATCTTGGTCTTTTCATTTCAAATTTCATTTCCATTCATTTCTTTTCCAATGTCGGTATGAGGCTTAGCCACACTCTAGTTCTCAATTTTAATTCACAATCACACAAAATTGAGCCTTTCAAACTCATAAGTTCTCTTTTCAAGATTAACAATAGTTTTTCCTTTTCATGTTTATAACATTTGTATATTCATAATGTCCTTCATAACTCATCATGTCAATAAAAATTCCAATTTCATGTACAATAATCATGCATAAACAAAGAAATTCAATTGGTCATAGTCGATGGTTCATAAACTCCTCATTCTTACTTTATCAATACTAAGTCTAACAATCATACTTCCATTTTTCTTTCATTAACAAAATACTTTTCAAAACATCTTTTAATCGATATGTTTTTCTTTACCCACAAAAATAATTTAGGCTAACAATTTATAGCAGTTCTTTCTTGCTGAAGTAGTCTCAAATATACTAGGACAAAGATTATAGAAAAATTTATGAAAACTGAATATCATTTGAACTTCAGGGCAGTCGACTGTCAATCATAGCCAGTCGACTGTTCTTCTAGAATAAAAAAAACTCGAAGATAAATACTCAGGGCAGTCGACTATTACAACACAGTCGGTCGACTGTTCTGCGAGGTTCTAAAGTAAAAAAAAGAATAATTGATCAGAGTAGTCGACTGTCGAGCCATGATCGGTCGACTGTTCCGTGAGAGATTGGAACTATATTTTCATCTTTCTCAGGCCAGTCGACTGTTTCAATATGATCGATCGACTGTACTACTAGGTTTTTCAATTCTCAAAATATTTTTCTCTATTCCTTTTCTTCTCTTTTCGAAACATAACTTTCCAAATTCTGAAACATATACAAAATGTAGTAAACCAGTATTTTAGATTCATTATTTGCTTATAAAACATGCATTTTTGAATCTTAGGTTAGGTTCTATGTCCATAATTTCGACATTGAGAACACATCATGTTTGCACACGTGTTGAAATATAACTTCTACAAAAATTCTTCATTTCTTCGTTCTTTCATTTGTTAGCAATCTTCAACCTTTTTGAACACAGATTCTCATCTTATTACAAGAGAGTTACCTTAATTTAAATAATCACTTTCACAAGATACATTCAACTTTGTCTCAAATGTATAGATTTTCTTCACACAATATGGATCCTAAACATCTAGCATGGCAATACATGATGTCTTCTAGCATTTTAATTCATAATTTATCCACTAGCAATCATTTCAACAAACATTTTCAAAATTATCAATTCATCTCTACATAAGCAATCATGGAGTCAATTTCACTTAGGTTTTCATTAATCATTCTATCAAAACATTCCTAGCATGGTACTAGAATTAGAAGTCATGAGAAACACCCACCTATTTGAAGAAAAATGAATAGAAAGCTCCTAGGAATCTCCTAGAATGCACGAATAGATCCTTCTCCTCCTAGGTTGTAGCAAACCGAGCCTCTCCTAGTGCAATTCCGGCCTTCTCTTGGATGAGCACCCACACACAAGAATCTCCTCAATCTTTTACTCCCCGAAAACTCTCAATCTTTTCTCACTCTAATTCTTTTCTTTCTTTAATCAATTTTCTAATGTACTAAAATGAGAAGAACTAAGGGGGTATTTATACATAATTTTAGTGGAAATAAAGGACTACGATTAAATCAAGTGGTTTAGGATCAAGGGCTTAGATGAATTGGAAAGTTGTAGCAACTACCCATGATGAGATAACTACCTCTCCACTAGCTCCATCTCTCCCTCTCTCTTTGTCCATCCGACCTAGGTGAAAGGTGTGCAATGCACACCCCATTGTATGCACGTGTTACCCTAGTATCCCCCACACACAACTTGTACATGCAAATTAATTAATTGTCTATTATTTGAGTCTACACTACAAGTTAGACTAAAATAGAGATTAATTAAATTGCATGGGCTCACTATTGGGCAAAGAGACTATGGGCTCCAATAATTAAAATAATTAATTAATAAAGTGGGCTAAAAGACAATTTGGTTTTTTTTTAATTAGGCTTTAAAAGAAAAAAACTTTTGGAAAAATAAGGGAGAACAAATACTTTAGAAATATTTTATACAAAAATTATATAAATGAAATCATACGTGCAAAACACGTAAAATCTTAAAAATCCCATAAATGAAAACTAGGGTGTTACATCTACTCATTAACGTAATTTGGGAATGTAAATGACTTGTCTAACTCAAACGAGTTCGAGTTTCATATCTAGTACTGGATGCAAACATGTGATAATTCTATATGAATGTAAGAAGATTCAGATCAAATTTTAGTGGAAATGAAACCTTACACAGGCGAGGCACTCACTCCCTTGACCAACTGAAGTGAAATAGTGAAACAAGCATCAAATTCATACCTAGGATTTGCAAAATTAATCAAAATAGTAGAGCGTACACAGATCTAACAATCAGGTAGAAATTGAAGAATTCAGTGTCAAACATGATATAGTAGAGCATACACACAGATCCAGTGAATGTAGAAAATATTCCTTTAGAAGACATAAGTTGTTATCATGGAAGAAGATAGCCTAAGTCCTAATTTAGTAATTTGTGGTAAATTTACAGTTATCTCAGCAGAGGGGTGTATTTGAGTATGTTATTCAATAAAGATGCAGAAGCCAAGCCGCTAAAGGGAGCAAGACATGCCAATATGACATGAGATGGAATGGCATGCATACTTGACACTGACAGAATGACAAGTGAAAATCTATATAAAAACCAACAATAATGCATTAAGTGTTGCATAAGTGTCCGATATTCACTTAGCATGTTTCAATCTGGCACGATTCCAAATACAATTGTTCATTCGACATTTAAAAAATGCTTACCAATTTCTTCATGATAAAGGCTGAAGGCACCTCAATCACACTATAAGTCGCACCAAATCCCAAGTGAAAGGCAGCGGTGGGAAAATATGGAACAAAACAGGAAGTGGGTCCCACTCAAATATCGAAGAGACGTTTGAAAATTTACAAGAAGCAAAAAACCAAATACAGGGCGACTTTGGGAACCACGAGTTGCTCCCAGAGCTCCACCACGGTGCTAAAGCCTCCCTCAAACGAGCTAGCTTATGCTGGTATTTTGGGATCAATGGTATGCCTATCTATATCCGTCTTCACTCATTTACCATTGTAGGACTAAACCTCTCATTCTCTACCACGCGACCTTCTAATTAGTTCTCTAAGGCCACTTATATCTACGCTAGAATGGTCACAATGTCAACTTACAGATTTTTCACTTACCCTACGAGCCCATTGATCATATCCTAAACCCAAAAACTGATATCATATAGCCAAAGGCCGTACGAGAAGATAAAGAAGCAAAAAAATAAAAGCATAAATTGAATAATAATATATCAAAACCAGCATATAACCTATAAAGAATGGGTACCATAGATTAGTAGGGTAAGATACTAATTCGCTACTTGAAGTATTTGTTTGCACAGATGGACTGTTATCTTTGGAAAGAAACCACTCAGAGCCTTAAACAATGGCATTAATCAATAGGATATGGATTGTTATCTGGCAAAAAGTAGCCCGCAATTTAACAACACAAGAAAAACAGGAAAGTTGGAAGACCATGTAAAAGTAAGTAACTACATTGTATTGGAAAAAAAAATTAACAAAGACTTCATGACAGAGAATGGAAGGTTGCTTTTGAAAATTATTTTAGAATGATCATCAGCTAAAGTAACTACACAAAAATCCAGAAATTTCAGACAAAAGACAAAAGAGAACAGATGAGTGCCAAACCATAAAGATTTGAGTGCATAAATTAGCTCAAGTCGCCTAACTTGTAATGCATCTCCATAGTAACTTTTCATATCTGAGACTGACTCTCCCATTGAAACTTTGGATTGCACTTTATTGGACCCATCAGGACTCAGAAGAGCATTTAGGATATGAATAGGACAACAGAAAATTCCAGAATCCAACAAGGGTTGTTTTTCGACTAGCTGTAGATTTGTGAAAATATGTTCAGTATCTCTAATGAAAATCCATTCAGATGTGTAAGTGCATGTGTACATATACAAATATCATGCTATCATCACAAAGGAAAAGATTTATATCATATCATATAATTTGCTCCAACTCCAAGCAACATTACAGATCACACTAAATGGAAGAAATGGCCTAAGGGTGCAAGTACCGCAAAAAAGATGAGACATCAAATTTTATTTCATTTTTTCTCCTCTTGAGCAATAAAATCCAGACGTGACAGGTAAAACAAGGTCAAAAGCTATAACAGAAACAGGAAAATGTCTGCTAAGAATCAGAAAACAAAAATGAAAGTAGATCATATCAATTTATATAGAAACAGAGAAAGTAGGTAGATGAAGAGGGAAGCCCTACAAAAGCATCTATTTCATCACCAATTTGTACATGACTCCTTTCTGATAAGCATAGTTATCTAGCATGCAAGTCTGCATGTTAATATAGAATGAAATGTTCACTAAACTCCTGAGATTCCCCCAGAATCAAAAACAATTTGACTATCAGTAGTAGGATCAATTTAACCATCTGTGCACATATTTTCACCATACAGTAGAATAACTTTATTTTCCATAAGGAATTTTGTAAAACCCAATTCTAAAAGAGATGGGAAAATGGTATGATATGATAGGATAACTTGAATATGTAAGGAATTAAACATACCTCTGACACAAGAACTTCTATAGCATACAACAAATTTGATCCTGGACTGATATCATCCTGCAAGAAATACAGATGTTCACAATAAAAAGATGCACTTCCATACTGTAAATGCTCAAAGCAATTCAAAAATGGAAAATCAACCAGATGTGGGGTGGGTTGGATACCTTTGTCACTTCTGAAAAGAAGTTGATGACCTTAACAACATTCAAAGATCTTCCCCTGCTATACATCCTTAACTTCTCTACATCTGTCACAAAAGCTCTTCCAACGACAAAAGAAAAAATATGTGCTTCAACTAACCTGTGAATGAGATATCAAATAGTTCTCTTTAATAAAGGATGTCCAAAGAAACTACGAAACACTTAACAAAATTATCAGACACTGCAATATGCTAGACTGCAGCATAGCTCAAAAGATAGAGGATCACTTTACATTTAAACTAATGGGAAAAGATCCATACTTAGTAACTAATTGTGCTACATTTGACTGCTGCTTCACTAGTCTACAAAAATCATCTACTGCCATGTTTAACGCCATCTCTTTCTCCTGCACAACCCAAATTACATAAACAAACAATGAGTCATCAATCAAAAGGAGTAGCGATATGGTCGATATATTCATTAAAATGTACAACACGGGATATGGATTGAGAGAAACCTTTTCAGAACCGGTAGAGTGGAATTCTTCCCAAAATTTCTTGAAGTCCCACTCCAGTTCATGTTTTCCTCTGCAATTATCAAAATAACCAACATAAACCAATAATAAATCAAGATTAGGGAATAGTGGAAATGGGAGAAAAATAACAACAATAACAACATTTGTTCAACTGAATCAAATTGAAATGAAGTGCGTACAACCCATGACAAAGCAAGGTAGGTCAGATGCATAACAAGATCAGTAATTAACAGAAAGCTTGGTCGATGAGGACAAATTCATGTTCTACTTGGTCCTTTATTTCAAACAGAAAATGAATGATGATATTTTTCTCTCCCTCATTATCATAAGGTAAATCAACCTTTACTCTGAATACTATTTCTAAACTCAAATAGATATTTAGTTTCCAACTCATTCATCCTTCTCCTAAAAGTGGGCTTTCAAGTCTCTCAATATGTCATCATTTTTCCACCATTGTAAATTAATAAGAAGAAAAAGGAGGAAAAAGTAAACTCTTATCGCTCCCCATAACTTTCCTCTGATCTCAACCCTGTCCTTTCCATTAAAGGATCCAAATCTTTCATCTTTGTCTTCTTCCCTAAATATGTTCAATATACATACCAGAATGCAACATTCAAAATTTGCTAAAATTATGCATCTGAAAAGCATAATGTCCTTAAACCTCCAATCAGAAGCACAATCGTTCACCGAATCAGCACTTCTCTTTTTTTTTTCTTTTCTTTTCTTTATTTCACTCAACAAAGATAAAGTCCCAAATCAATGAGCAATGAAGCAAACATGCCCATCTCCTTACTGGATCCCCCCAAAGAATCTAACCAATCATTTACAAACTCCAGCAAAATATAATGCCATCCCATTTACAAGTAAACAATCAAAATTCGCAAAAATCACTAATCTAAAAACTAAAATGTCCAGAACCCTCCAATCACAAATCCGATCTCTCAGCTCATCATCTCGTCAGCTCGTCTTCCCTTTTAAATCTTTTCCCATTCCTATAACAAATACAAACTCAATGAAACACACCTATCTACTCAAATCTATTCAACAGTAAACAAAAACTTACTAAATCCCCCCAAAATACAAGCTTCCAAACAAAAACCCTAAACATGTCCATACCAGAATCAAACAAATACAAAATTCACCTGATCATAATGTCACCTACCTACCAATCTAAGTAATACAATAACTATAATGTCTCAAAACACCCTAATTTTCACTCAATCAGCTCTTTCATCTGTTCTTTCTACCCATCCAGCTAACTGAAAAACATAACAAAATCAAAAAATTACTAGATCCACCCCCCCCCAAAACAAAAAAAAAAAACAATTTGACGGCGTTGGGTGGCGGCGGAGGAAGAAGGCGACAATGGAAAGGAAAACAACGGTAGAGGTGGCGGTGGCGATGAAGGAGCAACGACGATGGTTGGAGAGGGATGACAAAGGCGACGTGGTGAAATGACGCGACGACGTGGTCAGTCGGGGATTTGGGTGTGAGAGAGAGAGGAGAGAGAGGGGATTCAGGTGTGTGTGAGAGAGAGAGAAAGAGTGCGAGAAGGGTGTGAGTGAGAGATTGTATAAATTGGGGAATTTGGGATTTGGGGAGAAAATGAAAAAGTTGGAGGGCAAATGAAATAATTTGGGGGGTTCAATTGGCGATCGGATAAATAACTTAAAAATTTTCCCCTTAGAAGTCCATTATAATAGTATTATAACATTATTTGCTTCTTATATATATAATATTATTTGACAGGTTAATACATTGTATTGGCTTGTGTTCTCCAATTTTCCTATTGTTTTATTTTGGAGTAAAAGAACTGAATCTCGTTTCGTAGCTTTGTAATAATATTTCAAACACATAATGATACATTTAAATAGTTTTCCTTATGTCATCAGCATTACAAAGAAACAGTTAACACAAGACTTTGGATATAGATTATTAAGGACTAGGTGATGGCTTAGGGCAGGTTGAGGACTAGGTGCCCGTTGCTCGTGGTTGGGAGCAACATTAAGGGTCTGCATAACGGCTTCTTGAAAATCCTGGAACTCCGCCCTTGTGACTGGTGCCCCTTCAGCTTGGCGGTCCCTAGGTGTGGCTCGGCTTACTAGAGTATGACTTCTCTGCCGATGACCTTGAGGCGACTCTCTTCGCCTCCTTGGGAGAGGGGGTCTTCTGGTCCTCTATCTGCGGGGGGTCCGGACTCTCGAGACCCCTGGGTGCTCAGGTTGATGGACTCCCTCAAGGGCTCTCCATCCATTCAAGCGAGTTTGGAGGTTGACCCCATGTTGGCGGTTGACAATCACTTGACGGAGATCTTGCTCGGGAGAGCTTTGAGAAACGATAGTCAACTGAACGATTGTGGACCGCGACATGGTCATGAAGAGGATGTTGCTTTGGATGATTCCGACGGGAGCCCACCTCGGTAGCCCCCCGAGACCCTGGAGGGGCCTGTTGGTGTCACGCCCCACTTTCCCAAAATATGGAACACGAGTATGTAACGTAGGCCCAGCAAATGATGTAAACACCATCCATAAGCTGTACCAGACTAACTCAGCAATAAGAACAATAAAGTACAACCACGCAGGAAAATATAACCACATGAAATAAAGATAAATTCCAATAATAAATGAAATAATCCAACAGTATAAATATCCAACATCTGGAATCAAAACAACTACGGGTCATAGAGCCCACATCAGAGTACAAGTCATAATAATATTCAAGAAATAAATAGCAACATGTAAAAATGGTTCAAGAAGAGACTTACTTGTTATATTGTAGATATAATTAAATAGGAATAACGGGATTAGAATTCCAGGCGAAATCTCTCAAAAACACGTGCGAAGAACCAAAAGCAACAACCAAAAGCCAAAAGCAAATCTTCACATTGGATCGGGACAGAACATAGAACGGCAAAACGGGATCTGACGCGTCCAGAACATAGAACACCAAATCTGACCAATAAGGGCTCTCCCTTACACCGGATCCGATCCAAACATGGGACAACAGGAGGGGGATCTTATGTGGCCGAACACGGGACAACGGCGGCGACCAATCAGTGGTCATCTCCTACCTTTGGCAAGGAGAGAGAGAGATGGCGAATGGCGGCGACTGCACGGCTGACAGCACGACAACGCGACCACGGCTAAGGCGACGGCACCACGGTCGGGTAGCGACGGTGGAAATGACAACTCTGATGAGCGAAAAGCTCTGTTTTGCGATCGAAAACATAGGACGACGGCGCACGGTGATCATGGGGACTCGGCGGCGACGCTAGGGGGTCTCAGTGGAGCGGCGATGGACGACGAGGGCAATGGGGGTGGACGGAGATGGGTTAGGGCGACGGTGAGGTGGTTACGGCAAAGGTGAAGCTTCGGTGATAGGTTACAGCGAGGAGAACGGTGGTGATGATGGGGCGTGAGAAGGCGAAGAGGGCGATGGGGTGGAGACGGTGATGGTGATGGTGGTGAAGGGCGATCGGAGTTGCAACAGGCATCGGGGGTGGTTTGCGGTTGGGTTTGGGTTTAGCAAAAACAGAGAGAGATGGATAGAAGGGTGCGGAGAGAGAGAAACGGCGGAGAGAGAGAGAAAGATATAGATTATTAGGGTTAATTAATAGGGTATTTATAGGGATCAAGAAATTAGGGTTTTTGGTTGAGATTATGTGAGTTCTGGATATCGGTTTTGTCTCCAAAAAGAGAAAAATGAATGCAAGAAGACGAGACGAACATAAAGGAGAACAAGTCAAACTCAAAATAGAAAAGAGTCCAAATTGCAAAGAGAACAGAATCCAACCAAAAGAACATAGATCAATCAAGAGGTAACAAAAGAACCCAAGAAACAAAATACACTATAACAAATGAATCCAAATACAATAATCAAAAGAAAAGAAAATACAATAAAATCTGAAAATAGGGCTTACAAATCCTACCCACCTTACAAGAAGAATTTCGTCCTCGAAATTCATACAAGATGTACACAGGGCAAACCCCAAAATAACAAAGCAACCACTACTCAAACAAATAAGGGAGCCTCTCCCGAATCTCTTCCTCTAACTCCCAAGTAGACTCCCCTAGCGAGCGAGGATCCCAAGAAACTCGGACCAACTTGATGACTCTATTCTTTAGCACTTTCTCTCGACGGTCTAAGATAGAGATGGGTTGAATTTCACAGGACAAATCCGGCCTCACAGACAAGTCTGAGTAGTCAACCACATGACTGTCATCTCTGATGTATTTCCTGAGCTGAGAAACTTAGAATACATCATGGACACCTGCTAAAGCTGGCGGTAACGTAAGCCTGTAAGCTACCTTACCCACACGTTCCAAAATATCGAATGGACCGATGAATCGAGGACTCAACTTGTCTCCACCGCCGAAATGGATAACACCTTTCCAAGGCGATACCTTAAGGAACACATGGTCGCCTGCCTCAAACTCTAGAGGTCTCCGACGATAATCAGCCCACCTTTTCTGCCGATCCTGAGTGGCCTGCAAATGCTTGCGGATCTGAGCCACGACATCAACCGTCTTCGTGATCAACTCAGGGCCTAAAAGCTTCCTCTCGCCGATATCATCCCAAAAGATTGGCGATCTATGCTTGCGCCCATACAAAGCTTCCAATGGAGCAGCCTTGAGACTCGCCTGGTAACTGTTATTATAAGAGAACTCGACCATGTGAAGATGATTCTCCCACGAACCTCCAAACTGAAGAACGCAGGATCTGAACATATCTTCTAGGGTCTGAATCGTCCTTTCTGACTGCCTAGTCATCTAAGGATGGAATGCTGTACTGTAGCTCAAGTTGGTACCCAAGCTCCTCTGTAAACTCTACCAGAATTGAGACCTGAACCTCGTATCTCTATCCAATACAATGCTGACAGGAACTCCATGCAGATGAACAACCTCCTGAACGTACTGCTCGGCCAAACTCTCCGTGGACTGATCCACACAGAAAGGAATGAAGTGAGCACACTTCGTCAGCCGATCCACTATCACCCAGATAGTATTATGACCTTTAAGACTCCTCGGCAAAGCTGTCACAAAGTCCATCGTGATATTCTCCCACTTCCATTCAGGGATAGGAAGGGGTTGCAAAAGTCCTGCGGTCCTCTGATGCTTCGCCTTCACCTACTGATAGATTAGGCATCGGGCAATGAATCGAGCTACATCTCGCTTCATACCATGCCACCAGAAATGCTATTTCAAGTACATGTACATCTTGGTACCACCAGGATGAATAGAATACGGGGACCGATAAGCTTCCTCGAGTAGCTTCTGCCTGACTTCTCTTCTAGGTACACACAATCTAGAGCCAAACTGAAGTGACCCATCAGCATGGACAACCAAATCAGATCTCAAACTAGCTTCAACCTCACTCTGAAACTCCTGCAATTGCTGATCACTCCCATGAGCTGTCTTGATCTGCTCTACCAAGGACGACTGCAACTGCAACAACATAAGCTGCCGATCTGATCTGAGAAGCAACACATCTAACTCCAGCCTCCTCATGTCCTCCACTAGTTCCTTCTGCTGGGTGAGGAGCATAGCGGCAGGCCTCCGACTTAAAGCATCCGACACTGAATTAACTCTGCACGGGTGATACTAAAAATTGATGTGAAAATCTGCCATTAATTCCAGCCATCTTCTTTGCCTCATGTTCAACTACTTTTGCGTGAACACATACTTGAGGTTCTTGTGATCTGTAAAAATCTCAACTCTATCCCCAAGCAAGTAGTGCCTCCACAACTTCAAGGCAAAGATCACAGCTGTAAGCTCCAGATCATGCGTAGGATAGTTCTTCTCATGAGGTCTCAACTTCTCGATGCATAAGTGACAACCCTGCCTCGCTGCATCAGCACTGCTCCCAGACCTCTCTCCGAAGCATCACAAAAGATCATAAAACCACCCGAACTGTCGGGTACAATCAGCACAGGCGCTGACGTCAACCGATGATTCAACTCAGTGAAAGCTCCATTACAAGCTTCATCCCAGACGAACTTCTGCTCCTTCTTGGTCAAACTGGTCAAGGGTCCAGCGATCTTGGAGAAATCCTGAACGAACTTCCGATAGTAACCAGCCAAACCAAGGAAACTCCGTACCTCAAAAACAGACTTCGGAATAGGCCAATTCTTGACCGCAGAAATCTTCGACGGATCCACAGAAACACCAGCATCGGAGATAATGTGGCCAAGAAAAGCAACCTGATCTAACCAGAACTCGCACTTATCGAGCTTCCCAAACAGCTGGTTCTCCTTCAAAGTCTGCAGAATCACCTTCAAATGCTCGACATGATCTGCCCTGTTCCGCGAGTACACCAATATATCGTCGATGAAAACCACATCAAACTGATCCAAGAATGGCGAAAATTCATGGTTCATCAGACTCATGAACACAGCCGGCGCATTAGTCACTCCGAAAGGCATCACCAAGAACTCGTAATGCCCATATCTCATTTGGAAAGCCGTCTTCAGAACATCTTGTGACTTCACCCTGACTTGATGGTACCCGGAATGCTTATCCAACTTCGAGAACACCGAAGCACCTCCCAGTTAGTCGATCAAATCATCAATCCTCGGCAATAGATATTGATTCTTGACAGTAACATTGTTCAACTCCCTGTAGTCCAAGCAAAGCCTGCGGCTTCCATCCTTCTTGCTGACAAACAGAACTGGGGCTCCCCATGGCGAAACACTAGGTCTGACAAAACCCTTATCAAGCAGCTCCTGATCTTGCACCTTCAGTTCTGCCAATTCAACCGGTGTCATACAATACGGACTCTTGGAAATAGGGGTCGTACCAGGCAGAACATCAATGCTGAACTCAACATCTCGGACTGGTGGCAGACCGGGCAATTCCTCGGGAAACACATCAAGGAATTCCCGCACAACTAAGGGTGCAACAACCCTATCAGAACCCAGCGACGCCAGAGAAACAACCTTGGGATCCAACGAGTTCTTGACACGCCCTGACGGTGTCTTACCCCCATGGAAAACAAATTCTGGTTGACCAGAAAGCCTGAAAGTCACCTTCTTCTCCTGGAAATCAATCATGGCACAGGAAACACCCAACCAGTCCATGCCCAGAATGATATCGAAACCGGAGTTGGGAATCACAATCAAATCTGCCGAGAAAACCACACCACCAATCAGCAACGGACTCTGCTTGCAAACCCTAGAACAGACAACGACACCTTCACCTGTGGTGATGTCCCAAGCTACAGGCATAGCATCGTAAGCCAAACCATGCTGATCGACAAAGTGAGGAGAAATGAAAGAGTGGGTAGCACCCGAATCAAATAACACATGCGCTGGAAGAGAGAAGACTAAAATCACACCTAGAAGATCAAACAAAGAATAAGGTGCTAGCAGGATATATACACGAATAATTGTACAAAGGAGGGAAAAATAAAATAAAAATAAAAATAACATGCTGAAAACTGAAAGAAAGAAAAGAAAGTACAACTACTGTGATATACCTGCAACCACTTTAATAGCAACTTCCGCTTCCTCGGCTGTCAGGTTATAAGACTGACCACGACCACCAACCTGACCTCCTCTAGGAGCCACACGCCTCTGATCAAAGACTTGCCTCTGCGGAGGAAGAGGCGGCCTGCCCTGACCACGTCGGCGCTCCTAGCTGAGCAGCACCAGTAATCGGCACAGAAACTCTGCTCCTCGGACAGTCACGAACCATATGCTCACTGTTCCCACACACGAAACACTACCGGTTGGCCATCCTGCAATCTCGCAGTGAATGCCCAGTCTTATGGCAATAGCCACAAGTCTCAACATTTTTCGGGACAAAAGGTGTGTACGGCTATGCTCTCGCGAAAGGGGGTGAAATTGGCCTCCGAATAGGTCCTCCGAAAGGTCAAGCTGCAACAGGGTGCGAAACAGTCCTCTGAGGAACACTAGATTTGCTAAGAATCTGCTCTTGGATCCGAGCCGCATCCAGAACATTGGAATAAGCACGAAGCCGAAGAGCAGCCAAATGGTCCCGGAGGGGAAAGCTCAAGCCCGACAGAAAACGACTAGCCCGAGCCTCATTAGTGGCAATGAGGGTAGGGGCGAAGCGACTGAGCTGAGTAAACTCTGCAGCATACTCGTCCACGGAACGGTTTTCCTGATTAAGATAATGCTCAAATTAATACCGTCACAAGTGAAGTAGGCAACAACAAATGACATTTAAGAACATTATCTAGCTGACCTGAGTTAGGGAAACTAATTGTCGCTCCATCTCTGCCTTGGTAACACTGGGAAAGAACTTTGCCATGAAGCTCTCAGAGAAAGTGGCCCACTCAGTGGGTCGCGGCATTCTCTCGAATTCAACCAGGCACCAGATATGAGCGAGATCCACCAGCTGGATGCGAACCACATCGACACGATCTACCTCAGCAACACGAGCAGTGACCAGCAGTTGCTCCGTCCGGATAAGCCATTGCTCGGCTTCCAACGGTGACTCAGTACCCGAAAACTTATCCAAGTGCAGCCTCATGAAATTCGCTACCATACCAGGCCTAGGTGGCAGAGGCCTAGGTGTAGGTCAAGTGACATTCCATTGGCTGCCAAAGTGGCTCTTATCAGCTCATTGTTCTCCTGCTAAAGAGCCATCATCTGCTGAATCGTCTGGAGAATAGCAGCGTTGTCTGGCTGCTGATCCCCTGAGTGAGAAGAAGAATTCCCACGAGCCATAGCCTGAAACACGATCAACGATGGTCAGTACCCAGATCATATGTTGGTTATTATACAAGTATTCATGTGATTATCGTGGTGTGCAAATCACTGAGTTAACCCGGCTAGAGCTAAACTCGACGAATATACCAATCAAAGCCAACTCTCGTAAAAATAGTCATGTTTGACTGATATATATTCAACCCTAGCATCTGATACCACTAAAAATCCTGTCACGTCCCGCTTCCCAGAATACGGAACATGAGTACGTAACGTAGGCCCAGCGAATGATGTAAACACCATCCATAAGCTGTACCAGACTAACTCGGCAATAAGAACAACAAAGTACAACCACGCAGAAAAAATAACCACATGAAACAAAGATAAATTCCAATAATAAATGAAATAATCCAACAGTATAAATATCCAACATCTGGAATCAAAACAACTACGGGTCATAGAGCCCAAAATAGAGTACAAGTCATAATAATATTCAAGAAATAAATAGCAACAAGTAAAACTAAGCAGCGGAGCTTGGATCCATCTTTAGAAACGTTGCTCACCAATTCCTTCAGGAATAGATCTTTAGCACCTGTAAAATCTTGATCTAAAAAGAAAGAAAAGAGTGCCTTTAGAGCAAGTCGTGGGCGGCAAGTAGAGAAAACAAAGGATAATAGGAAAGCATGAATATCAAAGGAAATGAACTTGGTCAAAGACAAAGAACAAAACAAAGAGCAGGCAATATTATCAAAGGTCTACAGTAAATCACGCATGTAATGAGTGATGTCAGGATCAAGCAAGAAATGCAGTTTGTTAAGTATTTTACTAGTCTATCTAGTGTACGTACTACTGCGTCCCATTCCACAGATTCGGCGCAACACACAGTGAACGCTTTAGACTGATGGTGAATTCACGGTTCGTGTACTCGGCCCAGTAATCAGTGTTTAATGTTCAGTATCAGTGTTTATCGGGCAGTGTTTATGTCCAAACAGTATGGGTCAGTACAGTAGGGCCCGACCGAGTACAGTCTCCGATTGTTCACTACCAAGTCATCCCATATAATCCTGGCTTGTTATCAATTTATTTTGATCCTATATGAGCATGCAAGAGGGTGTCACTGTTGTTCATTACTATGTGTGACTAATTCTAAGCATTACAGACAAAGCATGAGGCAAACACATCATATAAACACATTTCACAAAACTAGGACAGCCTGACCTTGTTCTACCAGAGTCGTGAATCATGTAACCATGAACACGTAACAGATAGGTAATATGGGCCTTCTTCTCAGTACACATTTCTATATTTTCCATTACTAGATCTTTCCCTTAACCCCAGCTTGGTTACTTTTATTATGATCATTAAACAGGCATGAATGTGTACGGTATAGTGTCAAAATAACATGGTATAATCATTATTAGGTTCAGGGACACAAATAAACATGTATAGATAATATACAGTCACATAACCAAACAAAACAGTGTATGTTCATATTCAGGACAGCAAGACAGTACAGTACTAAAATAGTGAATCTTGTCGCTACAGAAATGCAAACCTGGATCCTTCAAAGAATTTGGAAAATAGACTCCCAACCAAATCAGCGAATATAAATAAGTCATATAGTAATTCACAACATCATAACTCCAAACTGATTTGAATTCAGAAAACACGTTCAGTCAGAAATCAGTAAAACGAATTCTCAGTCAGAAAAACAGCATTAAAACTCCTAAAAATAAATCCAGAAAAAATATGGGGTATTCCCCTATATGTCTAGAATCAAAATATAAAGTTTCATAATATTCTAGTAAAATTAGTTCAGTCAACAAAAATAAGAAAACATCAAGAAACGATAGTTTGACAAATCTGGAATTCCCAACACTGCTGTACAAAAACTGAAATATCTCGCAAGCCGTGAAACAAAATCCAAATCCACCAAAGGGAGATGAAAATAGACAAAATAATCTAACTTTCATATTTCATAAATATTTTTCATACAGTAGAAGAAAATAGGGTGAAAATACGATTCTTTACAGAACAGCGAGCAAAATACAGCAAGTATAGCTTTCATAAACAAGCATGAAACGGCGAATAAAACTCATCAATAAAATCCACCAAAATTCTGGGTAATCCCTAACTAGATAAAAAAATACTGATCAATGTTTTGGATCAAAATAATATATGTAGCACAATTATCAAAACGATTTAGTCATCAAAATCAACAAGAAACGAAATCTGGAATTGATATACACCTCTGTAGTAAAACAGTCATATCTCACACATACGAAAACAAAATCAAGAAAGGTCAGAGGGGTTGGAAAGAAGAAGAATTTCTCTACAACTCATGTTTTATACCGAAATTAAGATACTGACCCTAACCTGGTCTAAGTTACTGATCAAAACAGATTATCAACAAAATACAGAATTTTCTCAAAAACCAAAATCAACATAGATACAACGAAACTTGGTCCAAACACAACCAAACATGAAATCGAGTCTACCAAGTGTCCAAACATCATGAAATAGGGTAATTAATATATCTAAAACAAGTTTATCACATGGTTCTCAACAAATACCCAAATTCTCACAAGAAGTCTTACATACATGATCAAATCAAAAACGGGCAAAACCTAAGTTGATTCATGTCAA
Source organism: Hemerocallis citrina (assembly GCA_017893485.1). NCBI lineage: Eukaryota > Viridiplantae > Streptophyta > Magnoliopsida > Asparagales > Asphodelaceae > Hemerocallis > Hemerocallis citrina. The sequence continues at coordinate 270,988,354 of CM030361.1, read as the reverse complement.
TATTTTTTCGCGAGGCAACTATGGTCAAGTTTTCATAATAAAGACAAAACCCATCAAAGATAACACACACACGAGTTGTCTCTTGAACCCAACTACACTATAGGTGGTATTTTTGACTTGTATCAAACAAAAGAATTGGAGTACAAGTTACTTGCCTTAACCGAGACGAAACGAACACCAAGAATAACAGGAACGGATTCCCAGGCAACAAACGAAAATCCACGAACAAGAGATCCACAAATCAAGAGCAACAAACCCACGAACAATCGCACGAACACACGGCATGCTTCTCAAAGCAAGAGAAGAGAGAACCCACAAGAGAGAGATATGAACTTGCGGCGGCTTGTGGCTTGGAGGGTTGGTCAGCCAAGGGAGAGGAGTGATCAGAGAGGGGATGAGGGGGAGTATGGTGGTCAGGTGAGGATGGTTGGGTGTTGGCTAGAGGTGGGGCTCGGCCTGGGCGCAGCCAAGGGGGGCGTCGGGTGCAGGTTAAGCGGGGTGGAGTGCGGCACAAGCGAAGGAGGCCGGGGGTTAGGATGGAGGCTAGGGTTTTTGTGAGGGAGAGAGAGAGAGAAAAGGTTATATATATGTGAGAGGATTAGGGTTTAAATTTTGAGTTGGGTTATTGGGTAATTGGGTTGTGGGTAGATTAGGTGTAGTAATAGGATTGTTTAATGGGTATTGATATGGATTAATGGCATAGGATTCAAAATAGGATTGGGTTTAATTTAGCTTTAGTAAATCTATTAGGGATCAACACTGGATTGGGCATATGATGAGCAACCAATCACCACCACAAGCACCCAAGAACAAAAATAAAGAGGACAAGAACCAAATGAAAGAAAAATAATAATTGATGAAGAACAAAACAAAAGACGAACAAAAACCTACACAAGAAGCTCAAAATGAAATAAATGAACATATATTGAAATCAACTCCAATATACGGTCCAGAAAAATACAAGAGAGAGTACAATAACCAAGAAAAGAAAAATACGCCAAAAATACACAAAATGAAAAACAGGGGTTACAATCCTACCCACCTAACAGAAAGAATTTCGCCATCAAAATTCAAAAGAAGATACATAGGGTAACCCCCAAAAGAAAAGAAAAGAAAAAAAAACAAAACTACTCAAACAAATGAGGAAACTTCTGCTGAATCTCCTCCTTCAGCTCCCAAGTCGACTCAATAGGTGATTGAGGATTCCAAGCAACCGGAACCAACTTGATGACCTTGTTCTTAAGCACTTTCTCCCGCCAATCCACAATAGCAACTGGCAGAATCTCACAAGTCAAATCCAATCGCACGGTCAACTCAGAGTAGTCGATCACGTGACTCTCATCTTGGATATATCTCCTGAGTTGTGAGGCATGGAAAACATCATGCACTCTTGATAAAGCTGGTGGTAATGCAAGACGATAGGCCACCTTGCCTACACGCTCCAAAATCTCAAATGGTCCAATAAATCTAGGGCTAAGCTTGCCCCCACCACCGAACCGAATGACACCGTGCCACGGCGATACCTTAAGGAAAACATGGTCACCAACACCAAACTCCAAAGCTCTCCGATGGACATCGGCCCATCGCTTCTTCCTATCCTGAGCTACCTGCAAGTGCTTCCTGATCTGAACCACAACATTAACTGTCCTGGTGATCAATTCTGGACCCAACAACTTCCTCTCAACAATTTTATCCCAGCACACTGGCGATCTACACTTCCACCCATAGAGTGCATCGAACGGAGCAGCTTTAATACTGGCTTGAGATCTGTTGTTGTACGAGAACTCTACGAGATGCAAATGGTCCTCCCAAGATCCACCAAACTGAAGCATACAGGACCTCAACATGTCCTCAAGAATCTGAATAGTCTGCGCTGACTGTCCATTAGTCTGGGGATGAAAAGTTGTACTGTACTTCAACTTACTCCCCAAACTAGCTTGAAGACTCTCCCAGAACTGAGATCTGAATCTCGTACCTCTATCGAATACAATACTGACTGGAACACCACGAAGTCTAACAATCTCTTGCATATACCTCTCAGCTAGGCTCTCAGTAGACTGTCCGACATAAAAAGAAATGAAGTAAGCACTCTTCGTCAAACGGTCGACAATCACCCAAATAGCATTATGACCCTTAGGACTCCTCGGCAAAGCGGTCACAAAATTCATAGTGATATGTTCCCACTTCCACTCTAGAATAGGAAGCGGTTGAAGAAGTCCAGCAGTCATCTGATGCTCTGCCTTAACCTGCTGGCAGATCAAACACTGAGCAACAAACTGAGCCACAACCCTCTTCATACCCTGCTACCAGAAATGAAGCTTCAGATCCCGATATATCTTAGTACTACCAGGATGGATAGAATATGAAGACTGGTGTGCTTCCTCAAGCAACCTCTGACGAACTTCACCCTCCAGAACACATAATCTGGACCCAAAACGAACCGATCCATCAGCATGAATAACCATGTCCGTCCTGGATCCAGACTCAACCTCAGCTCGAAATCTCTGCAACTGCACATCACCAGCTTGCGCCTCTTTAATTTGATCAACCAGAGACGACTGCAGCTGGAGCGCCGAACAACTCCGACCAGAACTTGGCAACACAACATCCAACTCTAACCTTCGCATCTGCTCAATCAAATCCCTCTGCTGAGTCAAGAACATAACTGCCGGTCTCCTGCTCAGAGCATCTGGCACCAAGTTACTTTACCAAGATGGTATTGCAAACTAATGTCATAATCAGCCATAAGTTCCAACCAATGCCTTTGTCTCATGTTCAACTCCTTCTGGATGAAGACGTACTTGAGACTTTTGTGGTCTGTAAAGAACTCCACTCGGTCTCTAAGTAAATAATATCTCTACAACTTCAAAGCATGGATCACTGCCGCTAACTCCAAGTCATGAGTCGGATAGTTCTTCTCATGCGGCCTCAACTGCCTCGATGCATACGCAACGACTTGGCCCTTCTACATTAAAACTGCTCCAGGACCCTTACCCGAAGCATCACAGTGAATTACAAATCTGCCTGAACCATCGGGAATAGTCAACACAGGTGCTGATGTCAATCTGTTCTTCGACTCAACAAAAGTCTCACTGCACTCATCAGACCAACAAAACTTCTGATCCTTCCTAGTCAACTTAGTCAAAGATCCCGCTATCTTCAAAAAATCTTGGACGAACTTCTGATAATAGCCAGCCAAACCAAGAAAACTTCTGACTTCTGAAACTGACTTGGGAATAAGCCAATCCTTCACCGACTCAACCTCGGCCGGATCCACAGAAACACCATCGCCTGAAATAATGTGCCCCAAGAATGAAACCCTGTCGAGCCAAAACTCGCACTTGCTGAGATTCCCATAGAGCTGATTCTCTCTCAAAGTCTGTAGAACCACCCTAAGATGCTTAGCATGATCTTTCCAATTCTGAGAATACACCAAAATATCATCAATGAAGGCCACCACAAATCTATCCAAGTACTGAGAGAAAACCCGGTTCATAAGACTCATGAATACAGCCGTCGCGTTCGTGACTCCGAACGGCATCACAAGATACTCATAGTGCCCGTATCTGGTCTTGAATGTCGTCTTCTGTATATCTTCAGCCTTCACCTTGACTTGATGATACCCAGAACAAAGATCTAACTTTGAGAAAATAGTAGCCCCACTCAACTGATCAAACAAATCATCGATCCTGGGCAACGGATACTGATTCTGCACAGTAACTCTGTTTAGTTCTCGATAATCCATGCACAGCCGATGACCACCAGCCTTCTTTTTGACAAAAATGACTGGAGCACCCCAAGGCAAAACACTAGGTCTGATGAAACCCAAATCAAGCAACTGCTGAATCTGTGCCTTAAGCTCTGCTAGCTCAACCGGTGCCTTCCTGTAGGGACTCTTCGATATCGGCGTTGTTCCAGGCTGAACATCAATACCAAACTCTACTTTCCTATCAGGGGGTAAGCCAGACAACTTATCTGAAAAAACATCCAAGAAATCCCGTCCAAGGAAAGACTTCCTGGCATGGAACTCGAATTCTGCTCGATCTGAAATTCTGAAGACAACTTTCTTGGCACGACAATCAATAATAACATGGGCTTCACCTAACCAATCCATACCTAGAATGACGTCGAATCCTGAATTCCCAATTATAATCAGGTTGGCTTTGAAATCTGCATCCCTAATAATTACGGAACACTGCCTACACTCCCGAGAACAAGTGACAATTCCACCACCTATCACAATGTTCCAAGCCTCTGATATATTGCTACACTCAAACTGATGGCGAGCGACAAATCGAGAGGAGACAAAAGAATGGGTTGCCCCAGAATCAAAAAGAACATGAGCAGGGAAAGAGCAAACAAAGATGGTACCTAAGATAAAATCAAAAGACAAAGGAAAACAATGGTTGAACATGGGTGAGGAAAAACAAATGCAGAAAGATAAAATGGAAAAAACAAATGCAAGAGAAAAGAAAAGAAGTAAAAGAAAGACAACAAAACAACAAAACAATAAAAGCAAAATATACCTGCCACAACTCCTTCAGCTGACTCCGCATCTGCAGCAGTCAAGTTGAAAGCCTGACCTCTCCTTGGAATAGTAGTCCTCTGACCGACAATTTGATGCTGAGAAGGAAGTGGTGGCCTAATTGGACCACGAGCTGGGGCAACCTGCTGAACAGGACCCCTGGCTGGAAGAGCCAATTGCTACTACGGCTGCGGACAATCCCGAACTGAGTGATCAATAGAGCCACACCTAAAGCATCGACGGTTGGCACGAAAACAGTTCTTGCGCTCATGCCCAGACACCTGGCAGTAGTCGCAAAAACCACCTCTCGAGAACCCAGCAGAAGGGTACGGAGCTAACCTGATAGGATGGGCGGGAACAGGCCTCCGAGCAGGACCACCAGAAAGCCTAACAACAGTAGAGGAGTGCAGAATAGTCTACTGAGAAAGAGCCAAACTACCACGAGCCTTCTCCTGAGCACGGGTTGCCTCAAGAGCTTTTGCATAAGTGCTCAAGCGAAGGGAGACAAGCTGCACCCTAATCTCACTCTCAAGCCCCAAAATGAATCTACGAACCCGGTCTTCTTCGTTCGCCACAAGAACGGCTGCGAAGCAACTGAGTCTAGTAAATTCAGCTGCGTACTCGTCAACAGATCTGGAGCCCTGTTTCAAGAAAGTCTGATGTTACAACATTGCATGGATAATATGTAATAATATTTTATTACTAGAAATAACGACCAACCTATTTCAGGGCCAAGAATTGTTGCTCCATCTCCAAGAAGCCCCTAGTGAAAGTAGCCCAAGTGATCGGTCTTTCAAGCCTTTCGGACTCGGACATCTACCAAATATGAGCCAAGTTCACCAGCTGAATGGCAACTACGTCCACTCGATCTGCATCAGCAACTCTAGCTGCAAAAGCAGTTGCTCTGTCCGAATCAACCACTGTTCAGCCTCCAAAGGCATCTCAGTGTCTGAAAACCTGTCGGGATATAGCCTCATGAAGTCCGTGACTGTACCCAAATGGGGAGAAAGAACATCCTGCCTAGGCACAATGGGCGGAAGAACTCGAGCAGTTTCCAAAGCAGCCATCACCAAATCACTATGGTTCTGCTGCTGATTAATCAGCTGCTCAAGCACAGCAGTGAAAGCCTCAATCGGAACAACTGCGACTGAGAAGTAGAACCTTTGCGAGCCATAGTCTGCATAAAACCAAAACAATTAGCATCCAGATCAAGGTTAATAATAGTTAATTCATTTATGCATGTATGGTTGGTGAAGTGTTGAGCCGATCCCAGTTCGAGCCAAGCTTGTATAATATATCAGTAAAACTGATACATTAGCCAAACCTGGGCTCTGATACTACTAAAAATCCTGTCACGCCCTGCTTCCCAAAAAGAATATGAAATATGGATACGCGACAAAAGCCCAGCGAATGATTTTCATCATCCATAAGCTGTTCAGGAATCTTTACAACATCACACAAATTAATCAGATTCGGAAGCAAGATAATCAACCAATCATGCACAATTGAGTCAAATAGATCAACAGAAATTTACTTGAAATCAAAAATATAATATAATCTCAAATAAATCAAGTCTGGACAGTTAATAATATCCTGGGTCACATTGCCCAAATACAAATAAATCCAATTTTCAATTACAATTGTTCAAAGCAACAGATAATAATAATAGCAAAATAAGTCCAACACTAATAATGCATTTCTCCAATACCATCGGGCAAATGGCCATCCTGATCTGTAATTAATAATTTACAAGAGAAGGAAAAAGAAAACAATTACCCGTCAATTGCAAGTTACATGCCACTTATAATGTAGGATACAAGTACATGGGAAAAACTAACTAATAACAAATATAAAACAAGGGTGGCATTATTCCATCTTTTCCTAAAAAAAAAAAAAACAAATATAAAACAACAGAACAACATAGCATGGTATAAATGTGTCAACAAAAATGTGATAACTAACATGAATCAGGAAAACAAATCAGATAGCATGGTATACTAACAGGTACAGATAACATGTGTCTAGTGTCAAGTGTCAGATGGCATACAGACAGATATACAGATGGTAGCGTCAGATGATAGTCAGACAGATAACAGATATTCAGATAACAGATGAACAGATACAGATAACAGAATACAGATGCCATGTTCTTATAAGTCTTGTATGATTACTATCTAAGTAGCACTTCTTGCAGCCCAGCTTACATAGTTTCTACATTCAAATAGTTTTGCTTTAGATTTCGTAGTGGAGTCCATAGGGCAGTATACTCAGGGTTCAGACAGACAGATATCAGATATTCAGATCAGACAGACAGATAGAATCTAGTGGTTCTCTTCTTCTCTACACCTTCCTATAAGAAGTAATGTAGACACTGTCAGATAACAGAGTCGTGAATCAAGTAACCATGAACACATAATAGATAGGTAACATGGGCCCTCTTCTCAGTACACATTTCTATATTTTCCACTACTAGATCTTTCCCTGAACCCCGGCTTGGTTACTTTTATTATGGTCATCAAACAGGCATGAATGTGTACAGAATAGTGTCAAACTAATATCGTATAATCAGTATTAGGTTTAGGGAAACAAATAAACATGCATAGATAATATACAGTCACATAACCGAGCAAAATAGTGTATGTTCATATTCAGGATAGCAAGACAGTACAAGCGAATCTCGTCGCTACAGAAATGCAAATCTGGATCCGTCGAAAAATCTGGAAAATAGACTCCCAACCGAATCCAGTGAATATAAATAAGTCATATTGCAATTCACAACATCATAACTCCAAACTGATTTGAATCCAGAAAATAAGTTTAGTCAGAAATCAGTAAAACGAATTCTCGGTCAGAAAAACAGCATTAAAACTCCTCAAATAAATCCAGGAAAAATCTGGGGTATTCCCCTATATGTCTAGAATCAAAATATAAAGTTTCATAATAATCCAGTAAAATTAATTCAATCATCAAAAATAAGAAAACATCAAGAAACGACAGTTTGGCAAATCTGGAATTCCCAACACCGCTATATAAAAACTGAAATATCTTACAAACCGTGAAATGAAATCCAAATCCGCCAAAGGGAGATGAAAATAGACAAAATATCTAACTTTCATATTTCATAAATATTTTCCATACAGTAGAAGGAAATAGGGTGAAAATACGATTCTTTACAAAACAACGAGCAAAATACAGCAAGTATAGCTTTCATAAACAAGCATGAAACGGTGTATAAAACTCATCAATAAAATCTACCAAAATTCTGGGTAATCCCTAACTAGATAAAGAAATACTGACCAAAGTTTTGGATCAAAATAATATATGTAGCACAAGTATTAAAATGATTTAGTCATCAAAATCAACAAGAAACGAAATCTGGAATTGATATAACCTCTGTAGTAAAACAGTCATATCTCACACATACGAAAACAAAATCAAGTAAGGTCAGAGGGGTTGGAAAGAAGAAGAATTTATCTACAACTCAGTTTCATACCAAAATTAAGATACTGATCCTAACCTGGTCTAAATTACTGATCAAAACAGATTATCGACAAAACACAGAATTTCCTCAAAAACTAAAATCAACATAGATTCAACGAAACTTGGTCCAATCACAACCAAACATGAAATCGAGTCTACCAAGTGTTCAAACGTCATGAAATAGGGTAATTAACATATCTAAAACAAGTCTATCACATGGTTCTCAACAAATACCCAAATTCTCACAAGAAGTCTCGCATACATGATCAAATCAAGAACGGACAAAACCTAAGTTGATTCATGTCAATATTTTGTCATGAGGCAACTATGGTCAAGTTTTCACAACAGAGACAAAACCCATCAAAGATAACACACACACGAGTTGTCTCTAAAATCCAACTACACTATAGGTGGTATTTTTGACTTGTATCAAACAAAGGAATTAGAGTACAAGTTACTTGCCTTAACCGAGACGAAACGAACACCAAAAATAATGGGAACGGATTTCCAGGCAACAAACAAAAATCCACGAACAAGAGATCCACAAATCAAGAGCAACGAACCTACGAACAATTGCACGAACACACGGCATGTTAGGGTTATATACTGAAAGCATCACTTTTGTATTAACTTTATTTCCTTATTTTTTTGGATGAGAATCATTTGGGCATATGTTTGCATATTGTGTTTATTATAATATTAATGCAAGTATCTGATATTCTATAAGGTTGATAATATGGTGTGAGGAGACACATAGAAGATCATATTATCAGTTCCCTATGGAATATATAAATAGTTCACAACCTAGACGGACTTGGACAATCCATTGGAAAGGTTGTAGTGTAATCTGGTATTAGTCTGTCTTGACTATAGGTTTACACTAGTACACTTTGTGTGTATTGAACAGGACCACTTGAGGTTGTTCTCTTTGTACTGACTACAAAAGAGAACAAACACCTCTGTTATTATGGATGCTTATGCTCTTAATCCAGATATAATAACAGACATGTATATGCAGTGTGCATTACTTTGACTCATAAAAGAGTGAGATTCATTATGGATCAACAACCTCTATGAATTGGGTAATAGCATTGTATGTATGATGGGCTGTTGATTGTAAAAGGAATCCATGTCCCGATACGTCGGGTTGATATGTCCCCTTAAGGAGCTCATAAGGATTGTCATGTAAACCCTGCAGGTGGATTACATCCGACATGACAAATAAAGTTGAGTGGTACTACTTAAGGATAAAAGATGTTGATCAATATAGTTGTCAGTAACTTAATTTGATCGACGGACATTCGATATCTTAACATGGATAGTTGAACGAGCATATAATAAAAGGAGCCCATAAATATAATTTGGAATTAGGAAGGTAGTGCAACAATAGCTCCTTAGTGGACCGAGCTATTGTTAATGGGCCTGGGTTGTGTGTTCGGGCTGAACACGGGATACCCAGATTCGTTAGGAGACCTAACCCTAATTTCTCCTCATAGGTCCCTGCCGTAGCCTTATATATATCCTCTATTCTCGGGCCGTCATTGACAATCTGAAATATAAGATTTTTTTCTCAAAACTCGTGATTCACGTAAGGAGAGAAAGAGAGATCAGCCAAGGAGAAGAAAGGTTGGGAGATCGTCGCCCACACGACGTCCAACCCGAGGAAGGAATACGTGCAGAAGATCTTGGGGTCGCTGTCGTCTTCTTCTCATCGCAGGTATAATTCTTGAACCCTAGATTCCGCTATATAGGGTTAGATCACGTATTTAATCTGTTAAATTTTTAACAATCGATACGCACACCAATCCGTAGTCCTGGGAATCATCTCAGTTCCATCACGCACGCTTCTCAATGTAAGAGAAGAGAGAACCCACAAGAGAGAGATATGAACTTGCAGCGGCTTGTGGCTTGGAGGGTTGGCCGGCCATGGGGAGAGGAGTGATCAGAGAGGGGATGAGGGGGAGTATGGTGGTCGGGTGAGGATGGTTTGGTGTTGGCCGGAGGTGGGGCTCGGCCTGGGCACAGCCAAGGGGGGCGTCGGGTGCAGGTTGAGCGGGGTGGAGTGCGGCGCAAGCAAAGGAGGCCGCGGGTTAGGATGGAGGCTAGGGTTTTTGTGAGGGAGAGAGAGAGAGGGTTATATATATGTGAGAGGTTTAGGGTTTAAATTTTGAGATGGGTTATTGGGTAATTGGGTTGTGGGTAGATTAGGAGTAGTAATAGGATTGTTTAATGGGTATTGATATGGATTAATGGCATAGGATTCAAAACAGGATTGGGTTTAATTTAGCTTTGGTAAATCTATTAGGGATCAACAATAGGATTGGGAATATGATGAGCAACCAATCATCACCACAAGCACCCAAGAACAAAAATAAAGAGGACAAGAACCAAATGAAAGAAAAAACAATAATTGACAAAGAACGAAACAAAAGACGAACAAAAACCAACACATGGAGCTCAAAATGAAATAAATGAATATATATTGAAATCAACTCCAATATACGGTTCAGAAAAATACAAGAGAGAATACAATAACCAAGAAAATAAAAATACACCAAAAATACACAAAATAAAAAATAGGGGTTACAGAATCCTTGTACCAAATGCCCCCAAAGTGAAACCTACAGCAGTCCAGAAATCAGCTTAACATAAAAAGATTACAAACAAATCATACGATCACATATGGCATGCAAATTGGTAATTAAAGCAATCCTAGGTGTCAAAATGTATATTTCTAAGGTTGATACAATAGTCACAGTCATGGTATCAATTCATCGAGCAAATTCAATTTAGCACATACAATTTCAATGTCCAATTTATCAAGTTGTCCTATGCATGAATCTAGTTATTTAATGTGCATATGCCTTAAACAAAGGGGACTGGGTTTAAGGTCAAAGAGATAGCAAGATGTTAAGAGTATGTCAGGTTAGCTCATGTAAACCCTCGATAATCTTAACGGAATTGTCAAAAGCAGTTTTCATAGCTAAATGGATGGATCTACTTGCAGGAGATCAAATATTCTTGAACACAAACAATAAAAAGGATTCAAGAAGAGACTTGCCTGTTATATTGCAAATATAATTAAATAGGAATAACGAGATCAGAATCCAGAACGAAATCTCCCAAAAACATGTGTGAAGAACCAACAGCAACAGCCAAAAGCCAAGAGCAAATCTTCACACCGAATCGGGACAGAACACAGAACGGCAAAACGGGATCTGATGCATCCAAAATACAGAACACCAAATCTGACTAATAGGGGCTCTTCCTTACACCGGATTCGATCCAAACACGGGATAGCAAGAGGGGGATCTGATGTGGCCGAACACGAGACAGCGACGGTGACCAATCTGTGGTCGTCTCCTACCTTCGGCAAGGAGAGAGAGACGGTGAACGACGGTGACTATGCGGCTGACGGCACGACGATGCGACCATGACAAAGGCGACGCCACCACGGTCGGGTGGCGACGGTGGCGACGACAACTCCGACAAGCGAAAAGCTCTGTTTTGCGGTCGAAAACAAAGGACGATGGTGCGCGGCGGTCATGGGGACTCGGCGGCGATGCTAGGGGGTCTCGGTGGAGCGGCAACGGACGATGAGGGAAATGGGGGTGCATGGAGATGGGTTAGGGCGACGATGAGGTGGTTACGACAATGGTGCAGCTTCGGTGAAGGGTTACGGCAAGGAGAACAGGGGTGATGACGGAGTGGTGAGAAGGCGAAGAGGAAGACGAGGTGGAGACGGTGATGGTGATGGTTGTGAAGGGCGATCGGAGTTGCAACGGGGGTCGGGGGTGGTTTGCAGTTGGGTTTGGTTTTAGTGAAAACAGAGAGAGAGAGAGGGATAGAAGGGTGCAGGGAGAGAGAAATGATGGAGAGAGAGAGAGATAGATTATTAGGGTTAATTAATAGGGTATTTATAGGGATCAAGAAATTAGGGTTTTGGGTTGAGATTATGTGGGTTCTGAATATCGGTTTTGGCTCCAAAAAGAGAAAAATGAATGCAAGAAGACGAGATGAATACAAAGGAGAACAAATCAAACTCAAAATAGAATAGAGCCCAAATTGCAAAGAGAACAGAAGCCATCCAAAAGAACACAGATCGATCAAGAGGGAACAAAAAATCCAAGAAAAGAAAAAATACACTATAACAAATGAATCCAAATTCAATAATCAAAAGAAAACAAAATACAATAAAATCTGAAAATAGGGCTTACAGTTGAGGAGGAGTCTGTTGAAGAAGAACATCTTGAACTGGAGGAGGAGGAGGAGGAGAAAGAGGAGTGGCTCTTCGGCTAGAGACCACTGCTTCTCCTTCTCTTTCGGATGCATAGCTTGAAACTACTCTCGCTGATAAAGTTAGGTTGGATTGCTTTTTCATTTCCCATAGACGGCACCAATCTGTAGCTGCTGATTTTGGTGTGGGAGCAAACAGATAAATTTGTGGATTCTTGAGAAAACGAATAAGGCAAACTTGTTGACCTTCACCAACGTGTTAACTTGTTTCGTGCTGTTGCCGCGAACCTGCACAAAGTTCGATACACCGAAATGGATCCCGGCGACGAACCCTCCGATGCTCTTGTCAGTAATTAGTTAGATTAAGAAAGAGCTTTAGGTAGATTACATTGTTTTGGTGGGGGGGGGGGGGGGAGGGGAGGGGTATTTATAATCGTCATACTACTACAATTTTCAATGCTCCAACTTCCACGTCAGATAACTCCTCTAGTCATGTAGGCAAGTGTCCATTTACCACTTGTTTTGCAACCTCCACCCCCTCCATAGCAGATTTTTAAAGGTTCAGTGGGTTCGTACCAGGAAGTTGCTCAAGATGTAGATATGACTGACTGCTTTTCCAAACACTTTGCCTATAGATGAGTTTAGCCCTCAAGCATTGCAAATTTTGCCCATGTATGTATTAGGTGAAACTCGTCGAATTGGATAGACCCAACAACTCGTTCTTCTTCGAAGAATTTGGCAAAATAAGTCAGAATTGTAACAAGCAGAAAAGTATAAAAAAGAAGAACAAAAGAGGAATTTCGAAACTAATATTAGTTAGATAATAAGGAAATTTCAAAATATATGCCTCTTATGTTGGGTCATGTATGCAAGGCAAATAACACTACAGAAGGGGGGGGGGGGGGTGAATAGTGTTATATAAAAAATAAATAATAATTTGAACTTGACGCAACTGTTACATCGACGGAAAAGAAACACCAATCGACTGAAACGTCAAATAAAAGAAAGATAATCAAATGAATAACAACGAGTCTGTTAACTCGACTTAAAGGAGAAACCAGTCGACTGATCAGCCACAATTTTCAGTAATGTGCAGTGAAATTAAAATTGCAAGTTAGAGTATTCAAACCACATAGAATCAACAATGCAAACACAACGATATACCCTGGTTCGGTCCTCCCGACCTACATCCAGTCCCCAAGCAACCCACTTGAGATTTTTCTCTATTCTTGAAAAATTACAAGAATACTCTACGACCTTTGGGAACAACTATGCCAAACCCCTAGACCTCTCTCACCACTAGAGAGAGCAAGACCCCACTCTACAACCCAGAGTGACACTGACTCTACACCAAGAGTCATTCTCTCCAACCGAGAGGACCACTCTCACAACCCGAGAGTGAACAACAAAAATTGAAGATTACAACACATAGAGCCTTGATTTTTGAGTGTGCTTTTTGTATAGAGGCTATAGGTCAACTTCTAATCGCAGCCTTTAACTTAATCTTAGTTATACAAGACTGAAATTAAAGAACCAAATCTAGAGAATGAGAGTACTTGAAAGCTTGAGTTCTTTTTCATAAAATAAGCAAAGACTTGGTAATAAAAATGGTTAACCTTTTCCAAGTTCATCTTGAACTCTATTTATGGAGTGAGAACTCCAAGAACGTTGGAAAACGGTTCATCATCTGCCAATAAATGGCAGGAATGTTTTGAGTTTGAAAATCAAATTTTAAATTTTAGAAAACTATCAAAACTACTCTAACAGTCGACTGGGTTGCCAAAGGAGTCGACTGGTCAGAGCTGGAGTAAGTTCATTCTGTTCCGTACTCGAACAGTTGACTGCTTACCGAAGTAAGTCGACAGGTACTTTGACAGCTGAACTTATACAAGATTAATTTTGACATTTTGATTTTAATAAACATTATTTTAATTCCTAGGGGATGTGTGAGTGTGTGTATCAAGGCTTTTACAAAGTTTCGAAGACACATCAAATATTACAAAAAATTACAAGACACTTGTTCTGATCACCTGTTCTTTAGTTGATCACTTGAGAATCTTTGAAGCTCTGAAAAAAAAACTTTGTCTTGTATCTTGATCTTGAGTATTGAAGTCTTTCTTGTCTTTGTGGCTTGATCTTGAGCTTTGAAAGCTTCCTTGTATTGTAGCCTTGAAAGTGTTAAGTACACACTGCAAGAGATATGTATGATAGAACAAATGTGTATTATGTTGTAGTCATCAAAATCAAGAATCTACATCTTATACCCTCTCTTTTCTCTCTCTGATTACAAAGATCTCTCAATTAGATAGTTAGTTTCTTTATTTTCTATTGGGAATACTTAGATACAATCTTTTCTCCTGAATTTATATAGTAGTAACCTTCAAATATTTGTTAGGGTTAATAGTTTTTGACTTAGTCAAATATATTTTCCCTTATCATGTTATAAATAATTCTCTAACAAATACCTGAAGATAATTACAAAAGATTGTACCAAATATTTCAAATATAGAAAGATGTAAATCTAAAAGAAAATAACCTAAAAGAATATAGATTCTAAATATTACAGAAATATTTGAGGCATATTTCCAATAGTATCCTCCTTGACTCAAATATGATTCTCCTCCAACTAAAAGGTCTTCATGATTCAGCAGGTATGTGTACTTCCCTTCGCTAAATGGATATGCCACTTCAACACGTCTCCCTTTCTTATTGGCTCTCATCACCTCTGCAGTATTTTTAGTTAGTTGGACATCATTCTCAATTCACTGCCGAGTCAGAATTCTTACAAACATAGATCACTATTGTTCATAATCCTACAAAATTGGCCTCAGCTTGATCTGATGTTGTTTCTTCATATTACACCGATTAATTCACAGCCCCCATTTTCTTGCATCTATAACATTGTATTCTCGTGAAGGTTTTGGGTAATTCTCATAGCTATGTCCACTCTTGTTGTAGTAAGTACACCAATCTGAATCTGCAGGTTTCTTCCACTTACGGTCTTCTGTGATAGCAAGCCCATGATCGATCATGGGCTCATCTTTAGTTTTCGCATTCCTCTTGAACTCAATGGACAAGAGAGATGATATGAATTCCTCCAAAGAAAAAGTTTCTCCTCCATGTACTAACGTCACCACAAGATTCTCAAAGGATGACGATGTTGATTCTTGGTTTTGATGACTACAACACAATGCAAAGTTGTGCTACCACCTATATATTGTATCAAAGACAAATACCATGGTGCAATATACAAAGACAAAGTTGATCCAATGAAGCTTTCAAGAGAATCAATCAAACCACAAAGATCTAAGTTCAAGTCTCATTTGATCAAGCAAGCTTCAAGACATAAACACAATGGCTTAAGCTCAAGTCAAAGACTCAAGTTCAAAGACAAGACTCAAGTGCTTCAAATGTTTTGTATTAAGTGTCTTGTAACAATTGTAATTTTTATTCTTTGAGTCTTAGAATGTTGTAATAGCCTTGTCACACACACACACTCACACATATCTTTTAATAATTGAGTGTTTTACAAAAATTAAAAGGTCGAAACAAGCTTGAATAAGATTAGCTGTTGAGTACCAGTCGACCACTTCGAAACCAGTCGACTGTCTTAGTACAAAACTGTCTGAACTCATACAAGCTCTGACCAGTCGACTTATTATGGCAACCCAGTCGACTGTTCAAGTCGTTTCGACAATTTACTGTTTTAAAACTTATTTTTAAATTCAAAACATCTATTTCCATTGGTTGATAGTTGGTGCAATTGTTTCTCAACATCCAGTGAGTCTAACTCTATAAATAGAGTGTAAAAATTACTTGGTAAAGGTTCCAAGCATTTTTTTTCCTTAAGTTTCAAGCTTTTGTTTTTTGAAAAGAATAAGCATCTAAAAAGCATTCATATTCTCTAAGTTTTGGTTCTCTGAAAATCAGTCTAGTATAATATCGAATTCGTTTTAGACTGATTCTAGAAGTTGACCTATTAGCCACTATAAAAAATCACAAATTACAAACAAGGCTATAGGTTGTTGTAACTATTTTATTGTTGTTTTTCACTCTCGGATTGTGAGAGTGGTCCTCTCGGTTGGAGAGTAGGGCTCTAGGTTGTAGAGTCGGGTTTTCACTCTAGGTTGTAGAGTGGGTGTGCTCTCTCTAGTGGTGAGAGAGGTCTACGGGTTTGACATGGTTGTTGTCAAACGACGTAGGGTATTCTTGTATTTTTTCAAGATTAGTGAAAAATCTCGAGTAGGTTGCTTGGGGACTGGATATAGGTCGGGATGACCGAACCAGGATATATCGCTGTATACTCTGTGGTTGTATTTTCTTCACTTGAATTTCAATTTTCTGTGTTTTATTCGAAAACTTGTCTGGCAAGTCGACTGAGTCTCATCTATAAGTCGACTGATCAGACTTGTATAAAATACTCTTCGAACACTTGTCTGATAAGTTGACTGAGTTTTCGCTATAAGTCGATTGATCAGACTTGTATAAAATACTCTTCTTATCTGACGCCCTAGTCGACTGTATTCTCTTTTTAAGTCAACTTCACAGAATGAAAAGTTTAATTTCTTAATTATTTTTTAAACAACACTATTCACCCCCCTAGTATTTTTTGCCTTGCTTACAGGATCCAACACTTGGTATCAGAGCCTAGTTGAGTGCAATGGCAACTACTTCTAATACAAGCTAATACCATGAAGGTCAATCCACACAAAGGCCACCCCTATTCGATGGAACCAACTACAACTATTGGAAGTGTAGAATGAAGATCTACCTTCAATCCATCAACTATGAGATATGGAACATGACGGAGACCGAGTACACCACTCCTACAATTCTTTATGCACAATGGAACGATGACATGAAGAGCAAAATAATGAACAATGCAAAGGTGATGAATGCTCTATTTTGTGCTCTTACCAAGGAGGAGTTCAATCGTGTGTCCAATGCGTATCAAAATTGGCACACACTCGAGGTAACTCATGAAGGTACCAATAATGTTAAAGAATCTAAGATATCTGTTCTTGTTCACAGGTTCGAGATGTTCCGCATGAAGGAGAACGAGAATGTGTCAGATATGATCACAAGGTTCACGGATATTACAAATTCTCTTGTGGCTCTTGGAAATACGTACACTCAAGCCGAAATGTGAGGAAAGTTCTAGGTACCTTAACCCCCGAATGGGAGAAGAAGACCACCGCCATAAAAGAGGCCAACGATTAAACACAACTCTCTTTTGAGAATCTTGTGGAAAATCTTATAGCATATGAAGTTCAACTTGAAGAACACAAGAAGGATTTAGAACCTCAACAATCAAAGAAAAAGACACTCGCATTCAAGGACATGTCAGACTCCGAAGATGAAGAAGAAGATGAGGAAGAGATAGCCATATTCATGAGAAAGTTCAAAAAGTTTCTAAGGAAAGGTAAATTTAATTCCAAATCTAAAGATACTAATGAACTTCCAACTTGTTTCAAGTGTAACAAGACAGGTTATATGAAGAAGGATTTCCCACTAGAGAATGCGAAATCTAAAGGAAAGGCTTCCAACTTCAAACAAGTACACAAAGAACAAGTACATGAAGAAGAAGAAGGTGTATCAAGCAATTTGGGACGATAGTGACTCTTCATCAGAAGAAGAAAATGAAGAGACAAACGAAGTTGCTAATGTATGCTGTATGACTACACAAAACGAAGTAAGTGATAACTTTGATTCAAATGACTTATTAGATACTTTGAATGAGATTTTTCAAGAACTTAAGAAAGAAAAAAATTAGAGTTAAAAATTTAGAGAAAGTTAACCAAACACTTTCTCAAGAGAATCTTGACTTAAATGTTGAAGTTAAGTCTTTAAATTCTAGACTTTCTAATTTGGATATAGATCTTGTATCTCTTAAAAAAAATTATGAAGAGATATCCAAGAATGTATCTAAATTTAATAAAGAAAATGAGAATTTAAATAAAGTTATCCAAAATCAAGTTCAAACTAATAAGAGATTTGGACTTGGTTTTCAAAAGTCTCTTGAAAAACATCATGTCTCTAATAACACTAGTAGTAATAAGGCTGAATCTATTTCTAGTGTTAAGAATAAATTATGAGTTTTTTGAAAAACCAAAAACTGCTGTTTTCAATGAAAAGAGTAATTTTGTAGTTCAGACCAGCCGACTGAACCCCAATTTCAGTCGTATGTCCAGAAGTTCAGAGTCTTATTCAAAGAGACGAAAATCTTAGATAAGTCGACCTATTTCACCTCCCAGTCGACTGAAAGGTTCGATAAAGTTGACTGGACAGAACAAAAATATATGGGTTCTAGTCAACCTGAGTAAAAAAGATAGATTTACTTATATAAATTCATATGTTCTTACTGTATGTAATTCTGTAGATTATAATCCTGTATTTGGTGGTAAATAAAACTCATTTTGGGTTTGGTTTCCCAAAAACTAATCCCTTTCGGACCCAATAAAAAGGGTACCATATTCACAATAATTTTTTTATAAATACCTAAAAGAGAACGTTGGATACTTGACAGCGGATGCTCCAAGCACATGACTAGTCATGCCAACCTCCTATCTTCCATACAAGAGATTGATGGAGGAACAATCACATTCGGTGACAACAACAAAGGGAAGGTTATTGGAATAGGCATGGTCGGTAAGAACACTACCCCTAATATAGAAGAAGTTTTTCTTATTAGTGGTATTAAGCATAATCTGTTAAGTATAAGCCAATTGTGTGATAAGGAATATAAAATTATTTTTGAGAATGATGTGTGTTTAATTTATGATTCTACCATGCAAAATGTAATTTTTCAAGGCTTTAGGAAAAATAATATTTATGAATTATGTTTAAAATCAAATGATTTTTCGAATGATTTTTGCTTAGTAACTTCTAACAATGATTTTTGGCTTTGGCATAAGAGATTTGGACATGTGAATATGAAAAATATTGCTAAATTATCTAAGTACAACCTAGTTAAAGGACTGCCAAGACTATCCTATAAAAAGGATAAGTTATGTGATGCATGTCAGCTAGATAAACAAGTCAAATCTACTTTTAAGACAAAAGAAATGATCTCTACTAGTAGGCCTCTCGAATTAATCCATATGAATTTATTTGGCCCTACTAGAGTCGCTTCATTAAATAAAAGTAGGTATGTATTTGTTTTAATAGATGATTTTTCAAGATTCACATGGGTTTTCTTTTTAAAACATAAGAATGATGCCTTTGAAGTATTTGAAAATTTTTGTAAAAGGATTCAAAATCAAAAATCTCTAACCATAGTCACCATTAGAAGTGATCATGGTGGAGAATTTGAGAATGAAACATTTTCAGAATATTGTAACAAGAATGGTATAACACATTGATTTGCATTTTCTAGAGCTTCACCACAAAATGGAGTGGTTGAAAGAAAGAATAGGACTTTGCAAGAGTGTGCACGTACTATGCTTGTTGAAAGCAATTTGCCTAAGTACTTCTGGGCTAAAGCTGTTTCAACAGCATGTAATGTTTAAAATAGAATTTTGATTATGCCTAAGCTTAAGAAAATATGTTATGAACTATTTTTGATAGGATTCCTAAAGTATCTTATTTTAAAGTATTTGGTTGCATATGTTTCATTTTAAACACTAAAGATAATTTAGATAAGTTTGATCCTAGATCTAATGAAGGTATCTTCATTGGATACTCAAATAGGAGTAAGGCATATAGGATCTTCAATAAGTCAACTTTGACTATTGAAGAATCCATGCATGTTTCATTTGATAAATCTCTGACTTCATCCATTGTTATTAAAGATGATGAAACTGATTCATCACCTTTAAATGACGTAATTAAATCACTAGAGAAAACTACCCTAGCGGATAAGTCGACCGATAAGGAAATCAAGTCGACTGATGTGAATCAGTCGGCTGATGGACTAGTCAAGTCGACTGATCCTGTGGTGATGACTCAAACTTTACCAAAATCATTTGTTGAAGTTAGAGATCATCCTCATGACTTAGTAATTGGTGACATCTCACGTGGTATTCAAACAAGATCTCATGTTAATATGATTTCTCATACGGCTTTCTTGTCGAATTTTGAACCAAAAAATATACAAGAAGCTTGTGAGAATGAATTTTGGATGAATGCTATGCAAGATGAATTAAACCAATTTATAAGAAATGATGTATGGGATTTAGTTCCACGACCTCCTGACCATACTATAATTGGTACCAAATGGGTATTCAAAAACTAGTTAGCTGAATCAGGTTAAGTCGTTAGGAACAAAGCTTGATTAGTTGCTCAAGGATATAATCAAGAAGAAGGCATAGATTTTGATGAAACATATGCTCTTGTTGCTAGACTAGAATTAATTAGTGTGTTATTATCTTTTGCATGTTTTATGAAATTTACACTTTTCCAAATGGATGTTAAAAGTACTTTTCTTAATGGTTTTATTAAGGAAGATGTTTATGTTAAGCAACCACCCGGTTTCGAACATGAACAATTCCCAAACCACGTTTTTAAATTGAAAAAGACTTGATATGGTCTTAAACAAGCACCTCGTGCTTGGTATGATCGATTGAAGACTTTTCTATTAGAAACTGGTTTTGAAATAGGTAAAGTAGAAACTACTTTGTTTATTAGGAAAATAGAGACCGATATTCTAATCATACAAATATATGTAGACGACATAATCTTTGGCTCTACTAATAGTAGTCTATGTCAAGAGTTTGCTAATACCATGAAAAATGAGTATGAGATGAGTCACATAGGTGAACTCAATTATTTCCTTGGACTACAAATTAAGTAGTCACCAAATGACATATTTATTAATCAAGAAAAATATGTAAAGGAATTACTTAAACGGTTTGGCATGGATAGCACAAGTAGTAAGACCACACCTATGGCTACTACTACAACACTTGACAAAGATGAATTAGGTAAGAGTGTCGATCAAAAGCTCTATCGAGATATGATTGGCTCACTCTTATATATAACTGCTAGTAGACCAGACATTATGTTTAGTGTATGTTTGTGTGCTAGATATCAGTCAAGTCCTAAAGAGTCTCACTTAAAAGCTGTGAAACGTATTTTAAGATACATTAACGGCACATCTGAGTATGGTTTATTTTATTCCCGCACTGATATTTTTCAACTTTTGTCGTATAGTGACGCTGGTTTTGCTGGCAGTAAAACTAATCAAAAAAGTGTTAGTGGAACGTGTCACTTTTTGGGACACTCACTAGTATCTTGGTGCAGTAAAAAGAAAAAAATCGGTATCCCTATCTACTACAGAAGTTGAATATATAGCTGCAAGTTTGGCTTGTGCCCAAATTTTGTGGATGAAACAAACCCTATTAGATTATGGTATTTCATTTTCAAAACCTTCTATAATGTGTGATAATATCAATGCCATGAATTTATCTAAAAATCCGATTCAACATTCACATACGAAACACATTGATATTAGACATCATTTTCTACGTGATCATGTTTTGAAGGGAGATATATCCTTAGACTTTATTTCTACTGATAAACAAGTAGCAGATATCTTTACTAAACAACTTAAGGAAGACACTTTTATCACCTTAAGAAGAGAACTAAGAATTTGCAGTTTTTATGATATTTCTTAAATTTTTTATCTTGTGTAAGTCGACTTAAAACTATTTTTCAGTTGACTGACCAAGTACTTTTTATTTATATATTTTTGGCTGAATTTTATGCTCTAGACAGCTGACTGACAGAAGTATTACTTGATGTTTTTGTTTATTTTATTTGCTCTCGACTAAATCGACTGTTCCTCCAAATCAGTCGACTTTTGCGACATCAGTCTGTCTTTCTGATTCGAAACAACGTATTTTTTGAGGCATCTCTCTTTACCCTTTCTTACCCATTTGCTGATCCTATTCTTTGATTAACTCAAGTCTTGATCACAGCCCTCTATTCTAAGTAAAACCCTAGTTTTTACCCCTCTTCTTTCACTTTCCCTTTTTTCACATTCTCTTTCTAAAAAAAAGAACAAGTCGGCTGCTACCTTCTTTTGGCAATTTCAGTGCTTTGGTGCTCAAAAATTTGAAGATTGTGTTCAGATTTCGAGTTCATTTCACTTGCCAAAGTCTTTTTCGAGTTGGTTGAAGCTTTGTGATTCTCTTTCTTTCTTCGTTGTTGGGTATAATTTCTTGACATCTTTCCCTTTTAAATTTTCTAGAGTTGAATCATGCCCCTAAAGAGAGCTCGTGGTTCTAATGTTGGGGAAGGTCAATCCTCTAGCAATTACCTTCAATATCTTAGAAATCCCAACCTTGTTGAGAAATTCTTTATCATATGTCAAATTGCTATCTTTCCGGGGAGATTTGTCAATTTTGCTGATTTAGATAGGTTCCCCATAGCCCCATTGTTTGAATAATGTGGGTTATTTGATTTGCTTTCCCTTATTAATCTGCCTTATTACTATCCCCAACTTATATATTTGTTTTATACAAATATGAGAGTTGCCACTTCCGAGGATGGTAACGAAATATTT
The DNA here is from genome assembly GCA_017893485.1 of Hemerocallis citrina. Classification (NCBI taxonomy): domain Eukaryota; kingdom Viridiplantae; phylum Streptophyta; class Magnoliopsida; order Asparagales; family Asphodelaceae; genus Hemerocallis; species Hemerocallis citrina. The sequence continues at coordinate 270,965,609 of CM030361.1, read as the reverse complement.
TTTACTACTACGGTACAAAATATTCGTATGAGACTAACTTCTAAAAAATTAGGGATTATCTTGAGTATTCCTAATGAAGGGTTGGATTTTGGGGAATTGAAATGGATGACGACTCTATTATTTGAAAAATCTACTTGCCAAATTGCTGTCCCCCAATGACTAACCAATCAATTACACCGCTTGCTAAGCTAGTTGCAAGAATTTTGTCGTATAACATTATCCCTAAAACAAGGAGTTACGATCAATTTTCCCACGAGTTGCAACAAGTTGTCTATGCGATTTTTGGCAATATCCAAATAAATTGGAGTCGATTCATTTTCAGTCGTCTTCATTGTAGTACCCCATATTTTTAAATATTATTTTAAAGATTTATAAATGAATTAAAATGATTTTTTGGAGATTTAATAAATATTTTTAAAATTTTATCTTCTTACACATGCAAAACACGTGCAAATGTTTTCTTGGAAAGTTTAAAAGCCAAAATTATTCTGTGGAAAATCATTATTTATTATTTGAGATTATTTTTGATTTTTCTGGATTTTTCTGATATTTATTGGACTGATATGCAAATATTTCAAAAAGAAGGACTTTTGTGCAAAATTACCAATTGGAGTGAAAACTCCAAATTTTTGGATTTTTGTTCTGGGTATGATGCCTAGTCAACTCAGGGTTAAAAAGTTTACTTTTTTATTTATTTATGAATTTGGTTTATTTTACAAGTTTTGATAAAAAAAAGGATCTTTTTGCAAAATTGTCATTTTAAGTGGTAAAAAAGGAAATTCATTTTTCTGGATTTTCCCTATAGTGCCGGCTGGTTATAAGATGTTTCTTTTGATTTTTAAAACTCAAATAAATTGGTTTTATCAAGTTTCCACGTATAGGAATCTATATATGTAAAGATATATTTAAAAGATGTATTTTACAAATTTGTTTACAAACCCTTAAAACCTATATTCTGGCCTATTTAAAAAAGGTGGAGTGCAGCCGCCATTCGCTGCACAACACAAATGTTTTATTATTTTTATTTTCTTGGAGATTTAAAGAGAAGATCTTGGATTTCTTGCGAAGGAGAGGCTTTTTCCCTATTTTCTATTTGTATTCGTTTGATCTCTTCAACTGGGTGAGTGACATATGTTTGTTTTCTTTTGTTCTATACATGTTGTATGTGATGATTTGCATATTAGAAAGTGTGTTAGGGATCGTATGTTGATATGAAGTTTTGATAAATAGATGAATGAAAAATTGAATCTTTTCTTGAAGCTATGCTATTAATGACCAAAAGCCTAATTTGATGACTTGTGATTGTTGAGAAACCTAATAGAGATCATGAGTAGGATGTTTCAATTATTCTATTGCTGTTAGTTTATACATGAGGGGTTGTGTGATGAATTGCATAGAAAAATAGACAAGTTGAACAAGGTGAGGTCTGTTTCTGTGATATGAACTTATACACACTGTTGATGCCTCAAACCTTCTAATTAGTCTTATAATTTGCTTATAATCATGGATACATTGATGTAGATGATTGAGGTAAGTATATATATCAGGTTTTTGACTAAAAGGAACAAGCTTTGAGTGAAAGAAGGAATGTGCATTTCGGACCTCTGTGTATGTGTGTATGTCTTTGTTGATTTTGGCAATTTGAGGACTGAGTATGATTTGTCCAATTGCAAATTTTTTTGATTCAATATATATACATATATATATTCATAGAGTTGTCAAATTAGAACAAACACTAATGTTTAATCACAACATGCATATGCCTAATTTTCCCTACTTGCTGACTTTTGAAGAAACTTGAGGAAATCTCAAATTGAGAACCTGGTAGGTTTTGTGTACCTTTAAATAACCCATATATGTTATGTTGGAGGTGATGGATCATCTCAGGAAATTAGATTTTTGAGTTTGCAAGTCTAAGTGTGTATCTATTGTGAGTTGAGTAGGCTTAAATTTATGTGAGTTGAGTTTTTACCACATGTTGTGAGGAAATCTGTTGTGAGTTGAGTTTGCAAGACCCAAAGCTCAAATCTGATGTGAGTTGAGTAGGCTTAAATTTATTACTGCATATAGATATATTGAGTCCGGGGGGGGGGGGGGGGTTACTGATGCTTAATAAATGTCCTAATACACCTCAATTACTATCAAGAGGAATCAATCTTAAACTTTTAATCAACCAATTAAGGGATTAATTTTTGTGTGAGTACCAAAATACTCAACTGCAGATTCTAAGCTGCTGTTGCTGCTGCACCTTTGTGCAGGTGCACATTGAACAAGGGTTCATCTCCATTCACACATCAGATGCATTTTTAGTTAACTACAGATATGCTTCACCTTAGAAAAGGGGTATTTTCTACATTATGCATTACTGCATATGCTTTCATATTACAATCTGCATATGCTTTCACATTGCAACCTGCATATGCTTTCATTCTACAATATGAATATGCCTTTCAATTCAATATAATTCAACTCCTCTCCTATAACCTGCACCAACTTAGCATTAGTGAGAAGGGATCTTTGATATATCAAAAATGTACACACTCATATGCAGTGAAAGGAAATTTCTATATCTGCTATATATATGCATGATGATTCATTTCTACACCTGCACATATTCTTCAAATCAGTAAAGGGGATTTGTATACATCACACATATATATAAACACACCTACTTCATAATCAGCGTAAGGGAACTCTATATCAACATATATACATATTTACATACTCCAATTCAATCAGATTTACTTCTAAAATCTGCATATACCTTACTTCTACTATAAACTGCATTGAGCTATTTTTTTTTCAACCTGCATTGGATTAAATTCCACAACCTGCATTACTTCATTGCATCAACTGTGTATGTCCTATATACCTGCATTTGATTAATTCTTCAATCTGCATATGTTTCCTAATTCTACAACCTGCATATATTTTGTATTTCTTCAGTCTGCGTATGGCTTACCTTTTTTATATATCAATTATATATAATCTATATATATGTTCTTTTCAAAGAGGATTTCTACACATACTACATATATACAAAGTTACCCCAAATTAGTAAGAGGATCTCTTCTATACCTTATATATACACATATATGCCTTACTTCAGTAAAAGATTTGTTTTTGTATGAGATACACATATACACCAATGTATGAACAATATTAATAAGTGGATTTTCTCACAGTGAATGGGTTAACAATGAAATAAAATGAAGAGATTATAAAGAAAGGTTTATTATTCTATTGATGGTTGAGTTGTGAATCTCTAGGAGTTGAGTGGGAGTCCTGTGAACCGGCATATGAGAATTTGTGGATATAGACCAGAGGGGTCTTGGGTTTGTTTTGTGGAAATTAAGTCTGACAGGATACACTAACTCTAGAGAGGAGGAATTCTTGTGTTTTGATAATAACCAACTTAAGGATAAGCACTAGTGGAGATGTGATGGAACATGGGAAACGTAAGTATAGGCTCATGGTTTTGTCAGTCCAATGGATGCGTTCCAGGACTATTTGTTGTGTTCTGTCTCGAGAGGACATTTGTATGTTCGCGTGTCGAGGGTCTGCAGGCCTATTCACGGAGCATGCAGGGTGCATTCGCGTGTCGAGGGTCGGCAGGCTTATTCACGGAATGTACCTGGTGTATCTGTACGTCCTTGCAAGCCTATTCGTGGGGTACACGGCAGAGAGATGATTCTCCGGTTTTTGAGCTATCTTACATGATGCTTGCGCGTCGAGGGCTGTGGTGCCCATTCGTAGAGTATTCTGGATCTTGTTTTCCATCACCGTAGTAGGATTAGTTGCATAACGAGGGATTTAACCCTATAAAGTGGAGATCGTTAAGGGCTTGCACCGGACCTATGTACTATAGAATGCATAGAATCCGACAAGTATGCATTAGAGAGTCAGCATATAGAGATTGTGTTTCCTTGACTTGGTTTTATGATTGTGTTTTCTTGTTTTTCCTACACTTGACACTTAGTCTAGATTCACTTGATGTTTTCGTGTATTACTAATTACTATCTTATATTCCTTGATGTTTTCATGTTTTACTTATTGTTATTTCTCATTTCATTTACTCTCGTCTTTATTACATATTATTTATGATTCCATGTTTCATGTTTTATTTATGTTGCTTTGTTTTTATGTCACTCACATCGTTATGGCTGACCCCTGTAGTTTTGGGGGTTAGAGTTATCTCTAGCCTCATATTTTATAGGTAGGTACTTGTAGCTTGGGATTTGGATGCTTGTGCTAGATAGATAATAGAGTTTGTGTAAATTGTAAAAGAAAGTGTTGTAAAAGAAAAGTTTGTAATTTAAGGTATTTTGTATTCCGCTGTGTTTTGTAAATGATTATCGTAATAAAAGTTGAAATAAAAATTATCTGTGTTTTTGGACTGTGTTTACTATTGCAATTGAAGTTGATGCTGGGAATTGTGCGACGTATTTCTAAGATATCATATTGGAAATTCAGGGTGCTACATTCATAAGTCTCACACTTCTTTCCTTCCTTTTGGTGCAATACTTACTCATCTTTTCAAAATCTATAAAGTTGATCTTACTTCTGAGTCTAGTGTTGTCACTTATTATGAGTCTTTTGATCGTGCGAGTTTAGCTCGTATGAAAATTCTTCACTCTCCTCCTAGGTCTCCTCGAAGGAATGTCCCTCCTATTCCTTTAGCCACTTCAGGTCGTAGGTCCTCTGCCTCTAGTTCATCTCGTCCTAGAGCTGTTTTTTCCGATCCTGAGAGGCTTTATCATTTTATCAACTATCTCATGGATCGTCAGGATACCCTTGAGGACAGTCTTGCTCACCTAACCCACTTGTTCACTTATCAATTTCCACCTCCTCCTCCTGCCTCCCAAGGTGTTGATGACGAAGACGAAGACTGACTTGATGTATTTTCTAATTTTTTTTGTTGTAATTTTTTGATATGTATTTTTCTTTTATGCAGTATTTGAAACCACGTACTTCAATTTATTTTTTCTAAATTTGTTATGTTTTTGCAATGTGTTTGTTCTTTATGCAATGCTTTCCATTATTTTATTGTTTCTTTCCTTCTTTTATTGTTGATGACAAAGGGGGAGAAAAGATGTGTTTGTTTCGGGGATAAAAGGATATGTGTTTGTTTTGTGCATATTTTTAAGGATATGTGTTTGTTTTGTGCATATTTTTAACTTGTTCATGTTGTACATTAGTTAGGGGGAGCATTTTTAATTATTATTATTATTGTAAGCTATTGTGTTGTCATTATCAAAAAGGGGGAGAATGTTGATTCTTGGTTTTGATGACTACAACACAATGCAAAGTTGTGCTGCCACCTATATATATTGTAAGATGTATCAAAAACAAATACCATGATGCAATACACAAAGGCAAAGTTGATCCAATGAAGCTTTCAAAAGAATCAATCAAACTACGATGATTTAAGTTCAAGTCATATTTGGTCAAGCAAGCTTCAAGACATAAAGACAATGACTCAAGCACAAGTCAAAGACTCAAGTTCAAGACAAAACTCAACTGCTTCAAATGTTTTGTATTAAGTGTCTTGTAACAATTGTAATTTTTATTCTTTGAGTCTTAGAATGTTGTAATAGCCTTGTCACACACACACTCACACATATCTTTTAATAATTGAGTGTTTTACAAAAGTTAAAAGGTCGAAATAGGCTTGAATAAGATCCGCTGTTGAGTACCAGTCGACCACTCTTCGGAACCAGTCGACTGTCTTAGTACAAAACTATCTGAACTCATACAAGCTCCGACCAGTCAACTTATTATGGCAACCCAGTCGACTGTTCAAGTCGTTTCGATAGTAATCGTTTTTTAAAACTTGTTTTTCAAATTCAAAACCTTTCTTTCCATTGGTTGACAATTAGTGCAACTGTTTCTCAACGTCCAGTGAATCTAACTCTATAAATAGAGTGTAAAAATCACTTGGTAAAGGTTCCAAGCATTTTTTTCTTATGTTTCAAGCTTTTGTTTTTGAAAAGAACAAGCATTCTAAAATGCATTCATATTCATCTTGGTTCTCTGAAAATCAGTCTAGTATAACATCGAATTCATTTTGGACAGATTTCAGAAGTTGACCTATTAGCCACCATACAAAAATCACAAATCACAAACAAGGCTATAGGTTGTTGTAACTCTTTTGTTGTTGTTTTTCACTCTCGGGTTGTGAGAGTGTTCCTCTCGGTTGGAGAGTAGGGCTCCACGTTGTAGGGTCGGGTTTTCACTCCAGGTTGTAGAGTGGGTATGCTTTCTCTAGTGGTGAGAGAGGTCTACAGGTTTGAAAAGGTTGTTGTCAAACGTCGTAGGCTATTCTTGTATTTTTTTCAAGAATAGTGGAACATCTCAAGTGGGTTTCTTAGGGACTGGATGTAGGTCGGAAGGACCGAACCAGGATACATCGCTGTGTACTCTGTGGTTGACTCTCTCCGTGGTTGTATTTTCTTCACTTGCATTTCAATTTTTCTGTGTTTTATTCAAAAACTTGTCTGGCAAGTCGACTGAGTCTCCGCTATAAGTCGACTGATCAGACTTGTATAAAATACTCTTCGAACACTTGTCTGGTAAGTCGACTGAGTTTCTCTATAAGTCGACTGATCAGACTTGTATAAAATACTCTTCTTATCTGACGCCTAGTCGACTGTATTCTCTTTTTAAGTCGATTGGACAGAACGAAAAGTTCAATTTCTTAATTATTTTTTAAACGACACTATTCACCTCCCCTCTAGTGTTATTTGCCTTGCCTACAGGATCCAACAGATGGCAGTAATGCCAAAAGTAGTAGTGTCTGATCTTCATCATCAATGAAAACATCAATACTAAATAATTCAGAAACAAGTTTATTGAACTCACTAATGTGTTGTTGGATGGTGGTATTCTCTGCTTTAGTAAACTTATAGATTCTCTGCTTCATGTAGAGTTAGCTTATGAGGGACTTTGTCATGTAAAGGGATTCAAGCTTCAACCATATCTCAGCCACCGAGGTTATTTCCTACATGTTGTAGATCACTTCATCAGAAAGAGAGAATTGTATTGCGGACACTGCCTTGCGGTCGTAGGTTTCCCAATCTGCAACATTCACTCCCGATTTCTCCTTCCCAAAAAAGGCTTTGTCAAGCCCTTCTTGCACTAGCATATCTTCCATTTTGACTTTCCAACTTCTGAATTTCATTGTGCCATCAAATTTCTTCATTCTAAAACGAGTTTTTGAAGCAGTGTTGAAAGTGGACATCATCACCTTCGATTGGATCTTTTAACTTGTCGCTCTGATATCAGTTGTTAGGTTAAAATTACGGAATTGGATAGAGACCAAACATCTCGTTCTTCTTCAGAGAATTCGGCAAAATAGGTCAGAAATTTAACAAGCAGAAAAGTATAAAAAAGAAAAACAAAAGAGAAATTTCAGAACCAATATTAGTTAGATAATAAGGGAATTGCAAAACATATGCCTCTTAGTCTCTCTCTTTTTCTCTCTCTGAATAAAATAATTTCTCAATTAGATAACTATTTCTTTCTTTTCTATTAAGAATACTTAGATACATTTTTTTCTCTCCTGCATATATAGAGTTGTAACCTTGAGATATTTGTTAGGGTTAGTAGTCTTTGACTTAGCCAAATAAATTCTCTTTTATCAAGTTAGGAATAAATCTTTAACAAATATCTCAAGAAAAGTACAAAAGTTTGTATCAAATATTTTAAATATAAAGATATAAATTTAAAACAAAATAACCAAAGAATAAAGATTGATGCATATTTCCAACCGTCTGAGCCTCGACCTCCAAAATTTCAGGGAGGGTCGCGTACTTTCCCACGCTCACCAACTCCCATTCTGCAGTCTGAGGGTGGTCTAGGAAATGTGAAGAGAAGTCATACAACAGTTAAAGGTAGAGGGAAAGCAGCTTATGAAGAAGACAGTCCTTACTTGAATTGATCCCCATGTTCACACTCCTGGTTTGGAATGTACGAGAAGCACGTAGTGTCACGCCCCGCTTTCCAAAAGGAACACGGAATACTGTATGCGACTAAGCCCAGTGAATGGTTTTCACCATCCATAAGTTGTACGGATCTACTTAACTCAGCCTAAAAGTAAATATAGCAATATACTCAACCACACATGCATAAACAATTATAAATCAACAATATTTATTTGCAAAAGCAATAAATATACGAAACAAATACAAGATTTGAATCAAAACAAAACTCCGTGACTACAAGCCCAATACAAGTCTCAGTACGGTAACATGAATGAAATAGCTCAAAACAAAACATTAAGCAAGAATTTTCCAATGCGCAGCTCAAAGCTTTTGCTCACCAACTCCAGTAGGCAAATGATCACCAAAACCTGCTTATATAATAATTACAAGGGAATAGGAAGACAGGAAGACATGATGCCCGTTAGTTGCAAGTTCCGGACCGCAAGTAGTACAAGTAGGAAAATGGAAAGGAAAAAATATGAAACAAAACAGGAAGTACTGACATGGAGAAACGCAACAGTAGGTGAAAGTCTACAAATAACAGGAAACAGTAGGTAAACAGTAAAGATAACAGTAACAGTAACAGGATGTGACAGTAAAACGGTTATTCTTATGTCTAATGTTCATTACTATCTAGGTAGCACTTCATGCGTCCTAAATTTTTACCACATGATTGTTACATTCAAACAGTTTCGTTTTAGATTTCGTAGTGGAACCTATAGGGCCGTATATTCACAAAAATAGTAACAGTAACAGTAATAGCAAACAGTAACGGTGTCATGGATCACTCCCTCATGCATCTAGAAAAAAAACAGTTGGTACCACAGTAAATAGTTGGGAGAAACGAGTCTGCTTCTGAATACACATTTCTATATTGTCCACTATTAGATCTTTCCCTTAAACCCCGACTTGATTATTTTTCATTATTATTAAATAGGTGTGAACGAACACAAATAGGGCTAAAAACATGGCACGAACAAAGGACAAGTCTAAGATGAATAGCGAACACAAATGGGTGACAAAACAACTTATAACAGTTAGAACAACGAAACTTCCAGTTCTGGACAGCAAGACATTACTGCACCGAAACTAAGATTCCTGTTGTCACAAGAATGCAAATATGGATCCGTCAGAAAATCTAGAAACTAGACTCCTTGCCTAGTCCAGTGCATATATACAAGTCACGCATCAGCCAAAGTAACAGGGTCCAAAACAGCATTTAATACAGAATTTATGTTCAGCCAGAATAAGCAAAATCTTGTTTGTAAGCATGAAATAGGTTTTAAAACATCATGACTAAATCTGAGAAAAATTTGAAAGATTCTCTAGCATATCTAGTCTCAGCATATAAAATATCATGAAATTATACTACAGATAGTATAGTCAATATAATTGGGAAAACAGAGTAGTGTAACAAAATTGTAATTCTAAAAGTTCAGACACAACAGTACCAAAACAGAGATAATTTACAAAATACAATTCGAAATTCGGATCCGTCAAAAGGGTGTTAAAATAGACAACTCAGGTTCCAGTTCATATTCACAAAGTTTTCATAAAAATTGAATAGCATCAGGTTAAAAACATAATTCTTTACTGAACAGCATGCAGTTTGGAAATTGTGTGATTGGTTTCATAAGCATGAAATAAGTTATAAAGGTCATTAAATAATTCTGAAAAGATTAGGGGTTGATCCCAGTCATAACTAAACATACCCAGAAAAATATCAAATCCAAATTCTACTTTTAATATCAGTTTTAAAATAATAATTAATACAGAAATCATATAATTCAGAATCTGAAATTTACGATACAACTGTAGTAGAACAGCGATAACTCATGCATCAAAAATCAGAATTCAGTTCCGTTGAAAGTTCTGAAAACTAGAAAACAAAGCCTACAAATCATATTCATAAATTTATTTATTTTACTAATGTTAACAGGGTCGAAATTACTGTACTAAAATAGGGTAGCAGTAAAACAAAACTTATTTCATGCATTTCATCAAACAATTTAATTACGATAGATCCAATCTAAGATGTCATACAAAGCATGGTATCTAGGTTACTCAAATCGGCATGTCATGTGTAGTAACAGGCTATAATGAGATAGTACATCTAACAAAGATCCATGTAACAATTATCTACAACATACGGTGTGTCACAAACAAGCATACAATCAAGATTTAACCTAAACTAATTTATTTTTCATGCAACGGGAGACAACTTATTGTGAAACAGTCATGATCAAGAGATGAAGGAATGGATCAACTAACAAGATATGATTTCATCATGAGAGTGGCAACAAACGCATGCAAGACTACTTACGGTATTTAACTTGTATGAAGAACAAATACATACAAGCTACTTGCCTGATAACGACGACGAAGATGATGAAAGAATAACGGGAACGGATCCCGACACACGAACGCGTGCACAAGGGACAACGCGTACAACAGCAAAATGACTAACACCAATACACGTGCGGTGCACGTAATCTCACACACACCGTGACGGCAGCAACAGCAAGTGCTGTGGCGACGGAGGCTCGGCTGACGGCAAGGAGCAACGGCAGCAGGGATCGGGGACAGCGGTCGACCACGGCAGTTGTAATATCCCGAATGGATATTATACTTGTATAATTATTATTTTTTAAGTTAAAATATTTTTCATAGAAATAATTGGATTTTCAAATAAAAAGTTACCTGGACACATTTACTAGTATGTATATACAGGTATTGTATCAGTTTTGTGCATTTGTGCAAAATCTTGAAAAATGCGTTTTTGAGAAAATGTATGGAAAATACCGGGCGGATATTAAAAATTATTATTTTATTATTATTTTCAGAACTGAAATATTTTTTGTGGACATCACCCGGTTTATTAATAAACATTATCTATACGTATAAACTAGTCAATATATGGCTGTTTTGTATCAAATCAATACTGGAATCTTCCGAGCCGGTAATAAAATTATTTTCTCGGAATTGAATAATTTTTGTATAGATTATTCGTTTTTACTAATAAAAATTATTTGTGTAATCAGACATACGTACGTAGTTGAATCATATCGATTTCGTATGTTTTTACAAAATCATGTAGTATGTGATTTTTGGAAAATATCTCTTATTCTTTATCAATCTTGATGAGATGAATGGTTAGAATTGAGTAGGGTGTTGATTGCAAATTTCTGGGTTTGATTGCAATTTAAAATTTGCAAATTGAATGGATTAGGGTTTCATTGCAATTTAAATTTACAAATGAAACCCAAATTAATTTGGGCCACAAGAATTGGACAAGTGGCACTCTCTTCACCACATCTCTCTCTTTCCCTCTCCTACTTATTGGCCGGCCCCAAACCAAGAGGGGAAATCCCTCTTTCATTTTTTGTTCTCCATATCTCTCTCTCTCTCTCTCTCTCTCTCTCATTCTCCTACTACTTCTACTTGTTCTTGTTTTAGAAAAAAATTGAGAAAGAAAGGAAAAGAAAGAGAAGATCAAAATCAAATCAAAAGAGGGATTAGGGTTCAAGGGTTCCTTTCATTCTTGAAGAGGAGCAAGAACAAGGAGCAAGGAGGAGAAGGCTAGCAAGTTCTTCCAACCATTTTTGGGTGGGCGGTTTCTCGCTCATGTTTGTCTTGTTTGTTTATTTGTTGTTATATATTATTTGGACTGATTTCATGTGCATAAGAGTAGTATGGACTAGAATGTAGTTGCATACGAAGTTTGAAGTGGTAGGAAACAAGTTAAGACCTTAAAGGTTCGGTTTTGATTGTTGTAGGAATGATTTTAAATAACTAGGTAAACGATGGAATTTTTACCCGAACTTTGTTTGGGAGGTTCTCCTAGATGTTAGTAGAATGCTGTAATTTTTGGGGATTTTTCTGAGTTGGCTAGGTGGGTGAAACAAGCCGTTTCCCAGAAATAGCGAGAAATTCGCCTAAAACAGTGAAGTCTGTGTTTTCGGATTGTGTCGCAGTAGGTTCAAGTGGATAAAACTTGGGTTTCCTTGCGGAACTAGAGGTAGAGACCCTGTAGAGAAGTTGTAGTAGACACTCTTGTTGGATCATGTAGGCAAGGCAAGAAACACTCGAGGGGGGGTGGTGAATAGTGTTTTATAAAAAATTAATTGCGGAATTAAAAATTATCTTCTGTTCAGTCGACTGTAAAAGGAAGTTCAGTCGACTGAGGCATCATCGTAGAAGAGTATTTTGATACTAGTCAGATAAGTTGACTTAATACAAAAAGGCAGTCGACTTGCCAGAAGAGTTTCTGAGAAGATTGTAATACCATTCTGATTAGTTGACTTAAGATGGGAATACAGTCGACTTACCAGAACGGTTTTGAGAGAATTGAAGTGCAAGTAAAAGGTTCAAGAGATACAACCACAGAAACTCCAACCACAGAGTACACACGATGTATCCAGGTTCGGTCCTCCCTACCTACATCCAGTCCCTAAGCAACCCACTTGAGATTTTTCACTACTCTTGAAAAATGTACAAGAATACCCTACGGTGTTAGACAACAACCTTGTCCAACCCGTAGTCCTTTCTCACCACTAGAGAGAGCAACCCACTCTTCCACCAAGAGTGAAAAACCTTACTCTACACCCTAGAGCCCTACTCTCCAACCGAGAGGAAAAGAAAACAATAAAATTGTTTACAATCAACCTATAGCCTTGTTGTGAATGTGATTTTGTACGTGGCTATTTGGTCGACTTCTGGATTCAGTCCAAAACTAATTCAATGTTATGCTGGACTGAAAACAGAGAACCAAGACTTAAGAATTAGAGTGCTTGAGTTGGAAAATTTTTTGCTTTTTGAAAGTAAGAACACTTTAAAAAAATTCCTCAAAAGCTTGGAGACCTTCCATGGTGATTCTAAGCCTCTATTTATATAGTAGAATCCCTGGAAGTTGTAAAATAGTTTATTACAACTGTTTACAAACGGATATATATGTTTTGAAATCAAAAAATCAACTTTTGAAATCAGTAATCTGTCAAAACGGTTTGAACAGTCGACTGGATTGCCGTTATAAGTCGACTGACCAGAGTTTGAAGAAGCTCAAACAGTTTTGTACAGGTACAGTGACTGGTCCTTAATGGCAGTCGACTGGTACTCAACAGCTGACCTAGTTCAAACTGTTTTGACCTTTATTTTTGAAAACCACACAATTATAAAATTATATGTGAGTGTGTGTGTGTGACAAGGCTCTTATATCAATCTAAGACTCAATAAAAAAAGATTACATTTGTTTTTACAAGACACAACATATAAGACATTGAAGCTTTGGTCTTGACTTGAGTCTTTAGTCTTGATAGAAGCTTTAGCCATTGTCTTTGTATGAAGCTTTGCTTGATCATTCTTCAGCTTTAGAACAACTTGCATGATCAATTTACTTTGAGGCCTTTATGTATCATACATGATAAACTTTGATACAACCTGCATTATATGAGAGGTAGCACAACAACTTTGCATTGTGTTGTAATCATCAAAATCAAGAATCAACATTCTCCCTCTTTTTGAAGATAACAACACAATAGCTTAAAATAATGAAAATAAATATTACAAATGCTCACATGCTCCTCCTATCAAATGTACAACATGCATAGGTGTGAAAACATGCACAAAGATATACACAAAGATATGCATCACAAAACATGCACAAAATAACACAAAGCAACACAAAGATAGATTATAGCTATATTTTATCCCCCTTTGTCATCAACAAAAAATGGAGGAAAAAAGTAAACCACAAAAAGTACATAGCAAAATGACAAACAACGACAAATTTATACATAGAAATGGAATATTCTTAGTTCAAACTATTACATAACAAATAGAAAATGCAACAATAAGTAGGAAATACATAGAAAAAATGTAAAATAATAGCACATCAATCTTCATCATCTTCATCTTGGCCTCCATGAGAGGGAGGAGGAAACTAAGAGGTGAACAGGTGGGTAAGATTGAGAAATATTTGCTTCAAGAGCATATTCACGATTCATGAGAGCAAGTGTAAAGACATCTTGGATCATCAAAATCAGCACGAGGACAAGATGAACTAGAAGCAGAAGACCGATGAGCTGAAGTGGCTAAGGGGATAGGAGGTACATTCCTAGTAGGAGACCTAAGTGGAGAATTTAGCAACTTCATACGTGCTAAACTAGCACGATCAAATGAGTCAAAGTGTAGCGCCCCGATTTTCGATACTGGAAAACCGAGACACAAGCCAAGATCTTTGCTTCAATTAGTCACAATACACAGAAAAACAGGAGAATTTAAAACTTTTTATTCAATACTCAATATGTTACAAGTCCGAATACTGTACAACTGTAATATTTTACAATGGAGTTACAATATTGCCTTTACATTTCTAAGTATTACAACCTTCACATCTTACATCAGAGTACCTCTTAACTAATACAGAATCAATACATGTTTTGCAGCGGAACTAAACTTAATACTGACTCCTTGCTTTCCTTGCCTTGAGTCCTCCTGAATATCGCCTTTGTACCTCGGCGATCCAGTACCTATGGAAGTGGGGACGTCAGTATTCACTGACGCTTAAAGGCTGATCATATAGCAGCGAATCTTCCAAACAATATACAAAATATACAAACATAGCAATGGTGTCGGTGTAGTTTAAGTGTACGTGAGTGCTATGACTAGACTCTAATGTGGTACTTAAGTAGAACTAGGACACTCTTATTCTAATATCCGGGATTTGAACCCGCGCTATGAATTCTAATTGTACACAACCCGTTCCTGACACCCACCCACGGCAGTTCAGGAATTAACAGCGCGAGATACGCAACCCGTGTCCTCCACTTGTGAGACGGCACCGTACGTATCCCTTTGACGGGAAGGTAGAACTAGGATGCTTCCTATTCTAATGTCAACAAGTCTCCGAAAGTAACATGCAGCCCATAAATACATGCGACTCCATCTCAAGCCGTTTCTCCATATATAGGGATTGAACCCGCGTTATGAATTCTAATTGTACACAACCTGTTCCTGACACCCTACACGTGACTCGCGAGGCTGCAGATGTGGTCATGTGCCACTGTTGCATTTCGCCCGTGGTGTCTATGTTCGCCATCGCGACCCGGCTAACCGGACCTCACTCAAATTAGACGATCCCGACGTATCGGGTGTCGTTACAAAAATCAAACCATAGAGTTTCGCAAGCGCAGGGTAGCACGAAGCCTACCCTGTGGCACTCTCTGGGGTATCGCAAGTGCAGGACTGCACAATGCATCCTGTGGCACCCCTAGCCACGGTACTTCAGGAATTAACAGAGCGAGATACGCAACCCGTGTCCTCAACTTGTGAGACGGCACCGTACGTATCCCTTTGACGGGAAGGTACAACCCGGTACACCACCTATGATCTGCCTCAAGAGACGAGTTAGTGTCGGGGCCCCCTACAACTGACCCCTCTCTCCCGGCAAAAGTTAAAATGATCCTTATAAGTCACTATCCTAGTGATGTCCCTGACTCGAACAATCCTAAGGATGACGATATTTTAACACAACATGCTAGGCCTTAAATTAGGCTTCGCAAAACAACTCTACTAGGCCGCTCAACCTAGACTTTCCAGAATCCCTCAGGACCCGGTTCGTGGCTCATCGATCCAAGACTCTGGTAACAATCTCTCTCTCAATCATCACTACCCCTAACTCGGATTCTACCAACACTCTCGGCCCACGGTCAACCTACATTGGTTAAGATCCGTCAACGTCCGAGGTGAGATCTATCCGTTTTGCTCTAAGGAGGTAGGATGTGGTCTTGATGGTCGATAGCCCTAGGGTGGTAACATCACCCTAGACGAGCGCAACGAACTGTGTACTAGCTAACAAGCTATACACGAGTAATAATCACATACGAGCCAACTAAGCTACGTATGAAACAATAACTACCTACGAGCCAGGCGGGCCTCGTAGGAGATAACCACGTACATACCAGCCAAATAAGCCGCGTATGAGACCAACAGCTACGTACGGGCCAGTCGGGCCACGTACGAGCACGACCGTGTGCAAACAACCATACAGGTAATCAATCCTAGAAGCAACCAAACGTGCTTACTAACAAACTTAATCTTCTACTATTAGAAGCAACAAAGGGATCTACTAGTAGTCTAAGATCGGTATTCTACTAAGGAAGAATCCGAAGGCGACATAACCGCCTTTATCGAATTAACTATCGCTAGTGGTCTTCCCGATCTTACTACTTCGACCTATAATGTCTTAGGCATGACATACACTCGTAGGCATCTTCCTAAGGTAATCCAATTACAAAATAGGACTACTCACCATCGCACTCCTAAGTACGAATATGATTAATGCTTGTGTTTTCATCGAGCTTAAACATAAAATCACTACGACCTAGACATAGAGTCTACTATAGTCAAGCGAGCATGAAAACTTACTACTTATCTTGACTAATCACCATAACACAAGCATGGATAGATAACTAATATAACATACAATCATTCCAAGGTACAGTAGATATTCTAACATTACTCCTACAATGTTCTAATCATGTACTACTCTAGCATGGCATAGGATCCAACATAAATCACTACAACTAGCCATGGGTAGTTTCTTTACCCTAAGCATGAACATCCTAGTATGGGTATCCTTAACTTAATAAGATCAATAATTTGCATGATCACTACTTACTTAGCATGAATCATGGTCATTCACTAACTTCTCTACCATTTATCTAGCATGGTACACAATTTGCCTACAATTTAAACTAGCATGATATGCAAAATACTTACGATTAAGCTAGCATGGTATATCGCTTTCCAACAATTAAACTAGCATGAGAACCTAGTAGGATATTTTTAGGAAAAGTCCTACAACATCCTAAACATAAAGCATGATAGGATAATTTTATAAAGCATCCTACAACTAATTAAGCATAGAATCATGGTAGGATATTTTCATAAGTAATCCCACAACTAACTAAGCATGGATATGGCTTCTAATTATTTTTAGGAGCAATCCTACAACACATGAAGCATAGAAATGGCTTCTAATTATTTTTTAGGTGTAATCCTACAACACATGAAGCATAGAAATGGTGTCTAAATATTTTTAGGAGTAATCCTACAACACATGAAGCATAGAAATGGCTTCTAATTATTTTTAGGTGTAATCCTACAACACATGAAGCATAGAAATGGCTTCTAATTATTTTTAGGAGTAATCCTACAACACATGAAGCATAGAAATGGTGTCTAAATATTTTTAGGAGTAATCCTACAACACATGAAGCATAGAAATGGCTTCTAATTATTTTTAGGAGTAATCCTACAACACATGAAGCATAGAAATGGCTTCTAATTATTTTTAGGTGTAATCCTACAACACATGAAGCATAGAAATGGAGTCTAAATATTTTTAGGAATAATCCTTCAACACATGAAGCATAGAAATGGCTTCTAATTATTTTTAGGAGTAATCCTACAACACATGAAGCATAGAAATGGTGTCTAAATATTTTTAGAAGCAAAGCTACAACATTAGAAGCATGAATATTGCTTCTAAATATTTTTAGAAGCAATCCTACAATGTCTTAAGCACAAACATAAAGGAATATTTTTAGAAACATCCTACAACATTCTACTACTACTACTACTTCTATTTTGATCAACACATACACACAATTATCTACTACAATAAAAATCACCACATACAACTATCTATTACTACTACTTCATTCACAATAAAATCACAACATACAACTATCTCATTCTACTACTTATTATTTAGCATACTATTCCTTAGTTGCTTACTAACCTCATTTATTACTAGTGATAAAGAAAGGATTATTTTATTTAAGATAGCTACAACTAGTGGGTAAAATAAAAGAAGATCTTTTTGATTAATGGCTACAACTAGTGATTAGGAACAAAAGAAGATCTTTTTACTTTGTTAGCTACAACTAGTGTTTAAGAATAAAAAGAAGATCTTTTTAATTTATTAGCTACAACTAGTAGGTAAAACAAAAGAAGATCTTTTTGATTAATAGCTACAACTAGTGATTAAGAATAAAAAGAAGATCTTTTTGATTTATTAGCTACAACTAGTGTGTAAAATAAAAGAAGATCTTTTTGATTAATGGCTACAACTAGTGATTAAGAACAAAAGAAGATCTTTTTACTTTGTTAGCTACAACTAGTGTTTAAGAATAAAAAGAAGATATTTTTAATTTATTAGCTACAACTAGTGTGTAAAATAAAAGAAGATCTTTTTGATTAATGGCTACAACTAGTGATTAAAAAAGAAGATCTTTTTGATTTATTAGCTACAACTAGTGTGTAAAATAAAAGAAGATCTTTTTGATTAATAGCTACAACTAGTGATTAAGAATAAAAGAAGATCTTTTTATTAGGTTACAACTAGTGATAAAAAATAAAAGAAAGATCTTTTTAGTTAATTTACAACTAGTGGTTAAAATAAAAAGAAGATCTTTTTATTATTACATTAGTTACAATTAAGTCCTACAACCAATCAATGGTTGTATTGTTCAACAATATGCCATATGTAAGTTTCTTAGTCCAATAACATACAACAAAAGATTACCATACTAAAGTTATGATCTTTAGTGCTTACTACTACTACTTTTCCTTTTTCCTCTTTTACTTACTACACATACCACACACTCAACCCAAAAACCAAAATAAAACAAGAAGGTAGAAGAAGAAGAAGTCACACAACAAACAACAAACAACCAAACAAACAAACAAAGAAACAAACAAAAGATCAAATGAAGAAACCCCCACCTTCCCTAACTTGTTGGAAGAACTTGCTAGCTATTTCTTCTCCTTCCCCTAGCTTTCTTTTTGAACTCTTCTAAGACCTACAACACAAAACTCTCTAGTTAGTAAGTTCTCTCTTTCTTTTCCTTTCTTTCTTTCTTTCTTTGGTTTTTCTAAAATGAGAGAAGGAGGTGAATGAGGGGTGTTTTATAGAAGGAGATGGGAGTGGTAAGTGCACCAAAATGGCACACCATAAACCCCAAGAAGAGTGGCCGGCCAAGCATTAGGGGAGTAGAGGGTGAGTTTTAGAGTGGTGAGGTGGAGGGAGGTGTTATGTGAGGGGAGGTTGTTTCTAGAAGGGTTTAATCCTAATCTTGTGCATACAACTCTCTTTTAACCTTCTAATCAAATCCTAATTCTCTAATTGAGTAACCATGACAAGCACAAGTGTATTGTCCTAAAGTACATACTATATAATATACTAAGTGTCATACAATTATGTGTATGTGTACATGTATGTGTATACAAACAATCTTTTTATAAAATCCTCATAAAATTCCCAAAAATAATTTAATTTGGAAAATAATAGTAAAATGAATTTTATTACCAATTCGGAGAGTCGTGCTATCAATTTGATGCGCTTTGGTTGCGCATCGACCGATAGTTGCGCGTAGGTACTGTTTGCGGGCAAACCGGAGAAAAATCGCCAAAATAGTCCGACTTTGGAATTAAAATAAAATAATAATAAAATAATAATAAAATAATAATTTATATGAGTTAATATCCGTCCGGGATATTACACAAAGTGAGATGTAAGTTAGGGTTTTTACTTTGAATGGACGACTGAGATGTAAGTTAAGGAGTTTCAAAGGCTCAGATCGGTCAAAGGGTAGCAGTAAAGTGAAAAGAATCGCCTCAAAAGATGTGTCAATTTTTGAATTTGAAGAATACTGATGCTCGACAGTCGACTGGTCTTAGAGGCAAGTCGACTTAGTTGAGAGCAAAATAAACAAGCGAACATAGCACTAATACAACTGGTCAGTCGACTGGGTACTCTGCACAGTCGATTGTCCAGAACATAAAACTCAGACAAAAACTTAGAAAAATAAAGATACTTGGTAGTCAACTAAAAAATACTTATAAGTCGACTTACCAGAGAAAATTTTAAAAAACATCATGGAAACCACAAATCTCTAGTTCTCTCCTTAAGGTGATAAATGTGTCTTCCTTAAGGGGTTTGGTAAAGATGTCTGCTACTTGTTTATCAGTAGAAATAATGTCTAAAGAAATGTCTCCCTTTAAAACATGATCATGTAAAAAATGATGTCGAATATCAATATGTTTCGCACGTGAGTGTTGAACCGGATTTTTAGATAAGTTAATGGCACTGGTATTATCACACATTATTGAAGGTTTTTCAAATGAAATACCATAGTCTAATAGGGTTTGTTTCATCCACAAAATTTGGGCACAAGACAAACTTGTAGCGATATATTCAGCTTATGTAGTAGATAAAGATACCGAATTTTGCTTTTTAATGCACCAAGAGACTAGCGAATGTCCTAAAAAGTGACATGTCCCACTAGTGCTCTTGCGATCAGTTTTACTACCGGCAAAATCCGCATCACTATATGACCAAAGTTGAAAGTTATCGGTACGTGGATAAAATAGACCATATTCAGACGTACCTTTAAGATATCTTAAAATACGTTTCACACCTTTTAAGTGAGACTCTTTAGGATTTGACTGATATCTAGCAGTTATATATAGGAGTGAGCTAATCATACCTCGATAGAGTTTCTGATCGACACTCTTACTTAATTCATCTTTGTCAAGGGTAGTGGTAGTAGCCATAGGTGTGGTCTTACTACTCGTGCTATCCATATTAAACCGTTTGAGTAATTCCTTAGCATATTTTCCTTGATTAATAAATATGCCATTATGTGACTGCTTAATTTGTAGTCCAAGAAAATAATTGAGTTCACCCATGTGACTCATTTCAAACTCGTTTTTCATGGTGTTAGCAAACTCTTGACATAGATTACTATTAGTAGAACAAAAAATTATGTCATCTATATATATTCATATGATCAAGATATATGTCTCTATTTTCCTAATAAACAAGATAGTGTCTACTTTACCTGTTTCAAAACCTGTTTCTAAAAGAAAAGTCTTCAATCGATCATACCAAGCACGTGGTGCTTGTTTAAGACCGTATAAAGCCTTTTTCAATTTAAAAACGTGGTTTGGAAATTGTTCATGTTCGAAACCTGGTGGTTGTTTAACATAAATATCTTTCTTTATAAAACCATTAAGGAATGCACTTTTAACATCCATTTGAAAGAGTGTAAAATTCATAAAACATGCAAAAGATAATAAGATACGGATTGATTCTAATCTAGCAACAGGAGCATATGTTTCATTAAAATCTATGTCTTCTTCTTGATTATACCCTTGAGCAACTAGTCTAACTTTGTTCCTAACAACTTATTCTGATTCATCTAACTTATTCTTGAATACCCATTTGGTACCAATTATAGTACGATCAGGAGGTCGTGGAACTAAATCTCATACATCATTCCTTATGAATTGGTTTAACTCATCTTGCATGGCATTCATCCAAAATTCATTCTCACATGCTTCTTGTATATTCTTTGGCTCAAAATCCGACAAGAAAGCTGTATGAGATATCTTGTTAACATGTGATCTCGTCTGAATACCATGTGAAATGTCACCAATTATTAAGTCATGAGGATGATCTCTAACTTCAACAAAAGACTTTGGTAAAGTTGGAGACATCACAATAGGATCAGTCGACTTGACCAGTTCATCAGTCGTATGAATTATAGCAGTCGACTTGACTGCCTTATCGGTCGACTTATCAGTAAGGCTAGTTTGCTCTAAAGATGTAATTACTTTATTTAAAGGTGATGAATCAGTTTCATCATCTTCAATTAATGTCGTTGAAGACAGATATTCATCAAATGCAACATGCATGGATTCTGCAATAGTCATTGTTGACTTGTTGAAGATTCTATATGCCTTACTCCTATTTGAGTATCCTACAAAGTTACCCTCATTAGATCTAAGATCAAACTTATCTAAATTATTCTTAGTGTTCAGAATAAAATACTTACATCCAAATATTTTAAAGTAAGAGACCTTAGGAATTCTATCAAAAAATAGCGCATAACATGTTTTCTTTAGCTTAGGCCTAATCAAAATTCTATTTAAAACATAACAAGCTGTAGCAACGGTTTCAGCCCAAAAATACTTAGGTAAGTTGCTTTCAACAAGCATGGTATGTGCACATTCTTGCAAAGTCCTATTCTTCCTTTCAACCACTCTATTTTGTGGTGAAGCTCTAGAAAATGCAAACGAATGAGTTATACCATTCTTGTTGCAATATTCTGCAAACGTTTTATTTTCAAATTCTCCACCATGATCACTTCTAATAGTGACTATGGTTAGAGACTTTTGATTTTGAATTCATTTACAAAAATTAGCAAATTCTCCAAAAGCATCATTCTTATGTTTTAAAAAGAAAGTCCAAGTGAATCGTGAAAAATCATCTACTAAAACAAATACATACATACTTTTATTTAAAGAAGCTACTTTAGTAGGGCCAAATAAATCCATGTGGATTAATTCGAGCGGCCTACTAGTAGAGATTACTTCTTTTGTTTTAAAAGTAGATTTAATTTGTTTACCTAGTTGACATGCATCACATAACTTATCATTTTTCAAGGATAGTCTTGGCAGCGCTTTAACTAGGTTGTACGTAGACAATTTAGAGAGATTTTTCATGTTCACATGACCAAAATGTCTATGCCATAGCCAAGAATCATTATTATAAGCTACTAAGCAAAAATCATTCGAAAACTCATATGCTTTTAAACACAATTCATAAATGTTATTTTTACTAAATCCTTGAAAAATTATATTTTGCATGGTAGAATCATAAATTAAATATGCATCTTTTTCAAACATGATTTTATAACCCTTATCACATAGTTGACTAATACTTAACAGGTTATGCTTAATTCCACTAACTAATAAGACATCTTCTATAGAGGGGTTAGTGTGCTTACCGACCATACCAATTCCTATGACCTTTCCTTTGTTGTTGTCACCAAATGCGATTGTTCTTCCATCAATGTATTGTATGGAAGATAGGAGGCTGGCATAACCAGTCATGTGCTTTGAGCATCCGATGTCAAGTATCAAACGATCTCTCTTAGGTATCTATAAAATATTCAATGTGAATATGGTACCCTTTTCATTGGGTTCAAAATAGATTAGTTTGTGGGAAACCAAACCCATGAAGAGTTTGATTTTCCACCATAAGCAGAAATATAATTACAGAATTACATACAGTAAGCATATATGAATTAATATAAGCATTTCTATCTTTCGAACTCAGGTTGACTGGAACCCATACATATTTGCTCTGTCCAGTTGACTTTACAGCACATTTCAGTCGACTTTTACTGTTATTCAGTCGACTGGGAGGTAGTATAGGTCGACTTATCTGAGATATTTGTCTTGTTGAATGAGACTCAGTACCTCTGGACAGGCGACTGATATGTGGATTCAGTCGACTGGTCTGAACTGTAGATTTGCCTTTTTCATGAAAAGTTATAGTTTTAGGTTTTTCAAAAAACTCATGAAGTTTATTTTTAATACTAGAAATAGATACAGATTTGTTTACACTAGTTATCTTAGAAGAATGAGATTTTTCAAGGGACTTTTTAAAACCAAGTCCAAACTTTTGATTAGATTGTATTTGATTTTGAAGAACATCATTTAAATTCTCTTTTCCTTTATTAAATTTAGATACGTTCTTGGATATCCATATCTAAACTAAAAAGACGAGAATTTAAGGATTTTACTTCTTTATCAAGGTTAAGATTCTCTTGAGAAAGTGTTCGATTAACTTTCTCTAAGTTCTTAACTCTAATCTTTTCTTTTATAAGTTCTTGAAAAATCTCGTTGAACGCATCAAGTAAATCATTAGAATCATAGTCATTACTTACTTGATTTTGATATGGCATAAGACACACGTTTGCAACCTCGTTTGTCTCATCAATTTCTTCTTCTGATGAAGAATCGCTATCATCCCAAGTTGCTTGGTAATGCTTTTTGTTCTTCACGAACTTATTCTTTGTGTACTTGTCCTTCTTTAAGTTGGACGCCTTTCCCTTAGATTTTGCATTCTCTAGTGGGCAATCCTTCTTCATATGGCCTGTCTTGTTACACCTAAAACAAGTTGGAAGTTCATTAGATTCCTTAGATTTTGAATTAAACTTACCTTTTGTTAGGAACTTTTTGAACTTTCTCGTGAACATGGAAATCTCTTCCTCATCTTCTTATTCATCCTCGGAGTCCGACATGGCTTTGAATGCTAATGTCTTCTTCTTTGATTGTTGTGGTTCGACATCCTTCTTGCACTCTTCAAGTTGTACCTCATAAGCCATAAGATTTCTCATAAGATTCTCAAGAGAAAGTTGTGTTAAATCATTGGCCTCTTCTATGGTGGTGGTCTTCTTCTCCCATTCGAGGGTTAGTGCACGAAGTACCTTCCTCACCATCTCGGCTTGAGTATACGTCTTTTCAAGTGCCACAAGTGAATTGGTAATGTCCGTGAACCTTGTAATCATCTCAGACATATTCTTATTCTCCTTCATACGAAACATTTCAAACCTGTGAACAAGAACAAATATTTTAGATTCTTTTACTTTATTTGTTCCTTCATGAGTTACCTCGAGTGTGTGCCAAATTTGATGTGCAGTTGTTGCATTGGACACACAGTTGAACTCCTCCTTTGTAAGGGCACAAAACTGTGCATTCATCGCCTTTGCATTGTTCATTGTTTGGTTCTTCATTTCATCGTTCTATTGTGCATATGGAATAGTAGGAGCGGTGTACTCGGTCTCTGTCATGTTCCATATTTCATAGTTGATGGACTGAAGGTAGATCTTCATTCTACACTTCCAATAGTTGTAATTGGTTCCATTGAAGAGGGGTGGCCTTTGTGTAGATTGGCCTTCATGGTATTGATTTGCATTAGAAGTAGTTGCCATTGCACTCAACCAGGCTCTGATACCAAGTGTTGGATCCTGTAGGCAAGGCAAGAAATACTAGAGGGGGGTGAATAGTGTTTTATAAAAAATTAATTACGGAATAAAAAAATTATCTTCTGTCCAGTCGACTGTAAAAGGAAGTTCAGTCGACTGAGGCGTCAGAGTAGAAGAGTATTTTGATACTAGTCTGATAAGTCAACTTAATATAGAAAGGCAGTCGACTTGCCAGAAGAGTTTCTGAGAAGATTGTAATACCAGTCTGATCAGTCGACTTAAGATCGGAATACAGTCGACTTACCAGAACGGTTTTGAGAGAATTGAAATGCAAGTAATAAAAAGTTCAAGAG
This sequence comes from Hemerocallis citrina, assembly GCA_017893485.1. Taxonomy (NCBI): domain Eukaryota; kingdom Viridiplantae; phylum Streptophyta; class Magnoliopsida; order Asparagales; family Asphodelaceae; genus Hemerocallis; species Hemerocallis citrina. Next base: position 270,940,433 of record CM030361.1, on the reverse strand, counting down.
GTACAACCACAGAAATTCCAACCAAAGAGTACACACGATGTATCCTAGTTCGGTCTTTCCGACCTACATCCAGTCCCTAAGCAACCCACTTGAGATTTTTCACTATTCTTGAAAAATATACAAGAATACCCTACGACATTAGACAACAACCTTGTCCAATCCGTAGTCCTCTCTCAACACTAGAGAGAGCAACCCCCTCATCCACCAAGAGTGAAAAACCTGACTTTACACCCTAGAGCCCTACTCACCAACCGAGAGGAAAAGAAAACAATAAAATTATTTACAATCAACCTATAGCCTTGTTGTGAATGTGATTTTGTACGTGGCTATTTGATCGACTTCTGGATTTAGTCCAAAATTCAATGTTATGTTGGACTGAAAACAGAGAACCAAGACTTAAGAATTAGAGTGCCTGAGTAGGAAAACTTTTTCTCTTTTGAAAGTAAGAACACTTTAAAAAAAAAATCTCAAAAGCTTGGAGACCTTCCATAGTGATTCTAAGCCTCTATTTATAGAGTAGAATCTCTAGAAGTTGTAAAACAGTTTATTATAACTGTTTACAAACGGATATATATTTTTTGAAATCAAAAAATAAAGTTTTGAAATCAGTAATCTGTCAAAACGGCTTGAACAGTCGACTGTGCTGCCGTTATAAGTCGACTGGCCAGAGTTTGAAGAATCTTAGACAGTTTTGTACAGGTACAGTCGACTGGTCCTTATGGCAGTCGACTGGTACTCAACAGCTGACCTAGTTCAAACTGTTTTGACCTTTATTTTTGAAAACCGCATAGTTATAAAATTATATGTGAGTGTGTGTGTGTGATAAGGCTTTTACATCAATCTAAGACTCAACAAAAAAGATTACATTTGTTTTTACAAGACACAACATATAAGACATTGAAGTTTTGGTCTTGACTTGAGTCTTTTAGTTTTGATAGAAGCTTTAGCCATTGTCTTTGTATGAAGCTTTGCCTGATCATTCTTCAGCTTTAGAACAACTTGCTTGATCAATTTACTTTGAGGCCTTTGTGTATCATACATGATAAACTTTGATACAACCTGCAATATATGAGAGGTAGCACAACAACTTTGCATTGTGTTGTAATCATCAAAATCAAGAATCAACAACTCTCCCCTTTCCGAATTCACCTCTCGGGTTAAATTCCGATAAGAGACGCAAAAGTTACGGTGATTACAGAAATAGGGCAGCAACTTAGCTGAGTTGCTCACTGTTTGGGTTAATTGTTGTTTTGGTTGCTTGATACTTTTGAGCATTTTACTGGATGAATCTGAGGTTCGGACAAACTAGGGAGTCGTAGTAGAGACTCTCCCCTTTCCGAATTGACCTCTCGGGCTAAATTCCGATAAGCGGAATAGGAGTTATGGTCTTGGGAAAATACAGCAACTAGCTGTTTGACAGGTTGTTTGCTATTGTGTTTGTTTGTCATTTTTGAGGGTTTTATTGGTTGAATTTGAGGTTTGGACCAACTACGGAGTTATAGTATAGACTCTCCCCTTTCTGAATTGACCTCTCGGGTTAAATTCTGTTAAGCGGAGTAGGAGTTATGCCGTTTGCGAAGTATAGTAACTGGCTGTCTTGACTGGAAACTTGCTGTTTTGCTTCTTTGATATTTTAGAGTGTCTTACCTGTAGAATCTGAGGTTCGGACCAAATTGGCCTTTCAGGCCAAATTCTGATAGATAGAGTAGGAGTTATGGTATTTGGAAGATGCAGCAGTCAGGTTGGACTAGAAAGTTGCTGTCTTGACTTCCTTGTAGTTTTAGAGTGTCTTATCTGTTGAATTGGAGGTTCGGACCAACTAGGAAGTTGTAGTAGACGTTCTCACCTTTACAAATTGCCCTCTTGAGTTAAATTCCGATAAGTGGAACAAAAGTTATAGGCTTTCAAAGTTTCAGCTTTCCTTTGTTAAATCTGCTGTTTTCTTACCGTTTGCGTGTGTTCGACGGGTAGGAACTTGGAATTCCCTCTGGAATCTGAGAAAGTGGTCAACTAGGAAGTTTTAGTAGATGTTCCCATTTTTTCAAATTGTACAGTTTCATTAGATTCCGACAAGTAGAGCAAAAGTTACAAGCTACAGAAGTTTCAGTTTTTTATTGAAAATCGGTAGTTTGGTAACTGTTTACGTATTTTGGATGGGTAGAAATTTGGAATTCCTTACGGAATCTGAGGAAGTGGTTAACTAGAGAGTTGCAGGAAATGTTCTCACCTTTCTAAAAAATATATTTCTATTAAAATCCGATAAGCGTAGCACTGGTTGCTTCGAGGCTGTCGGAAGGCTTTTATGTCGTTTTTGGGCTTCTCTTTGGTAGTATGTCTATTTCAGACTGTTAGGAGATTCTTCTGTTGCTTCTAATTATAGAAGATCAAGTTTTGCTAGTAAGCATGTTTGGTTGCATCTAGGTTGATTATTTGTATGGTTATTTTATGTATGGTTTTGTTCATACGTGGCTCGACTGGCCCGTATGTAGCGGTGGTCTCATACGTAGCTTATTTGGCTCAAACGTAGCTTATTTGGCTCGTATATATGTTGTTGTCTCATACGCGGCTGGACTGACCCATATGTAGCTGTTGGTCTCATACGCAGCATATTTGGCTCGTATATATGTTGTTGTCTCATACGCGGCTCGACTGGCCCGTATGTAGCTGTGGATCTCATACACAGCTTATTTAGCTCGTATGTATGTTGTTATCTCATACGCAGCTCAACTGGCCCATATGTAGCTGTTTGTCTCATACGCAGCTTATTTGGCTAGTATGTACGTTGTTGTCTCATACGTACCCCATCTGGCTCATATGTAGTTGTTGGTTTCATACGTAGCTTGTTGGCTCGTATGTGTTCTGTTTACTCGTATGTAGCTTATTAGCTAGTACGCAGTTTTGTTGTGTTCTTCTAGGGCGATATTATTGCCCTAGGGCTATCGACCATCAAGATGTGTATTTACCTTACTCCTAAGGAACTGTGGACGAGTCACTCCTTGTGTACCGTCGGATCTTAACCGGTGTAGGTTGATCGCGGACCGGAGCGTAGACGCAATCCAAGTTCAGGGTAGTAGCATGCGAATACGTTCGTATTGCCGGGGTCTTGGATCGATAGGCCATGAACCAGATCCTTAGGGATTCTGGTAAGTCTAGGTTGAGCAGCCTAGTAGAGTTATCTTGCGAAGCCTAACTTAAGACCTAGCATGGTGTGCTAATACTGTTGTCATCCCTAGGATTGTTCAGGGTTAGTGACATCGTTAAGGTAGTAACTTATGGCTATTACTACTAGGCGGTGTTATTGGGTTGTACCCTTCTTGTCAAAGGGATATGGTCTATACCTTCTCACGAGTTGGGAGTACAGGATCCGTATCTCGTCTGTTAATTTCTGAAGTGCCTTGATAAGCAGGAGCGATTCCTGTCGAAGCTAGGCGGGATGAACCCCTCGGAACTCCGTCTTGTCTTGTATCTAAGGGCGAGAAGTCATAGACTACGGTCTGGCTAGGGGGCGGCAGGGGATGCTTCAAGCTAACCTGCATCCGCAGAAACTCCAAGGATTCGTTAGATATTTGAGTGGGGTCCGGTGCGACCGGGCAATAGTGGAAAACGGGAACACCACTATATGACTGCGAATAGGGGGATTAGACGGTTTCAGAGCAACCTCATCAGTCATGTCTAATCTTCAGAAACAAGTCGAGTACATGAGTAGAATTTATGGCGATATATGAAGAAATGGCTTGATATGGGGCGTATGTAGTATGAGCTGCATACTGTCCCAGAGTCATGCTTGCATTAGAATAAGAGCATCCTTGCATTAGTAATCTTGCATTAGAGTCTAAGTCATAACATACGCTGACACATCAAATATATATACATGTTTCTCTTTTCATCAATCTGTTTGCTATAGTTGAGATTCGCTGCTTGTTATCAGCCTTAAAGCTTCAGTATATGTACTGACATCCCTACTTCAATAGGTATTGGATTGCAGAGGTACAGGTACAGGTTTCAGGAGGACTCAAGGCAAGAGAAGCAAGGAGTCGAGGTCATTAAAGTTTTCCGCTGTAATATTGTTGTAATTTATGTTGATTACTATTTGTAATAATTGTTGTAAATTATTTATTTGTTGGAAAGCATCCAAGTGAAACACCAAGTGTTATTCTTTATTCATTGTACTCTGATACAATTTGTTGAAAGTTGTAACACTTGGGATTGTAAAGGTATTATTGTAACATTGTTATAATGTATTGCAATTTGTAACATTCGGACTTGTAATACATTTGTGTTGAATAAAAAGTTTTAATTTTTCCTGTTTTTTTCTGTGTATTGTGGCTAATTGAATAAAAGATTCTGGCTTATGTCACGGTTTTCCAGTTATCGAAAATCGGGGCATTACAGCAATAGCGACAGCAGACGAAGAAGAAGACGGGGACAGGGATGAGGCGCCCGGCTGACGACGGAGACGGCACAGAGAGCAAGGGATTTGGACATCGGTGAGGGGAGTATGGGTGGTCGCTATGGGGGGTGTACAGCGAGGCAGGAGGGGGTCAAGGGGGCTCGGTTGTTGTGGGTGCGGGGGAGGGTTTGGGCGACGAGGGGAGGAGCAGGGGTTGAGGGGCGATGTGTGCAGATGGGAGAGGGGGTAGTCGAAAGGTAGGGGGTGAGGAGGATGACGGCTGAAGAAGTGGTATAGGAATTTGGGTTTAAATAATTAGGGTTAGGGTGTGGTTAATTAGATTATATAGAGTCAAAGCGAGTTTGGGTTATTGGGTAGTATCCAGTAGGAAGTGAAAGAATCAAATATTGATCAAATAGGCTATGAATTAGGTTTAGACAAAACACAAGGGAATGAACAATTATTTAGATCAATCAAATTGAGAAATAAAGACTGAATCAAAGCAAAATGAATTATAAAGAGAGAAAGAATAGCACACGATTCAAAAGGGACGAAAATAAATACAATTTGAAATAAAATAAAATAACCAGGAATTTAATTAAATACAAACAAAATTACAATAATGAGTCACAGGGGTTGCACGTAGACCTGCACTTCACCGATGTCTTCACCAACTCCTGCCACTACAAACGAGAACCTATTCCCCGGCATTTATTTTTTTCATTTCCCCGGCATTTTTAAACACCGGGGATATACCCCACGACGCTTCTAAAAATGCCGCCACAAACGCCATCCATTCCTCTGCCGGGATTGATTTATGGAATCCCTGACGTTTCCAAATGCCGGCCAATGTTCAGGAAACCGCGGCGTTTTTCAGATTTTAACCCGGCGCTTTACATGCCGGGCATTCGAGTTTTTTTGGGCATTTTAAAATCCCCGGCGTTTGAGAAACGCCGAGGTAGCTTAAATCCTCGACGTTTGGAAACGCCGGGGAAGGGGAAGGTATTTGATTTTTTTCTCCCTATTTCAGAATATTTAAATACACAACCAATTTGAGTCAGCATCAAACACCAAACCTGAATTTAATAACAATCAATTTACATGATAACATTTGCACCGAGAAAAGGAATTAGTTTCCAACACATTTCTGCTTTAATAATTTAAGTGTGATGAATGGAACCTCAAATCGTAAATGAAGCCATGAAGGGCATAATTAATCAATAGGCAACAACAGGGGGTAAGAAGAGAAATTTAAATGCTACAATTCCTTTAGATTTTCATTAATTTGAATATTATCAATAACAATTTGATATGATACAGAGCATCTAAAAAATAAAGAGAGGGTAATTTTCGGTAGTATGAGCATTCATAGGGGCCTTACAAAAGAGTTTACCAAAAATTAAGAAATTTCCTGCAAGTTTAACATTATAGACACAAATTATATAACCTATTTGCCTGTCATCTCCAACTAGTTTGATAGCTGCTCCCCGCAAAAATTTTTGGTCTCCTTCACTAATTTCATTTCCTCCTCATTGTATCCATTTGGCATAACTAGTGCATTGTGCGAGAATAGATTAAATGCATACTGCATTACAAGGTATACAAAGTCAATGTTAGCATCAAGACCACATCATACATACATGTTCAACTAAAAGCTTCAATTTATATAAAGTACCTGTTGCTTGAATAGGCTCTTTGCCATCCAAGACCTAGAAAGCGAAAGACAAATATAAATTTGGCAGTGTAATATAGCTTAAGCTAACATACACATTACAAAGGAGACTATTAAAGAGATACCTGACGAGTTTGTAATTTAGGCTCCTCCATTAAAGGAGACTATATAGATATATCTTTTTCTCACAGGTTGTTGCTGATAATGACTCAGCAAACTAGAAAAAGAAACTAGAGTTTCAGATGAACTTGCAAACATAGCATTAGCATACACCATATTTAGCAAGACAACATGAATGCACTAACTTTTGTTATTGTCAAAGGTCTGAGTCAATTGCTAAATGCTACACATTCAATTCAAAACTTGTAGTTGTATCACAAATAGAGCAAAACATGCACACATGCAACTCATCAACCATTCATTAATTCCAACAAATTAATATCTTATTGCATTTATCAAGAAATGTGAATATGAAGCTCAGAAACCTTCTCAAGTTATGACAAAACAAGATAACAGAATAAATGAGCATATACAATGCATGTCAAATTATAAGTCACATAATCACACACCATATGATATGATCACCATCATATATGATGCAGTTAGAAGAGACATTGCTAAAACCTTGATTAAAAGAGAATTGCAATCAATCAACTTTGTATAGTTATATACACTAGCGAGAGAGAATGATGAGATGCTATGCTTGTTGAGAGATACACGAAATGACAAATTTAACCTTCATTAAATCTATGAGTAATGCGAATCTCAAACCTGGACACCCTATGAAGATATAATAACAAAACATGCACTTATTAAACAAAAAAAGTTTGACTATATATCGCGCGCCTTATGGTCACCATCATAATGCAGTTAGAAGAAACAATTCTAAGACGGTGCCGAAATGAAAATTGCAATAAATCAACCAACATTATGAATAATCATATATACACACTGATGAGAGATTGATCCATGAGATGCAATACCATTTCGATGATCTGAAATATCATCAATTCATTTCGATGATGTACTAATATACATATCATACCTTCATGTTATACTAGTTATGACATTAGTCACAGAGATTGCTGTCAGATGTCAACTAACTCAATCCACAGGTTAGGTTCATGCTTAAAATGACATGCACTGTTTGAAGAAAATACAAGCTAAATTAACAAACAAAGCATCAATTCATATAGCATTAACACAGAGACTGCACAATGTATTTTTACGTTCAGCAACAAAAGAAAGATAGTTTGCACATTAACATTAACAATTTCTACTAATCTTAACACAGAACAATATACATATTAAAGAACATTAACAAGCTTAACATACATACTGTGATGTCTTCTTCTAGAACCGAATATTGCTAAAAGTCTCTAACGCTCCCTCCAATAGCAACTCAGTCACAACTTCATTAAATCGTGCTACAACCTGCACCAACAAACCAAAAACACAACAAATACAGCACTGAAGTTATATCTTAATCCAATTCTGCAATTAAAACACATAATTAATGTTCAAGTATCCAAAACATAATTCTTTGAAACCAATCAAATGGGTATCTCAAACCCAGCTCCAAATACTCAAAAACATCAACTTTCCAAGCATGACATTTCGTCAAACATATAATCTTCCACAAAACTTCTCCCTCCAAAAGCAGAAACCAACCAACAATAACATTGATAAGGAAAACAAATCTCACAATTGCAAAATGCTGGGATCTGCAAAGGGAGCAACAAGATGAATGTTCTTATTAGACCTAATTTCGTCCCTTCTTGTAATTGAAACAAAACTGACTTGAAAATAGCGATGGAAACCCTAGATCTAAGATGATCCGTACCTGGTTCTTGAATTCTGATCGATCAAAATCGATTTCAGTTGAATCGGTCGGTAGAGGATTTTGGGGAAGATGGCGATGGCGACGTGGGGTCATGGAGATGCAGGGCGGCGATCGATGACGGCAGAGGACAGCGATGACGACGGTGTGTGCGAGAACGACGCGGAAGACGACGAAGGATCTTCTTGATCGATCGGTGCGAAATCGAAAAGCGGAAGAGAAAAGCCTGGAGTGTGGGCGTGAAACCTGAAAGAGAGAGAGAGAGAAGTGGGCAATAATGAGGGGGTGTGGGGTTTATTAGATAGGATATAGCCCGGCGTTTATTAACAAACGCCGGGGTTTCTTTAGACCCCCGCTGGCATTTTTATAGAAGCGCCGGGGAATGTCCCGACGAAACATCCAAACGCCGGGGTTGTTTCGCTAGGTATTCCAATATCTTTTGTAGTGTGCGTTTTAAGAACCCCGATATATTTGCTTTGGTGGAGATGCGGTTAAGGGTAGATAGTTCTAACTCTGTACATGTTATGTATTCTAGAATGTATCAGTCCCAGCCCGTGGATGATTAGGAGTTATTATTCTTTTTTGGAAGCGAATGTTAAGATCGTTGGATTTCAGATCACCGTTAGATCAGGCAGTTCATGTTGTTGTCAGAGATCATGGTTCTGTTTGGATTCTAACTATGGTATATGCCTCTACTTGCTATGGAAAATGGTACTTTTTGTACTTGTTGCTGACTTCTTTGGCTGTTGTTCGCATACCAGTGTTAACCATAGAGATTTTAATGTCACTCGTTCTAGTTTAGATAAGTTTGGGGGTGCAGTATGGAAACCTTCCATATCTTCCTATGACCTCGAAAATATTGTCTATAACTAATGTCCAGTTCTTAGAAGTACCTTTCCATACTCGTGGACAACTGTCATCATAATGTTCAGACCCGTACGTTTGAAAAACTTGATCAGGCCTTTGCAAATCCTTCTTGGTCCTCACACTGTGAATCCTGATTCCCCAAGGTTGCATTTGGTTAGTTGTTTTGAAAACAATTTTCTGAAAACAGTTTTCTGAAAAAAGTTTTCTAAAAATAAGAGTGTAAAATCTGTTTGGTAAATATTTTTTTTTAAAAACAGTTTTTTGAAATTGAGAGTATTATGTATGTATAGATTTGGTTGTATGTATATACTGTACATAGTATATATACTCTCATACATACATGTTGTATACATATACATACATACTGATATATAATAATATAAAATAATTTATAATAAACATATTCAATAATATACATATATATAATAATATATAATGATTATAATAATATATATGTAATAATAATATATTCAAATTATATATTAAACAATTTATTATAATAATAATAAATTATATAATAATGTATATAATAATATATAATAGTAATATATAATAATAATAATATATATTATAATAATAATAGATTATTATAATAGTATATATAAAATAGTATATATGAAATAATAGTATATATAAAATAGTATATATAAAATAATAATATAATATAATATATATATAATAATAATATAATATAATAATAGTATATATAATTACAATATAATATAATAATAGTATATATAAAATAGTATATATATAAAATAATAATATATTATAATAATTGTATATTATATAATAATATGAAATAATTTATTATAATAAACATATTTAATTATATACATCTCTAATATTATAATGGGAGAAGGCCTCAATGTCATTTGTAAATGTTTGGTCAATCTACCAACCCGTGCAATACTCGCGCATAACTATTATAAAGGAGGTTCTAAGTTCAAATCCAGACTATGTCTAAATTTTTATTTTAAAAAACTATATTTATTAAGACGTGCATCACACGTGTAAATTACTAGTATATATAATAACATATAATAATTATAATAATATATATGTAATAATAATCTATTGTAATTATATATTAAACAATTCATTACAACAATAATAAATTATATAATAATATATATAATAATATATAATAGTAATATATAATAATAATAATATATATTATAATAATAATAGAATATTATTATAGTATATATAAAATAGTACATATGAAATAATAATATATATTATAATAATAGTATATATATATATATATATATATATATATATATATGTAACAATAATATATTATAAATATATATATAGCAATATATTATAATAATAGTATATTATATAATAATATATATAATAATATATAATAGTAATATATAATAATAATAATATGTATAATAATATTATATATAACAATATATAATAGTAATATATAATATATATATATATATATATATATATATATATATATATATATATATATATATATATATATATATATATATATATATATATATATATATATACTAGGTATGCCCGTGGACACGTGCCTACGGCACGTTTTCGAGAACAGTGCAGTATATAAAAGCCCTGTAAAAAGTTAAATATACGCACGTCTTTGTGAAAAATGATTTATGTAGATGTGTATTTGGCAGTAGACATTGATATATTCTGAATTAAGTTGTTTATTGGTTTATATCTTGTAGGATCATTTGTCAGGAGCTCGGGATTGATAAAGAATACTGTGAATCTACAATAATAGTGGATCAAAATCACTTGCTATGTGTGACTTCAACATAAGAGATTCCCCATTGTCATATTTGTAGTCTGCCATAAGTAGCTATTCAGTTGCTAATGCAGTTATCACCTCAAACTGCATGAGTTAATTCTCCATTGTCATATTTTCATGTAGTTAACCATGTATCATTTTAGAAGAGGCTAAAAAAGAGAATGGGAGAGAGAGAGAGAGAAAGCTTGTTGTGATGTACATGTTAAAACCTTTTGTTAAATGTGATCGAGTACAATTACATCTCCATATTAATATATCTATATCCATATACTGGACAGTGTACTGCAAATTTGATATGAAATCTACTTGTTGGACCCAATTTTTTATATATTTCAATGTATGAGATATTTTACATTCTTGAATGTAGTTATAGATTAAAAAAAAAAGAGGTACATGCTAGTAGAACTAACATTGGCCCCAACCCCTCAAAATAATTACGGAGTGATTCACACAAAATACATAAGCCCAACTATCAGGCATAACAAACATTCTAAGAACATGAAAATTGCTGATGGATAGACGACTAAACCCGCCATAATGAAGAGACCTGAAAAATCATTTTAATGAAAAAGGAATCAATCAAGTCAAAACTAATGAGAACTTAAAAAAACCAACACTAATAGTTTGTAGGAAAATGCATTTTCAAACCAATACCTTTCAAAATGAGTGATGTACAAAAGAGATTGCCTTCAAACTCAACGGTTCGTACCCAAAATGCTCTTCATCACCCCAACATATCTGTATAATAAAGCTTACTATTAGTTAGCTATTACCATGTATGATTTTATTTTTTAATTTTTTCTACACCTACTCAATTAAATCCTTATTTCTATTCTAGAATACTAATAGGAATTTTAGTAAAAATTTCGGCAGAATCTCTCCTAAAATATTAGCCCTTTTACAACAATTCCTTACGGAATTCTGCTAACAATTAAAAATATCACATCACAGGCAGTTAATATCAATCCTCCCCAGGCCAATCCAAGGAACATCACACAGACATCATATGTACAGGGCTCTGGGGGCAAATATATTCACATGATGCAAGATACAAAATAAAAAACAAAAATTTTGTTTGAAAACGTAATGGACTTTTAGAAAAATCTTTGAAAAACCACACATAGAGCCCAATACTCCACAACTTTGCGGGTACGGATTTTAACATATACTATATACCATCACTATATATCATCATCACATACAGTACTTACAAAATCTCCCAAAATACTAAATATTACACATATTTTTCTTAACTACCCTCATTTTACATAACTGAAGTTAACTACCAAAAAAAGTAACACTACGAAAAAAAGATTCTCCATTCATTTTCCTTGCTCTTCCTTTGCCAGAATAACTCGTTGCTTCCTTTCTCTACATTGGTTGGTTAAAAAGTAAGAATTAAAAAAATATCAATAATGAGCATCTAATACACATAAGGGGTTAAACATACCTTGCGAAGGGATATCAGATTAAGCACGTGTTCATCTGGAATGGTAACCCCTACATTTTTTTGTCGTAGGAATTGCACCTGTAATGGAAAAAAAAATTGAGTGTAATTGGAGCATATGAATTCAATCATTCCAACAGAGTGACCATCAAAAGTAGAAGCACTGAATGTTAATGGATCACAAAAGTAGAAGCACTGATTAACAGGAATGCAGAAAATGTATAATCATCTTGTGCTTGCTATACTATCGTTCTGCCACGGTGGTGGGAAAACAAAGAATATAATTAAAAAAATAACACAAACCCAACATTAAAAAACCCAAATCTAACACATGAAAACCCAAATCTAACACAAACCCAACAAAACGACTGCAGTCAGTGGTTGGGATCAACTAAATGTAACACAAACCCAACAATTTTGATAGGCGTGCAGTGAAGTATACCTGAGATGTAGAGATGATGAAATCGGTGGTCGGGATCAACTCAGGCTGTGGTCGGGACTTTGAAATCGGTGACGGTGAGGGGTTTGGTGGTTGGATGGGGTCGCAGTTGAAAAGAGTATGTGGTGTTCTCCAAATTACACTTAATTCTAGGGTACACGTAAAGCCAAGTGCAAATGTAAACGCATTTCTGCAAGAGGCCCCTAAATAACAATCTAAATGAGGAAAATCCCAGTCTAGAATTTTGCCTCTACCCTTCTCCTTTATATTTCAGCTTTCATTGATTCCAGTTCATTTCAATCCGAGTTTCAAATTAGATATATTACATCCAATAATAGGTTAAAATATTGTGTACATCCTTTTACTCCAATTTAAGTGCTGAATGTCAAATAATGTGTATAAACTTGTTTCCAGGGTATCCGACAAACCGAATAAACATTTCAAAAAAATCTCAAATCTGACTTATTCCAAAGCAACACATTGCGGCCAATAAACATAAGGTATCAGCTAATTCTTAAACCCACCACTTCAACTCATTTCACTCCAAAGTTTTCCAACTAAATTTAATGGCGTGAAATTTAGCACTCTAAAATCTTGAAGGCATCCTCATCAGTAACTAAGATTTGCGCGCGTTCTTTAAAATAGATTACTCTTATGTTACCTTAAAGGCATCCTCATCAGTACGGTCATCACCAATGTAAACAGGCCAAACATTATTGTTGTCGGCAAATCCTAGTAACAGAGCAAAAGTTGTAGAAGTTGACAGGTTTGCTTAATTATGATTGATTAAAATTTAACCAAACAAATTGATTGAAAATGATGTGAATGAATGTGTCTGAAAGTAAATCCAAAAGCATACCAAGTGACTCGAGCGGGAACTCCAAGGTCTTGCCTTTGTCCCACTTGATCGTAGGACGAATCTCAAAAACCTGCAGAAACCAAGTTCCCCTCAAAGTTATAATCAAGATACAGAGATAGATAGCAAACTGCAAACTGTAACAAAATGAGAACTATAGAGAGTTGAAACACACACCTTTCTCCCTTTAGTTAGCTTCAACATGGGGTAGTCTTCTAGCACTGACCTCACCTGCTCGAATCTTGGGAGGGTTCCAGTTAGTGAATCTACATTGGTTTTATACTGAGCAAATATGGGAATGAGAAAGATAATAGAAAGTGAGAACATGAGAAACATAACTACGCAAGAAAGAGTTTTATTGTAACACATTCTAGCAATTTCTAATTCTTTTGGTATGAGTTGGATTTTAGAATAAATGGCAATTAACATTCACCAATCCAATATCTACTTCAAATTTCAAAATTGATGATTTGATTAAAGAAAAGAAAAGTTTGGTGTGATTGTAATTGGTATATGAAATTGGTATCAAAGCTTGAGTAATACTGAGATGCTCAATAGTATCAATAGATTATGCTCGATAATAGTGATAAATCTGAGCCAACGCTTAATATTATGGACAAATCACAGCCGATGCTCAATATAGATACCTTGACTAAATTGTAAAATGATTGACCGTCTAGTAATTAGTAGGCCAGCTAGTTATTTCTACCTTGACATTTACGTTAAGAGGCTCAAAGCATTTTCAAGCATATATATAAAGATAGTATCATTACAGGTGTGGAGATGAAGGAAGGCATCTAGAAGATGGATGCAACTTTTGAATCATTTGTTTGATCATCCTGCATTGATTTGTGTTTAAATTATAACATGTTTTTTATGATGGTTAGGGGAGCTTACTATCACCTAATTCTACTTGAAGTTGACATACAAAATTTCACCTTATATGCAAAGGAAGCTGCTTAGTGAAGTTAACTGAGACTTCCTGTTGTGTATAGCGCTCGATTCCAGTTTGCTTTACTTCTTTACTTGATATTTCTTCTGACTCACTTGCTCCATCATATGATACTAAATAACGTTTAATAAGACAGCACCTAGATGATATTTCCCAGTCATGCATTAAAAACTATGAAATCCACTCCATGAATCACTTTGATATGAATTAGTTCAGTAAATAGACAAATCTACCATTTCCTTGCGCAATATTAACTCCTCACATTTTTATGATCGAAAAGAAATATTGAATACTCCCATGTCTTGTTAGATACTTTAGTTTGTTTCTTCCCATGATTCATTTCTTTCACTTCAGAACTCGTAGTATGAGATGATTCTTCATGCAACAAAAATAAAGCATAATCAATGAAATTTCAGTAAAGATAAATAAATCTAAGAAAGATGGCTGGTTAGTTCCTATACTGTTCCACTAATCATCATCAAGACCTCTAGCTTGCTCTTTATGGCGCGTTTGTTTCTTTTTACAAATCTTTATATTTGCTGTTTCTAAACAACAACAGAAAAATAAGCTTGGTTAATGGTTTTCAACAGCTAAAACAGAATTACAAAGAAAATTTTCTAAAAAATAATCAGTAGAACGGGAATGCTTGCTGACTCATTTAATCGTACGGTCTGTTCGAGCATCACGGAGGTTTAAACTTACTGACTTAATAAATTTTATAATTTAATCCCTAATAAATTTAATCCGACATGGAGAGGAGCGGCGATTTCTACCACCATCTCCTCCACCTTCACCTCTACCTCCGCCTCCGCCTTCGCCTTTGTCACTACCAAATCCATTTCTTCGGGCTCGCATCTTGATTTTTTAATTACAAACTTATGTGATATGATCTCAAGCAATAAAAAAAGTTCTACCAAAGCCTGATGATCAAGCAACAGGGCGAGCGACAATAGAATAAATAAAGAGAGTAAATTTCAAAAGCCCTAACCCTAATTTCTAAATTGGGAGGTTTCAGCTACAAATGTCTAGCTGAAACAAAAAATTCAAAATTTTTGAAGACATGTACTAAAATATTGAATCATTGATAATCTATAATTATGGGAGATAAATCCAATTATCATCATGCCTCTGCAATCAAGTAAAAAGGTACTACCATCCACACATTGTTTGTATGTGCAATCCTGTTTGTGTAAAAAAGATAGAAATAGATGATAAGGATTAAAGCACATACCCATTCATTAGCATATATAAATTGCTGAGAGCCTGGTGGAATAACTGATAATCTTCATCTATGTCCATTCCTGTAAAACTCTAAATACAAAAAGATAATAGTGTTTAGTATAGTAGATAATAAGATCCGTCTAAAATGCTCTAACTGCATATTAAGCAGATGAAGACTAATGTTTGAAATGGAGGGTTGGAAACATGAATCTGCAAGTGCAAAAGATTTGGCATTTCTAAAGTCTTGTCTGAATAGTTCACAATCAGCAAAATTCATATGCAATTTTGGGTGGAAGGGAGGAGGAGAGAAATTTGGGATTTAGGGTTTGTTCAGCCAAAAGAAGATGAAGGTTTTTTTTTTTTTTTTTGGGATTGCACGTGTATGAGACGGGTATGTATGGGAATTAAGTTTGGCCGTATATTGCACAGGTTTACTCACACACAAAATGAAAGACATATATCTAAACTAATCATATTTGACAAATAAAATTAGCCAACTCTTCATAAACTAATCATAAAGACAATGACTTTAAATCTTAAAATTTCTCATCGAGGAGTTTCTTCTATATCAGACATTTCAACAAACAGTTTCTTCTATATCAGACATTCCAATTCTGTTTACATAAAAAAGTTGAATACAAAAATATGAACATGTTAATTAACAAACAAAAGTCAGGATTTTCGATGTAAGCTTGATCCCAAACTTTTACCTTTTCAGGCACACATCTGAAGTGAACAGAGACACAGAACTTGTTGTTCTCTACCGTCGCCCCTGGCGTGGACTCAGTTTTCTTCGTTAACACCTTGTACACCTTCAACAACATATTCAAAACAAACCCAATTTCAAATATAGTACCATATGCATGAATTTAATAAGGCATCATGATTATAAAAGAAAACAACAAAATAAAGATACCCACCCACCTCATCAATCATAGGCAAGAACCCATCGGCTGCCTGAAACAGCAATATATCTTTGCCTGAACCACACAAATTGAGATCAATAAGTATGATCCCAAATTTTGATTGGGTTTTTAAATAGCAAAGAAAATGAGATGTGTTTTGCTTTTACTCACCTTGTTTTTGATGAACTTCTTGCATTTTTCAGGACCCTTGATATTCATCCCATGGCTGCTATCCTCACAAAATTATACACCTAAAACCAGAATTTCAAGAACCCAAATCTGCATCAATTTCAACGAAATGAAGCCGATGAACTGAGATTGCAACAAAAAAAAGTACCTTATGGCGACATCTGCCACTAACAATAGCTGTCGGAAAGTGCCTGGCAAACTCCTCTAACTGCATCCCTCATCTACAATGCAAATCAAACCCAGTTCAACTCACAACCCCCCAAAAAAGAGACACAAATTAAATCAAGAAAATGAAATCAATGGACTTCACTCACAGATTCGGCGACAAAGTTCCCTTGGATGCCTTTGCAGTGAGTGCCGACGGGTGGGAGGAGCAGGGGGTTCTGGCTGGCGTTGGACGGAAATAGGGGGTTTTGTCGGCGGGAGGGTGGGGCTCAAAAGAGGCGCCGGAGCGAGAGAGAGAGCGGGAAGAGAGAGTGGAACAGAGGACCAGGGGGGGCGACTGGAGGTGGGGGGCCGGTGTGGGGTGACAGGAGGGATCGTTTCGGCGGGAGGGCGGAGCTGAAGAGGCGCCGGAGGGAGAGAGAGCGAGGGGAGAGAGATAGCGGGGAGGGAGACAGTGAGAGAGGGAGAGAGAGAGTATTCGGGAATGAGAGAGAGATAGAGAGTGTGTTGTTTGAAATTGGGGTTTGAATTTTTGGGCGGGAAAATATGTTTTGTGAGAGTGAATCGTAGCCATTGATTTTATGGGAGATTGAAGCATAGCCACTTGATAGCTTTCTTTGTGTTTTATTATATAGATATGTAACAATAATATATTATAAATATATATATAACAATATATTATAATAATAGTATATTATATAATAATATATATAATAATATATAATAGTAATATATAATAATAATATTATATATAACAATATATAATAGTAATATATAATAATAATAATATGTATAATAATACTATATATAATAATAATATAATATAATAATAGTATATATAAAATAATAATATATATAATAATAAAATAATATAATAATAGTATATATAAAATAGTATAAATAAAATAATAATATATATAATAATAATATAATAATAATAATAGTATATATAAAATAGTATATATAAAATAATAATATATTATAATAATTTTATATTATATAATAATAATATAAAATAATTTATTATAATAAACATATTTAATTATATACATATATATAATAACATATAATAATTATAATAATATATATGTAATAATAATATATTATAATAATATATTAAATAATTTAATATAATAATAATAAATTATATAATAATATATAATAGTAATATATAATAATAGTAATATATATTACAATAATAATAGAATGTTATAATAGTATATATAAAATAGTATATATGAAATAATAATATATATTATAATAATAGTATGTATATTATAATAATAGTATATCAAAAAAAAAAAGGAAGGGTTAAGAAATGACCCCTTTCGATTTTTCTGAAAAAAGAAGCAAAAAATCACTTCGAAAAGAGGGTAACCAAACGCTTTTTTGGTTTTAGAAAACGAAAAAAGTGTATAAAACAATTATCCAAACACACCATTGCATCAGATGACCGTCCTTGGTGTATTCAACTAGCTACTTCTAACCCAATCCCTCCTCGTAAATTTGTGTATAAGCGATATTATAATCACAGCCCCCAAGTCACTCAGGTTGTTTGCAAGCTTGGATGAAACCTGCTCAGGGTTCAGTATCCCATCGACTTACCCAACACTTACGAACTATTCGCAATGATCTTCGTTGGTGGGGAACTGAGCACAAACAATATATCAATTACCAAACACAACACCTTGAGACACAAATTGCTGCCATTCAGCATAGTGACATGGCAGGTCCAGTCACCGCTACAGCTTGGTCCCAGCTATTGAACCTTTAATCTCAATATGATCAAACTCTTGCGAGATAAGCAGGATCACTGGTCACAACGAACAAGAATAAACTGGCAAGTGGCTGGGGACCGAAACACAGCCTTTTTTCATGATTACAAATAGATGTTGGCAAGCCAATACCCGTACTTTATTCCTATCATCTGGACACTGGTCATCTGACCTGATAACTATTCTTCAGGAGGCAGTGCATCATTTCTCTCACCACTGGCTGTTGACGCCTTCTAATCAATCTGCCATTCGGGGAGTGCTATTAACTGTTCTAGTTCGTGTCTCAGAATGAATTGATGCAGTTAATCACACCTGAGGAAATATTGACAGCAGTCAAACTACTTCCACACGAAAAATCACTAGGCACCAACGGTTTTACATCAGAGTTCTGTCAGGCACATTGGTCAATTGTTGGCCCAGTAATCATTGATGCAGTGCAGTATGTCTTCTGCAACGCCTGTCCTCCATAGTCTAGGAAGGTTACTAAGGTCTCTATCATCCCAAAAGTTCAAGCCCCGATTACCATTAATGATTACCGGTCGATTAGTCTATGTACTACTTTGTACAAGATACTTGCCACAATTCTTGTGAATCTGAGGAGACCAGCTTTGCCACATATTCTTCCTGATGAGCAAGTGGTCTTTGTCCAGGGCTGATATATTGCAGATGCCATCATGTTAATACAGGAATTATGGCATTCTATTCACTCTTCTCGACATCACCGTAAACAACACTTTCTAGCAAAGTTAGACATGGAGAAAGCATACAACCGCCTAGATTGGGACTTTCTGCAACAATTTCTCTCTACAATGGGATTTCCACCTCAATGGATTGAGTGGAACTTGATGTGTGCTACTCACTTTTAAATTCACTTTTGGTGGGGCAGATTTTACTCTCAACAAGTACTGCCTTCTAATAGCTTGCGATAAGGAGACCCGCTTGCCCTATTCTTTTTGTGTTGGACTTATTCCGAATTTGCTTAGTCAAGTTTGTTAGTTTTGATTTAGTCAAGTTTGTTAACTTTGATTTAGTCAAGTTTGTTAGCTTTGATTTAGTCAAGTTTGTTAGTGGAGAAAGTCAAGCCTTTCTATCTATAAATAGGTAGGTTGCTACCTTATGCAAGATATCCCTCACTGTACTTGTTTTTTCAAGAAAAATAAAAAGGCAATAAACAAAAGCAATTCCACCTCCTTTGTCCTCTTCTCCATTAAGCTTTTTCTTCTTTTTTTTTTGTTCATCTACACTTGGTATTAGAGCTAAGTGAATGCCCAAGTATATGCCTCGTGACACGGTCATGGACCTATCCAAGATGAAGGAGGGACAAGTCACTCTTCACTACCCGATGCTGTCAAAGAACAACTACACTGCATGGGCCATCAAGATGAAGGTCTTCATGCAAGCTCAAGGTGTCTGGGACGCAGTCGATCCAGCAGACCCGAAGGTTGAAGTTGAAGTCAGGAAAGATAAAATGGCAATGGCGGCCATTTATCAGGGAATTTCTGAGGAGATGTTGTTGTCACTTGCGGAGAAGCAATCGGAGAAGGAGGCGTGGGATGCTCTGAAGACGATGTACATGGGCGCAGATCACGTCAAGAATGCAAAAGTTCAGACTTTGAAGAGTGAGTTTGAACTTCTGAACATGAAAGAGACGGAATCAGTTGATGACTTCGCCATCAGATTGAACAACATCGTCAACAATATCCGAGCCCTGGGAGACAAGATGGAAGAGGCCTATGTAGTCAAGAAACTGCTCCGAGCTGTGCCAACAAAGTTCTTGCAAATTGCATCAATAATTGAGCAATTTGGAGACTTAGAACAGATGTCAGTGGAAGAGGCCATCGGGCGGCTCAAGGCACATGAAAAGAGACTTCGTGGGCATGGTGACAACAATGACAGTCATCTTTTACTCACCCAGGAGGAGTGGCTAGCGAAGACGAAGAAAGGAAGTGGTGGAGATTCTTCCTCAAATCCAAAGGCTTGCAGCGGTCACAATGGAGGAGGTCGTGGTCGTGGAAGGGGACGAGGCAGAGGGCATGGCTTCAATGGAGGCCATGACAAGAGCAAAGTAAAATATTACAACTGTGACATTTTTGGGCACTACACGTCGGAGTGTCGCAAGCCTCGACGTGAACAAAACCAGGAGGCAAACTTGAGTCAAGTTCGAGACGATGAGCCAGCCTTATTGCTGTCCATGAGTGCACAAGAAGGGCGCGACATGGTTCTCTTAAATGAGGAGAAGGTGGTTCCAAGGTTGTGTACAAGAAATGATAATTGGGAGGAGTCCAAGCTGTGGTACTTGGACAATGGAGCGAGCAATCATATGACGGGCCAGAGATCTAAATTCAAGGACTTAGATGCTAACATCAAGGGACAGGTCAAGTTTGGTGATGGTACAACTGTACACATTGAAGGTAAGGGATCCATTCTATTTCAATGCAAAAATGGAGAGCATAGACTACTTCATGAGGTTTATTTCATACCAAACCTGTGCAATAACATCATAAGCCTTGGACAGCTTTTTGAAGATGGAAACAAGGTTATCCTCCATGGTGAGTTCCTATGGGTTCATGATAGACATGGGAAGCTGCTGATGAAGGTGAAAAGATCACCCAATAGACTCTAAAAAATTGAACTTGAAGAATGTAAGCCTGCGTGCTTAATGGCAAAGATATCAGAGATAGCATGGCTATGGCATACACGGCTTGGGCATGTAAACTTTCAAGCAATGAAGATGATGTCCGCGAAGGAGTTGGTGTACGGGCTTCCCAAGATTGAACACCCTACACAATTGTGTGAGGGGTGTTTGATGTCTAAGAAAACAAGGAATCCATTCCCTTCCCATTCAAGCTACAATGCCGAGAAGGTCTTGGAGTTGGTTCATGGTGATCTCAGTGGTCCTATATCACCACCTACACCTGCTGGAAACAGATATTTCTTTTCGTTAGTTGATGATTATAGCCGAATAATGTGGGTTTACATGTTGAATTCAAAGGATGAAGCATTGGATGCATTCAAGAAGTTTCAGGTGCTTGTGGAAGCCCAAACTGAGTGCAAGATGAAGGTTTTTAGAACAGATCGAGGAGGTGAATTCTGTTCAAACCAGTTTACAAGCTATTGTGAGGATGCTAGAATCCTAAGACACCTCACAACACCGTACATCCCACAACAGAACGGTGTTGTAGAGCGAAGGAATCAGACGGTGGTGGCAATGGCACGCAGTCTATTGAAGAGCATGGAGATGTCGGCATACTTATGGGGGGAGGCTGTCAGGCATGCAGTGTACATCCTCAACCGTGTACCAACGAGGGCTCTAACTGGACTGACCCCCTACGAATCTTGGTCCCGAAAGAAACCAAATGTAGGCCATCTGAAGGTGTTCGGGTGTGTGGCGTTCATGAAGCTACCAGGTGTACATATGAAGAAACTCGATGATCGGAGTAGAGCTATGGTGCACCTTGGCATGGAACCTGGAAGCAAGGCCTACCGCTTATATGATCCTCAAAAGGGTAAAATATATGTTAGTAGGGATGTCATATTTGATGAGAACAAGTGCTGGCCGTAGGTACAAGTTAATACTGCAGAACAGAACCTACGGTGACCTTCATCGTCGAAGGATCTGGATCATCAACAGTGGATGATGCCGGATCAACATCGGAGTAGGATGATACCAGGTCATCACCGGAGGAGCCAACTGATGCTGGATGTGCTCAAGCCATCACTGAAACCGTGCTGCCAGAGGAAGCAATGCAGTCTACACCGGTCTCAAGATCAGTCGCAACAGCCACTTCGAATGCCGCTGATGAAGCAGCCAACTTGCCGAGCCCAGCAACTGACAGTGCTCCAAGGAGGTTTAGATCGCTAGAGGAGATATATGTGGATAGCAAGCAAGTGGAGTTGGCAGATGAGCTGCTTCTTCTTGGCGTTGATGAACCGGTTACCTATAGTGAAGCCGCAAAAGAGAAGCAATGGGAGGAAGCCATGAAGCATGAAGTGGAGATCATTGAGAAGAATAAAACCTGGAAACTAACTGACCTGCCACCAGGTCACAAACCCATCGGATTAAAGTGGGTTTACAAACCAAAGAAAGACACAGAAGGCAATGTTGTTAAACACAAAGCTAGGCTCGTTGTGAAGGGTTACGTGCAACAACATGGGATTGACTATGAAGAAGTTTTCGCTCCGGTGGCTCGACTTGAAACTGTGCGGTTGTTGCTTGCACTTTCAACCAAGGAAGGATGGGAAGTTCATCACCTCGACGTCAAGTCAGCTTTTCTCAATGGGGAGCTCCAGGAGGAAGTTTATGTTGCTCAGCCACAAGGTTTTGTGAAGAAAAATCAAGAGAACAAGGTATACAAACTATCTAAGGCCTTGTATGTACTTCGCCAAGCACCAAGAGCCTGGAATGCTCGGTTAGATAAGTGTCTAAAGGGACTCAGTTTTCACAAGTGTCCACAAGAACAAGCAGTCTATACAAGAAGGAAGGCTACAAATATGTTGGTTGTTGGTGTCTATGTTGATGACTTGCTGGTCACGGGCACGAGTACTTAAAAAATATGCAAGTTTAAGAATCAGATGAGCAAGGAGTTCGAGATGAGTGACCTCGGACTCTTATCTTACTATCTCAGGATTGAGGTTGATCAAAGAAAGGGGTGTATTATGTTGAAGCAAGTTGCCTATGCTAAGAAATTATTGGAGAAGGCAGGGATGGCTGATTGCAATCCCACAAAGTACCCGATGGAACCGAAGCTACAATTCAACAAAGATCAAGAGGGACAACTTGTGAACCCAACCGACTACAGGAGCATCGTAGGCAGCCTAAGGTACTTGATTCACACTCGACCCGATATTGCCTATGCAGTTGGCATAGTGAGTAGATACATGGAGAAGCCTACAGTTCTACACCAACAAGCCGTGAAGCACATCTTAAGGTATGTAAAGGGTACACTCTATTTTGGTTTGGTGTATGCTAAAGAGGAAGGCAAAGTTAAGGTGACAGGGTACTCGGACAGTGATCTAGCTGGGTATGTCGAAGATAGAAGGAGCACAAGTGGTATGGCCTTCTACCTCAATGGGAGCTTGATCACTTGGGCTTCTCAGAAGCAACGGAGTGTTGCCCTCTCATCGTGTGAAGCAGAATTTATGGCTGCCACAGCAGCAACATGCCAAGGAGTTTGGCTGCGGGGATTAGTAAGGGAACTAACTAATCAAGAGCTTGATCCAGTGACTGTCTATGTTAATAACAAATCAGCAATTGCCTTGATGAAGAACCCAGTATTCCACGGAAGGAGCAAGCATATTGACATCCATTTTCATTTCATACGGGAATGTGTTGAAAGAAGAGAAATCATAGTGAAGCATGTGTGCACTGAAGAACAACGGGCAGACATACTTACTAAGGCTCTAGCCAGAGTCAAGTTTGAAGACATGCGTGAGGTACTGGGAGTCAAAAATCTCATGCAAGCAAGTTCGAATTAAGGGGGGGATTGTTGGACTTAATCCGAATTTGCTTAGTCAAGTTTGTTAGTTTTGATTTAGTCAAGTTTGTTAACTTTGATTTAGTCAAGTTTGTTAGTGGAGAAAGTCAAGCCTTTCTATCTATAAATAGGTAGGTTGCTACCTTATGCAAGATATCCCTCACTGTACTTGTTTTTTCAAGCAAAATAAAAGGCAATAATCAAAAGGATTTCCACCTCCTTTGTCCTCTTCTCCATTAAGCTTTTTCTTCTTTTTTTTGTTGTTCATCTACATTTTGTCCTAGCTAGCTACTTCTGCGCTGTCATCTTTGATTAATCATGCAGTTAGCATTGGTCCTTCCATGGCTTCAAACTCCATACGTTGCCTCAATTTGAACACTATCAAATCTCAAGTTTATTGTAACATGGATGAGGTATTTTTCTCATTTTTAGCAGCAATCAAACCCTTTATTTCACCATTTCCTTTGCATGATTCATTTGTCTACATAGGAACACCACTTGTCTGTAACCACCATTTTCGTTTTTTTATTCCCCCCCCCCCCTCCGTTTTGTAATATTTTATTTGCATTGAATAAAATACTCTATTTTTCTTTCTTGATCATCTTAATTAAATTTTTTTCTTCTTGTTGAGCTATTTTTGTGTTGATCTTATTTTTATTTGATTGATAGTATTTTATTGAACCCTATTGTCTTTAAATCCACCTTTTATTGAACCCAAAACCTAATTGCAATTAGTTCTTGACCCAAACCCATTATTATTGGATCCTAAACCATTAATCCAACATCCTAATTGTACTCTATAAATACAATCCTATTGCAAATCCTAAAAAACACAAAATACAAATCCTAAACCCTAGTCGTCATCTCTCTCTCCCCTCTCTCCTCTCTCTCCCGATGTTAGAACCCGATTTCCCGCCCAAACCCAACAGCACCTTCCCCAACCTCCATCTCCGGCGATCCCCATCAGCCCCCGAGCGACGCCCATCGTTGCCCAGATCCCCCCTCAACGACGCCATACCCAGACTCCCTCCTCTACTTCTGGCAGTCAGTAGCAGCCCAGAGCCCGACGCCTGCTGCTCCGCTATTCCTCTCTCCCGATCGTCAGAAGCTAGCCCAGCGACCACTGCTCGCCACTGTTGGACACCGCCGACGTTGACCCCCTGGCCCTACTTGCGGTTGCTGCTGTTTACTGTTGCTGCTATTGCTCTACTATTACTTCCTCTATTGTTGCTGAGTTTCTCTTTTGTGCACGTAGTTTGCACATAGTTAATTGGTGGGTTCATGAGTTCGTTGTTCGGGGATTCTTATCCCATTATTCTTTGTATTTGTAACCCCCGTTCTAGTAAAAACATATTTTCTGAATATTTTTTGTATTTTGATTGTTTATAAATTCAATTTTGTTCTTAATTCGATTTGGATCTTCTATTAAAATCTTTTCTAATCCAAAAATTATATTTATATCGAATAATGGTGCATTTTAACTTTATTTTCTATTTCTGATTGATCGACTATTTACAGTATTATGATTTGGATTATTTTGTTAAACCAAATTCCTATTTTGTTATGTAATTTGTTGTTACTATTATTATTATTATTATTATTATTATTATTATTATTATTATTATTATTATTATTATTATTATTATTATTATTATTCCTATTACTATTATTTTTGTAAAGCCTGAACATACTCTATTTTATACGTATTTCATTATTTGATTTAACATATATGTATATGTATATTTTATTAACCTTATAATGGTAATTATTTTTCCTCTATTGGATTTAAACCTATTAATTGATTTATTACCCAAAAATCCTATAGCATATTCTCTTATTGGATCCTACCTGAAACATAATATCCTATTAAACCCCTATAAATACACTATTAAAACCGCCCTACCCTACCTAACCCTAACCCTACTCCACTGCGCTACCGCGACCCCCGCTGCATAACCCTTCCCCTGTTCACCTTCTTTTACCTCCCTCTCTCCCTCCTCTACCATCGTCAAGGACCACCCGAACCCCCTCCAATCATCTTCCCCAACCAACACCACCTCGTCAGCATCACCCCCCATGCCTCTCGCTCATCATCCCGTCATCCTCTCTGTCACCCTATCTGCATCGAACCCAACAGAGCACCGCGAAGACAAGCCCTGTCGTAGTCCCCCATCGCCTCCTCTGTGCTCCGCATTCATCCCATCCCCAACTGCTTGCACCCACCGTCGCCCTGCACACAATCGACCCCCTCTCCTCCCTTGTTCGACCGATCCCATCGCCACCGACGACCCTCCATTACCGCTCCTCTCTTCCTGTGTCTTCTTCCAAAACAGAGCGTCGTTCACCTCCAGCCTCGCCATCCTCCTCCACCTCCAGTCGCAGCACCATCCACCCACTGAAGCACCCTCTCGTCATCTTCATCATCCACTGACGCCGCCTACCTCCATCATGGTGCCCCCTCGACTGAAGCAACCCATCCCCGCTGTTGCCCTTTACTACTGGCAGTCATTGCCTTCACCTCCATCGTTGACCCTGTCCCAATCCAGTTTGCCATCGAGCCGCGACTGCACCCCTGACCGCCATCACTGCCCTCATCAGTCCGAGCGCACACACAGTCATTGCATTTACTATGTTGACCGAGATTGATTGGTGTTTGGTGAATAGGAGGATTTGCTGTTTGGTGTTGTGTTGAGGATCCCTGTGTGCTGTTTTGCTGATCTGCTATGTTGCCACTGTTTGCTGTTTCACCCTATCTTGCTTCTATTGCTGCTCTTTACTGTTGCTGCCATTGCTCTGGCAGTTGCATTTGCTGTCTCTTTTGCTGTTATTACTGTTGGCTCTTTGTGCACGTAGTGTGCACGTGTGTGTTCATGGGTTCGTTGCTCCGAGATTCTCATCCCATTATTCTTGGTATTCAAATTTACCGTCAATGAGGCAAGTTACTTTTCCTCTTGAATTGAATCTTGTATCAAATTCAAGTTTTTATTGAAACTCTTGCAGGTAGATCCAATTGTTCATAATATTGTACATTGTTCATCTCTTTCGTTGGGTATATTGAGGGTTTACACATGCTAACCCCAATATTCTTGACTTCGTGCCTCTATTGACTCCAAAGATTGAATCTTTCATGTGTTCATATAGAATTGATAATAGTGTTATTCATATAATTGTCACACAATTAATTAATTGTAGAAATAATTGCTAGGTTGTATGTTTGATTGATCGATTGATGTTTGGTTGATGAAAAGTTAATGTATGTATGTGTTCTTAATTTTATTGATCATGTTTTATACCCATCATGCTGATTATGAAGTTACCGATTAGTTGAAGTGGAACCCATCATGTTTAATTAATTTATTTCATTAAGAATTACGAAAAACCTGTATGTTGTTGTTGTCTGGATTTTGTCTGTTGTTTTAGACCCAGTAAATGATCTTAAAATAAATAACTTTCTGAATAAGTGTTGTAGCCCTATGTTTCTAGTTTCCAGAACATCTTCAATCGCTGAATTTCGAGTTGTATAGCAAAAGTTATGACCATTTTACTATTGCTGTGTTTTTTATTCCAGAATTTTAGATTCTTATATGATTCATGTTAATCAGTTAAAAGGTTGATCTAATATTAAAATATTGCTCTGAAAATTTCCAGAATATAAGTTAACATGTTTAAGAGTAATAAATATTTTTAATGAATTTATTATTGAGTTTTTGCTGATTCTAAAAGTATAACAACTTGATATTAATTTTCTGAACATGAAATATGCAAAGAATGATGTGTTTGACCTAACTACTGTTGTCGGATTTTGAACTTTAAATATGCGTTGGTTTTTTTGGGAATTCTAGAATTTCTGACGGATTCAGTTTTCAATTTCTGTCGCAGCGGGAAATTCAGTTTTAGTACATATGACTTGCTGTCCGGAGTTTCACTTTTCAGTTTTTCTTAATTTAATTATTCCTATATCATAGTATTATATGAGTTAAAGTATATATGTTGCATTGCATGATCCTAATGAGTTATTGTCATCATCCTAATTGTCTTATCCAAGTTATCATCCTATTGTTCTCCTATTGTTACAATCGTTCGTCTAATGTCTCTTAATTGCTTATTATATTGCTGTATTAATAAAATAATTAACAAGCCGGGGTTTAAGGGATTGACTGGAGTAGGTGATGATATAGTGACTGTACGCGGAAGTGTGAACCATGTTTTCCAAAATATTGTGTGTTAGCTATTCTTATTGTTATTGGTTTATTGTTGGATTACTAACTACAGTATTCCAATTGATCGTGTACTATTTTACTGTTATTGAGCCAATCAGTGTGCACCAATGCTGCAAATAATGTTATCGTGCCGTGTACATGATCTATAGAATTTTCCATTTCAATCTAAATGAAATTGATTGTATGTATCGAACCTGTAGAATGAGATGCAGTAGTACGTGCATTAGTTAGGATTAATATGATTAATAGACTTAAGGGTTGACACAATATTGACATT
Organism: Hemerocallis citrina; assembly: GCA_017893485.1. Classification (NCBI taxonomy): domain Eukaryota; kingdom Viridiplantae; phylum Streptophyta; class Magnoliopsida; order Asparagales; family Asphodelaceae; genus Hemerocallis; species Hemerocallis citrina. The sequence goes on along the minus strand of CM030361.1, from coordinate 270,911,949 downwards.
GCATATTGTACATCTTTGTTTCTATTGATATTGAATATTGTCTAAGTGTTATTGATATTGACCATTGAAAATTACTATCGATTATTGAATCATTATTTATACCATTGCATCGATTATTAATGATATTGATTATTACTATCGTCCCATGTTATTGATTCCTATTGATCAATTGAATTCACTGTTATATAGTTATTCCATTGTTCCTTTTTTTTTCTACTTGCTGTCCATGACTTTCTCTGAGGATATTTTTCTCCTCTTTTTAGATGAAGTGTTCACAGGTAATCATGGAGAATTACCTGCTGGAATTGGGGAACAAACTTTCTGAAGATTTAATGCTTTCTAGTTGCTTAGTACTTTATTGAACTTATTGTATTGAGACTCATTATTATGGTGTTTGGATTTATTATTGTATTGAGCTTATGACCCGGATATTATTATTTGTTTCCAGACATTGGTTTATTGTATTTGGGTATTTCATATTGCTTCATTCCAAGTATTATTATTCATGAGATTATCATTATTGCCTGCACAATTATTTTGTATTGTTATTATTGTTGAGTTGATTGGATAAACAGCTTATGGGTGACGTTAGTCATTCGCTGGGCTAATACCACGGCTTGTGTTTCGTATTTTTGGGAAGCGGGGCGTGACAGTATTCAAATTAATCGTCCAAAAGGCAAGTCACTTTCCCTCTTGAATTGAATCTTGCATCAAATTCATGCTTTTATTGAAATTCTCGCAAGTATATCCAATTGTTCATCGTTTCGTATATTGTTCTTCTCTTTCGTTGAGTTTATTGAGGGTTTACACGAGCTAACCCAAATTTTCTCGACTTCGTACCACTTTTGACTCCAAAGATTGAATCCTTCATGTACTCATATAGTATCGTTAATAGGGTTATTTATATAATCACCGCACAAATTATCTACCGTAGTTTTCATTGTTAGGTTGTATGTTTCAATGATCGATTGATATTTGGTTGTTGTTAAAATAGTGTCTATTTGTGTTTTTAATTTTATTTACCATGGTATCACACCCATCATGCTTATTATAAGATTTATTGACTATAGAATTGATACTCATCATGTTTAATCAATTTATTTTATGAAAAATACCCAAAACCTGTATGTTGCCTGCTGTCTGTATTTTGCCTGACATTTTCGACCCAGTATTTGATATCAAAATGAGTAACTTTCTGAATAATAGTTGTATCCATGTCTCTAGTTTTCAGAACATCTAAGATCTTTAAATTTCGAGTTGTATTGCAAAAGTTATGGTGATTTTTCTACTGCAGTGTTTTATTTCCAAAATTTCAGATTCTCGTATGTTTCATGTTTAAACTATTAAAAATCTAATTTAATGTTAAAATAATGTTCTAATAATTTGCAGAATGTTAGATAATGAATATTTTTGATGATTTTATTATTGATTTTTCGCTGATTCTAAAAATAAAATAGCATGATGTCCATTTTCTGCCTGAACATATAATTTGTAAAGAATGATATGTTTGACCTAGCTTCTCTTATCGGATTTTTTATTGTAAATATGCGTTGGAACCGTGTGGAAGTTTAGTTTCCAGAATTTCTTACGGTTTCAGTTGTCAATTTCTGTAGCAGCGGAAAAACTGAATTTTGTACAGTTATCTCTTGCTGTCCAGAAATTCGCTTTCCGGATTTTCTTAATCTAATTATTCCAATATCATTGTATTTCATGAATTGAAGTGTGTATGTTGCATTGCATGATCCTAATGTTATATTGTCATCATTCTAATTGTCATATTCAAATTTATCATTCTATTATTCCTCTATTGTTACTATCGTTCTTCCAATGTCTTTAATTGCATAATGTATTGTTGCATTGATAAAATAATTAACAAGCCGAGGTTTAAGGGATTGACATGGGTAATGAATGATATAGTGACTGTGTCGACCAGTGTTTTATCGATTGATTGTTGGAGCGCTGACTACGGCATCCCAATCTTTCGTGTATCGTATCAGTGTATCAGTGTATCAGTGTATCAGTGAATTAGTGAATCAGTGAATCATTATAATGTATCGTGCACAATATTGTTATCGTATCAGTGATTATCGTACAGACACATGATCTATAGAATTTGCCACTAGTTCTAAACGAAATTGATTGTATGCATCGAACCTGTAGAATAGGATGCAGTAGTACGTGCATTAGTTAGGATTAAAATGATTAATAGACTTAAGAATTGACACAACATCAACATTGCATATTGTACATCATTGTTTCTATTGATATCGAATATTGTCTAAGTGTTATTGATACTAATGAACATTGTTATCGAATATTGAATCATTGTTTATAACCATTGTATCGATTACTATTGATTTTGATTATTGTTATTATCTCATATTATTGTTTCCTATTGATCCATTGAATTCATTGTTATATCGTTATTCCATTATTTCCTTGCTTTCTCTACTTGTTATCCATGACTTGCTCTAAGGACAATTTTTTTCATCTTTTTAGATGAAGTGTTCACAAGTAATGAAGGAGAAGTACCTGTTGGGATTGGAGAACAAGATTTCTAAAGATTTATGCTTTCTAGTTGGATATTATTACATTGGACTTATTGTATTGAGACTTATTATTATTGTGATTGGATTTATTTTTGTATTGGGCTTATGACCTGGATTTTATTATTTGTTTCTAGACGTTGGATTATTGTATCTAGATATTTCATATTGCTTATTCCAAGTATTATTGTTCATGTGGTTATTATTATTGCATGCGCAATTGTTTTATGTTATTATTGTTGAGTTGAATAGGTAAACAACTTATGGATTACGAAAGTCATTCGCTGGGTCAATGTCACGTGCTTGTGTTCCGTATTTTTGGGAAACAGGGCGTGACATTGTTATTGGCTGACAGAAGCGTAGCCATTATCTATAGGTGTTAGCAAAGTTCGTAGTCATTACCAGTTGTGAGCTTATTCTTCTTTATTGCAAGTAGGTCGGTGCACAGTCATAAAGTCTGATCTCTTAGCCCTCCCTACCCTGTAACACTCCGAATTACAAAACAGACTGAATTCGAAGTTCCACAGGATTTTTTCACTTCTCTTCGTACAATTTTACAAGGAAATTAAAACTTTTATTACTTCAGAGTTACATCTTAAATTACATTTAAACAGCGGAAGCAATTTACAATAATTACATGAATAAAATGCACAACACTTGAGACATTCTTTAAACAGCATGCATACTTTAATCTTGTCAATCTTTTTATCCTGCATAGAAACTATGGGCTCGTCGGTTCACTCAACTGACGCAAGGATATAAAACATCAATTTTCTCCTACTTAGCAAACACACACTTGTCACAGGCAAACTACGGGGACTATCCTATAGATGTTGTGTTGTGCTGTGCACTTAGTCCTTAATGCAGTTATTATATTATATGACACTAATGTGTACTTGTTCGGAGTCTATGCATCCCATACTACATAGGTCCGAGGGCAAGCCCTTAATCGTACTTCATCTTATAGGTTTCAATCCCTCGCTATGACTTAAACTAGTACGGTAACTACGGTAAGTATCCAAGATATTCTATGATCTACGAGCCCATGTCCAGACAGTCTGGAGGGGAATCCTACGCACTGACATGACGCATCAAGCAGGCAGACTATGGATAATTCAACCTCCGTCATGGAACGAAGACACCACCCGTAGTCACCAAACAACCCATAAGTGTCACCACCGGGACGATAATTTTGGAGAGTGCTCATGCCATGTCATGACGCATCAAGCAGGCAGTCTGTGAATCACTCTCACACCGCCAATCTGACGACCCTCATACTCGTGTTTTTCTCTTACTTTCGTCACATCACCACTATGTATCTAATCCTTAGTTTATTTGAATCATGAATAAAATCAACCCCTAGGGTTAGCTCTTTCATCTATACTGGTCTTAATCAACAATATGACCAACTTGGTCTTTCATCTCAATAATTCATCTCAACAATTATAATTCATTCAAGTGCCGGTACTAGGACTTAGCTACCCTGTAGTTCAAAATCTCATTCCATGTTCATAAATTGAGTATTCACACTCATCAATAATTTCATAAGTTATCATGATTCATCTTTATTTCAATCCATGCATTTCTTTTCACAATAAAGAGACAAGACAATCTCATTCCCACAATTTCTCGAATTACAAATTTAATCTCATACTTTATCTGTGCATTCATAGGTCTAAAATCTCATTTATTAATCCTAAACAAAATTATTCAGATTTGCATTTAGTCATTGATTCTCAAAATAATTTTCCATTATTTTCCCTAAAGAAGAGAAATGCATATTGCTTAAATTATCCCATAAAATACCCTTATAATCCCTTTAATCTTGATCTATAATTTTATCAATCCATAGAAATTTTCTAGATAAGTCCAAATTAATCTCAGGATAATTAAAATTATTTTTATAAATTAATTTCACAAGAGAAACCATTTAAAAATATTAATTTTCCCAAAAAAAAAAAAAAATAAATAAAACCTTGGCCGAAGCCAGGTTTCAAACCCGCACCAACAGCAGCAGCATGTGCTGAAGTAACGTTACTGTGGCGCAGCGGCTGACCAAAGGGAACAGAGCGCCTACGTGATACAAACGGGGTCTTAATCCTCTTATACTCAGTGTCTCGGTATTAGGTTATTTTCAAAAATAAAAATAAAGAGTGTATGCCAAGATTTGAACCCATGACCTCCTACTATAGTGACTTTTTTAATTTGTACCCACTGACCAGAATGGACAGAGTGACTCACCCATAGAGAAATAATTCCAATTTGTTTTGTACAAGACTGTAACTATTCTAGTTCATTAAAAAAAGCTCATTTCTTCAAAAATGTGATTTGTTCTTCTTTAAAACTAAATAGATTCCTGATTCAAAATAAACAGTAATTTGGGGGTTTTTAAAGCCATTAAATTCTCATTTCTCATATAGAGTACCTCTCTTTTTATTCCTACAATTGTACATGAAAAATCACATAATGTTTTATTGACAATTTCTTTTTCAAGGGACATTTTTCTTAAGTTCTTTCAATCATAAATTAGTTCTTCTTTATTAGACTAAAGAGTTTTTCTTCTTTCTTTTTGATTAACACGCAAATTGATGACCTCTCGAATTTGCCTAAATAATAAAATGTTCATTTCTCTCAACAATTATCATACAACTTTAGGATTATTTAGTATCAATCACACTAATCATAAATATGTATAACTTACTAATCAATCTTGTTTTAATAATATAGAGATTCTCACAATTTATATTTTTCACATAAACACATTTCTCAAAATTGAACGTTTCCCATAAATGCAAATATTTCGACATGGAGAAACATTTATTCTAGTTTAGCATGCTAGTTCAATACCAAAATATCACAACAATAAACATATCATTCAATCAACTTCACTTAGTTATTTCATGCAATTTCACATATGTTTAATTTTTACCTTAATCATGGTATTAACAAAGAGCAATATTTTTACTTATCTATTCTAGCATGATTAGCACACAACCTAGCATGATACTACTTAGAAGTTAGAGAAAATTGCTCACCTATTTGAAGAAACAAAAGAAAGAACTCCTAGAAATCTCCTTGAACTAAGAGCGATCTTTCTCCTCCTAGATCGAGCCACAAATTGCCTTCACCTCCTTGTGTTTGATGGAACCTGAGCTCCCCCTTCTTTTTTGTTGATTCGGCCGGCCTCCAAGTTGCACACACACACTAGCACACATTCAATCTTTCTTTCATTTTCTCTCAATATTTTCCTAACTACTTATGTTTCTTTCTTTCTTTCTTTTTCAAGTGCAAGAATGAGTAAATGAGAGGGGGTATTTATACATATTTTTGAGTGGATTGAATGGCTAGGATTAGTCAAATAGTTAGGGATCAAAGGCTAGGATGAGTTTGGGAGTTGTAGCAACCACCCATGAATGAGATAACCACCTCACCGCTACTCCCATCTCTCCCTCTCTCTTTTGCACTATTTGGCCTCACTCAAGGGTGCATTTGCACGTACAAGTGCAATGCACATGCAATCTAGTACCCCCTACAAAATTTTGTTCATGCACTTTTAATTAATTGTTTGTTAAGTTGGTCTACACTACATGTTGGGTTAATTAAAAGAGAAATTCAATTAATTGGGCTCACTAATGGGCCACAAGATCATGGGCTCAAGAGAATTAATTAATACATTAATTATAATGGGATAGAACGAGATAATTAGGCATAGGATTCTATTTGGCTTTAAAAAATAGATCTTTTAGGAAATAAAAAGAATAATTACTAGCTTAGGCTATGAAGAAAAATATTTGTCTCTAGAAAAATGCATATAAAATATAGTGCAAAACACGTAAAATCTCAAACTCTTGTAAATAAAAATTCAGGATGTTACATACCCACCGTTTTCGAACTTCAGTTGTCTCTCAGTTAGTTCTGGCTGAAATGGAAAAAATACATTTGTAATATCTTTTGGAAACTAGCAACTTGTACAACATTTCACCCACTTGTATGGCATAAGATTGTTGCACCAATGTTCCATGATGGCCTTGGCATTAAACAATTTCGACCTTATGCAATATCTTTGTTACTAAAGCAAGTTGCACGATTAGCTATTGAACGTGTCCACTCCCCATGGGTGCAACTCATCACAGTGAAATATCTTCACAAATATTCTTTCAGTAAGCCACCAATGGCACCCCATACTTGGAGAGCAATTCGACGGGAATCACCGCTTATAATGGATCATACAAATTCTAATCAGACACAAATCAATGGACAGTCTCCTTCGACGGAACCTACTCAGCTTCTACAGGTTATCATGCACTTTTACGCACTTCATCACTTTCGCTGAATCCATATTTAATGTTGTATAAAGCAGGGACATCTCCACGGGTGTTTATTTTTGCATGGAAATGTTAGGAATATGTCTTGAATACTCGTGGTTCATAATAGAAGAAGATACGATGAAGCACGGAAGTCAAAGCATCAAAGAAAGTAGAAGAGAAAACAACAATATCAGCAGCACGCCCGCCGGACCCATGTACAGGGTTTGGCAGAGAGGGACAGGTCGATCGCACTTGTTGGTGCAGTCGACCATCTACGACGCTGTTTTTTTTTTTTTGGGGCCTTGATTTGTTAGATCGTTTCAACCCTATGTTCAACTCCAAGTCAGATCGTGTGTCTCATATTCAGTTACTTCTTCTACAGGTTATATCGGACGACTAAGAATCAATATTAACCTAGGGTTGTCCCTATTCTTCTTCTATATATTATAATCTTCTCCAATATGAGAGAGAAGCACTTCATTGATATTTTCTCCATTGCAAAGATAAGCTTGAGATAAATAGTTCTTGATGAGTGAGTTTAATTCCTTATATTTAGTGAATCATTAACTCCTTGTAGTCTCTTCAAGTTGAATATTATATTTCCCTATATTTTCCATCGGCATTAAGCGAAAGCTAATCTGGATAAATTCTCTGTGTGTTTGTGTTGGATTGGTAGATCTATTTGCTTGAGTGTTCAATTGATTCATCTCCTCTACTTCGGCATCCTTATTACTCTAATCAGTTCCGTTTCACCACCGGTGTGTTTGTAGACACCCCATCCCAACAAAGTGGATATTAGAGCTTCAGGTTGCCGAGTCCCTTGGTTAAGATGACAGGTCACAATTTTTTGAAGATCAAGCAATTCGATGGAAAGATCAACTTGAATCTTTGGAATGTAGACATGTATGATGTCCTAGTTCACGAACGCCTACAGTTAGCCGTCAAAGAGAATGAAAAGTCATCCGATATGAAGGAGGATGTTTGGGAAAATTTTGTGAAAGAGTCGTAATTCTAATCTGACTATCATTAGCGGACGAGGTCAAGTGCAAGTTTGTTGAAGAAACCGGCACGGCGAGTTTCTGGAAAAAACTCATAGCTGACTATTTTGGTTCGTTATTATTAGATCAGATGCATTGGAAGAGGAAGTTATTTTATTTCTCAATGAAGGAAGGTACCGATCTCTAAGACCACATCACAAAGTTCAACAAGGTATTATCTGTACTCAAAGCAATCAACGCGATGTGAGTGAGGAAGATAAAGCTTTCAACTCGATATATTCACTGTCAAATTCGTATGAGCATTTGATCACTACCATGCTACACGGTTAATCTGCCAAGGATAGTATTACAGTGGATGGTGTAATCAAAGCATTGAAGAAAAATCAACTTAGGAAGGAGTCTCAAAAATTATCGTCTACTCCAAGTTGTCTAACAGTAGATGGTCTTTCAGGTGGAAGACAAAGTGGTGCGAAAAAGGATTCAATATGTTACCGATATTACAAGAGATCATGGCATATCAAGAAAGAATGTTGGAAATTGCAGAATCAGAAGAGTATCAAGGATGGAAATACTACCGCAAATGTGTTTTACCCTTCTAATCAGGTAATTTGTGTCTTCTTGTTTCAAATTCTTTAGAAATGGATTCTAGTTGGGTTCTTGACTCAGGGAGTTTGTCTCATATTTACTCTGAGGGTGAGCTGTTTTCTACTTAGAAGTCTACTATAGGGCATTGTGTGAGAATGGGAACTAGCGAGATTTGTGAAATAGTAGGCGAGGGGACAATTGATTTGAAGATTTCAGGTCTAAACATGTTTACTCTAAGAAATTTTTTGCATATTCCTCTGCTTAAACGGAATCTAATTTCTTTGGGAACTCTTGAAGCACGGGGTTGTAAGTACACAGCTCGAAGTAGAGTTCTGTCTGTTTTTCAGAGTCATCATAAAGTGATTAGTGGTATGAGAGTGGTTGGGCCAAGCCAACACAATCTCTACAAGCTTTGTGGAATCCGAAATACCTGCGCAGGTGTTGTTGCTTCTTTTCAGGTTATTCCCGCAAGCTCATATAGTTTGCCCCAACTAGCATCATCGAAGCGAGACTACGACGTTCAAATATCACCGAGAAGTGGAAAGTGCCTCGATGTAGGTGGAGTTTGTGCGGAGGTTGGCAACTCCATGATAACGCCCACTGAAGTGTGCCCTTAAAGGGGTATAATGATTGGTGAGATTGGGTAGAGATTTGTTCAACTAGTAGAAGAAACTATTATTCCAAGTATATTCGCAAGTGGAGTTTAGTATAGTTTGGAGATGAATAATTACTTTATGTGTATGCAATCCAAGGTGGAGATTGTTAGAAATATATCTTGAATACTCGTGGTTCTGATTAGAAGAAGATGCGATGAAGCATGGAGGTCGAAGCGTTGAAGAGAGTATAAGAGAAAATAGCAACATCAGCAGCCAGGAAGGACGGTCGACTGTCCTGGGGGAAGGTCGACCGCATGCCTGACCGACCCCTGTACAAGGTTTGGCAGAGAGAGGGACAATCAACCACACTTGGTGCAGTCGACCGTCCGCGGCGCTGTGTTCTTTTTGGGCCTCGATTTGTTAGGTCGTTTCAGCTCAATTTTTACCATGTCAGATCGTACGGCTCCTATTCAATTACTTTTTCTACAGGTTATATCGGACGACTGAGAATCAAGATTAACCTAGAGTTCTCTCTATTCTTCCTTTTATATATTGTAATCTTCTCCAATATGAGAGAGAAGTACTTCATTGATATTTTCACCATTGCAAAGAGAGGCTCGAGATAAAGTTCTTGGTGAGTGAGTTTAAATCCATATATTGAGTGAATCATTAACTACTTGTAATCACTTCTAGTTGAATATAATATCTCCCAATATTTTCCATCCGGATTAAGCGAAAGCTAACTGAGATAAATCATCGTTGTGTTTGTATTGAATTGGTAGATCTATTTACTTGGGGTTCAATTGATTCGTCTCCTCTACTTCGACATCCGTATTGCTCTAATGGTCTCGAGCTCCTACAAAAATACGAACAGCTATCATCAATATCAATGCTCTCCTCACAAGATTGGTCTTCGAAAGTATGGAATTACACGATAATAACCAAAGGAAAACCTTAATTTTGTTGGGGGCCAAAACCTTCCAACTAATCATGCTGTCTCTCACTCTCAAACCTACATCATAAGCAAAGAATAAGATGACTTGACATAGAATCCACCCCCTCTTTCCCATCTCCACATTCTCGCATCCCTCTCTTCTTCTTGTGTCTCTCCTCGCGCATTAAGCAAATGCCAGAATTTGAAGAGTGGAAGATTACTACAGGTTCTAAGTTGGTGGCAAAGAAAAACATGTGGGCACATTATATCAACTCACAGGAGGCGACTCAGGTGATATCATTGCCTCGGCTTAAACAGGTAGTTCACCCTCAATCTTATGGCATGTCAGGTTGGGGCACCTAGATGAAAAGGTTGTGACGCAGTTTTGTTCTAGAAATTTTTTGCTAAGGGACAAAGAAAGTTAAGATGGGTTTTTGTAAGAATTGTGTCATGGGAAAATAAAAGACAGTTAGCTTTCAGTTGGGTGTGCATGAGAAGAATCTTGGTAAGCTAGAGTTGATTCATACAGATCTGTGGTGTCCGGCTTAAAAATTCTCTTATGATGATAAGAGATACTTCGTCACATTCATTCATGATGTTATAAGGAAAGTTTGGGTTAGTTTTTGAGACATTCAGGGCTTGGAAGGGTAGAGTTGAGAATAGGACGGGGTGCAAGGCGGTGAGTACACTAGCAGAGAATTTATTGACTATCTGACATAGGAAAGTATCTGAGGAATCAGGACAGTTTCTAGAACTACACAGGAGAATGGAGTTGGAGTAAGAATGTTCTCCGCACGATACTAGAAAGGATGAAATGCATGAGACTTCACGCGGGTCTTCCTATCCACCTTTGGGCAGCTACAGTGGATACAACAGTGTACCTAATCAACCGTTCCCCGTCTAGTGTCTTTGATGGGGGCATTCCAAAAGACTTATGGTCATGTAAACCTGTTAATTATTTGCATTTGAAACTTTATAGTTGTATTACATATGCACTAATTGACATGAAAGAAAGGAAGAAACTGGATTCAAGATCTGGTAAATGTGTCTTCATTGGCTACGGCAATGATGAGTATAGTTACAGGCTTTGGAATTTTGAGAATAACAAAGTCATCCACATCAGGAATGTAGTATTCAATTGAAGAGTTCTTGTATAAAGACTGGCACACAGGTCAGGGAACTAAAACAGGTTCAAATTCAAAGTCATGTTCAGATTGAGATCCATACCCAGATTCATACTCAAATTTTGAAGCCGGTCCCAATGGTAGGGGCCCTACAGTGCAGCATCGGCTAGCACATGAGGCTCAGGAGGAGCCTAATGAGTATGAACAGGAGATCCAAGACGAACAAGTTTAGCCTGAGTCATTAGGGGATCCTAAATCGGTCGGTGAACTGGTACCTGCCTTGAGAAGGTCAACACGACAGATAAGAAAACCAGTGAAATATGATCCATCAGCCAACATAGTTCACGAGCATATTTTGTACACAAAATCAGGCGAGTCAAAGACTCATGAAGAGGTTTTGAGAGATAGTGCCCGAATTCAGTGGGATGAACTCCTTGACACAGAACAAAATTTGGGAGTTGACTAAATTACCTGCAAGAAAGCGTGCTCTTATGAACAAGTGGATTTTCATAATCAAAGATGAGGCAGATGGAAGAAAAAAGATACAAAGCTAAACTTGTTGTTTAAGGTTTTTCCCAAAGAGAAGGTGTTGACTACAATGAAATTACTCCAGTTGTGAAGATGGCTTCAATCAGGATTCTGCTTAGCATAGTTGCAGTTGAAGATTTTCACTTAGAGCAGTAGGATATCAAAACAGCATTTCTTCATGTGATGTAAAAGAAGAGTTGTATATGAGACAACCCACAGGTTTTGAAGTTAAAGAAAAAGAATACATGGTTTGTCGATTAAAGAAGAGTTTATATGGGCTCAAACACGCACCACGGCAATGGTACTTGAAATTTGATTGTTTCATGCAAGGAAAGAAATTCAAGAGATGTGAACCAGATCATTGTGTCTGTGCATGCAGGTATGACGAGAACGACACTGTAATTTTAGCTTTATATGTGGATGACATGTTGTTAGCAGGTTCATGAATGAAGAAAATTAATGAGGTGAAACAGTTGCTAGCTGCTCAGTATTCTATGAAGGATCTAAGAGAAGCTAAGCAAATTTTCGGCATGAAAATTAGTAGAGACAAGAAGAGTAAGAAGCTTTTGTTTTCACAAGCAGACTATATAAAGAAAGTGTTGAAGCGATTCAATATAAATGGCACGAGGCCAGTTAGTTGTCCCTTGAGTGCTCACTTCAAGTTATCAATGAATTTGTGCCCTACATTGGTGGCAGATATGAAGATGACTGCAGTTCCTTACACCTTAGCTGTTGGTAGTCTTATGTATGCGACGGTGTGCACAAAACTAGAAATCGCACATGCAGTGGGAGTTGTCAGCCTGTACATGAGAAATTCAGGTAACGAACAATGGTATGCAGTAAAGTGAATTCTCATATATCTTGCAGGTACTTTGGATTATTCTATATGTTTTGGGGGGTGATTCTTTGCATATACATGGTTATATCAATGCGGAATTTTGGGGTAATAGTTATGGTTGTAGGAGTACTACATGGTATGTTTTTACAGTTGGAGGTATAGCTATTATTTGGGCTTCACAGTTACAGAAAGTTGTTGCACAAGCAACTACAAAGTCAGAGAATATGACACTTAAAGAGTCATCGAAGGACATGTTGTGGATTTCAGGACTCATGGATTAGTTGCATAGGAAGCAACCCATAAGAGATCTATGGTGTAACAGTCAGAGTGCAATATTCTTGGCAAAGAACTCGACGTATCACGCTAGGACTCAGCACATTGATATGAAGTATCACTTTATCAGGATGACAGTTGAAAAGAAGTGGTTGAAGATATCGAAGATTCTTGGCACTAAGAATCCGACGGACATGCTCACAAAGGTAATGGATAGTGGAAAGCAACAGTTTTGCTATTCCACTATCACATTGTCTCCAGGGTAATTGTTGAAGAGACTCGCAGAGGCACAGGCCTCGAATAGGTCAATAGAAAAATGAAGAGCAGGTTAGAGACTTCGTGTATATGTCTCCAAGTAGAAGATTGTCTAGATTGGTGAATCCAATACGCAATGAAATGGGTTGAAGAAAATTGACAAGAAGAAGCGTCGAAGTGGGAGCAAATCATAGTTTCATAGGAGCAGCAACATCTACATTCTGGAATAGTGCTGTCGACTGCATAATGTGCAGTCGAATGACATGCACACCTCTCTACTCGAGAGTTGTGTAGTCGACCGCACAGTCAACCGTCCTACTCTCTGTTCGCTCAATGGTTGATTGCAGTTAACCGTCACTTAGTGCGGTCAACCGCGCTAAGTGATTTGATCAATGGTTGAGATCTAATCTTTTGTAATCATATATATATATATATATATATATATATATATATATATATATGGTGTATGATTATTAGAGTTAATAAGTGATAATTCCAGGAGAGAAAGAGAGATTTAGTAGCCGTTCTTGAAAGAAGAAAAACCCTACACCTTGGTGGTGAGATCTTAAGTGATTGTAACATGTTCTTTTCATTATTTTAGTAGAAATCGCATGAGTACCTCTGCGCGGGGAGATAGCCATTGCATTTGGTGAACCTCAAAAAAATTTCGTGTGTTCTAGTGTGCTTGGTGATTTGTTTGTTCTTGTTTTTTTAATTAGTTTCTTTTGTTTATATCTCAAATTTAGCTATTCCGCATTCAACTTAATAATATACTACTAAGTAAAAGAGTAAAGGAGATATGTGATCCCCTTGTCTAAGATCTCGTTTGCACGCGATGAGGTTGCCTACCCTGCCATTAACATGACAACAACAATGGACGATTTGCTTCCATGTATACATTTTGAGATCCAATCTCTCCATCGAATCCCAAATCCTTTCTTCTCGAGAACCTCTAAGTAACAACCCCACTCAACGGTATCATATGCATTTTTGAAAACTAACTTGAGGAGGAAGCCTTCCCCTCTGCGTCGGTCACATCTAAAAATACTCTCATGAGCCATGACAACAGCAATGGACGATTTGCTTCCATGTATACATTTTGAGATCCAATCTCTCCATCAAATTCCAAATCCTTTCTTCTCGAGAGCCTCTAAGACACAACCCCACTCAACAGTATCATATGCATTTTTGAAATCTAACTTGAGGAGGAAGCCTTCCTCTCTGCGTCGGTCACATCTAAAAATACTCTTATGAACCATGACAGTATTTACTAGATCTATCTCTCTTCCTTTAATAAACCCACTTTTTGTTAGGTGAATGAAGGCGTCAAGTATTAGCGCTACATGGTTAGCCAGCACTTTAGGGATGAGCTTAAAGAACAGTTCACCAAGCTAATCAGTCCATGGTCACCCAACCCAGTGATTTCCTCTTTTCTTTTAGGATGAGGGTGATCACAACATAATTGAGTCTCTCCACCTCTGCTCTCCTTTAAAAAAAATCTTTAAAAATTGCAAGAAAATCCTCTTTAATAATCTCCCAAAAAGCTGAGTAAAAGAAAGCCAGAAAGCCGTCAAGGCCTAGGGCTTTGTCTTGTCCCATGTCCCCAATCGATTTATGAATTTCCTTCTCTCCAAAGGGCGTCTCTAGTTCCCCACTGTTGCGTAAGTTGGTCAAGACCAAAAATTATCATCAAGTTTGTATCTCCTCTCTCTACACCAAGAAGGTGTCTAAAGTGATCATTTTTTGTTCTTTAATCTCCTTGAGTCAGCAACCCACCTCCCATTGATATTAAGGCTTTGGATAAGGTTCGATCTCCTCCTCCTCCCATTGGCTACTCGGTGAAAGTATGCAATATTTGCATCCCCTTCTTGCATCCACTATTCTTTTGATCGTTGGCACCAATAGTCCTCCTCCACCTCAAAAGTCTCATCAAGTTTTTGCCAATTATTAGAAAGTTCCTTAAACTCCATAGATGAGAGAGCTTTCTCTTCTTCTAGAAACTCAAGCTCGTGGATTTTGTCAGCAAAGGACTTTTTGTCTCTCTTAAATGTATCAAACACTTGTTTGGCCCAAACTCTTAGAGTTCATCGTAGGCATCTAATTTTATATTGCATCGTTTCCCTCCACTCTCTTAGTCCACGAGTGACTCACATTCTCCCCAAACTCAGGTCTTCTGAGCTAAGCCTTTTCTAAGCGTAAAGGGCGATGGTATTGAGGAACCTCTTGACCATCTCGAAGAATAAGAGGGACATGATCGGAGGTGTTTCTACAGGCTGTCAATTCGTTTGCAAGAGGGAATCTCGCTTCCCACTCCAAAGACACGAAGATTCGATCCAACTTGGCCAGAATGGGATTAGCCTGCATATTGACTAAGTGAATTGCCGATCTACGATAGGAATCTCTCTAAGGTCGAGGTTACCAATGACTTAGTTAAACATTGCCCATTCTCTCTCCCCCGAGCTCCGTCCTTTATGTTCCCTAGAAAATCATGTCAAATTGAAATCCCCTTCAATGACCCAAGGGTATTCCCACATTCGTCTGATGTTGTCTAATTCCTCCCAAAAAGTGTTCTGTTAGTGGTGGAGTTCGGCCCATAGACCATGGAGATGACTTGAAGAAAGTCATCTCTTTTGTTTCTTACCCTAACTAATACCGAAAGACTGCCCACATGAGTATCTAAAATTTGGAAAGAAATCAGATTTACCCCTAAAGCAATCCGCTATCCTTCCTAACTGTCTGATTGAAGGCTTGAACCTCCAATCCATTACTTGAAAAGACCAAATCTTATCAAAGATAAGAGAGGATGGACATTCCATCTTCATCTCGCATAGCCCAATAATACTTGGTCTATGTGAGTTTAACGAATCCACAACCTTCCTCCTCCTTTTGCTTTGATTAAGATCTCTCACGTTCCAAAAGGCATAATCCATGAACAATTTAAATTCCTCTAACATCTCGAGCGGGACATAACCACATCCATCTCATGGCAGCTTAGCCAATTCTCTAAGGGCATAAACACTCTCAAATTTCTCATACTCAGTAAATCCCAAATTAACCTTACGAATATTTTCAAGTTTAACCACAACAGCATCAGGCAGAAAGTCAATCATAAAAAAACTAAATTTGTGATTACCTGAGATAATAGAAGACGAGATCTTAGCCTTAGCTGCCGAGGCAGTCAAATCATTTTTTGATTATGGAATCCCCCCCGTTCCTCTCAAATTGTCTTTTTCTTCGTCTCACATCTTCCATTATAGTGTCTCTAATGCATGAACTCCCCCCCCCCTCCCCTCCCCTCACTGCCACTTTCCTGCTTCTATTAGCGCTTCGAGGTTCCGTATGATTAATATTCCATGCCTCCGCAAATGTTGAAAACAAATTTGGAAAAAATCTTTATTATTCTTCTTGTTCTTTATTCTTTACGGTATACATTTATATATAAGGATTGGAGGAGAAGAAAGGAGATTGAGAGAAGATTGAGGGGTGAGAGATTTGGGGAATTTATTCCCTATAGATTAGGAAACTAGTACTTACTATATTTCAACACTCCCCCTCAAGTTGGTCCATAGATATTGAACATGCCTAACTTGCCTAACTTGCCTAAGTCCTGCAACAAGAGTTTGAGCCATAAAGCTTCCGCTATACATAGAGCTACTCCGCGATACTTAGCCTCTGCACTAGAGCGTGCAACAACATTCTGCTTCTCGCTTCTCCATGTAACTATATTTCCTCCAATAAAGGTGAAGTATCCTGAAGTGAAGCGCCTATCAATTATAGATCCTGCCCAATCAGCATCAGTATATGTCTCAACCTTCAAGTAACCATGTTTTACAAATAGGACCCCTTTTTCTGGAGCAGACTTAATATATCTCAGAATTCTCATCAATGTATCCATGTGATGTTCTTGAGGTGCATGCATAAACTGACTTACCACACTTAAAGCATATGATAAATCTGGCCGTGCATGCTGATGAACTCAAGAATATTCACATTTAGGAGTAATAATCTTATTGCAATTGGACATTTTAATGCTCTATATGTGGTATTTTACTCTTCTTTTCTCTTTTCCATAGGAAACAACCAAAAGCAGAAAAACGAAGCAGATTCCAGACTAATACAGACTGAGAGGATGATATATAGGGAACTGCAGTGCAACAGTCGACTGGCTCTTCACCAGTCCACCGTACAGAGAGTTTGCTGGGGTTCGGCGCATTCGACTTACCTCCAACACCAGTCGACTGGTATTTGGCGGAGTGAAAAGATAAGATGCATCCGCATCTAAATCCAAATCTATCTGAACCCAGATTATATGCGAATAACAACTTCTCCAACAAATCAAAGCTAGAGACTGGGGATTGGCAAGAGCACGTGGTTAGTAGATAAGGAAGAAAAGAAGAAAAGAGAAAGAGATAAATCGCCGATCAAATAAAGAAGGAAAGAGGAGGACTTTCCTGAAAAAAGTGGCAAACCCTTATTCTCGTGCCGTGTTCTATAAATATCAATCAAGAGGCATTATTTTGGCCCCCCACCAGCCGAATCACAGAGTTCCAGAATCATCAAGACATCAACCAAGAGCATTAGTCTATCAGCATCGAAGAAGGAGAGAGGAGATCAAGTACTCCGAAGGGAACAAGGCAGTCGACTGAGTGACAGCCAGTCGACCTATCTGCCGGACTTCATCAGTTTATTTCTTCTCTTTTTAGTTCTTTTATGTTAATCATGTATTCGAACTTGCTGATCAATAAAAGTTTAATTATGTGGAACTAATTTCATAGTTGGGTAGATTGAAACCGTAGTTATGTAATGCTTCTATTCTTCTGAGTGCTATTCTGTTACTTATTGATTAAACCTGAGAGTATTGGAATAGATTTATAATAGACAAACTTGTTCAGAAGGTCTAAGAGCAGTCGACTGAGAGTGAGAGCAAGTCGACTGCCATACAGAACCTGAGATTATCAAGTTTGCGTATTATAAAACTGCATCTGTTATATGAGTAGAGAGACGACCCGTATCTCGTGCTCATAACTTGTAACACAAGAGTCCTTAGGGGTTCTTGGTTTAATCAACTTGAGGGATCTAGATCTGATACCAATTTCTAGAACTTTGAGTGTTTGTTCGTTTCTATTGTTCTTATGTTTTCTTTAAGTGCAACTTAGTAGATACCATGCTAAATACTTAAGGAAAGAAACGAATTAGAGTAGATACCATGCCTAATTCTTGGCTAGGGAAACAATACTTTAAGGAGTAGATACCATGCCCTTAAAGGAACGAACATGAGTAACTAGAATAGTAAAGAAGGTGACTTAGCTTTACTGACTACAGGTGGAAATCAAAACCCAACTACTTGATAAATATTTGTGATTCAGAACTCCTTGATATAGTTTTTAATCGTTTTATGTCTTTAGAAACAATACTTTAAGATCCTTATTTCTATTTTATTGGTTAGTAAGTTAAATTCTACAATCTCTGTGGGATCGACCCTTGCTCGTCACTACGCTTCTCTAAACGATTCGTACACTTGCGAGGTTTTTAATTTGTGTCTAGTTTAGATCATCTAGATAGCACAACAAGTTTTTGGCGCCGTTGCCGGGGATTGTTAGCATTTTAACTTACAAATCAGTAAATCTTTTCTTTTATTTTCTTTTATTAATAAATATTTTCTTCTAGGTTACAGGATTTTGGTAGATGCACGGAAGATGATCACTTCGTCCAGAGCTACTACCTATTGACGGGGAAACAGAACGTACTTTGCACAGACTAGGTCGGCTGTCTGCGACCAACCAGTCGACTGCTACACGGAACCAGTCGACTGCACAGAGACCCAATTCACGAGCAATAATGGCTGAGGAAGTACCAAATCGAGTACCAATGCAGGACAAATTCACGCCTAAGAATATTGAGCAACCTTCCTGCATTGCTTATCAACCTAATGTCACAGGGAATATGCATCTCTCTCCCCAATTACTTAGCATGGTTCCCCACTTTAGTGGCAAACCAGACGAAGAGCCTCACCTCCATCTGCAAGACTTCTTTGATCTTTGCAGAACACAAAGCGTCCAAGGGCTTACCCCTGAACAAATCAGGTTAATCTTGTTTCCATTCTCTTTAAAACTTAATGCTAAATTATGGTATAATGCTTTGGAACCAGGATCAATTAATTCATGGGAGCAATTGGCAACAAAATTCTTGAAAGAATTCTTTCCAGCCCAAAAGACCAAACAACTGAAAAGGGAGATTCAACTCTTCCAACAAAAAGATGAAGATTTATTCTTCGAAGCATGGAAGGATTTCAAGAACAAGTTTCTCAAGTGTCCTACACACAACATGCCTAAAGATGATCAGGTACAAGCATTTTATGAGGGCTTAAATGATACTAACATGGCAATTGTGGATTCAGCTTGCAACGGGATCTTGATGAGGAAAAGTGGTGAGGAGGCCATCGAACTATTTGAAGAACTTAGCGAGAACTCACAGCAATTTTCAACAAGGGGAAGAGGCATTTCTAAAAAACAGGGAGTTTACGAAATTTCTAGTAGTAATAACATACAACTAGAAATGGTAAACATGAACAAAAAAATTGATATGCTTGTTTATGCAATGACAATAATGGACAGTGAGCATGCAAATTATGTGGGACAAGGAGTGTTTCCACCAAAGAACAACCCATTCTCAAACAATACAACCCAGGGTGGAGGAACCATCCAAATTTCTCATGGAGCAACAATCAAGGCACTCAATCTTCGCAAGGACATGCACGGAACTTCCAAATGGGAAGTGGGTTTGATAGGCCAGTTAAAGAACAGAAGAAGTTGGATTTTGAATCCACCGTTCTTCAATTGATCCAACAACAACATCAAACAAGCAACCAACAAGGGCAAGCAATTCAGAAATTGGAAACTCAAATCGGGCAAATCGCGAAGGAGTTGAGTGAAAGAAAGGCAGGAGAACTTCCTTCACAAACCATACCAAATCCTAGAGGCCAAGAACAACTTAAATCAGTAACAACTCTGAGAAGTGGTAAGACAATTGAAAACAAGGTTGGAACACACACAGAAGAAGCAGAAACACAACCATCAAAAGTTTTGGGTCCAACAAGGTAAGTGAAAAAGAAAGAACAGTTTTGCCACCATTCCCTCAAAGGTTAGTCAAGCAAAAGAAAGAACAACATTTATTTGACATCTTTGAAACTCTCAGAAAGGTAGAAATTAATATCCCCCTACTTGATACTATTAAACAAATTCCTTCTTATGCCAAATTTTTGAAAGAATGTTGTACTCACAAAAGAACAGTTCAGGTTAGGGAGGATGTGGCTTTGACAGAGGAAGTGAGTGCTGTTTTGTTAAGGAAATTACCTCCTAAATTGAAGGACCCAGGTAGTTTTACCATTCCTTGCAGGGTTGGTGAGCACTTCTTTGAAAAGGCACTGCTAGACTTGGGGGCAAGCATCAATCTCCTTCCTTACTCTGTTTACGAAAAGCTAGGATTGGGAGAACTTAAACCAACATCCATCACTTTGCAGTTGGCTGATCGCAGCATCAAAAGACCTAGAGGTATTTTGGAAGATGTCCTAGTTCAGGTAAATGATTTCATTTTGCCTGCAGATTTTGTTGTGTTAGACATGGAGGACTCTTCAATGCCATCTTCTTTACCGATCATCCTAGGTAGGCCCTTTATGAGTACAGCTGATATAAAAATTTGTGTCAAAAATGGTACTATAAGTATGAAAATAAATGGAGAAAAGGTTGAATTCAAAATGTTTGATACACTAAAATTACCACATGATGACCATGAATGCTATAATGTTGATGTGGTGCAGGAGATTGTTGATCAAACATTTCAGGAATACGATGACTGCAGGATTGCAGAGACAGTACATCACCTTGAAACTCCAAAGTCATATTCAGGTAAACTCGCACCTGCATTTGAAAATATTGTGACTGATGACACTTGTGTTTCCTCGGACCAGTCGAGTGGTGGACAGGATAAGTCGACTGTCCCGACCGCTATCAGGATGCCAGATGTGGAGCTTAAGCCGCTTCCTGAACATCTGAAGCACGCATATTTGGGTGAAAACCAGATGCTACCAATGATAGTTGCTTCAAACTTGAGTGCACAGGAAGAAGAAAAGCTGCTGAGGGTACTGCGAGAACACAAAGGTGCAATAGGATGGACCATTGCAGATATCAAGGGAATAAGTCCATCCAAATGCATGCATAAAATACTTCTTGAAGACAACGCAAAACCAAGCAGGGAAGCACAGAGAAGGCTTAACCCACACATGAAGGAAGTGGTAAGAACAGAGGTCTTGAAGCTATTAGATGTTGGCATCATCTACCCTATCTCAGATAGCAAGTGGGTGAGTCCTATACATGTGGTGCCTAAGAAAAGTGGAGTCACAGTGGTGAAGAATGAAGAGAATGAGCTTATCCCTACGAGAGTGACCACAGGATGGAGGGTATGCATTGACTACAGGAAGCTGAATAACGAAACCAGGAAAGATCACTTTCCTCTTCCTTTTATTGATCAAATGTTAGAAAGATTAGCAGGATATAGTCATTATTGTTTTTTAGATGGTTATAGTGGCTATAATCAAATTGCTATTGCTCCAGAAGATCAAGAAAAAACCACTTTTACATGTCCTTTTGGTACTTTTGCATACAGGAGGATGCCCTTTGGATTGTGCAATGCACCAGCTACATTTCAGAGATGCATGATGAGTATATTTTCAGACATGGTGGAAAGGTTCATCGAGGTATTTATGGATGATTTTAGTATTTTTGGATCTTGTTTTGATGAATGCCTTAACCATTTGCAGCTTGTACTTAAGAGATGTGAAGAATGCAATTTAGTGCTGAATTGGGAAAAGTGCCACTTTATGGTACAACAAGGTATTGTCTTGGGACATGTGGTGTCAAAAAGGGGGCATAGAGGTGGACAAGGCAAAAATTGACATCATATCAAAGCTACCCCCTCCTACTACAGTCAAGGGTGCTAGGAGTTTTCTTGGACATGCAGGGTTCTATAGAAGATTTATAAAAGATTTCTCAAAAATCTCCAAACCCCTTTGTGAATTGTTGGCTAAGGATGTTGAGTTTGCATGGACAGAAGAGTGCACAAATGCTTTTATTACATTGAAAAGTCTTCTCATTTCTGCACCTATTGTCATGGCACCAGATTGGAACCACCCTTTCGAGCTTATGTGTGATGCAAGTGATTATGCTTTAGGAGCTGTTTTAGGTCAGAGAATCACTAAGGTACCCCATGTTATTTACTATGCTTCTCGAACTTTAAATGATGCACAGCTTAATTATTCCACTACTGAAAAAGAAATGTTAGCTGTCATTTTTGCTGTAGAGAAGTTTAGATCATATTTGATTGGTTCTAAAGTTATTGTTTTCACTGACCATGCTGCCTTGAGATATTTGTTTGCTAAAAAGGATGCTAAGCCTAGGTTGATCAGATGGGTGCTGTTGCTTCAAGAATTTGATCTTGAGATTAGAGACAAGAAAGGAAGTGACAATGTTGTGGCAGATCACATGTCCAGATTATTGCATGAGGAAGAAAGAATTGTGCCCCCACTTAATGAAAATTTCCCAGATGAAAATTTATTTGAAATAAATATACAACTTCCATGGTTTGCAGATATTGTAAATTATCTCACTGATCATGTTTTCCCTCCAGGTATGACACTTCAGGAAAGAAAGAGACTGGTGGCCATGTGCAAGCACTATTATTGGGATGATCCTTATTTGTTCAAATTTTGCCCTGATCAAATTATAAGAAGATGTGTGGCAGAAGAAGAGCAAATGAGTATTCTACAACATTGCCATCAATATGCATATGGAGGACATTTTGGACCAAAAAGAACAGCACTCAAGGTATTACAATCTGGTTTATATTGGCCTAATGTATTCAAAGATGCTTTTTCTTTTTGCAGGACTTGTGACAAATGCCAAAGGACAGGCAATATCTCTTCTAGAAATCAAATGCCACTGCAAAACATCCAAGTAATCGAGCTGTTTGACGTTTGGGGAATCGACTTCATGGGTCCCTTTCCTAACTCATTTGGTTATTTATATATTCTTGTGGGCATGGATTATGTGTCTAAATGGGTCGAGGCTGTCCCCTCAAAAACTAATGATCACAAAGTTGTTGTCAAGTTTTTGCAGGAGAACATTTTCACTAGGTTTGGTACACCATGAGCAATAATTAGTGATGGAGGGAGCCACTTCAATAACTTTCCATTTGCTTCTTTGATGAAGAAATATGGTATTACACATAGAGTGGGTACTCCATATCATCCTCAAACTAGTGGGCAGGTGGAGATTAGCAACAGAAAAATCAAGAGCATTTTGAAAAAGACAGTAAATACAAGGAGAAATGATTGGTCGCTGCACTTGAATGATGCATTATGGGCCTACCGAACAGCATACAAGACACCCATTGGCATGTCACCATACCGTTTGGTTTTTGGAAAAGCCTGTCATCTGCCAGTAGAGTTGGAACACAAAGCCTATTGGGCCATTAAAAGGTTCAATTTTGATATGAAACAAGCAGGCGACAAAAGAAGATTGCAACTGAACGAGCTTGAAGAGTTGAGGCACGACGCATATGAAAATGCAAAATTGTACAAGGAAAGGACCAAGTTGTACCATGATAAACAGCTAGCAAGGAAGGAGTTTTATGAAGGACAGAAGGTATTGATATACAACTCAAGATTAAGACTTTTTCCAGGCAAGCTCATGTCAAGATGGTATGGCCCATACATTGTTACAAAAGTCTTTCCACATGGTGCATTGGAGGTTCATAGCAAAGAGAAAAATCAAACATTCAAGGTGAACGGGCATAGGGCGAAGCCGTATATTGAGAAGAGTCTAGAGTTGCACGAGGAAGATGTGAATCTTCAAACCATTCAATACATTGCATGAACTCATCAAGTCTAGCTGAAGACAGAAAATACAGCGCTTATTGGAAGGCAACCCAATTTTTCAGGGGAGTATTTACACTCTCTAGTTATTTCTTTCTTTAATCATTTCTTTATTTCTTTATTTTCTTTCCTTCAAACTAGTTGGTAACTCATGCCTATACTTTAAGTTTTGTGCAAACATTGAGGACAATGTTCCATCTAAGTTTGGGGGTATTAGTTAGTTACATTTGGAGTCTTTTGATTTTTTTTAGGATAAACAATTTCTTATAAAGTAAGAGTAAGGATACTTATTTACTTTAGGATTGTTGAGTTTCATAATTCCTTACAAAATTATATGAGTCATGCGATTATACATAAAAAAAACAAATGTGATGCTTTTTCTAGTGATTATCCTATTTGATCTAGTCCTAAACAGAGTTTAAGTAAATAGAGTAAATATATATAAAAATATATATATATGAATAAAGTCAATCTACTCCAATGTTTTGAGTTGCTTAGTAACTAGGGGTATTCATCACCAATGTTTACCTTTACGTCAAACGGCAACTTGAAATATGAGTATGCAAAGCATTTAAAGTTTGTGACTTGTTGAGTAACCGGGTGGATTCATCACAAATGTCTTGCACTCGCGTCAAAAGGCAAGTGACAACTTAGAGAAGAGGCGGAAAAAAAAAAACTCTAGTTTGCTACTCGGTTTGCAGTAGTGAGAAGGGATAATCACAGATGGAGTGTTACATACTATAACTATAATTAATTGCATGACAAGTGTGGTTGAGTTTGGAGTTATGAATAGACAATTGCACTAGAGAAAGTGGGTATGCTTGTTTTTATTTTATTTGCAAATTGTTTATAATTTTGATTGCAAAATTTTGATGCTTGCACAATGAGACATTTTCTTGGAGTGATGGGTTGAGACTATTATTTTCCCCTTGTTCATAATTTCACTTTTTGCTTGAGGACAAGCAAAAGCTAAGTTTGGGGGTATTTGATGAACTCAAGAAAATTCACATTTAGGAGTAATAATCTTATTGCAATTGGACATTTTAATGCTCTATATGTGGTATTTTACTCTTCTTTTCTCTTTTCCATAGGAAACAACCAAAAGCAGAAAAACGAAGCAGATTCCAGACTAATACAGACTGAGAGGATGATATACAGGGAACTGCAGTGCAACAGTCGACTGGCTCTTCACCAGTCGACCGTACAGAGAGTTTGCTGGGGTTCGGTGCAGTCGACTTACCTCCAACACCAGTCGACTGGTATTTGGCAGAGTGAAAAGATAAGATGCATCCGCATCTAAATCCAAATCTATCTGAACCCAGATTATATGCGAATAACAACTTCTTCAACAAATCAAAGCTAGAGACTGGGGATTGGCAAGAGCACGTGGTTAGCAGATAAGGAAGAAAAGAAGAAAAGAGAAAGAGATAAATCGCCGATCAAATAAAGAAGGAAAGAGGAGGACTTTCCTGAAAAAAGTGGCAAACCCTAATTCTCGTGCCGTGTTCTATAAATATCAATCAAGAGGCATTATTTTGGCCCCCCCACCAGCCGAATCACAGAGTTCCAGAATCATCAAGACATCAACCAAGAGCATTAGTCTATCAACATCGAAGAAGGAGAGAGGAGATCAAGTACTCCGAAGGGAACAAGGCAGTCGACTGAGTGACAGCCAGTCGACCTATCTGCCGGACTTCATCAGTTTATTTCTCCTCTTTTTAGTTCTTTTATGTTAATCATATATTCGAACTTGCTGATCAATAAATGTTTAATTATGTGGAACTAATTTCATAGTTGGGTAGATTGAAACCGTAGTTATGTAATGCTTCTATTCTTCTGAGTGCTATTCTGTTACTTATTGATTAAACCTGAGAGTATTGGAATAGATTTATAATAGACAAACTTGTTCAGATGGTCTAAGAGCAGTCGACTGAGAGTGAGAGCAAGTCGACTGCCATACAGAACCTGAGATTATCAAGTTTGCGTATTATAAAACTGCATCTGTTATATGAGTAGAGAGACGACCCGTATCTCGTGCTCATAACTTGTAACACAAGAGTTCTTAGGGGTTATTGGTTTAATCAACTTGAGGGATCTAGATCTGATACCAATTTCTAGAACTTTGAGTGTTTGTTCGTTTCCATTGTTCTTATGTTTTCTTTAAGTGCAACTTAGTAGATACCATGCTAAATACTTAAGGAAAGAAACGAATTAGAGTAGATACCATGCCTAATTCTTGACTAGGGAAACAATACTTTAAGGAGTAGATACCATGCCCTTAAAGGAACGAACATGAGTAACTAGAATAGTAAAGAAGGTGACTTAGCATTACTGACTACAGGTGGAAATCAAAACCCAACTACTTGATAAATATTTGTGATTCAGAACTCCTTGATATAGTTTTTAATCGTTTTATTTCTTTAGAAACAACACTTTAAGATCCTTATTTCTATTTTATTGGTTAGTAAGTTAAATTCTACAATCTCTGTGGGATCGACCCTTGCTCGTCACTACGCTTCTCTAAACGATTCGCACACTTGCGAGGTTTTTAATTTGTGTCTAGTTTAGATCATCTAGATAGCACAACACATGCACAAGATACATTAGTCGTCCAACCAATCTCTGATATCTTTCCTTATCACAAGGCACATGATCAGGTTCGTTGCAAAGTTTCAGTCCTTCTTCTAATGATGTACCAATTGGCTGACAAGTAGACATTCCAGTTTCCTTCAATAAATCGAGAGCATACTTTTTTTGAGACAAAAATATACCATTTCTCGAGCGAGAAACTTCAATACCAAGAAAATATCTCAAAAAGCCAAGATCCTTCATTTCGAACTCTTGTGACAAGTAGCTTTTCAATGCCATTCTCTCCTCAGGATCATTCTCAGTTACTATCATGTCATATACATATATACTGAGAACAGTAATCTTACCTTCTTTCCTTTTCATAATAAGGTATGATCTGAATTACTCTGACAATATCCGAATGTCCTCATTGATTTTGTAAACCTCCAAAACCAAGCTCTTGGCGACTGTTTGAGACCATATAGCGCATTCCTCAATTGACACACTTTATTACTGTGTTGGACTGGTTTGTTCGACCCTGGTGGAAGACTAATATAAATCTCCTCTGTCAATTCCCCATGCATAAATACATTCTTCACATCAAATTGCTCCAATGGCCAGTCAAGATTTGCAGCAAGGGACAGTAGGACTCGAACAGTATTGAATTTTGTCACAGGTGCGAATGTATCTTCATAATCAATTCCATACATATGAGTGTATCCTTTGGCAACTAGCCTTGCTTTGTATCGCTTTATTGAACCATCAGACTTATATTTCACCATATAAATCTATCTGCATCCTACTGGCTTCTTCCCTGCTGGCAGCTCGACTATCTCCCAAGTCTCATTCTTTTTCAAGGACTTCATCTCCTCATCATAGCTGCTTTCCACCTTGGATCAGTAAGGGCTTCCTGCACATTGTTAGGAATAGATATAGTAGATAATTGATTTACAAATGACTTATTTGATTCGGACAAGTGATGAGTGGATACATAATTACTCATGAGATATTTGACGTTACTAGTGGGATCAGGTTCAAAAGTGTGTTTTGGAATACCTCTATTAGTACGGTGCAAGAGTTCTCTTATAGAAGCTTCAGACAATGATGACGATTAGTTTTGGGGTTCTGACGGTTCACTCTCACTGAAATTCGGTACTGGTTGCAATTCTTCAAGAGGGTCTTCTTCAAGAGGGTCTTCTTCCCTTGGTTGCACTTCTTCATGAGGGTCTTCCCCCCTTGCTAGGCCTTCATTCAAGTATTCGCCATTATTTGTATCCAGTTGTTCGTTCTGGCTATAATTACTTCATCATACCCAAGAGTCTGAACATCACTAACCCCTTTATCATACCCAAGAGTCTGAACTTTACTTCGGTACTCCCCGTGAAGTTCAGTCGTAGAAGAAGAAAAATACATCTCATCTTCATGGAACACAACATCCATAGTCACAAACATCCTTTGAGTTGGTGGGTGATAGCACCGATACCCTTTCTTATTCTGTGCATATCCCACGAAAATACAGCAGACAGCTCGAGGAGTTAACTTATTCCGTTCATGTTGATGAAGATGAACAAATGCAACACACCTAAACACACGAGGTGGCAAGTTGACGACTTTTGGTGCATTCACAGCTTCAGTTAATGCTTGAAATGGTGTAAGGAAGTTTAGGATACTAGAGGGAACTCGGTTGATTAAGTATGCAGCAGAAGCAAGGGCTTCCCCCCAATAAATGAGTGGCATGTTTCTATGGATAAGAGAAGCACAAACCACCTCAAGCAAGTATCTATTTTTTTTTTCTACAACCCCATTCTGTTGAGGTGTATATGAGCATGTAGTCTGGTGAACAATGCCGTGTTCCTCCAAATATTGTTACAGATTCGAACTCAGGTACTCTCCTCCATTATCACTCCTAAGAACTTGAATATGTGATTTATACTGAATAAAATAACATGCTTGTAAAATTTCTGAAACAAGCTACTAACTTCACTTTTCGACTTCATCCAACACATCCAGGTCATACGAGTAAAGTCATCAATAAATGTCACAAACCATTTGGCTCCTCCAAATGTAGTTTTTTTGGATGGACGTCAGAATGAATAATCATAAATGGAAGAGAGCATCTACTTGGATTTGGAGGAAAAGAGACACGGTGACCTTTTGCGAGTTCACACACATCACACCGAAAGGCAGAAATATCCAACTTCAAAAATAAACTTGGAAATAGTTTCTTCAAATAACCAAAAGAAGCATGCCCTAGATGTCGATGCTATAACCAAATATTTGATTTCTTCTTCTCATCTTCGGATCCTTCCACACTTAGAGATTCAGTCAACTTGCTTGAACTTTCAGATTCTAAATCCATGTAATAGAGCTTCCCGTGTCTAACCCCATAACCAATCGTCTTGCGAGTCCGAATATCCTTAAACACACAATGTGAAGGCCAAAAAACTATAATACAATGTAAGGAGGTAGTTATTTGAGCAACATATAATAGGTTAAAATTCAAGGATGGCACAACTAGGGCAGTATCTAAGATTAGGTTGTTTGTTAGAGGTATGGTACCCTCGCCAGTAACAGTGGTAGGGTCACCATTGGCAGTGGACACAGTTGATTTGATGGATGGTTGAAAATTTTGAACTTGTCTAGAATCAAAAGTCATATGGTCGGTAGCACCCGAATCAATTATCCATGCATTATTCATAACAGAGGAAGAAATATTAAATACCTTACCATCATTACCTGCAGCTGTAACTAATATAGAGGCAAGTCCAATTCTCTTCTCAGCTCCATTAGTTTGTCCCATGGTAGCGGCACAAGGAAAAACAACGGATCTGATCTTCAGCAACCAATAGCAAGCGACACAACTTGGCCAAGAACAACTCCAAGTCTCTAACAAACAGCAAAACAACAACAATCCAACACCCAAACAACAACTCCACAGTGGATCAAAAACACCAAACACAAGATCACTCCCTCCTTCTCAGAACAGGAAAACAACAACAATCCAACACCCAAACAGCAACTCCACAGTGGATCAAAACACCAAACAACAATTTCCCTTCCTAAACACCAAATAACAATGCAACTCCCCCCTTCTTCCACACTCCAACGGCGGAGAGAGAGAAAGCAACTTGTGGCGACTGAGAGGGGAGGTGGTTGCTGGCGTTTACGACGGCAGCACAGTCGAGCGACGTCGGGATCGACGATCAAGCAGCACGCAGTTGCGTTATTGCTGTCATCGAAAGGGAAAGGGGGAGGAATAGGGATTCAGGGAGATGTGCTGGTGGTGGCGACGGGGAGGGCCGATGACGAGGGGCATCACTGGAGGTCGGGGCAGTGCTGGGAGAAGGTGGATTCAGGGTTGGAAAGATGAACAGTAACAGGTTCAGCTTGGGTGGGAAATCAAGGGTCAGGGAGAGAGAAAATAGGGAGGATAAAGGATCGGGGTTGACAAGGAGGTTCGGGGATCGGGGTTTGGTCGGGATCGGGTCGGGATGGAGGCATCAGATCCGATAGCCTCCGTCTCTTCTTCTTCTTCAACTAGCCTAGATCTTGTTAGGCTCTGATACCAAGTTGAAAACAGATTTGGGAAAAATCTTTATTATTCTTCTTGTTCTTTATTCTTTACAGTATACATTTATATATAAGGATTGCAATCTTGTAGGATAAGAAAGAAGATTGAGAGAAGATTAAGGGGTGGGAGAGATTTGGAGAATCTGTTCCCTATAGATTAGGAAACATAATATACATATTAGTACTTACTACATTTCAACAAAGGGGAGAGGCTTCGTCCGCACCTTTAAGAGCTTCAATGATGCCATCATCGAAGGGCAAGTATAGTGGATTCTCTGCAATTTCTGTCAAAACCTCCTCTTTCTTGCTCTTCTATTGCAAGCAAATCTCCCATTCCAGCCTTACAGAATTGTTGAGACAAGGACATTTCCTCTAACTTCTCTTCTTCCTCAAGGGTAAGTGTTGGTTCTAGTTGTTGATGGACTTCACCTAATCCTTTTGCAGTGGGATCCTCTAAAATCCCATCCCTAGATTGATTTTTTCCCAAAATAGACCCCTTTTTGAAACTAATTCTCAAAATAGACCACTTTCGAAACTAATTTCGAATATAGACCACTCGCAGTTCCCAACGGCGGCCTCTGTTATGTTTAAGCCGCAGTTGGGAACTGCGGCCTCTATACAACACATTTTTACTTGAAAAAATGTGTCTAAGTCTCAAAGTCAGTTTAGGCCAAATATGAAATGAACTAAGACCGTAGTTCCCAACTGCAAGGCCTCTATTTAACACATTTTTACTTTTAAAATTTTGTTTAAGTCTCAAAGTCACTTTAGGCCAAATATGAAATGAACTAAGGTCGCAGTTCTTAATTGCGGCATTTGTTATTTTTAGGCCGCAGTTGGGAACTACGACCTTTATTTAACTTTTTTTTACTTGGAAAAGTTTGTCTAAGTCTCGAAGTCACTTATGCCAAATATGAAATGAACCAAGGCCGTAGTTGGGAACTGCGATATGGAAAAAATGCATTTTGAAGAGGCCGCAGTAGGGAACTACATCCTCACAATCGAACAGGCCGCAGTTCCCAACTACGAGTAGTTCATTTTCGACATTAGTTTTAAAAGTGGTCTATTTTGAGAATTAGTTTTAAAAAGTGGTATATTTTGCGAAAAACGTTCCCCTACATTTGTTTTCATATGTGGGCCCCTTAACAAGAGTTTTACAGCCCGATGTCTACTACCTTTCAATAATAGTAGTATAAGGTCCAGGCCCATCACCCAAATTTGGCCCAATAATGGCTTTGGGCTACTCTTCCACACTTTTAAATAATTCTTTCCATGCTGCAAGTTATGTGGGATTAAGGACCCTCACATAGTGATGGAAATTGGGTCCACCAGGTCGGGCCCAACCTATCCGGGTTTAACCCGGTTTCGAGAAGCTTGGGTCAGGTTGGGCCATTAGCCGGGCTGGGTTAGGAAATGAAAAAACCGACCCGGTTGACCCATGAATACATTCGGGTTGAACCCGGATTGGGCCGGGCGGGGCGACGGGTTGGCCCGGTTTTTGTTTTTTTTCCTCTTTTAATCTAAAAAAATAAATAAATAAAAATTGTACAACAAGTATAAAGATTAAGAATTAAACAAAATTGTATATATTATTCACTTCAACTTCTATGAAATTTTTACAACTATTTTCACATACAAATACTATTAAAAAAATAAAATTTTTTTTTCAATTACATGTTTAAGAGGACAATCTAGAGTTCTAGATAGCCTAGAGTTAGATTGAAGAGAGGGCATTGAATTACTGTCGTGCACCTCTACTTAACCTAAATCTAGGATCTCATCGCTCTAAATTCCATAATCTTGTTGTTGGACTTCAGGCGATTTGCTTCCACTTGTTGATGTAGATGCTGCTTTTCCTTTAGTCATATCTTCACATTTCATCCAATCTTCATTGCACACGAGCATATCCAACGAATCCGGCTTCAAGCAATTCCTATAATCTATTAGAACTCTGCCACTTGTAGAAAAAGTACTTTCTAGAGTAATTGTGGAGACAAGAGGAGTTAGTAGATCTCTATCCATATGTGAAAGAATAGGAAAAAGATTTTCATGTACTTTCCACCATTGCAGCACTTCAATCTTAGTGCTAGAACTCTTACTATCTTGTTGATTATAATTTAATTCATTAGGTGCATTAGTACTAGATTTTTTTGATTGAATACAAGCAAGTAAATTAGCAGTGGCATATTCTAATGTACTCTTACCGTTACCTCTAGAAGTAGAAACGAAGAAGTAACTACACTAGTTGTACTACTAGATGCAAAAGTCTTATCATAATAATCATACAAGTTATTTAATGTCAATTCAAAACTAGCTAAAATTCATTACAATCATATTCAGAATTATCTCCAAGTAAAGTAAAAAATATTTTAATCAAACTTCCCATACCCGCTAATTTGATACGATGATCCATAACAGTAGCAATACAATACAATATATGAGGAGGATTAAAAGACTTCAAAAATTTTGTATCAGTGGGAACAATAATATGGCTAATATATTCGCCCGAAATCATTTTTTGAAAAGTTTGCATCATAGTAATAATTGAAATAAAAATACTAGAATGATAAGATGTAGAAAACTTCACAGTTACAGTTTTAAAAGGTTCCAAAAAACTGGTAATAAAGATTCGAGAAAATACCATGATTGGGGAGTTATTTGAAAAAATTTCACATTTTTTTCAAGAAAAAAAGAAGAGAGAGAAAGCAAGGGCGCGGATTCCGATGCTTGGATCTTTGGCAAAATCGAGTTTTTTTTCTCCTTCTCTTCTAATTTTTATTATACAATCCCAAAACACGTTTGTTAGTTGCAAATTTATTATGAACTAATTTTATTTTTCTAGGGCTTTGATGTAGCCTAGTTTTGATAACACAATTTTAATTTCATATTATTTTTCTATTTTTTCATTGTTGTGTGTTTGATTTTAGTTCTTAATGCTTACAATTGTTTGGCCAACTTTTGTATGATTTATCAAATCATGGAGAGACCGAACTGGTAATTTATGATTTTGAATTAATAAAATTAAACACCGTTACAAGAGCGAACCGTTGTTAATGTGACCGTTAAGAAATCCATAGATCTTAATGAATTTTCAATTAGTAATTTATGCATGAACTATGACAAATAATTAGTTGAGAATATTTTTTATATTGCTTGAGAGAGAATATTGAATAATTTGGGAATTTTGGTCTACAACTTGGAAAACTAATCTTTTTATTCACATGGAGTTATGAATTGTGTGTGATTAATTAGGTGAAATCAAAAACCCTAGAATTAGTTTTGCTATTAACAATGCAACAAAATTTCAGATCTCGTTTTTTTAAATTAGTTTAGTTAGTTCTTTAGATTAATTTAATTTAGTTGCTTTCTTTATTAAATTTCGATTTTCTAAATAGTAGTTAATCTAGTTATTTCGGTACTCAATAAAATAATTTGTTTTTGTGGGTTCGATACTCCTTTCACTTAACTATACTACTTGTGGCGATTTTGTACACTTGCAAATAATCAAGTTTTTGGCGCCGTTAGTGGAGACTAATTTTTTTTTTTATTGATATTGATAATTACTAGATTATTACTAATTTGGTTTTTTCTTTTTCTTTTTATTATTATTATTATTTTACTTTTAGTTTTTACTTTTACTTTTTCTATTTTTTAATAGCTATATTTCAGGACATAGAAGCCCTCGATTAATGGAGCAACATCAAGTGTAAAAAGGCCTACTATTGAAGCTAACAATTTTGAAATTAAACCGGCAGTTATTCAAACGATTCAACAGACTATTCAATTTGGGGGACTATCATACGAGGTACCTATTGTTCACATTGCAAACTTTCTAGAAATTTGTGATACATCAAGTACAATGAAGTATCAGATGATGCAATTCGATTAAGACTCTTTCATTTTTTACTAAGAGATAAGGCGAAGGCTTGGATGAATTTTCTACCACCGGGTGTTATTACTACTTGGGAAGGACTTGCAAAAAATTTCTAGCTAAGTATTTTTCACCGGCAAAAATAGCAAAGCTAATGAATGACATTACCACATTCACTCAATTCGAGACTGAGTCTTTGTATGATGCATGGGAGAGGTATAAAGAGTTATTGAGAAAGTGTCCTCATCATGAACTTCCGACATGGCTGCAAATTCAAATATTCTATAATGGTTTGGGAGTTACAAATCGGTCTATAGTAGATGCAGCAGCTGAAGGTGCACTAATGAGAAAAACTCATGAAGTAGCCTATGAACTTTTAGAGGAAATGGCATCCAACAATTACCAATGGTCTTTAGAAAGAACAATGCATAGAAAATCAGCTGGAGTTTTGAGCTTGATCCTATTGCCACATTGACTTAGGGGTGGTATACCGTATCGTACCGTACAAAAATTACTCTACCATCTACCCTACCGGAGTATTTGGTACACAAATTTCTCTACCATTACCGTACCAATATTTTGGTACTACCGAGTTCGGTAATACTGAAATATCGGTATGGTAATGGTAGTACCGTGGTAGTACCGGACATCAAGAACCCTAGGTATGTTCAATCTAGTTTTGTTGTTGGTCCCTTCTTGCTGTCACCGAGAACTGGGAGAATGTCATTGAATACTTTCATTAATGAATATAGCTACTAACAGACTTGCATTAACTACCAAATATTGATTTCTATTGAAGGTCAAATAGACTAGTCTCTCGACTCTCCCACAGGTCTTCTCATAGAATGGTAACCTTAGTTCCTTTAAAATAGAAATATAATTTGTAATTCCTAGGTTACCTTATGACCTCAATTCTTTCCAAAACATATGTGGTTACAAATTAAAACATGGATACTGATAAGAAACTAGAACAAAAATTGACTAAAAAAGGGGACGATCAAAATCAAAATCAAAATCAATACCAGAAAATGAACGAGGAGCGATCAGTCGTTCAGTCGAGCGATCAGTCGGTGAATCGGACGTCGTGCGTGAGCCTTAGGTTCAAAGCAAAAAAAACTAAAAAAAGGGAAAAGGAAGATCTGTTCCGTGCGTCGGTAATTGGGTAATTACTAATTACTAATTACTAATTTGATATCTGATTGAATTCACAATGAAGAGTTTGGAGAAGAGTAGCCGACTAGAGTAGAAAAAAAATGAAAGAAAGACTGGGCTGGGCCTGAAACTTTTCTGGGCCTGGGTTTTAAAATAAAAATATTAGATTAAATGTATATTAAATATATTCGGTACGGTACGGTATACCAATGGTATAAACATTTTGTACCAGTACCGTACCATAAAAAATTGGTATGGTACAATACCGAAAATTTGGTACGGTATTACCAAGTTTCGGTATTTTTTGGTATGGTAATGGTATGGTACGGTATGGTACGGTAATATGGTATTTTTTGACACCCCTACATTGACTGCACAAATTGATATTTTATCTAAACAATTAGCTAATATGATTGTTAATTCTATTCAAACTAATATTATTTGTGATCATGTGCAGGAAATCAATCAAGTATTGATTGCCAAGTGGAAAATCCATTTGCTCAACCAAATTCCTGTCAAGCAAATTACGTGTTCAATTTCCAACATTAAAATAATCCTTATTCAAACATGTATAATCCTGGATAGAGAAATCACCAAAAATTTTCATGGAACAACTATCAAGGAATAATTAGACGACCTAAAAATTTTCTACATCAAGAAAAGAACTCAAATACTAGAAGAGATATTTATGCAATACATGTAGAAGACAGAGCAATACATGCAGAAGATAGATTTGGCGATACAAAATAATACGACTTCAATTCACAACATTGAGGCTCAGATTTTTCAGATTTCAAATATGATTACAGAGAGAACAGCATAAACCTTACCCAGTAACACAATGACTAATCCTCAAGAGCATGTCAAAGCAATAACATTAAGAAGTGGGCGAACAATTGAGCAGCCACAAGAAGAAATTACCGAACAAAATGTGGTTGAAAAGGAAGATGAGTACGAATCAATTTTGGAGGAACAGACGCAGCAAGTGGCAAACCACCAAATTGAGAATTCTAAGAAAAGCAAAGGAGCTTCGAATACCACGAATTTTAGGGAGTTTAATTCTGAAACTTATCCTAATTCACCTTATGATCCACATATTCCTTTTTCGTAAAGACTTAAAAAGAATAATCTCACAATTTTCTAAATTTTTAAATATTTTAAAGAAATTGCATATTAATATTCCTCTTATTGATGTTTTGGAACAAATGCCTAAATATGCTAAAATTTTTAAGGATATTTTATCAAACAAGCAAAAATTGGAGGAACATGAGGCAGTGATGTTAACTAAAGGGAGTAGTGCAATTTTACAAAAGAAACCGACTCCTAAACTTATAGATCCAAGAGTTTTACAATTCCTTGCACTATTAGAAATTCTTCTTTTGATAAAGCATTATGTGATTTAGGAGCAAGTATTAATCTTACGTCTTATTCTGTTTTCAGGATTGCAACTGCCGGACATATCTATTAAGTACCCAAGAGGAGTAATTGAGGATGTTTTGGTGAAAGTAGACAAGTTCATATTTCCCGCTGATTTTATTGTGCTTGACATGGAGGAAGATGAACAAATCCCTTTGACTTTGGGGAGACCTTTTCTAGCTATGGGGAGAGCTTTGATTAATGTCCAACAAGAAAAACTTATTTTGAGGGTTGAGGATGAGCAAGTATGTTTGATGTTTTTAAATCCACGGAGGTTGCTGATGAATCTCACCCATGTTTTCAAGTTCGTGAAACTAATCTAATTGTGGGAGAGACACATAGAGTGGAAGTTGAGAAATTATCAATTAAAGTGTGTCCAACAAATTCAGCAACTCTTGAATCTGATAAAGAAAAAATTTTGGAATACGTTCATGTTGCACCCACTACAATATATATGCCATTTGATAGCATTTTGTAAATGCTATTAAAGACATATGACAGCGTTTTGCAAACGCTGTCAATACCCCCGCTATGGTATCTTTATAGCATTTCCACGAAATGCTATAAAAAGCACAGCTTTTCGAAAATGCTATAAATACGATAGTGTTTTCGAAATGCTATTGTAGATATAGCGTTTGGGAAATGCTATCGTATATATAGCGTTTTTGAAACGCTATAAATACGATAGCATTTCGACAAACACTATCATATATATAGCATTTTCGAAACGCTATATATACCATAGCGTTTGTCGAAACGCTATGGTTTTTATAGCATTTTTAAAATGCTATAAATACCATAGCGTTTGCCGAAATGCTATTGTATTTTTAGTGTTTTCCAAACGCTATTCCTTCAATAATGTTTCGGAAACGCTATCGTTTGTAAAAGTGGTGTTTTTTCGCAGCGTTTTAAAAATGCTATTTATTTTGATCTGTATGCAAAAAAAATTCTACAGATGCATAGAAAAGTTTTGAAAATTCTTTAAAAGATATCAATTTGCTGATAGTTCAGTCAATGTTGTTCTCCAGCATCCATGATCAATGCTATAAAGCTCAAGGTCGATACAGTTGTACATAAAATCCTTAGTTTCCAAATCACCAATAATTTTATATAAAAAATTTTAACAAGAGAAAATTAGCACATGCAAAGCGCATAAAGATTCAGCAGTATAAGAACCAGTACGTTAACAGATTTGTCAGCTCAGAATAAAAGTTTCGAAAGCTATACAGAGCAACTTCTAAAGCACTTTCTGTCAGTTATGTGCAGCTCAATACCCATACAAGCCAGAACAAAAATCTCCCTCTTCAAAGTCAATATTCATCCCCACTCCTAAAAAAGCATACATATTCTACGTATTTCTACGCTGATTATAGAAAACATCATTTCTTAGCATCCTTGACGATGTTGACGACCACAACGAGATCAAACTGCTACAGGGTATGTGGGATCTACAACCTGCATAGGCATGAAAAAACTATATATTATTTTTAAACTTGTCTTCTCGGCATCTGAAATAGTTTGCTCTGAAATACTAAATTTGTTAACAAGAGCATCTGATATTTCACACAATAGTAAACGTGTCCTCTTCGGCATCTGATATTTCACACAACTTACAACTAAAAATGTAAATTTGCTCTGAAATAGTTTAATAAACATGCATAGGTATCTGATAGATAGGAAATAGAGATGAATGAACAAGAATATTTCCGCTTGTAAGCATAGCTGGAGGTACATGAAAATTAACTAATTACTTTGTTAACAAGAGAAGAAAGCAATCTTTGTTCTTGGGCATAAAATGTCAGAAGAAAACAACCGAACAAATGAGAAAAATATTATAGTTTCTGTGGTCTTTCAAAACAAAACAGAAAAAACATGTCAGAACATAACAAAATACCATTTTTTAAAGACACCTACCCACCAATACAAGAGCTACTGAGGAAAAGAAGGAAAAGAAAAAAAAAAGAAAAACAAAGCATACCACCATAATGATAATTAACAGATAAAAAGAAGTTAGCTACCGAGCATATGGCCCTCACAAATAGGAAGAATGTCGTATCATAAGCCTATACATATCACATAGCAAACACTAATGTGAGGGAAATAGGCTAAATTATATAGAGAATAAGAACTGATCAAGCACATAAACCAAGTTGTACTATGTTAGAAATCTGCTATTAGAAACTGAAAATGGCTCATTTACTTTTAATGTTATGCAGTTTATGGCTCATTTAATTTTAACGTTATAAAGTTTATGGCTCATTTACTTTTAACGTTATGCAGTTTATGGCTCATTTAATTTTAACGTTATGCAGTTTTCTAATCTTAATGTGACCCGATTAATTAAGTCAT
The DNA here is from genome assembly GCA_017893485.1 of Hemerocallis citrina. Taxonomy (NCBI): domain Eukaryota; kingdom Viridiplantae; phylum Streptophyta; class Magnoliopsida; order Asparagales; family Asphodelaceae; genus Hemerocallis; species Hemerocallis citrina. Next base: position 270,873,112 of record CM030361.1, on the reverse strand, counting down.
AAATGGATCGTTATATAATTAGAGCATTAGATATGTGATTAATCTTAAGCGTTGAATTGGTATATGATGGACGTACCAGATTTAGAGTTAAATGTTATATAAAGGATTGGGTCCTCTCTCTCCCGGTTAAGTAGTAGCATTCTTCTCCATCAAGAAACGCATAAAGAAATAGGGTTAGAGAGAGAAACCGAATTCTGAGAAGAAGAGTAGTCGTCAGGAGTCAGAAGAAAGAAGATGGCAGCCATTACATCTTCCGCTGTTAATCAAGGTATGTCATCTTAAACAATAGATCATATTAAGCTTTGTTTGTGAAATATTCGGTATTGGTGATCTTTGGGCTATTAATTGAATTGTTCATAATTAATCATGAAAGATCGAATAGACAAGAACAGAATTTAACATTTGGTATCAGAGCCCGCCAATCAATAACTGAATATTTTCTATAATTGCCATTGATCTGTTCTATGCTTTACTCATGATGGTTAAAAAAAAAAAGTCCTGCACATACTAAGGGGCATAACTTTTGATCCGACTGTCGGATGTGGATTTTTCGAATTTTCTTTACAATTTCAGAGTTTTTTAGGGTCTTTTCGTGCATCATTTACTGTTTTGACTTTGCACGATTAAAGTAATTGTTCTGTGACTGATTGTTTTGCATAAAGTATGTGTTGTAAGTCATTTATGCACATGAGATTTATGATTTTGTTAATCACCAAAGTGGTCAAAATCAGAATAATCATTTAGTGCATAAGTGACATAATGATTATTGATAGAAATTGCCAGTTATTATAATACCAATTAAAACTGGCGTCACTAATGATAAAACCTGAGAACTTACCCAAAGGAAAGTCTTGTTCTATAACTAGTTGACATGATGAGGTTTAATAGATATTTTAATTAAATAAATATTGATCATCCAAAGATGTCAGTTCTATTTAATTGAATGTATTTATTACCTACTTATGTTTTGGTATTTAATTATGTTAAGTATAAGATAGTATCTACCCAAAGGAGTGCTATATTATACTATTATGTATATATCTGAATCACGTTAGTTATGAGCTAATAGTTATTTCATTTTTTAATTTGCAGTAGTTCCCATGAATACACATGCTTCATCTGTTACATTGTTCACTGGTGTTAATTTTTCTGAATGGAGAGAACAAGTCAATTTCCATTTAGGTGTTCAGGATCTTGACTTGGCACTCGTTGAGGATAAACCTGCTGCTCTTACAGCAGCTAGTACTGAGGCAGAAAAATCACACCATAAAGCATGGGAACGCAGTAACAGATTGAGCCTTATGTTTATTAAGATGACTGTTGCTAACAACATCAAGTCAACAATTCCACAAACAGAAAGTGCTAAGGAATATATGAAGTTTGTGGAAGAGCGTTTTCGTTCAGCTGATAAGTCACTCGTTGGTACTCTTCTGGCAGAACTCACGACCATGAAGTTTGATGGGTCGCAAACTATGCAAGAGCACATTTAGAGATGACTAATCTTGCAGCAAGGTTAAACTCCTTAGGACTTACAGTAGAGGATTCTTTTCTTGTCCAGTTTATCCTGAACTCGCTACCTTCTGAATATGGACCTTTTCAGATTAACTATAACACTATAAAGGATAAGTGGAATGTTAATGAATTGGCCAGTAGACTTGTTCAGGAAGAAGGATGTTTGAAAAATCAAGTGAATCACTCAGTAAGTTTTGTGAGTAATAAAGCTGGTAAAGAAAAGAAAGGAAAATCAAGTCATTTCAAGAAGAAAAAGGCACCTGCTAAGAATGGGCAGAATAAGGAAAAGAAGGAATTGAAGGATGTTCAATGTCATTTCTGTAAAAAGAAAGGACATTATCAAAGTGACTGTCCGAAAAGGATAGCTTGGTTCGAAAAGAAAGGTAATTATCTATCTTTCGTATGTTTTGAATCAAATTTAGTTGAAGTTCCTATTAATACATGGTGGCTTGATACTGGTGCTACAACTCATGTTTCCAATAATAAGCAGGGATTTCTTATGATCCGAACTATAAATCCAAATGAAGATCGTTTTCTCTTTATGGGAAACGGAATGAAATCCTTAATTGAAGGCATTGGGACTTATCGTCTAATTCTAGAAAGTGGATATGTATTAGACTTATACAGTACCCTTTATGTACCTTCATTATCTAGAAACCTTATTTCCGTAAGTAAGCTGGATATTTCTGGTTTTAGATGTATGTTTGGATCTGGTTGTTTTGATTTATATAAGAATACTGATAATGTTGGTTCTGGTATTCTAATTGATGGTTTATATAAATTGAAACTGTTTGACACTTATGCGAATTCCTTGCTGAATGTAGTAAATAATGTTGGATGCAAACATAGCATGTTGAATGAAAATTCTTCTTTCTTGTGGCATAAAAGACTAGGTCATATATCCAAAGAAAGAATGATGAGATTAGTAAGTAATGAAATTTTGTCAAATTTGGACTTTAGTGATCTAGAATTATGTGTGGATTGTATTAAAGGTAAACAAACCCAACATAATAAGAAAGGAGCCACTAGAAGCAGCCAGCTTCTTGAAATAATACACACTGATATTTGCGGACCTATGGACACTCCAGCCTTTAATGGAGAAAAGTATTTCATCACTTTTATTGACGATTTTTCCCGTTATGGTTAGGTCTATTTGCTTCATGAAAAATCTCAATCTGTGAATGTCCTTGAGACGTTTGTAAAGGAAGTTGAGAGGCAATTAGATAAAAAGGTGAAAATCATAAGGTCTGATAGAGGTGGTGAATATTATGGCAAATATAATGAGTCAGGCCAGTGTCCAGGTCCATTTGCAAAATTCCTCGAAAGTCATGGCATATGTGCGCAATACACAATGCCAGGTACACCACAGCAAAATGGTGTAGCAGAAAGGCGCAATAGGACGTTAATAGATATGATTAGGAGTATGATGTCAGATTCTACACTACCTAAGAATTTGTGGTCGTATGCTCTCAAAACCGCTAATTATTTGTTGAATAGGGTTCCTAGTAAAGCTGTTCAAAAGACTCCTTTTGAGTTATGGACTAACAGGAAACCTAGCTTAAGACACCTGCATGTTTGGGGTTGTCCAGCGGAAGCAAGAATTTATAATCCACATGAAAAGAAATTAGATTCTCGAACGATCAGTGGGTACTTTTTAGGATACCCTGAGAAATCTAAAGGGTATGTGTTTTACTGTCCTAATCATAGTCCAAGAATTGTAGAAACTGGTAATGCAAGATTCATTGAGATTGGTGAAGTCAGTGGGAGTACTAGAAGAGAAATAGTAGAAATAAAGGAAACAAGGGTAAATGTTACATTGCCTAGAATAGTTCCTCCATCTACTATTACTCCAAATGTTGTTCCAGCTGTTGTACAACAGCATGATGATAATGAACAACATATAAATGAAGAAGTACTTCCTGAAGGAAATGACTTACATAATGCTGATATGCATGAACCACAACAAGTAGCATTAAGAAGATCTCAAAGAGATCGTAGGTCAGCTATTTCTAATGATTATGTGGTTTATATGCAAGAATCAGATTATGATATAGGAATCAATAAGGATCCAGTTTCGTTTTCACATGCTGTAGAAAGTAAAGAGTCAAAGGAATGGATTAATGCCATGAAAGAAGAATTGAAATCCATGCAACAGAATGAAGTTTGGGATCTCGTTGAGTTACCACATGGCTGTAAAAGAGTCGGATGCAAATGGGTTTTTAAAACCAAACACGACTCTAGTGGTAATATCGAACGGTATAAAGCTAGACTTGTTGCTAAGGGTTACACTCAGAAAGATGGTGTTGATTACAAGGAGACATTTTCTCCTGTTTCGAAAAAGGACTCACTAAGAATAATAATGGCATTAGTAGCTCATTATGATTTAGAGTTGCATCAAATGGATGTGAAAACAGTCTTTCTGAATGGAGATCTTGATGAGGATGTTTATATGGATCAACCTGAGGGTTTTTCTGTAGAAGGTAAAGAACAATTGGTGTGTAAACTTAAGAAGTCAATATATGGGCTTAAACAAGCATCCCGGCAATGGTATATTAAGTTCAATACCATTATTACATCTTTTGGTTTTAAGAAAAATACGGTTGATCACTGTATATACCAAAAGATCAGTGGGAGCAAGTTTATTTATCTGGTCCTTTATGTTGATGACATCTTGCTTGCTGCAAATAATTTAAACATATTGCATGAGACTAAGAAATTTCTCTCAACGAACTTTGAAATGAAAGATACGAGAGAGGCATCCTATGTGATTGGAATAGAAATATTCCGTGATCGATCACAAGGAATATTGGGATTGTCTCAGAAAGGATATATCAAAAGGATTCTAGAGAGATTTGGAATGAGTAAGTGTTCACCTGAGACAGTTCCTGTACAGAAAGGTGATAAATTCAATCTCATGCAATGTCCTAAGAATAATGTTGAACGAAAGGAAATGGAATCAATTCCATATGCATCTGTTGTTGGTAGCCTAATGTATGCTCAAACCTGTATTAGACCGGATATCAGTTTTGCGGTCGGTATGTTAGGGAGGTATCAAAGTAATCCAGGAAGGGAACATTGGCAAGCTGCAAAGAAAGTCTTGAGGTACTTACAAGGCACAAAAGATTACATGCTCATGTATAGAAGATCCAATGAATTGGAAGTGATTGGATATAGCGATTCAGATTTTGCTGGATGCATCGATACTAGAAAATCGACTTTTGGTTACCTGTTTAAGTTTGCTCAAGGTGCCATATCATGGAAAAGTGCGAAACAGACTATCATTGCTTCATCTACTATGGAGGCAGAATTTGTGGCATGTTTTGAAGCCACAATTCATGCATTGTGGTTGCGGAACTTTATTTCAGGACTTGCGGTTGTCGACACCATTAGCAAGCCGTTGAAAATTTATTGTGATAACTCTGCAGCAGTATTTTTCTCAAAGAATGACAAGTACTCTAAAGGTGCCAAACATATGGAACTGAAGTATCTTGTTGTGAAAGATGAGGTTCAGAAACAAAGAGTGTCAATCATGCACATCAGGACAGAACTTATGATTGCAGACCCTTTGACGAAAGGGTTACAACCAAGACAATTTAAGGAACATGTTCAAAGAATGGGTCTTGGTTGTATTAATAATAATTGATGTGTGACATTCTGAGCTCTTTTATGTGTTTCTGATACACAATTATGTGTCTCTTGTTTTAATGTAGTAGTACGTATTTTATGTAATTTTAAACAAGAAAGAGTCTTATAAAGATATTATGTTTAATCATTATGATATAAGACATTATGTGGACCATTATGCTGTTTTATATAAATTATGAGTATGAATTGATGGATTGCTGGTATTGTAGTATATGGAAGGGAATGCATTGAATTAATAATGCACGACCGCCATAACTCTCAGAAATTTATCATAGTATGATGTTCAACACTTGATATTACGAATAATAGGGTCAAATGGGAGAATGTTAGAAATCTGCTTTTAGAAACTGAAAATGGCTCATTTACTTTTAACGTTATGCAGTTTATGGCTCATTTAATTTTAACGTTATGCAGTTTTCTAATCTTAATGTGACCCGATTAATTAAGTCATAAATGGATCGTTCTATAATTAGAGCATTAGATCTGTGATTAATCTTAAGCGTTGAATTGGTATATGATGGACGTACCAGATTTAGAGTTAAATGTTATATAAAGGATTGGGTCCTCTCTCTCCCGGTTAAGTAGTAGCATTCTTCTCCATCAAGAAACGCATAAAGAAATAGGGTTAGAGAGAGAAACCGAATTCTGAGAAGAAGAGTAGTCGTCAGGAGTCAGAAGAAAGAAGATGGCAGCCATTACATCTTCCGCTGTTAATCAAGGTATGTCATCTTAAACAATAGATCATATTAAGCTTTGTTTGTGAAATATTCGGTATTGGTGATCTTTGGGCTATTAATTGAATTGTTCATAATTAATCATGAAAGATCGAATAGGCAAGAACAGAATTTAACATACTAAAGAGACAGTCACACAAGGTCTGTGTGGTTCTGCAGATTGCCTTCATCCACAATGGGGGAGATTTTATCAATAGAAAATATAATTAGAACAGACGTATCAACTTTCCCTTGGATATAACAGTCATTTCTTCAAAAGAAAAACACCAGGTGATGCAGAACATCTTAGAGAAGAGGTATAACAGTCATTTCTGATTTCACCTTCTTTTTTCTTATTACGTCCCACCTTGCAACCTCTAATTTTGTACTGACATATTAATACTGGAAAGAACCAATGTTGAAACTGATTCAAGTTATTCTTATTTGTTATCCTGACTTTCCGTACTAAGTAAAACAAGTGATTTGAAACCTTTTCTTTTTTTACCTGATGGACTTTTTGCAAGCAATCAGCTAGTTGATGGTGTCACCTATGATTATTCGTTTTGCTTATTAGGCTGGAGGTGGGAATAATAATATTTGTAGGAGTATGAGACATGAGATTTTTTCCAAAAGTCTATTAAGAAGAAAGGAATGTGCAAAACAAATCATTGAAATACATGAGTCATTTATACCAGATTAATTTGCACATGCAAATCACATGCACTTTTTAAGAAGAATTATGAACTTTTGATATTGTATTAATTTGTATTGATAAAGTGAAAAAAATACTGAGAAAGTAAATAATGATACATATTTTATTTCTTATATGTAAAGAAAAACGAAAGAGATCATAAAAGTTAGTTGGTATAACAACACACATTACTTCAGCCAATATAAGGAATTGGTCATCATTCATCAAGCATGAGGTATTTAATGATGTTCGCAATTCTTAGTATATGCTTGACAAGGAAAATTTTTGCAAGTATTACTTGTTCTAGTTGACTTCATACACAATGAGAATTGGTTGTGGCTTCATACAAACTTGCACTAATGCTAAGAACATAATTGTGAAATGACCAGTGTGCACTTCATAGATCTCTAATGCTTTAATACGACCTCTGAGACAACTGCAGGGCCTTTATTGAACCTTTTGTTTTTTTATTAGTACCTTTTGTTTTGGGACGAAGACAGTCTATATTCAAGATTCTTGTAGAATTTCAATTTTCTTTAGGACACATTACGCCATATTAATAGCACTAAATGAACCCAACTGTTAGTTATATACTTTGTAAACTGAAGATACTACTGAAGTTGTTAGATATGCCACACAATTGGCACTGACAGAGAAATTTTGATTCTACATCTCTTCATCTCTATAATATTCCCTAAATCAAAGGGATTTCTGGTTGTTTATGAAGAATTGAAGTTAGGTACGCTGCAAAGATAGTCAATTTCTTTAGGGTTCTATAACTGGTTATGCAGTAACAGCAGAAATGACAAGCCAGTGGAATTTTTGTTCTGTTCTAATGTTATGTTTCAGAGGGAAGAAGTCTGTCTTCCACAAACATTTTACATCTTGCAGAGGAGAAACTCTAATTCTTGTCAAATTCGTGCATGCTGGTTCTTTTTTTAAAATTTTAGGACTCTTTAGTAAACTTGTAATTTTAAAAAATACTTCAAACATTCTGACTGAATATACTTAAGACCGCTAGTAGATATGGGTGTTCCCGGGCCGGGTTGGGTAGGTTTTGGGACAAACCAAACATCAAACCAGAAATTGCACTTGCAACTAGAAATTGCACTTGCATCAAACCAAACACACCTCTACAGAGCTATGTTTCAACTTTCAATCTATCACCTAACAATAACATAGCCAAGTTAAAGAATGTTAATCAAACAAGAACAAATTCAGAAAAGGAAATAAGATTCAAAAGGTCTTGTTATGAAAGTTCACTCCATCAGAATTAACTTGTCTCTCTTCTAAGCTAATATAACTTTTTAGAAGGAAAGTAATGTACCTAGTTAGCATCCCACATCTTTATGTGATCGGTCGGCCATGCAATTGCAAGTCCCATAACCTCATCTAGAGTATCTACACCACCACCTCGCCTAAATAGTGTTGATGAAGGTTGTATAACTTCATCTACCCAACTTTGGAAGCATTTTACCCAAGGGGTACACAGTGCACTACCACCTCAGGATCATTTGTCACCCATCGCCCAATTGCAACCACTTCAGCTCGCCTAAATAATGTTGCTGAAGGTTGTCTAACTTCATCTACCCAAACTTTGGAAGCATTTTACCCAAGGGGTACACAGTGCACTACCACCTCAGGATCATTTGTCACCCATCGCCCAATTGCAACCACTTCAGTCGGTGCCTCCCAGTTTAATAATTCGCACTTTCTACTTCTACGATTACTGCTTCCATTGAGTGACTAACATGAAAACATAAAAAAAAGTTATTACAAGTGTTATATATCTCTACTACTATAATGGGAGAGCCCCTTAGTCCTTAACCCAACCCGTGCAGCGCACGTGTTGGGTTATGGACTAACTTTAGTAAATATTTTCGGAAGTGGACCAGTTTGGTAAATATTTTCGAAAGTGGATCAGTTTGGAAATTATTTTCTTTTTCCCCTTTTTATTATCCCTTCAATTTTTTCCACGTGCACGTGTGCACGTGTATGATACTAGTATATATATATATAGAGAGAGAGAGAGAGAGGAGTGATCCAATGAGATACATCTTAAATTGAAATAATGAGATACATCAATAATGACCATTGGATATAATTACATTGAGATGAATGACTCTAATCCATTTGGTTTATTTCTACTAATCTATCAGAAGAAAAACCAAAAAAAAAACCTGATTACTAAGATACATCAAAAGCTGAATGAAGGGCTCAAACATTCAAGCAGCGGCATATTAAAACACTCCTTTCTTGTTTCTTTTGTTGACTATGTCTCTTTTTAAAATGTAGCTTCATTAAGCACATTCCCTTCATAAAAGTGATAACTATGACATCCTTGAACAATGCATTAGATTGACATGTATGCCAAGTCAGGAGAAGTGAGGGTGCTCGGTCGCACAACACAAAATGTGGTATCATGGACTTTCCTAATTATTAGCTACCGGCGTAAGTGCAATTACACTCCTTGTAAGCGTGGAGGGTGGGAGAGTGAAGCCAAATTATCTTACATTTCTTTCCCTTCTCTTTGAATGTAGTGATTCTGGGTTGAATGTAGAAGGTGTGAATTTCTTCAGTTTGATGGTGAGCAACTATGGAACACTTTGGTAAAGGTATACTACAAGAAGCATATGATTTCGTACTCAATATGAATGTTAAGCCTAATTCATGGCTATGGGGTTCTATACTTGGGGCTTGTAGGCGACTCACTGCATGGGCAAGTTACTACAATGCATCTTTTGGTTTATATATGCAGCAGCAGAGTTGTAGAAGGGTGTATGGAAGACAAGGAAATTGATGGAAGACAGATCTCTGAAGAAAATATTCGCGTTATAGTTATGTACAGATAGCTTTTTTTCTTCTTTTGGTAAAAGAAAAATAAATAAATAAATAAATAAATAAATAGCACACTATCAGAATTATGAGGTGAGCACACTATCAGATTTATTTTGTACCCAGGCAAACTTCAGTAATTATTTCAAAAGAAAAGGACATAGGCCAGGAAATAATTTGAACCCCTCCCTCGGGTAACGATGGACACGATGGCTGAGTAACTGTATAATTGTGACAGCTTGTAGGCATTTGGGAAAACAACAGGAAAGAGTACAGGAAGACTGAGGTTTCGAAACTACTAATCTACTAACATGGATCACATGACATTTACTACATAAAATACTATAGCTAACTCAAGATGAAGAACATAGAACAACTCATCATTAAACAACAGGTGAAAAAGAAATTGGATGATAATATGAAACAAGCTATATGCATGTAATATACTCAACATGTTTCTAAACTGTATTTATCTAGGAAATTCATGAATTTGTTAATGGATATTCGTAAAATTGGTGCAATGTTGCATTCTACTAGATATTTTCACAGTAAATAATAAGATGGTATTCAGCTAATAAAAAAATGTAAAGCCTGTGAAGAAAGTCCACTTAATGGGTAAGTTATAGGCTTGTAACAAGGTAGTGATAGTGTTTGCACATGTGAGGAAATTGCAGAAAATGTCATTGACAACTTGATATATACGTGCAATTAGATGAATGTTACTAGAAGATAAAGCTCGTACCTGGAGATCAATCTAAGATAAGAATAGACATTATTTATGAAAGAATCAGGAGTAATATAATTAATAGTAGCCAAAAGATATTATGTTAAAAAATTATCAATAAGAGATGATAATGAAAAAGATACAAAATAATACAATAACAAATTGCATTAATAGCCACTGATAGGAAAAAATAACATGACCTGCAATGTAAAAAATAACATCAAATTAAGGGATGTTTAGCTTCTTTTCTTTTTTGACCTCTCACCCGTAAGCATGTTTAGCTTCTTTTCTTTTTTGGAATGGTAATCAAATTAAGAGAAATTACATAGCATTCCTCCTATTACAATCATAGAAGCAGGGAGAAGTTTGATTTGTTGATTGTCGGGTTTATGTTCAGTTTTTTCCTTTCACAATAATAACTTCAGCTAGCTAGGTAACACAATAAGGTCTTATGCATTGCATATCATTAGTATAACTTCTGATGTTAGAACACTAGAATCTGCACTAACACTTATATTATTGGATAATAAGGTCTTATGCTTTGAATATCTTTAGTATTATTGCTGAGTATACTGTAAGTGACAGTATTATAGATATCAACATGTGACAGTTTCAAAATCTAAGTTTTGCTAGTTATTGTTTCGGTGGATATTAGTTTTAATAAATAGAAGAATAAAAAGTTCTCCAAATAACTTAATCCTGTGTGCTGTTAATATGGAAAAGCTTAGAAATAAGTAGTGGTCTCTTTGAGTGTGTGTAATGGTTACTAGTATCAACCTCATTAGTCAGTCATGGGGAAGATTTTATTTTTTCCCACAAAATCAAAGCATGACGACTAAAGTGTATTGTGAGTGATGTGTGATAAAAAAAATATCCAAGAGAAGAAGAAAAGTTATCCATGAAAAAAGGTAAAGATTACAAGATATGTTTAAGTTAACTTTATTCATATAACTTCAGCTAATAAACTAAAGACTAATACTAGGATTCTTGACTCATATACTAGGTATGAAAAAATATCTTGCCTTTATTGCTTGCCAATAAAATTCTTTAGTCTCAGCAGATATCTTTCTCCAGTCATCATATTTCAGCGGCACTATCTGACGTGCTAAAACGCCTACAAAAGAAGACAGTCTTTTTGAGTTTTCCCCAACAGGTTGATCGAGCTCATTTAATGTCACTTCCAACTTTTGTCCGCTGTTAGCTGATAAATTACTGCAAGGTGTCCGTGAGTTCTGGTCGTGCCTTGTGACTGTTGTGTTTGTTTTGATGTTTCTTCTCTCAAATCATTTAGAGTCGCATCGCAAATGACATTAGAGTCTGTAATACCCCGGATTATACAATGCTTATATATATATATATATATATATATATATATATATATATATATATATATATATATATTGTCTGTATGCGTGCATATGATTGCAGTGTTTTGTTTTATTTTTCTATCGTTGGTTTGCGGTTAGGTTTTGTGGGGCGGTTCATGAGGATGGTTGCGTTCTAAACGATGCACGAGAATGAAAAGGACCGATACTGGTATATTCATTAGTTTTTGGTACGATACCTATACAAATTTATCACTGTATGATACTATGATCGGTATATCTTGCGTACACTCGATAAACTTCTCATCTCTCATCTAAGAACCCAATTAAGGACTAAATAATGCAGTCAATCCATTGTACCTCAAAACCAAGGGCTAAAGACCATGGTTTTGTACCAAAACCACCCTAAACCTACACCCTACTACCCTAAATCCAGCCCCCACCTTCCCCTCTCTTTCCTCACTCATTTTCCCATTAAAACCCCCTTATTTCTTATCCCATGTTCTGAAAATTTCAGAACTCAAACCCAAGAAAAGAAAGAGAAGGAGAGAAAGGAAGAAAGATTGAAGAAGGAGCTCTTGAAGTGAACTCTTGGAGAAGTGGAGCTCAAAGCTATCATCTACTCTACAATCAACTCAGGGTGGGGAGTTTCTCTAAACCTTTTTTTTTATTTCTTGTTGATTCTTGCATGCATGTGTAGTAGAAGGAGTTTAGAGTGATTGTTTAAGAGATTGGAAGTTGAATTTGAAACTAGAACTGGAATCTTGATCTGCATGACATTTTATAGAATTTCCCGAGAGCAAACCACAAGGAATATGATCATGAAATTTTTACATATTGTTTTTTTTGAAGTTAAAGGTTGAATAAGACCACCCTGTTTCATTAATAAGAGGTTAATAAAACAACCCTGGCGTACCGGGAGAACACAAAAGTACAATGCAGGAAAAATAAAAACAAACATACTCCCCCAACAAACCCTGGGGGGTGGGTCTAACTATTTAAACATATAAGGGAACAATTTTTACATATTGTTCCCTTACATGTCTAGATGATTCATGAATTATTTCGGATTTTTCTGAGGTTTTTTGGTATTTTAATAAAATCCATTTGTGGAATAGTGCCGTAAGGTAGTAGCAGAAATTGTTTACTGTGATACCTGAGATTGTTGGGTTTTTCATGATTAATTAGAATATGATCTTAATCATAAATTTTTACCATATTTTCCCACATGTATCTAGACTCTACAGAAAAATCAAGAAATTAATTGGATGATTTTATAGGCATGTTAAAATATAATCTAACAACAGTATCTAGAACTGTGACTGAAGAACAGGATGATCTTTGTGCTTAATTGAAACATGAAGAACTCAGTGTATACTTGGAATTTGGACATGAAACCTTTTGCATGTTGGTATTTATGAAGTCTAGTTTCTTTACTGTGAATTTTGTGACTATTGGATGAGTATAGGATTTATGATGGATTTTATAGTACGTACTGTGCTGGATTCAGTCAGATTAGACACCCTATAGAGATGACACAATTGAGGCTCCTTAAGAGCAAATTATGAGGAAGTGAGGATTGTAGTAGACATCAAGACCTTTCTAACAAGACCTATTTAAGGTGGTTCCAGTGAGTGGTTCTTATTATGATTTTTACAATATTGGACAGAGACCAGAATTTGAACTGAGTGCTTTGTTTGAGAAAGTCTTAGTGTGTGACTTGGTACACTTGAGAGTAATGTGTGTTTTAGGGAGATCTATTGGCATATTTTGGACTTGTGACCAACTAGAGGATTTTTGAGGACATCCACAACTTTTCATAGAACTTGGGTTTGTAGCATTCTGATGAGTGAGCAGTGTTGTATGCTACCGATAAGGAGCAGACAGTGTACAGGAAATACACAAGCTGAGTCTTGAGAGGCCATTTTGAGGACTTAGATGATACAATTTGAGGTTATGATCAACTAGAAAGTTGTAGCCTATGTCTTTACCTTTCTGGATTGGGCTTGCACACCCCAATCAGAGTTGTATCATGGGAGTTATGATCTTTTTAAGTTTTGGGCAGAAACACCGTAGGTTGCTTAGTCTTGGGTTTTGACTAGGTGTTGTGAGGACCTTTCCCCTGTGTACCATTAGAGTTGATAACTCTTTGTTTGGGAACGATTGATATCTATTGCTGGTTTTGTTTGACTCCCATGGTTGATTCATGACTCGAGTTAGTAACTAGGGTAGAGTGATGCCCTACGTCTGTCGACCCTAAGTTATGAACTTCCATCGAAGCGTAGGACGTCCAAGTCATGCCGTCAAATTAATCTCATTAGGGCTAAACACACAAGTTCATTGCCCGGGTAGGGGTGAACACACACATTCATTTCCCGGTTAGGGGTGAATGCAGGCCATGGTGCTGGACAAAACTCCAAGCTAGGGGAAGTGGCAAACCAAACTGGTATCGCCAGGGCTAGAGGTCGATAGGCAAATTTTTGGAAGCAATCTTATCTTTTACCCAAGGTGATTAGAGTGAGGCTGGGATTAGTGAGATGCATTAGGAGTTTAGTAATTGTATTAGTACTAGCAGATCATAGTCGGGTGTTGTACCTTCCTGTCGTAGGGATACATTTTCGGTACTCATGATTGAGTTCTCGGTCTCGTATCTCGATCTGTTGATTCCCAAAATTTGCCGGAGTAAGGAACGGGAGGATAGGGGGATTTGACCCTCGAGGCCATCACGTTCCTATGCACGTGGTTTTCTTTATACATCAGTTCATTGTCCGGATAGGGGTGAACACACATACATCAGTTCATTGCCCGGTTATGGGTGAACACATCAAGTTCATTGCTCGGGTAGGGGTGAACACACGAATTACATGGTCTTGCGACCGAATTCAACGCAGCTTTCTGAAGAGGTCCATATGCGGGTACTGAGTGGCAAACATGACCACCACTTAGGCACTGCAATGGCGGAACTAGACCGACCAACTGCAACCTCCTTGGGCACGGACAATCTATTGGGAACAGGTTGAGTACAAGAGTAGGATGCATGCAAGGGTTTGAATCCCTAAACTGTGGAGAAAGACAGCTAGATTTGGGGGCGTATGTAGTATGGGATGCATTCATTTCCAAAGTCTTGCTTGCATTAGAGTCAGGCATGTGATTTGTTGCATCTAGTCGTAGGATCATGGCATACCACTACACTAGAAACCGAATCCATTAAACCCTTATTTTGGCACATCACTTTTCTTTTGCATAAAATTATACTTGTGATTGGAATTTAGAGGATCACTGTTATTATCAGCTTTGCGTCAGTCAAAGTACTGACGTTCCCCACCTTTTAGGTATCCTACTTTTTGAGCAGGTACAGAGATATCAGAGTCGCGCGACAGATGACTCAAGCCGAGGAGCAAGCCCCAGGGATGCAGATTGACCGTTCAGCAGAGCTTCGACAGTGAGCCATCGACTGCCATTCCGGGAGGCAGCTGTTAACTTTACAAGTGGAGTCTGTAAATATTTGTAATAGGTTGTATTGAGTTGATGTAATTTGTACTCTTTGTCCAAGAACCAGATACCAGTTGTAATCAATGATGTAATGACTTTATTTGGCAATAAAAAGTTTTAAATTTCTGTGTTATTACTGTGTTGAGATGCATTTGAAGGCAAAGATTTTGGTTGCGTCACGGAGGTCCGGTAACGGGGATCCGGGGCGTTACAGAGTCTACATGTTCTGATATACGGATCACATCATTTGATGCTTTCTCTTTCAGTTTTATTGTTTCCTTTCCTTTTTCCTTTTCCTTATCATTTTCCCTTCTCTTTTTCTTTCCCTTATCCTTTCTCATTTTCTTTTCCTTATCCATCCTTTTCCTTTTATTTCCTTGTTTTGAGCACTACAAATGGTCCAAACAAAATCATGATTTTGAATAATACATAATAAAATTATCTTAATGTATACGTGGATAAGTGGTTGATAGTAGTTGTTATCTCTTCTCGAGCCATGTTTGAAACAAAGACACCTCACTAAAATAGACAGCCAAAAACGAAAAAACATGAAAATATAAGAAAGATTCATCATCATAATTAGAAATTTCAACATGCAAAATATCACTATAACAAACATATAAAGATAATGAAGTAAACGAGTGATTATAGAAATTGTGGCAGAACTAGTTATAATAAGTTTCACTATGAAATTATCCACACAAAAAATATAGATAGTTGTGCAACAAAACAATGTAGAAAAATTACACATAGATACCCTCACAGTTCTTTCTAACATACTCATTATCCTCATCATCAGTATTCTTATCAAGTAAGGATACATCTAATGGTCTTGAATAAACACTCTCATTATCCAAATTCAACTCATTAATACCTCTTGGTGGCGCCTTTAGAACAACATACCAATTAGCCGAATCACTTTCCTTAGAATAAAACACTTGTTTTGCTTGTGACGCTAAAATAAATGGGTCATTTTTAAATTGTTGTTGTCCTTGGTGCAGGTTAACCAAAGTAAAACCTTCATCAATTTTAACACCAGTTTTCAGATTAGCCTAATGACCAAATAAAACAGGAATTTGAAAAGTAAAATAGTCTAGTAAAATAATATCTTTGATGACTCCATAATAAACAACTGGTTTGATCTTTTGGTGCTTATCCTTCGAGCTTGATCTGCTAACACTTGTTGCCTCGTATGGAACACCACTATTTTGAGTAGACTTGAATGCATCTTTTCTGTGAAAGCGATGGTCATTCACAACAAACCCAAAATAAGAGAGAGCATGCACAGATGGACCTTCTGCAAGCCCTTTTAACGTTCTGGATATGTTATGATTGGGCACACCATGAGTCTACCCGTGAATCTGTTCATAATCAATGATACACTATTAGACTTATAAGCAGGAATATATACTAAGCCAAAAATTCAAGGATTATATATATATAATTGGACCTTTTCTTTTAACCAGTCTGAGAATTCTGCAGTATGTCTATCTTGAAGCAAAGTTTCATTTTTGACCAGACGTTTGTCCAAACGCTTCAACTCCTTCAAATGTATCCTAAAATAATTAACAATGGTTACATGACCTTATGTGAAAATATTATTATTGAAAATTACATTTCGTTGTACACTTACTCCAAATATGGCTCAACCTCGGCCATATTAAACAGTACACATCGATGAGCACTTTGTAGTCTTTGATAATCCAAAGTGATCGATGTTCCTTTGGAAATTGGCCGACCTTCAAGTATCGCATCATTCTCCAGATCTTGATTTCTATTTGGCCGATTATCCATATCAGCCACTTGACTCATGCATTTACTGAAAAATTTCATGCACTCATCTAATAAATAGCATTGTTCTATACAACCTTCAGGTCGTGCCAAATTCCTAACGTATCCTTTGAATGTCTTCATTTCTCTATAGAAAATAAAATTAATATTTTATGACAAAAAATACATAAGTACAAATAGAATTACAACATTATCAATTTGTCACCTTTCAAAGGGATACATCCATCGTTGTTGAACTGGGCCACATAATCAGGCTTCTTGCCCCAAATGAATTGTCAAATGAATCATAATATCGAAAAAGCAGGAACAAAAACCTTTCAAACATGCACAAAGTCTCAACAACATCTGCCTCCAGTTTTAACATTTCCTTCGGGTCAATGACTTTTTGGCATAATGCATTGAAAAACGCACATATTCGAAATATTGCGTTTCTAGGCCCTTTTGGGAGAAGACCTCTTAATGCAACAGGCAACAATTGTTGCATTAACACATGATGATCATGAGACTTGAGGCCAACAATTTTACACTCGTCCACTGATATATAGTTCCCAATATTTAAACTATAACCATTAGGTACCTTAAGGTCAAATAATCATTTGCAAAATAATTTTTGTTCCTTTTTCGAAAGAGTGTGTGGCCCAGGTAGCAGATAAGTTCTCTTTCCATTTTTCCGTTTTGGATGCAAGTCATGTCTAATTCACATGTCTTCCAAATCCATACGTGAATTTATCCCATCCTTTGACTTTCCCTTCACATTCAGCAAAGTACTAATAATGCTATCACACACATTCTTGTCAATGTGCATTACATCCAAATTATGATGCAATACTAAATGCTGAAATTGAACAAAAAAGAAAACAACTGAGATATGTAAGAAACGTAATACTAACTAATTGCCAAAAAAAATGAAAAAATAAATAATAAGATAAATAAAGCGGGTTATATATATTACCTCCCAGTAAGGCAAGTCAAAAAATATTGACTTCTTCTTCCACATCTATACAGGTTGCAACTTTCTCTTATTTTTCTTTGACCCATTTCCAAAATTATTTTCAATATTTTTTATCTCATTCAAAATTCTTGATCCGACCATTAATCTAGGTGGCTCCTCAAGCTCTTGTTTCTCATCAAACCAACTTCTCTTGAACCGTATTGTATGTTTTGGTCCAAGAAACCGCCTATGGTTCAGGTAAACAGTTTTTTTACTATGTTTCAACCATTTAGAACAAGTATTAGTACCACATATGGGGCATGCTAGTTTTCCCTTTGTAGTACATCCAGCCAGGTTATCATAAGCTGGAAAGTCATTTATTGTCCACATCAAAATTGCTTTCAAGGTGAAAAATGTTTTGGTGAAAGCATCATATGTCTGTACACCCACATCAAATAAAACCTGCAAGTCATCTATTAGTGGTTGTAAATAAATATCTATGTCATTTCCTTGTTGTTGTGGTCCTGAAATCAACAATGATAACATAATATGTTCCTTTCTCATGCATAACCCTGGTGGAAGATTATATATTACCAGCATCATAGGCCAACAACTATGTGAGGAGCTAAGACCACGGAAGAGATTAAACCCATCTGCAGCCAGACCAAGTCTAAGGTTGCGTGGCTCGACAGCAAAAGATGTCTATTTATTGTCAATTGTTTTCCAAGCCAAAGAGTCAACAGGGTGTCGAATTTTATCATCTTGACTTTTATGATTGTGATGCCACCGTAAATTTTCAGCAAGTTCTGATGTTTGGAACATTCTTCTAAACCTTGGAATTATTGGAAAATACCTCAAAATCTTAACCGGCACTCCAATAAGAATCTTCTTAGTCCGATGATCCTTCTTCCACCATGACTCATGGCACTTCCTACATTCATCATCGTCTTTGAACTCACCTCTAAATAGGCAACAATCATTGACGCATGCATGTATGATTTCACAATCAAGTTTAAATGACTTAATTAATCGTTGTGCAGTTCGTGCAGATTCTGGAATTGTATTTTCATCAGGTAACATGTCATGCAATACTTCAAAAGATGATTAAAGCATTTGTTAGAAACACCATACATGGATTTATGCTTATATAGAATAATTGTTGATGATAGCCTACTGTATTTAGTGCAACCAGGATATAAAGGAATATTAGCGTCCTTCAACATATTTGTTATGTCATCCTCTCACTCTTTACCATTAGATTCATGAATACCTTCATTATCAACATATGCATCTTCAATTATCCTATCTGGCAATACAGATTCCTTAGTAGAACTCTTCGCATTCAATCCTTCCCCATGCCAAATCTAATTTGTGTAAGTCATATCCATTCCACGCTTGAGCAAAGAAGTAAAAGCATATCCGCATTTCCACGACAGAAATTTTGGCAATCTCTGCATGGACATATAATCCAATTTGGGTCCTCAACAGTTGACTTCGCAATTTCCACAAACTGATGAACTGCCACTTTATATGCTATTGTATTTCTATAAATTATAAAATAGTGGTCATAAAAGCAGGTAATATCTTAATATCTAATATAAGGTAAAATATTAATTGGGGTCAGATCTCATTACCTGTTAAGATGAACCCAATATTTATTCATTGTGATGACACACCATCTCCTCTGACCTTGAAGAGATGACAACCGAGGAGAAATTAACAAGTACAAATAAACATTAGAATATATTCATTTTGGAATATAGAAGGAGATTGTTGAGGTTAAAGGTTTCATACGTATATATTCTAATAACATTATTATGATGTTCTATTGGATGCGTGTTGTATACGTAAGATCCAGTCATAAATTTTTTTTAAAGCGGACTTATTTAGTCCATAACTTTGTTTTTTTTTTTTTTTGATACTATGGATAGAGCCTTACGACTCCAGCCCCAAAAATATATTGCGATAAAAAAGTAGCATACAAATAAACCAAATTTTACAAGGAGTAAAACTAGGGAGCTAGAAAAGACAGCGGGCAATACAAAAAAGAGTCGCCCTAAGGAGCAAAACACTAGCCACAATTGAACAACAAAATCTACACCTACAGCGGACCCATAAGGAAACGCAGAGACATAGCAACCAAGCATCAAAGGCATGCGACAAACATCTCCATCGCCCCAAACTGAAACAGGAGAGGATGGCTCGGCAGAACCGGCACCGACCCGATCATCCAACACTATGGACAGAGGAGGGCTGGGAAAAAACAAAAGCTAAACAGCACCGCTGCTCGCTGAAGGAGACCAGCACCCCATCTTGTAGGGAGCATTGAAACACTCCACCAAACAAACAACCAAAAAACGCTAAATGCAGCTTAGGGTCTATCCCCGAACTTAGAAAGCGAGAAAAATAAGCAGAAAAGGAGCATACAAAGGGTTCTCCCACACTACAGCGCAGTGAAAACAAGAAAACCCCCTCACTTGCAAACCACGAGCAATAGAAGTGCACAGTGCACATCAGTGGGCCAAACCCCAAACAGCGCAAACGATACAGAACAAACAACAGGAAGGCAAAACAAAAGGAGACCCTCCACTGCATCGCCATCAAAACCCAAAAAGGGAAGCAAAAACAAACGCCTCCCTAACACAGCATGGTCAGAGACAAACGCTCAGACCGGGGAGGGCCAAGAGACAAAATCACATAGGGGGCTATCCACAAGAAGAACATACACAGAGCAATAAGTAGAGTTAAGACATAAATTGAACATGCCTGAAAGGCGAATAAACACACAGCCCCTTCCGGAGCAACAACCCAACAGGGGTGACCAACAAAATGCCAGCACAGAAGAAGGTGAAGTGTAATACCCTGATTTTTCAATAAATGAAAAATTATTTATTTTGCACGTGTTGTGCACGTGCAATATATTGTTGGATTATTTTATCATGGTGAGTATGTTTAAATATATTTTTCTCAAATTATTTTAGTACAAAAAGCCTTCTTTAAAAGCCTTATTTGAATTAATTAAAAAGCCTTTTCTTAAAAAGCCCAAAAGCATTTTTATTTTTATAAATTATTTTTGGCCCAAAAAGAAAGCCCATGAATTAATTTATTTTAATTAAACTTGTCATGTAGAAGACTTTTTTAAACAAAATTATTTTTATACAATTTTGAAATGTACAAATTTGGCCTAGTTGCATGCACGTGCACTACACGTACACGTGCAATGCACACTCCTATGCTTGGCCGGGTATCCTTCTTTTTGGGAGGGAAAGTTGAAATTTTGGTGTGGAGAACATGGGGGTAGTTTCAAGGAGGTGGGTAGTTTTCCTAACTCCTACTTGAATCTAAGCCTTTCATTTTGCAACCACCAAGATGATCTTAGCCCTCCATTTCCCTCATTTTTTAGTATAAATACCTCCTTTCTCATGGCTAATTTTGATATGCAAAGTGTAATTTCTAAAGCTATACTAATATATTGTGAGAGTTATAAAAAATAAGAGTTTGTGTGGGTTGTGTTGCTTGGAGTGGCCGGCACCATCAAGAAGCATTCGGCTAGGTAGCTTTCGGCCAAGGAGAAGAAGCATTCGGCATTTGGTTGGAGGCTTGGAGTGGTGCATTCTTTTGGCTAGGAGGAGGTGTTCTCATCTACTTGATTGCTTTTGTTTGTGTTTCTCTCCAATTGAGGTGGGTAAAACAATTCATGTTTCTAATATAGGGTTCATGCTAGTATATTGATGACACTATACATGGAAAATACTAATAAGAGACCACTCTAATTAAAAAGTTAGTGTGTGAATGGCTTAGAATGATGTGATAAATTGTGTATGTGAATTGTTTGCATGAAATTATACCATATGAAGCACTTTCTATGATTATCTAGTTAATTGAACAATGATGCAATGTGACTAGCATGATGTGTGAAAGCTTTTATTAATTACTTGCAAATTGTGTGGTTGAGACATGACAATTGAGAAAGACATTAACACTATGGGAATTGAATAGAAAAGTATATTGAATACCTTGAATTCATGTGTAGAAGTGGCATGAATGAACCAAAGAATTGCTTGTTGTCATCAAATTAGAAATGTACCAAACTTAGTAATTGTTGAGTTTCACCTATTCATGTGCTATATGAATTCTTTTGCTAGTATGAGTACGGGGAAATCCAAGGTTGTAT
This sequence comes from Hemerocallis citrina, assembly GCA_017893485.1. NCBI lineage: Eukaryota > Viridiplantae > Streptophyta > Magnoliopsida > Asparagales > Asphodelaceae > Hemerocallis > Hemerocallis citrina. Next base: position 270,851,279 of record CM030361.1, on the reverse strand, counting down.
TGTGTTGTGAATGTAGATTAATAACCAGTAAATCATCATGGAAACTTTGGGATAAAAGAGAGATTAGATGAGCAATCGATTATTTTCAATGTCGAAAATAAAGGATTTGCTAGTTTTAATAAACAAATAATTAATTTGGGTGGAGAAAATGTGTTTTAGTGCAAAAATTTATTTTACAATTACTGTTTTGAAGATGGAATAAAGAAGATTAAATCTGGAATTTTTCAGTGGTTTATATGAAGGCAATATGAATCAATTGTTTTGAACATCGAGTTAATTTCAAAAAAAACAGTGTGAATATGAGTCAAATGGGTTTTAATCCACACTGTGACAACCTGAGCCAGTGGCTCAGGCGGTCGGTGGCGCTGTTCGGTTTCCCTGAGCGGTGTGGTTCGAATCCGGGTCTCACCATTCCTTTTTAAAAAGTACTGTGTATATATATATATGACAGCGAAGAGATGGCATATATACTTAGTGCACTCTCTTCTATTCGCTAGCACCGATCGGCCTATCGGCGGGTGCTCTGGCCTTCTTCTCTACTGTGCTGGGTTCGAATCTTTCCCCTAGCACTTAGGGAAAAATATTTTTTTTGTGAGATTTTGATGTCCAAAAAATATGAGAAAAATATGGTAATTTTCATAAAAATACAAGGAATTTTATGGGATTGGTTTGGATATTAATTGAAGAAAATATAATGTAGTTTGTGAACAAATGGTATATTAAAGCTATGGTTCTAAGACACATACTCATGGGAATTTTCAAATTTATAAAGAGTTATTGAAATGAATTTATTAGAAAGTATTTGACACAAAAGAATTTGTGGTGTGACATGATATTATAATTTTTACTTGAAGATATGGTGTAAAATATGAAGTACGAGTGTATGTTTGTAAAGTGCATGAGTCCATTGTATGATGATGGAGTTTAGAAACTTTGTTGATGAAATTGTTGGACTTGAATATGAAACTTGAGTTATAAGTATTCACCATGGATTTGTGAACAAATGAAATTATGAATAAGAAAGAGTATGAAATTGTGACATGAAAGTGGTCATGACTTAAAGATTGTGAAATGAAATTTGAAATAGAGTAGCTAAGTCTCCCCGGCATTGAGAAATGAAATAAATTGAAATTAGACCAAGGTTGGTCATGTTGAATTAAAGGAATAAGTCCGGTTGATGGAGAGGCTAACTCTAGTGATTATTTTGTTCATGATTTTTATTGAAACTAAGGACTAGTGCATAGTGAAGACGTGATGAAAGTAAGAGAAAAACACTGAGTATGAGGGCCCTGGGTAGCGGCGAGAGCATATCCCAGGAATTCCCATGACGAGTCTGGGTGAGGATACTGTTCCAGAGTACCGTCCCAGTGGCGACGCTCGTGGGATGTTTGAAGACTACGGGTGGTGTCATGTTTATGGTGAGAGCGTATCCCAGGAATTCCCATGATGCGTCTGGGTGAGGATACTACTCCAGAGTGCCTAAACATGAGTTCGTAGGTCAGATAACATCTAGGATACTTACCGTAATTACAGTAGTAGATTAAATCATAACGGGGGATTGAACCCTATAAAGATGAAGAACGAATAAGGGCTTGCCCTCGGACCTATGTAGTATGGGATGCATAGAATCCGAACAAGTGCGCATTAGTGTCATGTAACTTAATTAACTGCATTAAGGACTAAGTGCACAATCACAACACGACATCAATAGGGTAGTCCCTTTAGTTGAAATGTGACAAGTTTGTGTTTGCTAAATATGAAATGTTAAGTTATACTATTTCCGGCAAGCGAGGACGGCCGTGTATAATGATCGTCGGTTGAATAAACTGACGTACCCACAGTCTAACATGCAGGTAAATGTTATGCTAAAGATTAAAGAGGATTTGGATGCTTAAAGATTATATCAAGCTGTTGTACTTGTATTTAATTGTTGTATTTTACTTCCGCTGTGCAAAAGAAAGATGTAATTATGATGTAATCTCTGATGTATGATGAAAAGTTTTAATTTCCCTGTAAAAGTGTACTAAGAAAGTGAAAAGATCCTGTAGAACATCTCGAATTCAGTATATTTGGGATTCGGGGCGTTACATGAAGTCCCAATGGAAAAACAACATAACAAACCTCCAGCAAGACAGGGAGCAGCCAAACAAAACAAAAAAGAACAGCAACAGCGGGAGTCTAAAGTCGAGCGTAGTGACTCGCATAAAAAAATGAGACAGCATGCCCTCCACGAGGAAGTCTCCAAAATAAAACCACTACCTCAGGTCTGCAGGCAAGAATAGAACATGAGTTAATTAATGCTACAAAAGAAATGCATGATTAAGAAATATTAGAACGATAAAAAATATATGCCTCCTCGAGACGATTTAAATGCAATGCAACCACTTTATCCACCGATAAACTGGTAGCCCAAAATTTGGAAAAGAATAAAAACTCATCGATGATGCTATCAATCGAAGAGGTGGATTGCGAAAAAATACGCTTGTTCCGTTCTGACCAAATAACCCAAATAACCGCCATAATAGATAAAAACCATGATCTACGAAATTCTTTCCTGATGGCTTGATACATCCAGCAAGAAGAGAATTCGGAGGGGATACACGCATCTTTCCAGGCAGATACAGAGATCATCCAAAGAGGTTGAATTTAAGAACACTTGAGGAAAAGGTGATCGACGTCCTCATGATGGGTAGAGCACAAAACACACAACTGGCCTACCGCCATGTTCCTTTTGTTAAGCACTTCCACAGTAAGAAACTTATTATTCAGAGCTAGCCAAGTCAGAATTTTAGCTTTGAGAGGAGCACAGCTGCTCCACAACGGCTTGGCACTCGGGGAAACAATCCCACCGAAATTTAGAAAATTGTAGAAGGATTTAACCAAATAGTTACCAGAGCTAGTCCATCTCCATTTGAAATCATCGAGAGGTTGCCAGGTATAACGGTTAATACCATTAAAAAGCTCTTGAAGCTCAATCTGAAGAGGTGGCAGAAGAACGTTCGAGAAAGGAATCGACCAGAACTTTTGATTATTGATAATAACAACATAATCAGACACTAAGGCATAGGGGTTGGATGCCATCTGACAGAGCTTAGGAAATGCATAAGCGAGTTTGATGTTACTGAACCATAAATCAGACAAGAATCTAGTCTTAGAGCCATTAGCGCACTGATGAACCAAATCACATTGAAATGGGCTGGCTACTTTCCAGACACCCTTCCAGAACGAAGAGGATTTACGAGGAAGGGAGGGGGGGAAATCCCACAACTTAGTACGGGAGTAGCAATTGGAAGAAATCATGCGTGCCCAAGGCAGCTGCTCCCACTTAAGAAATCTCCACAAGCATTTGCCTAAGAGGGCCAAATTTTGGTGTCTGAGATTAAGGGCTCCTAAGCCACCAGCTACCTTAGATGTGCAGATAAGTTTCCAATTGCAAAGATGAGTCACGGCTTTATAAGACTCCGACCCAGACTAGAAAATGTTTCTTCTAATACGACCAATCGTCTTAATCACCCACGACGGAAGGTAAAAAAACGACATCATATATAAAGGAATAGAGGAGAGAACGGAGTTAACAAGGATTAGTCTACCTCCGCAAGAATGGTGTTTACCAGACCACCGATTGAGTTTCGATTCCACCTTATCTATCATCGGCACCCAATCAGCTTTATTAAGCTTCCCCCATCGCAATGGGATACCCAAGTAATTTATAGGCAAGGAGGCCGGAACACAATTAAAGAATTGCACAATTTTTGTCTGCCGGTTATGGGACCCACCCAGCCACAGAACAGAAGACTTTTGAAAGTTAATGGCCAATCCTGATGCACTTTCAAAGACATAGATAAGTAACTTCAGGCTACGTAAAGTGTACCCATTGGGTTTTGCAAAGATAATGGTATCGTCAGCATATTGGAGATTCAACACTCCACGGAAAGAGCGAGAACTACCAAGGCCTTCAATAACACCAACTTCCCACGCATTATGAAGCAGCTTACTGAACACATCTGCAATAAGAGCGAATAACAGGGAAGACATAGGATTCCCTTGACGAAGACCACGCTTACATTTGAACTTATGGCCCTCCGTCCATTGATAATAATGGATGAAGTTCTAGCAAAAAGACTGGATTTGACCCAAGCAATCCATTTAGGGCCAAAACCCTAGTGAAAAAGAATTTCCAGGAGAAAGACCCAGCTTACATTATCATACGCTTTTTGAAAGTCTAATTTCAACAAGATACCTTCCGAATTAGAACTATGACAGTCAGAAATAATTTCTTGGGCTGAGGCCACACTATCCAGGATGAAACGGTCTTCAATGAAACCAGATTGCATGAGTTCAATCAAAGGAGAGATAATGTCACTAAGACGAGTAGAGAGGACTTTCATGATGATCTTGAAAGTAGTGTTAAGGAGCCTGATAGGCCTAAAGTTAGAAACCAAATTAGCACCCAAAAATTTGGGGATGAGGACGATGTACACATAATTGATCCTATCGAAGGAAAAGTTCCCTTGATGCAGATCCGACAACATTTTAAAGAGATCATCTTTGAGGCAATCTCAAAACTGTTGGAAAAAGAAGGCTGGAAAGCCATCCGGACCAGGGGAGGAGTCGCTCTTCAAAGAGAACACTGCCCGCTTGATCTCTTCTAAGGTGAAGGGATCTTCCAAGCTCGAAAGATCGTGCGACTGCTGCCCATACAGCTGCTGCCAGTCTAGGTGGATAGAATGTTGTTTATTAGAACCCAACATATCCTTAAATAAGTGGAGAAACGAAGCATGTATATTGGAATCCGAAGATAATTCATTGTTATTATCAAGAATAGAAGAATTACGATTGCATCGCTACCAGTGCGTTGCAAAATTGTGAAAGAATGAGGTGTTAGCGTCGCCCTCCTTAAGCCAGCGAAACTTGGCTCTTTGAGCTTATTTAATGTGCTCGTTATGGAGAAAATCTGCATAGTTTATTTTACAAGCCGCACGTTCGGAATGAAGGGAGTCCGAGATTGGACCAATCTACTCCAGACGATCAATGGATTCGATGGTCGACAGGAAAACCTCTTTAAGAAAGTTATCATTGGCCACTCTTTCTTTATGCCAAATTTTGCTACCATATTTAATGGCGTGAAGCTTAATCAGATTGCGACCTAAACCCGACGAACCCGTAATAGAAGAAATACATTCTGTGATGAGATTGATGAAGGTTTGGTCATGTAACCAGAATTTTTCGAATCGAAACTTAAACGATCTGGAGAAGTTAAAGTTCGATGACAAGGAGATAGGGACGTGATCTGACGAGGGATTGGGCAAGACCGAAGCAAAAGAATTGTGGAAGAAATTGATCCAGTCAGGATAAACCAGAAAGCGATCGAGCTTAGCCAAAATCGGAGGGGACCTCATATTCGACCAGGTGAATGATCTGCCATTAAGGGGTAGATCAGTCAATTGGAGGGAACGGATGCTATCATTAAAGCGGGAAGAGTCCAAGGAGTACAAGGAAGAACCCGATCTCTCGGAAGAGAATCTGGTAACATTAAAATCACCACAGAAATGCTAGAAACTATTGATGTCGTGATGAAAGGAGTTAAGTTCGTTCTAGAAAGCATCGTGACGATCAGCAGTAGATGGACCGTACACCGACACAACTATGAGATCACGATTGAATTCAAACCAGTGAAGACGAACCACCAGAAAGAAAGTTAAGCGACGAGTCGAAATAAGAGAGAAAGTGGATTCTTTGAAGCCGAAGAGGATACCTCCTCTAGTTCCTATGGCATCAAGAGAAATTCAATAGGAGATTAAGGATCCGCCTATCGAATGTAAGAGGGCGGGCGAGGGGGATTCAAGTTTTGATTCTTGAATAGAGATCAAATCACAATGGGAGGAAGAAATAAGTTGAGCTAACGCTTGTTGCTTAGAAGGACACCTAAGCTCCCGAATATTCCAGGAGATGCTAATCATTAAAAATGTTAGCCTCATAATCCTCATAATCATTAAAAATGTCCATAGCTTTGTTTTGATATACCTAATCCTCCTATTATCTTATTGTACATACCTACATATGATAATTTTTTATCTGGCCAAAGCAACAAGCTTTGGAAGCTACCTCTTCCAATTTCCTCAATTTAATCAAAGTAAGTTCACACTGGTTCCTCTGACCTTGAGGACTTGAGAACCAATGAAAAAGAAACAAGATAATACCAATAATACACACATTAACAACATGGATGAATAAGAAAACTAGTTCAGAAGATTAATGGCATTGCAATTAAGTAGCATCCTTTGTTATTAGAATTATTACTATGCATGAAAGAGCCTACCTGATTCAAATGTATGGTACTTTGGACGGTTGTATTCCAGCTAGCAAAAGGCGTTCTTTAATCTAATACCAGAAAGATATATATCATGCTAATTAAACTTGGTTTTTTGTATCTAAGATAGTTATACTGACAATTTCTTCTTATAGTCTTAAAGGGTAATTTCAAATATGTTAGGCCGGCAAATTTCATTTGGTACACAAACATATTTCCTAATATCTTTTTTTAAACATCTCTAAAATTCTTTGTATTTCTATGTGATCCCGATATAGCTTTTAAGTTGTCTATCAAATACACTGAAAAATGGCCGAATATATTTACCTCTTACCTTTGCAAAAAACACCAATTAGAAATTACACAAATAATATATATTATCTACATCAAATTATAAGCTATTACAATCTGAGAGTACCCAAATATTTTTCTATAAAATACATTACTCAGTATCCAGAAAAACCAAAGATAGAAATTATCAAAGACCGGCCTCAGAAAGCTTATACAAAAGTATAGCTCCTTCTTCTATTGAGGCTGCTAAAATGTTGTTTGTTAACAGGATACAAAAGGACAGGTGACCAAGGTTCTGTAGTTGAGAGGTTTTTCCCAAACCAAAAAATTATCTTCCATTCATTGATCTATTTTATGTATTAATCTCATGCCTACCCGTTCTACTAACCATATCTAACATTTTGTTTTTTCTTTTCTTCCATTTCAGAGCTATCACTATTTCAATTAAGCTGTTAACTCGACCCAAGCCTAACCTGAACCCAACTACCAGGGCCAGTAATTCAGAAACTAAGACAAATAATGGATATGACAATTCTTAAAAATTGGGAGATGGGGATGTAGCAAACTGGCAACAAACAAGACTACAAAAAACAAAAGTTTAGATACATATACAGATGTGCACATACAAATTTACACATCATTTTAGCAGTACCAAAACAAAATTTTGGCCTATCAATATATATATTAAACAATCGTGTGTTTCATAGCCTTGCAAATGCTTCATGAAGAGAGTATTTCATGTCTTAATAGGTAATGAATGAATTTGAAGAAATGTTTTCACCTGCAACAAGGTCCAAGAAATATACAAGAACTGTTGCAAGTCAGAGATATATCAAAATTCAGATCACTCACACTAACTATCTATAACTGTGGATCGACATCCTTCAACCCAACAAACCCAAGATATTCGCAGCTAACTCTATTGAAGATATTACAAAAAAAATTATCTTTCTTCAAGAGCTACAGTATGAAACTATGAAGTTCAATCTACTCAAATAACTTAAGTCATGGTAAGTAACTCCAAAAATTAGCAGCCCCCTTTATATTTAAAGTAAGTTCAGGAACCCATCAATCATAATGTAGAACCCCGTATTTTCAAATATTATTTTATATTTGAAAAATGAATTTAAATTGATTTTTGGAGATTTAATGAATATTTTCAGAAAAATTTATCTTTTGTACACGTGCAAAATACGTGCAAATACTTTTTGAGAAGTTGGAAAATTTATTTTTCTTCATGAAAAATCATTATTTAATATTTGAGATTTAATTAGTATTTTTTCAGATTTTTCTGAAATTAATTGGAACTATTTGCAATTTTTGAGAAAAGAATGACCTTTTTGCAAAATTGACATTTTTAGGGGTTAAAGTGCAAAATGTATATTCTGGACGTTTTGAACAGTATTGATTGAGATTTAGAATTTATATTTTCTTTTAAATCCAAATTTAAATGAATTTTGATTGAATTTCCAAGGATAGAACTATATATGTAAGTTGGAGGCATTTCAGTTATTTAGTTTTGAATTTAGGCCGGTAGGGTATACCACTCTAGGAGATTCGTTAAGTAATTAAATAACCCAAAATGATAAGGACAGGCACTAGTGGTGATATGATGAACGGGAACATGAGTCAAGAACCTCAGTATGGCTTTCGGTGTGGGATTTAATCTCCGGAATTATCACAGTAGATTATTAGTGGTGTGGGATATGTCTCCGGAATTATCACAGTCTTGTGGTGTGGGACAATCTCCGGAATTATCACGATAACTACTTGTGGTGTGGGATTGATCTCCGGAATTATCGGAGTCGAGGTGAAGCTCATGTGGTAATCGTGTGGTGATGTGTCAATGTTTCGGTGTGGGATGATCTCCGGAATTATTCAAGTAAAACATTTTGGGTGTGGGATCCATCTCCGGAATTATCGGGCATGAGACACTATCCATGGTTTATCTTTATCTTGTAGTAGTCATCGTGTTAGGATTAGTTGCATAGCGGGGGATTGAACCCTATGAAGTGGAGACGTTAAGGGCTTGCACCAAACCTATGTAGAATGGGATGCATAGACTTCGACAAGTACGCATTAGAGAGTCTGCATCTAGAGTATTTGTTTCTTGGCTTGGTTTTATGCACTTGGTTTTCCTGTTTCCTATATCTGATACTTAGTTTAGCTCCACTTGATGTTTTTATGTTATCTGTCATTTCGTACTTCCCATATTCTTATTTAGTACCTGTTGTTTGAGAATTTATGAGGTATGATCTTTATGTTGTATGTTTGTTTTTATATCTCTCACACCATTTATGGCTGACCCCGTTAGTTTTGGAGGTTAGGGATCATCTCTAGCCTCACATGTTGCAGGTTGTTGCTTAGAGTTGGAGATTGGATGCTTAAGTTGATTTGAGAAAAAGTGATTTAATAAGAGTTTTGTGTAAAATTGTAATAGAAAATTGGAGATAGTTTTGTGATGTAAATAAAAAGAAAATTTGTAGTTGAGATTTTTGAATTCCGCTGTGCTATGTAAGAGTTTGATGTAATAAAAGTTGAAAATTTTAGTGGTGTTGGTTGTGTTTAATATTATATTGAAGTGGATCGCTGGGAATGTGCCACGTATTTTCTAAGATATCTTATTAGAAATTCGGGGCGCTACAGAGATTGGTATCAGAGCATGCTTCAATAGTAATGCTAAACATGACATAAAAATAACCTAGGTGTGGACACTAGAGTATGAGTACCTAGGTGTGGACATTAAAGAGTGAGTATCACATAGAACTGAATGTGATGTTTTACCTTTGGGATACAATTGAGTTTTGCCAAAGGATATTGATGTGAATTTGAATTGTGTGTGATGCTCTAACTTTTTCCTCGTTTTGCAGTATTCAAAATGGTTGCACCCAGGGACAGGAATGGTGGCAACAATGAGGATGGATCTGGTAGTTCTCGAGGAACGGGAATTGACCTTGAGGCCGAATTCGCCAAGGTGTATCAGACCCTGAATACGCTGATGGCATTCAACGTGGCGCAGCAGCAAGCGCAGCAGCAGAATCAGCAGCCAAATCATGGAGCTGGATAGGGATTGGTTAACGCCGATCCTATCAAGCAGATTGAATCCTTTAAGAGGATGAGGCCGCCAGTCTTTGAGGGGTAAGCTGATCCAACCACAGCAGATGATTGGATTAGGAAGATGGAGACGATCTTCGAGGTATCGGAGACTCTGGCAGCCAGCAAGGTGAAGTTAGCTTCGATGCAGCTTGAGAAGGACGCTGGTGTCTGGTGGGAGTCAGTGAAAAGGGCTTTGGGAGACCAGCCGTTGACTTGGGAAGCTTTTCTGGAGGAGTTCAGAGATCGCTTCTTTCCCCTAGATGTTCAGGAGAAGAAGGCGACCGAGTTCTTGAACCTTCAGCAGGGCAGCATGACCGTGCGGGAGTATGAGACCAAATTTGCTCAACTTTCGAGGTATGCACTAGAGCTGGTCGTTGATGAGGCAAAGAAGGCCAAAAAGTTTGAGCAGGGCTTGAGGCCAAACTTGAGGTCGAGGATGATCCCGTTGGGTATCAGACGGTTCGACAAGCTGGTCAGGAGAGCAGCTATGACCGAAGAGGACATGGACCAGTTCCAGAAGAGGCAAGATACATGGAACCGGAACAAGAGGCTAGCATCAGGCCAGAGTGGGAAGGGATTCCCCGCAAAGCAGATCAAGTTCAGTGATCCGGTGCAGAAGACACCTGCAACTCAGGGAGTGACCTGTTACTACTGCAAAGAGGCAGGACATTACAGGTCAGCATGTCCGAAGTTGGCAAAGCAGATTTGTTCCCAGTGTGGGCAGGCAAGACATTCTCAGCTCCATTGTCCACAATTGAGGAAGGATGGTTCTGGTGAAAGCAAATTTCAGAAGAGGCAAGGGCGAGTATTTGCATTAACCGAGGAGGACGCTGGTAACTCGGAAGATGTAATACAGGGTATGCAAGAATTCTGATTTTTATTTTGAATCAATGTAATAAGTAAAACCTTTATTTGAGAACAATTTAAGATTGAGTATCATTCTTATTGTAACAGGAGTTGTTTTAATTAATGGAATAAAGGCAAAGGTTTTATTTGACACTGGTTCATCGCATACTTTTGTATCGCCAAGTTTTGCAAAGATCTTAGGTGTGGAACCTAAGTTGTTTCCAGGCAAGGTTTTGTCGGTGGCAACGCCGTCAGGTGAAGAGTTGATTGCGGATCGATATTACGAGGGCTGTGATATCGAGATTGGTGGGAGGTTGTTCGGCATTGATTTGATCGAGCTGCAAGTATTGGGTGTGGATGTCATCGTGGGCATTGTTTGGATGGCAATATATGATGCCACAATCGAATGCAAGCAGAAAGAGGTATTGGTGAAAGCACCAGGTGGACCTGCAGTGACTTTCCAAGGAAAGAAGAAGATTCCGAAGGTGGCTGCAATGGTATCCAAGATGGCTATTTCAGATGAAGTCAAGGGCATTCCGGTTGTCAGAGATTTTCCTAAGGTGTTCTTGGATGATTTTCCAGGATTACCACCGCAGAGAGATGTGGAGTTTTGCATTAATGTTCAGCCGGGGAGTGCGCTGATTTCTAAGGCTCCGTACAGGATGGCACCTGTAGAGCAAGATGAAGTGAAGAAGCAGATTGAGGAGCTGTTGAGAAAAAGGCTTATTAGGCCGAGTTCTTCTCCGTGGGGAGCGCTAGTACTGTTAGTCAAGAAGAAGGATGGGTCAATGAGAATGTGCACTGACTATCGGGAGTTGAATAGGGTGACTATTCAGAACAAGTATCCACTATCGCGGATTGATGATTTGTTTGACAGGCTTCGAGGAGCAGCTATGTTTTCGAAGATTGATTTGAGGTCAGGGTATCATCAGGTTCGAGTCAAGGAGGAAGATGTGAGTAAGACAGCTTTCAGGACTCGTCATGGACTCTATGAGTTTTTGGTAATGCCATTCGGGTTGACGAATGCGCCAGCAGTGTTCATGGATATGATGAATCGGGTTTTGAGGCCATTTATTGACTCCTTCGTGGTGGTATTCATCGACGATATTTTGGTGTACTCGAAGTCAGAGGAGGAGCATTCTACGCACTTGATAGCGGTATTGCAGAAATTGCAGGAGCATAGCTTGTATGCCATGTTGTCGAAGTGTGAGTTTTGGAAGTCTGAGGTAGCTTTCCTTGGTCATATCCTTTCTAAGGAGGGAGTAGCTACTGATCCTCAGAAAGTTGAAGCAGTGAAGGATTGGCCCAGGCCAACGTCTGTGAAGGAAGTCAGAAGTTTCTTGGGTTTAGCTGGTTACTACAGGCGATTCATCCAGGGTTATTCTCAGATTGCAGTTCCTTTGATAGGTTTGACCCGGAAGAATGTGGCATTTGTGTGGACTGATAAGTGTGAGAAGAGTTTCCTTGAGTTAAAGGAAAGGTTGACTACTGCACCTATCTTAGCTTTGCTGCAAGCTGAAAAGGATTATGATATCTATAGTGATGCGTCTCTCAGAGGTTTGGGTTGTGTCTTGATGCAAGAAGGCAGAGTTATTGCTTATGGTTCGAGGCAATTGCGTCCGCATGAGAAGAATTATCCGACGCATGATTTAGAGCTAGCAGCTATCATTTATGCCTTGAAGCAGTGGAGGCACTATGTCTATGGGGAGAAGGTTAACATGTACACTGACCACAAGAGCTTGAAGTACATTTATCAACAGAAGGATCTTAATCTTCGGCAGAGAAGGTGGTTGGAAGTATTGGAAGACATTCGTCCCGAGATCAAGTATCATCTGGGCAAAGCGAATGTGGTGGCTGATGGACTTAGCAGGAAGAGTAGTTTATCAAGTTTGATCACTACTCGAAGTGAGTTGGCAGCAGAGATCGATCAGGCAGGTATCGAGGTGGTGCTGCAAGTTTAGGGGCATCTTTGGCTCAGTTGAGGCTACAGCCGTCCTTGAGAGAGAGGATTGTGGAAGGTCAGAGATCAGATTCAGAGATTCAGAAGATGTTGCAACAGGTTTCAGAAGGCAAGCTATCGGAGTTTCGTGTCCAAGATGGAGTTCTTTGGATGGGTGAGAGGTTGTGTGTTCCAGATAATGCGGATTTGAGAGAGAGTATCTTGCAGGAAGCACACAGTACATTGTTGTCAGTTCATCCAGGAGGCACGAAGATGTACAGGGACATCAAACAGTATTTTTGGTGGTCTGGTATGAAGAGGGATGTAGCAGATTTTGTGGCAAGGTGTCTGACTTGTCAGCAGATCAAAGCAGAAAATCAGAGACCTGGAAGTTTGTTACAGCTGTTGCCCATTCCGGAGTGGAAGTGGGAGAATATCGGTATCGATTTCATCACAGGTTTGCCGAGGAGTTCGAAGGGCAATGACTCGATTTGGGTTATTGTGGACCGTTTGACTAAGTCGGCTCACTTTCTAACCATGAAGATTACTTGGTCGATGGAGAAATTGGCGGAGTTGTACATTGGTGAAATTGTGAAACTTCATGGAGTTCCTATGTCGATTGTATCCGACAGAGATGCAAGGTTTACTTCAAGGTTTTGGAAGAGCCTACAAGCAGCTTTAGGTACCAGAAGTGATTTCAGTACAGCTTTTCATCCACAGACCGATGGTCAGACTGAGAGGGTGAATCGAGTGCTGGAAGATATGCTGAGGGCTTGTGTCATGGATTTTGGTGGTAGTTGGGAGAGATAATTGGCATTGGTTGAGTTTGCTTACAATAACAGTTACCATGCGAGTATTGGGATGGCACCGTATGAGGCTTTGTACGGGCAGAGGTGCAGGACACCTGATTGTTGGTATGAGGTTGGCGAGAGGCAGATGTATGGTCCTGAGATCGTTCAGCAGACGTCGGAGCAGATTGAGCTGATTCGCAAGAGGATGGTCGAGGCTCAGAGTCGGCAAAAGAGTGATGCTGATACTCGACGAAGAGACTTGGAGTTTGAAGTTGGGGATGCAGTTTTCCTCAAGGTTTCTCCGACCAAAGGAGTGATCGGGTTTGGTAAGGGAGGCAAGTTGGCGCCAAGGTATATTGGGCTATACAGGATCGTGGAGCGGATTGGCAAGACAGCATATAGATTGAAGCTTCCAGAGGAGTTGGCACAAGTGCATGATGTATTCCATATGTCATTGTTGAGGAAGTATGTGCTAGATCAGAATCATCAGTTGGTAGAGATTCCTGAGGGTCTACAGGTGAACTTGAGTTACAAGGAACAGCCTGTTGAGATCGTTGACTGTAGAGAGAAAGTTCTTAGGAACAAGGTGATACCTATGGTCAAGGTGTTGTGGAGGAATCAGGCAATTCGGGGAGGCTACTTGGGAGCCAGAGGATCGCATGCAGAAGAACTTTCCTGAACTTTTTGTATGAGTGTATTTCTATTATGTGATTGTAATTCTTTGAATGATAGTACTTTGATTTGAGTTGTATTTTTTCCATTTTGATTGAGTTGTCATATGCAATTGTTTGAACTATGTTTCCATTATGAGATGTTGATTTCTTTGTTGATATATTGTTTGGACTCATTAGTGGTAGTTCTGAGGACAGAACTCTTCTAAGGAGGGAGTGATGTAGAACCCCGTATTTTCAAATATTATTTTATATTTGAAAAATGAATTTAAATTGATTTTTGGAGATTTAATGAATATTTTCACAAAAATTTATCTTTTGTACACGTGCAAAACACGTGCAAATACTTTTTGAGAAGTTGAAAATTTTAGTTTTCTTCATGAAAAATCATTATTTAATATTTGAGATTTAATTAGTATTTTTCCAGATTTTTCTGAAATTAATTGGAACTATTTGCAATTTTTGAGAAAAGAAGGACCTTTTTGCAAAATTGACATTTTTAGGGGTTAAAGTGCAAAATGTATATTCTGGATGTTTTGAACAGTATTGATTGAGATTTAGAATTTATATTTTCTTTTAAATCCAAATTTAAATGAATTTTGATTGAATTTCCAAGGATAGAACTATATATGTAAGTTGTGTTTTAGAAGGGTTTATTTTGCAAAAGTGTGGGTAAAACCCTAAACCTAATCCCGGATATTTAAAGGATTTTTTCTCCAGCCGTCATTGTTGATAATATACAGAATTTTGGAGATTTATTTTGGTGGAGAAAGGAGTTTTTGGATCTAGCAAAAGGAAGACTTTTTCGTGGACTTTTCTCAATTCAAGGTGAGTGATATAAAAATTATTTTGTTGTTTGATTCATGTGAGTGACTTTGTTTTGTTGTTTGATTTTGTGAGTAGTATGAAATTGTTTTGTTTTGTCTTGTTGAATGAATGATATGGACCTTGTATGGTGATTGGATTGATGTGATCGATTATTATGATCGTTGTTGACATGAATATTATTTAGTGTTTTACATGAGAACAATGCAAAGATTGTGGTTGTACCATGTTGTGAAATCTAAGAATGATTAGTAGATCCTTGTTTATGTAATTGTATTACTAAAGACAAGATTAAGATTTGAGAATGGTTAGAATTGGATGATGAACATCTGGACATTAGATTTATAAATCAGATTTTGATTTAGATTTGTGAAAGAAATTAGTCTTGAGAAACCCTAATGAAAGAACTAGTGATTTAGAACATGAGAACTTGAGTTTTGACATATTTGAAATTTTGAGTAATATAACCATGGTGAAGTTTTGCTGAGATTTATCATTTTTCTTGAATACGGACCATTATCATAAACATTGAATCCTTAGAAAACCTCAGTTTTGATTTTGTAATCAGACCTAAATTTTGAAAAACTGTAGGCCGACAGTCGACTGGCCTACTGTACAGTCGACTGGTACCAGCCTGATACTGTACTTTTAGAACCTTTGAAAAAGTCATTCTGGACAGTCGACTTAGCTCGTAGGCAGTCGACTGGTTCACTGAGGAATTTATTTTTTGTAAAATTATTGGTCCTTTCTGGACAGTCGACCTAGGACTCCTTTCAGTCGACTTACATACTTAGAATATATTTTGAGAAATTATTGGAATTTACTTCTGGTAAGTCGTCCGATCCTCTTATAAGTCGACTTATATGACTTAGTTTATTTTTGTAAAATTTTGGATATTTGTCCTCTGGGCAGTCGACTTACTACGGTATAAGTCGACTGGTACTGAAGGATCTTTGTAAACTTGAGTGTTCCTTGAGTGTTTGGTTCCCAGACAATTCAGTCTATTCTAAGATATTCAGTTAAGTATTTGATTTAAGACTTTCAGTTGAGCCACTTTGTTTAGTGGGACTTTGGTTTAGACTTTTGAGTTTGAGTCTCTAGAGGTGTGTGACCCTAGTATACCGGTGTTGAGTTATTTGTTGAGGCCAGTGGAGGCATTTCAGTTATTTAGTTTTGAATTTAGGCCGGTAGGGTATACCACTCTAGGAGATTCGTTAAGTAATTAAATAACTCAAAATGATAAGGACAGGCACTAGTGGTGATATGATGAACGGGAACATGAGTCAAGAACCTCAGTATGGCTTTCGGTGTGGGATTTAATCTCTGGAATTATCACAGTAAATTATTAGTGGTGTGGGATATATCTCCGGAATTATCACAGTCTTGTGGTGTGGGACAATCTCCGGAATTATCATGGTAACTACTTGTGGTGTGGGATTGATCTCCGGAATTATCGGAGTCGAGGTGAAGCTCATGTGGTAATCGTGTGGTGATGTGTCAATGTTTCGGTGTGGGATGATCTCCGGAATTATTCAAGTAGAACATCTTGGGTGTGGGATCCATCTCCGGAATTATCGGGCATGATACACTATCCATGGTTTATCTTTATCTTGTAGTAGTCATCGTGTTAGGATTAGTTGCATAGCGGGGGATTGAACCCTATGAAGTGGAGACGTTAAGGGCTTGCACCGAACCTATGTAGAATGGGATGCATAGACTTCGACAAGTACGCATTAGAGAGTCTGCATCTAGAGTATTTGTTTCTTGGCTTGGTTTTATGCACTTGGTTTTCCTGTTTCCTACACCTGACACTTAGTTTAGCTCCACTTGATGTTTTTATGTTATCTGTCATTTCGTACTTCCCATATTCTTATTTAGTACCTGTTGTTTGAGAATTTATGAGGTATGATCTTTATGTTGTATGTTTGTTTTTATATCTCTCACACCATTTATGGCTGACCCCGTTAGTTTTGGGGGTTAGGGATCATCTCTAGCCTCACATGTTGCAGGTTGTTGCTTAGAGTTGGAGATTGGATGCTTAAGTTAATTTGAGAAAAAGTGATTTAATAAGAGTTTTGTGTAAAATTGTAATAGCAAATTGGAGATAGTTTTGTGATGTAAATAAAAAGAAAATTTGTAGTTGAGATTTTTGAATTCCGCTGTGCTATGTAAGAGTTTGATGTAATAAAAGTTGAAAATTTTAGTGGTGTTGGTTGTGTTTAATATTATATTGAAGTGGATCGCTGGGAATGTGCCACGTATTTTCTAAGATATCTTATTAGAAATTCGGGGTGCTACACATAATGCCTTAACAACCAGTAACATGCAACAAGAGTACTAAAGAAGGGGATATAATAGGAACCTTAACATCGATCGATTCAGCAAAGAAAATTACCTGGAGTCGGCTAGCGTGGGAGATAGTGGGGAGGAGAAGAAGTCGTTCCGGAACTGTCACGGCGTGGTGGGGCTTCGGGGGGTGGGGAGGAGAAGAGGGTGTTGGGTGACGGCGGGTCTGGCTTCGGGGGGCGGGGAGGAGAAGAGGGCGTTGGCGACAGTGGGTCAAGCTTCGGGGGGCGGGGAGGAGAAGTGGCTTGGTGCGACGGCAGGTCGAGGCTTCGGGAGGCACAGAGGAGAGGAGTTGGGAATCGTGAAATAGGGTTTTTTTATTTGGAACGGGGGAGAATTAAGTTTTAAGAGTTTTGATGGATTTTTTATTTGGAATTTTCTTTTTTGCCCCCTATCTTTTCTGTTTATTTAGAGATATAATTGTGTTTCTAAAATGTCATAAATATTACAGCATTTTAAAAATGCTATCATAAGTAAGATTAAATTTCAAAAATGTCTTTGATTAAATTTCAAAATTAATCAAAGACAGCATTTGCTTCATAAATACTATTATTGATTACTTTCAATAGCATTAACACTTAAATTCTATAATAAATCCGCTGTAGAAAGGCCTATATGTTGTAGTGTTGGTCTTGTAATAATTCTTTGTGTACATTTTAAATGTGTCGTTTAATTGTACATGTTCCCTCACCCTTCTTTCTTTTGTAACTCTGGTCACAAGTTTTACAAATCTAATTCCTACACCCGGATTATCCTGATCGGAGATATAGTCATAATATTTATGCCAATCACTTGTTTCTCCCCTAGTTTTTCTACTACTAGTGGGTTCGGTTTGTTGTGTTTGTGTGTCAACATCATGCATTTCTTCTTCTATTTCATGTGTATGGATATCGTGAGTTCCTACTATAGGATTTGGTATAAATTTGGGCTCTACATGTGGGACTATTTGAGGCCGACATAAAGTACCGGTAGAATCTTGTCCACTTTGACTATGGCTGCTACCTCGTGATCTAGACATGGTAATAGTGTATGTGAAAAAAAATAATTTCTAGTCTTTTAATAGTGTATGTGAAATAATACAAAATAATATAGGAGGTATAGGTTACAAAATAAAATCTAAAAATAATAGGAGGGTTGAGAGAGAAAAGCGAAAAACCAACAAACAAATATGATACAAAAAATAAGAACTACAACAAAAAACAAGATAATAGGAGTGTTGTGAAATTTTGATACCGTGCTGCGTGGATAATCGTATATATAAATGAAAGAGAAAATAAAAGTAGAAGTAGACGTAGTCGATTGAGAAATGTAGTAGACGTAGTCATGAAGTTCGGTAGTCGATGAAAGAGAGGGAGAGAGAGAGAGAGAGAGAGAGAGAGAGAGAGAGAGAGAGAGAGAGAGCGAGCTTCTTTGTTGGAGGAGTTCAAGTAGACGTAGTTAAGAGTTGAATCAACACAATTTGATACGATCGAATTTTTCACTTCTTTGTTGAAAAAACTTAATTGAATTAATATTGAATTGAGTAGTAGTAGCAGAGAGAGTAAGGTGTGGAAATTTTTAAATTGAATTAAGGGGTATTTATAGGGAAAAACTAAAACAAAAATACAGAAAAATACAAAAAAAGCCCAAAATAGAGTCAATGGCTCTATTTCAGACCGTTCAACCCGTGGGTGGAACGTTCGAGTCCAAACCTACAGATCGAGTACGCGGGTTTCAGGTGGGTTTGACGTGGTCAACGGGATCACAGGCTGGGTCGAGCGGGTTGGGTTTGCGAAATTTGCGACTTGGGATTTGGGTCAAATAGGTCCAAATCCGCAGGTCGAGTATGCGTGTTTCGGGCGGGTTTGACTTGGTCAACGGGATCACGGGCCGAGTCAAGCGAGTTGGGTTTGCGAAATTTGCGACCCGGGTCGACCACGGGTTCGACCCGAACCCGAACCGCCTAATTGCCGGCCAAATTCGAGTGATCGGGTCGCGGGCGGGTCGCGGGTCAACCCGGTCCAATTGCCATCACTACCCACACATCCCCTCTAAAAAATTTGTAGAAGGCTTGGTGCATTGCTTCAGTCATACCCACCTCTTCCTCTGACTTTTGCTTTACCACAGGCTCACCATTTTGAACTTTTTGTCGTAGTAGGCCACTTTTTGAACAAATTTGTGATTATGGGCCTGTTTCGAAACTATTAGTGCTCATGGGCTACTTGGTACCACGTTAGCAGCGGCCGCTATTCTCATTACCGGCCTGTTCCATTTAGAAGTCGCTAATGGGAATAGAGGCCTCTATTTTAACAAAAAATAAAATTTTTTGTTTACTGTCGCTATTCCTATTAGCGACCAAAGCATATATAAAGTCGCTAATGGGATTAACGACCTTCAATGAACTGTGTTCCAACACTTAGTAAAATCTAGAGAATTTTTGCTCTCTGAAAAATGATAATCAATTTATTTTTGAAACTGAGGTTGCTATTCGGAATAGTGATCTTAGTTGTACAAAGGTCGCTATCTGGAATAGAGGTCGTTATTGTACTAAGGTCGTTATTCCGAATAGAGGCCTTAGTTGTGTGACTATTTGTAAATGTTACAAAGAACAAGGTGATTGAGTTTGCTACTGAGCTCGCTACTGCAAATAGCGACCAAAGTATATTCCCAATAGCGACCTTAGTTTGATAATTATTTTGCAAATCTTACAGAGATTAAGGAGATTTAGTTTTCTACTGAGGTCACTATTTGGACTAGCAACCTTAGTTTTAATTTTTTTCCCCAAGAGAGCAAAAGTTCTCTAAAAATTGCTAAGTGTCTCAATACATTTATTTGATATCGCTAATCTCATCAGTGACCTCATATATACTTCGGTCGCTAGTGGGAATAGCGACAACAAACAAAAAATTTCAAATATTTTAAAACATAGGCCGCTATTCCCATTAGCGACTTTAAAGTGAAGATGCCGCAAAAGAGAATAGCGACCACTACTGATGTGGCACCAAATAGCCCACGAATGCTAATAGTTTTGAAACTAGTCCAGAATCGCAAATATCTTTAAAAAGTGGCGTAGTATGGCAAAAAAGTCCTCCATTTTGGTGAGAAACCTTTTGTGGTCTTTTCTACACTCTTTTGTTCTCTAGTTGAGCCTCGTATTTCCTCGGCATCCCCAAAAGGAACCACCTGACTCTTTCTTTCTCTATGTTGTTTGGGAAATGTGCTAGTCTCCTTTCCTCTTTTCGAGCTTTCTCGTTCATGTGACCTCTCTGATTTGCTTCTGATTGCAGATTTCTCGTTAGGGGTGGATAACTATTATCCGAACCGACCAATCCGAACAAATCCAACCCAAACCAACCGGTTTTTAACCGAACCAATTGGGGATTTGGGTTGGTCCGGTTCTTGATTTTCAAAAACCAATTGGACCGGTTTGGTTGTTGGATGAGGCTTTCTAATAACCGATGAAACCGAATCGACCGTACCTTTATGCATATGTCCATAAAAAATATAGTTCTCCTTTAATTTCTTGAATATACAAATAGTCATTTCTCATTTTCTTGGAGATACAAACAGTCTTCTTTAGTTTTTTTAATACAAACCGAGCAGTTGTTCTACCTATGTTTTGATTCTCCATTATCATGTGTGTTATTTTGTTAAGAAAGGCTTGATTTACAGTGTGGCCCAGCTTAATAGAATCATGAAGTTGATGTAATATTTAGTAGTTACTTTAAGCAAGTCAAGAAGAAATTGTTTTCTAAATCTTTTTTTATTATGGTTATTGATGTTTCTTTTATGATAATAAACTAAGATTACAGAAGTATGCAAGTAAAAAAGCGGTTTATCTCACCCATTTAAATGTCATCATCTCAAACAATTAATGCAAATTTCATTAACAACTTGTGGTTTTATGAATCTTTATTTTAAATTCATTTCTGAATAACAAATAGCAGGTTGTTTCTTATGTTTGATTGAAGTTGATCTTTTAAATTTCAAAAAAGTTATGAATAATGTTGAAGGTGAAAAGTAACATACTAAACCGACTATCCAATCCAATCCAAACCAAGCTTAATCGGCTCAGATGGAAATCAATCCAATTAAGGTTTGGATTGGTTGCGGATGAAAAAATTAAAAACCAATCTTCTTTGTATCGGTGGTGGATGGTCCATATTAGGTCGGAAACCGACCGATGCTCACCCCTAGTTCTCGTGAAGTCCCCATGCTTTTTGCTCATCTCTAGAACGGTCCTCCACCGCTCAATCCTCCACCTGTGTCTCATCCCCACTGAACTTTTTTGTAACGGCTCTAATGCACTTGATCATCCTTCCTGTGATCATCATCGAATGGTCTAGCTTCATCTTCAACCACTGGCGGAGCCACACCAAGCTCAGGGTGAGCGGCCGCTCTCCCTGGGCTTGGGCAGCTCCTTTGTAAAAAAAATTATTTTAATTTTTTTTAAAATATAAGCCCATACAACTCACTCCCCTTGATGCCAACACTCACACACTACCCGACCCGATCCGCTCTCTCTTCTTCTGCTGCTGCTCTCTTCTTCTTCATTTTAATTTTTCTTTTCCCAATCTACTCCAAAACCTAGCTTTGGAACCCTCAATCCCTCTCTCAAATCCTCATCCCTCGGTCAAAGTCAGGTACACTTCATATTTAAGAAAATGAGAAAATTATTTGAGATTTGAGATTGTTCAAAAAAAAATTTTAAAAAAGGATTTCAGATTGTTGAGAATATGAGCAGATGCTGCGGATCTAGGTTTGAAATTTGATATTTGAGAATATGAGAAAATTTGATATTGAAGTCGCAAGTCGCAATTTCTATTGAGATTTGAGGCTGTTAAAACTTAAAACTAAGCTTGAGATTTCAAGTATTAGTATCGGATGATTTCTTATGAGATATTAGTAAAAAATTGAGTGACCATTTAGGCCATTTTTTAGGCCATTTTTTAGAACACAGTTTAAATAACTAGAAAATTGATATTCTACTATAACTGATCTCTAATTGACCAGTAGCTTATCCTTCCATTTAAGCATGACTGTTTTTTTATGAATTTGGTTTGGATCGTCATTAGGAAATAAGAATGAACCGTAACTTCCTAAGGCATGATGCAACTATAAGCTCACTACCTTAATTGAAAGACACGTTATTTGTTTAATACTAATTTAATTTTTTACAATATTCAAACAGTTATGGATAAAAAAATTTAGTTGTAATTTCGTTCTGGGTGGATGAAAATCCTGGCTCCGCCACTGTCTTCAACCACTCTGCAATTACACACCGCTTGAGACCCGTATCTCTAGTTTTCCCCATGGTCTCTTTTCTTGTTCACATTTAAACCCCACTTTAAGCTTAGTTGAACAGAGGGTTAAGAACGCCACTGACGGGAGCACAGAACCTCTTAGAAAACTGACCCTAACTGTTTGGTTGGAGGGGAATGGAGGGAAGGGGAGGGGAGAGAAGGGGTTTTTTAATATTTTTTTTGTTTGGTTCATTTTTTAGGAGGGGAGGGGAGGGAAATGGGGGGTGCAACACCCCTCCTGAGCCAATTTTGGCTCCCCTCCAAAAGTGGGGGAATTTGGAGGGAAGAGAAAGTAGGGCTAATTTTTTAAAGTGGCTGGACTAAATTGCCCTTTAAATCTAAATACTAATATAATAAAAAATCTCTCTTTCTATATTTTCTCATATGGAAATTTATTCTTTGTCTTTGTATGCACCACCCACCCTCGTCTTCCTTGAATTAATCAGTGATATATCTCTGTGTACATGTATTTTATTTTGACACAGATCGGTTATTGTATGAATTATATGTCACACGTATCGTTCACTTGAAATAAATGTCATGGACAATTAAAACGTTGTTATGTTTTGTTTTTCTTTTCTTAGCTAAAATAATATTCATTGAAGTAAACTGAAGTATCCATCTGATTTACCTTCTAAGAGCATCTGTAGTCGTTATCTATATATCGATAATATCGATATATAGCTTAAAAAGTAGCTGCAGTCGTTTGCTATATATCGATATTATCGATAAATCGCTACAGTCGATTGCTATATATGAGAGACGAAATAGCTTTATCGATAAGTCAGCGACGGTGGTCGAAGAGCCGTCCCAGACGTGCAAAATACTGTTCTAGGCGTCGGACGGCACTCGATATGCCGTCCGTTTCAAAAATTCCGTACTCAGCCTTTAATAAACTGAAGATAATTAGGGTGGATATGTAATTATTAGCTACTATTAAGTATATATAGTATAGATATGTAATTATTTAGCTATTAAGTATAGCTACTAACTGATGTTGACAGGTGCTTAGTGTCGGACGGCACTTCATGTGCCGTCCTAGACATGGGTTGACATTTTTTTTTTTTTTTTTTTCAAAACGTTTTCTTTTTTTTTAAGTGTGAGTTATTTTAAGTGTGAGTTGGAATCCGCTGCAGTTTTTTTTATTTTATTTTTTTTTTTAAACGGACGGCACTTCATGTGCCGTCCGACGATTCCGCGCCAAATTTTGCTCATTCGCCCCCTCCGACGGCACATCAAATACCGTCGCTTAATATTAAAAGATTGATTGCTATAATATAGCTTTCGACGAGTGCAGCGAAATCTAAATTTCTATTTCTATATATCGATATATGGATAATTTAAACTTTAACGACTACAGATGCTCTAACATAATGACCCATCCAAAGCAATTTCCCCACTTCTAGTATGAATTCTTCAACCAGTAACAAACTGAATAAACTGTTGTCCCCCAAAAAAAAAAAAAAAAATCTCTACTATTTTAATGGGAGAGTTGGGATTTATAACAAACAAACCCTAACTTTGTAACTATATAAACACATATAATATACGTCCAAACTATATCTAACAAATATAAATGTGCACCGCACGTGTAGTCCAAATCAAAACATTCAAATATAAACTATTTTTTTCTTATTCAATATATATTCATTTAATTTGATGACTTTTTTTTAGACGTGCATCACATGTACATTATACAATAATAATCTCTATATATAACGGGAGAGTTGGCGCTGTAATTTGTTAACATACAAACCCGTGCGTTGCACGTGCAATTCCAACTCTCCAATTAATTACAACAAAAATAAACCAACAAACAAAATTTCACTTATTTAAGCGTGCAACGCACGTGCAAAATAATTTTTCAATATTTTTTTAATACTAAGCAAACACATGCGTTGCACGTACAACTCCAATTTTACTTATCGTGCATTGCACATATAAATCATAGTTTTTTCTTCAAAATATTTTTCTCAATTATGTGCAACGCACGTTCAACTCCAAAACTATTTCTTAACACATATATCGCATGTGAAAATCCCCCGACTCTTATCAAAACGTGGTTGTATGAATTTGTGACGAAAGGTTTTACTGATCACATTATGTCATTTTGGTAAGCATTATTGTCAGAAAGTATGTTGGTCCCTCCCCTCCCCTCCTTTGAACCAAACAGAGTTTTTATTAAATCCCTCCCCTCCCTTTCCCTCCCCTCCCCTCCCCTCCCCTTCTTTGAACCAAACAGAGCCTAATTCTTGCATTTTCCCAGTTGCGAAAAAACATTGTGGCCTTATCGATTTCCTCATCCAAAGCCATTCACTAACTCTTGGAAGGAGGCCATGTTCGAGCATGAGTGGGGACAGTTAGATAGGAGAAGTCAAGCTGGTTCTTACCCCTCCCTCTTGAATTCTCCAAACTCTTTGTTCCATGTTGAAAAAATAAGAGTGAAGCCATTCCTGCAGATTGAACCCATGTTGAGAATTGTATATACTCGTTCTTCAGTTTTGCAAAGGATTGGAAAATAATCCTTGTTCACTCGCTTAACACGCCAATCCTAGTCTATGGTTCTTGGCCACCTTTTAAAGGAATTCCTCTCGGACTTCATCTTCACTTGGTTTGCCCTCCCCCAATCTTTTCCATGATGTTAAACCTCAATTTTGCTTTAGTTCAGGGGTCGGCGTCACCACCTCGTGAATTATCGCCTTCGATTGAGCATCGGCCCCCCATTTTATCTTTTTATTCCTCTCTGCATTCCTCTCTCTCTCTCTCATGTTTGTCCATCTTCTTGTTGTTACTCACCATTGTAGTAGGAGCAGCATGAACTATAGGTGACCTGCCAACCCCGCTCCCCTCTGATCTTTCCACCTCCAGACCCTTCTTTCTACGCTTGAAGTTCTCGGCGATGTGGCCCTGGCCCATGCCATGCCCTTGCAGTAGTAGCACTTCGGGTTCAGTATACTCAGCCTTCCTGTAACATCCCGTATTAAATTTTTAAATAAAAATATATATTTTTTTTACTTTTTTTCACGTGGAACGCACGTGCAATTTCATCTCATTATTTTCATTCTAAAATTTATTAAGTTGCATAAATTCCCCTTCAGTTATTTTATTGAGTTGTCTTTTTCTAAATTAGAACTCATAGGCCTAATAGATGACTCTAAGCCCACTAAAATAAATTAAATAAATAATAATGAACCAAACCCATAAGATGAAGCCCACTAAGAGAATCTAATAATTAGTTGTACATACTCTTACACATGTCATGTAACAACTAGTAGATAAACAAATATACAAATATAAAAAATGAGAAGAGCGTGCACTTGTGCACTACACGTGCACATGCATGCACAAGAAGAGGAAGCCGGCCTATAGTGGGAGAGTAGAGGAAGTGGGAGAGTGGGGTAGTGGGTGGTTACTTGGAGTGGTGAGATTAAATTCTAGCCATACATTTCCCCTATATATCCCCCCCCCCCCCTCTCTCCTCTCGCTCTCTCTCTCTCCCCTATTGTTTGTCATTTACACCAAAACTAAGAATTAAAAGAGAGAAGAAAAGAAAGAGGGTTAGAGAATTTTGTCTTGCAATTCTTGGAGGTTTGGAGTTGTTCTTGGTAGGAGGAGAAGTACTAGGAAATCGTGTTGGAGTTAGGAGCTTTTGTAGGAGTTTTTCTTCTACATTACAATCTTCATTGAGGTGGATATTTCTTGAATGCTTTCTAAATTTGTAGGAAGAAGCACGCTAGTGTGACATATGAGTAGTTGTAGAATTGTGATTAATTTGATGAATGTAGATTGCATAATGTTATTTTAATTATATCATGGCTTGTTGAAATGATGTTATGGTTCAAATGAATGGCTAGAACTAATGTTAATTAGAAACATAAAAAGAAAGTAACAGGTAGGGAATTTGTTGGAATGAAAATCTTCTAATTGATGCAAATGAGAATGTTCACATAGTAGTCAAAATAATGCAACATGTATGAAAAAGCTTTAAAATTCTATTATAGTAAAGAAATATGGAAATAGCCTCACTAGTATATATTTTTATTAGTATAAAGAATTTTATAAAGTTGTTTTAAAAAGGTACAAGATCTTATTTCAAAGTTTGGTAATATGAGTTCCTGTATGCAATTAAGAGGGAAACTTTATTATATTGTCGAAAATAAGAGTTTTACAAGTTTAAATATATGCTATTGTACAGTATTTTGGAAAGAAAATATTATGCGAAGAATTAGATTTAAATGAAACAAATTAATTGAGAAATCGAATCTTTTTAAAGAAGAGTTATAAACAAACTAGTAGAATAAAAGAATTTTAACTCTGAAATATAACAGAGAATGGGTTAGGCAATATTGATTTTCGGTGTGGGTTTAGAGCGCTGTGAATAGTGCTCTTGGTCTTGGGTTCGAGTCTTGAAGAGGCTTTGTTTTATTTTAAATTTTGATTTTTCCCAAAAACACAGAAGCCTGTATATAAGGCTTTCGAGTTTCCTTTCTTTCAGTAGCCACTATTGGGCATACTGGTCTTCGGGTGCGACCTAGGGCGTTTACTGTAGCAGGCGGGAGTCGTGGGTTCAAACCCTGGCCTGGCCCCTTTTTAATATTTTTTTGATTTTTTTTGACATATATTGAGTTTTCATGAGCATAAAAATTTGGGAAAAATTTTATTATTCCTCTAAAATATAATCTAGACTTTATAAAAAAATTCCACAATATTTGATATATATTTTGTGAGAATTAGAGATGGAATTCACAATCAACAATGGGTTGAAGAACTTAATAATTCTTATTAAAGATGTGACTCTCGTATGATTAAAGAAAGATAATGTTTGGAATACGATTAGATTCCTCTTGATGAGATTTTATAGTTATTAATATTTGATTAAGAGAATATTTGAGTTGCATACAAGGCTATAAATGATTAAATTGATAATGGAAGTTGAAGTGAGTTGCTTTATATTTTGAGATTATAAAGAAATGAATATGAAAAAGAGATTGTGAATAAAGAAATGAATTATCTTGATGAGGTTAAATGTAACCTTTGTGGTCTCAGTTAAGATGGTTGTTATTCTAGGGTGAGCGAGGCCCAGATTACCGGCAGTTGAAATTTATGAAAGTTTGAGAAGTAACCAGTATTGGGTTGACTGTCTCAGTATTGTGTTTAAGACTAGTGGGTAAGCTAAACTCTAGTTCTTAATAACCATAACTTAAACTTAAGGATAGGCACTCATTGGTGATATGACGAAATAAGTGCAAACATGAGTTATGGACTCCAGAATGATCATTGGAGAGAGACTGTCCCCAGTATTCCGGGACGATGGACGTAAAGGTCACAGAATGATCCACGGAGTGGGAACGATCTCTAGTATTCCGGGACGAGAGCGACGCTCATGGGATGGTTGTGCAATGAGGGCTCCAGACGGTCCCCAGTATTCCGGGATGATGGATGTAAAGGCCACAGAATGATCTACAGAGAGGGATTGGTCTCCAGAATTCCAAGGGTGAGAGTCAATACTTGCAAAGTATCTAAATCTTATAGTAGTTATCGTAGTAGGTAGCATGGTGAGGGATTTAACCCTATAATGTGGAGTACGTAAGTGCTTGCCCTTGGATCTATGTAGTATGGGATGCATAGAATCCGAACAAGTATGTATTAGTGTCATCCTAGCATAAACATCTGCATTAGACATTAAGTCATTGCATACACTGACATGTTTAGGTTAGTCACTCTTTTACACTTTGTTTACATTCAAGTTTGTGGTTGTTAATGTATTAAAGAATCGTTATATTATGGCAAAGTGAGGATCACCGTTTATAATATTTCGTCGATTGTAAGTAACTGACGTGCCCACAGTTTCATATGCAGAACGTGAAATTTACAAGAAGATATAAAGATGAATTTGATGCTGATGATTACTTAAATGATAAAGTTGTTACAATTGTATATTTATCATTGTTGCACTTCATTTATTTTTCACTGCGTTATTGAGGTAAAAGGACAATGTTGTAATAAAAGTTTCAAAATTCCTTGTAAAATTATACGAAGTGAAGCATAGATCCTGTTGAGCTACGAATTACCGTATTTTGGAATTTGGGGCATTACACTTCCAATGACCCCATCGCTTGTTGCTTCGAAAGACTAAAGAAACTATGAAAGGCCACTTGCCACAGTTGTAATAGTTGGGGATGAGTTCACCGTCCTCTGACCTCTTTACATGTCTTTGGTGCCATCTCCTTCTTCTTTGGGATGGGCACTCTCAATTTAGTTTTCCAGTCTTCTCCCATGTCTACAATCACTAGCTTGCTTCTTTCTTTTGCCCTCTCTTTCCGATAAAGTGATTAAATCAGACTTCGATGGGAGAGCTCTTCTTCATCGATGTAGCATAAGACAGCCCCTCCCCTCTCTCTCTCTTGCCTCTTCCGCGGTGGTGGTGAGCCTCCCCTGCCGCCAGCGATGAATACTCTCCTATTTTTGTCTTCGCTCTATCCGCATCTTTAAGTTCCACCCTCGAATCCACTTTCAGTGAGTGGTTTCCAGCACTACTCCTCCCCCACTACTTATTCACCTCAACGGATCGGACCCTCTAGTGGTTGGCACGGCCTTTGCTGCGGTCCCCGTGGCCGTACTTGTTATATCTTAAGTAGACAAATTTAATATTGTAATGAAAATTAACAAAAACAAGTTAGATTCCTACTCAAATTTAATTGCAATTACACTGTTACGCAAACAGTAAAATTCACTATCAACAAAGAAAATAAAAGGAAGATAATATATCTTCAATTCGAACCTTGATAATTGTGAATTAATATAACTGTTTCGCAAACAACGTATTTCACTATTGACAAAACACAGAAAGAAGTTAATTTTATCTTCAATTCTGACCTTGAAGATGGTGAACAGATAGACTGAGGCTTGTTTAAAAACAATGTCCTAAAGATGTTATTTCCACTACTGCAACGGTGTATACAGATGATTAGGCGGTCGTCTCCCAAGATACAACAGTCAGAACTTCGTTAACTTACACTAGAATAACGAAGACTCGGTCAAGATGGATATGATAACACTATTTTTATTAAGTTAGCATTGATACAGGGTGATAAATAACGCAGAAAAATGGGATGTCGATTTAATCAGGATCGACACGTGCGTGTTAAACCGATGCCCAATTTGGGTGTGTTCTCCCTTCGGAGAAAATCTTCGTACCCCTAAAGGCACAACCCTTAGGCTAAGTTTTTAACTTATTAACTTTGGATTATGAACACTTCCTGAGATCCTGGGACTCTGCATACACATCCTGGAGCAAAAGATGACACTTGCTCTCCTGGTGATGTTCCAAGCTGCTGACATGTCGTTGAAGATCAAGTGATGC
Source organism: Hemerocallis citrina (assembly GCA_017893485.1). Taxonomy (NCBI): domain Eukaryota; kingdom Viridiplantae; phylum Streptophyta; class Magnoliopsida; order Asparagales; family Asphodelaceae; genus Hemerocallis; species Hemerocallis citrina. The sequence continues at coordinate 270,821,519 of CM030361.1, read as the reverse complement.
CGATCGATGAACCAAGCAGGATGAAAAGAACGAACGACACCGAAATCAAAAGAATATGGGTACGAAAAGAATAAAATTATATCCAATAAGGAATCAACAAAGAGAGACGACTGCAAGAGGCAGAAGGAAACAAGAAATCAAAGAATTGAATATGAAGGGACCAAACAGGAAGACTAGTATCCAGATTGTTGGTTATCAATTATTCATGTGAGTCCTGTATTGCACATACTGTTGAGTCAAACCGGTTAAACCCAAATCTGACTAATATATCAATCAAAGCCAAACTTCCATATGTTAGTCACGTTTGACTGATATATTATCCAAACCAGGGCTCTGATCCTACTAAAAACCTTCACTACAATGGACGAAGGCTTTACCGGGATTTATTTAGGGATTCCCCGGCATTTAAAAATGCCGGTGTTTACCCTACCGGCGTTTCAATCAACGCCACACCAAATGCCGGTGTTGCGCGTGCCGGGGATTTTAGGCATCCTACCCCGGTGATTTGTATAATCGCCGGTGTACATTTACCTTTGCCCGGCGTTTTGGAAGCGCTGTTGTAGCCCAATTTAATTATTTTTAAATTATTAAAATTAGCCAACGCACCGGGGTATATTGTACTGAAAATTTGAATTCTGCTATTCAAAATGGTATATTTTTTTAAGCATATACCAGCGTTTTGGAAACGACGGTGTATGGTTTTTTAAAAACGTTCGTATCAGTTTTTTCGGTTGAAAACCTGTATATTTTTTCCTTTTTTGCAACAGAAAAAATTTGTAGTAATTTCCAGTAATTCACAATAACACAATAAAAAATATAAAAAATAGAATTCATTCTATATATATTTTCCAAGCAACCACAAACACAGCTTAAGAAGTTTATAGTTCTGCAGTCTAAAATCCAGAATCTAACGTTTCTCACACAACTATCAAGTTACATATAACTCGGTTACAAAAAAGTTCAAACAAGTTTCACCATACAAATTAATTTGAACATCAAAATAGACTTGCAATTAGTAGATTCTCTTAATCGGTACGCCTCCTTATGTCCTCGTTGCTTCCATCATGCTCACTTCGATTCTCTGGATTGGCCCGACTTGAATTAGATGGAACTCTATTTTCAAACTATAAGTCACACATTTTAAAATATTAGCAAGTAATTATACATTAAACCAATGAATTTAGAACATAAAACTTAAAGAGTATATATATAGGTTATACTAACAAATAACTGATGTGCTACACATACTAATGAATGAATTAGGAATTGGAAATAGATTACTAAAACAATGGAAACAGTGTATTAGTGTGCATGGTCCCCAAGTAGGATAATAGTGTTATGAGCTAGCTGTGTCCCTTGATTAACACTTCATCATCTTCATTAGAAGCTGATTACCTATCTTTTTAATATGGTCGAGTAATCCTTCTATTATCCTGTGATACTCAGTAGTTTAAGGACCTACACTGCAAGTTTTGGGGTTTTGATCCTTACTCATTCAGTCACGAACCCTATTGAATCTAAGGGGTTGTCTAGTAGGGTTGCAAACCTATATGGATAATAAGATTTGAATCTGATTTGGTATTTGTATTTTGACGGATAGGGAGAGAGATATTAATCTTGGTTATTCATCATTATAGCTGGAATGATAATGTCAACTACTTCAAGATTTGGGGAAGAATCATATATATAAGAGTGTTAGATATTATTTTAGTCTCATATTAGTTGTAAAGTTGTTTTGATATTTGTTCTCCTCCTATATAAAGGTGGTATTGTACTTGGTTGAACTCAATTCAATATTCAATATTGTTTTTATCTCTCTGATTTATCTTAACATGGTATCAGAGCCAATTATCCAAATTTTCCCTTCTTAAATTTTCTCTACAAAAATTTTCAAATCCCAACAGCCAAGTTATACAAATTTCTTCCCAAAACCCTAGATCTCAAAAAATAATAATAATAATAAAATAAAAAATCTTCCAAATCTTCGTCTTCTTCAGCACGCGCCCCTCTCATCTCCGGCGTCCCCGCCCTCAACCTTCCTCATCTGTTCGTCAACACCAGCACCAGATCGGCACCCACCAGATCTCGTCGTCAACCCCAGTAGCTCCTCCTCCACACCTGTCGACGCCAGCAGCCAGAACCCCAAAAACCCAAACGTCTCCTTCTCTGTCCTCGACCAATCTGGCGTCGCGCCACCTCCCTGCAGTGCCGCCCACCGTCTCCTCTTCCGCTCCTGTCGACACCAGCGGCCAGAATCCCAGAGCTCCCCCCCCCTCTGCCGCCACTCTCACTGAAACCCTAACCCTAAGTTTGGGTTTGGTTTGTTAAGTTTTTTTTTGGATCCATCCATCTTTTTTTTGTTTTTTGCTTTACTGTTTAAAAAAAATAAAAAATATTCAAAAAAAAACAATTATATATATATATATATATATATATATATATATATATATATATATATATATATATATATATATATATATATATATATATATATATATATATATACTACTACTACTACTACTTGATGGCATCTCAGTCTCTCCCACATATTTTCGCCTCCACTGACTTCCCCGATGTAACAGCCTCTCGTTCCTCCTCCAGATTCAACAAGCAGCAGCACCACTTTCAGTCTTCCTCCGGCCTCCTACCTTCTCCTTACATCATTCATCACCCTACTCCACCTCTATTTCCGCCACCGGTAGCACCGTCCTACCCCCTACCCCGATCCAGGCACCAACAGCATCTCCCTCCACATTGTACTCTCAGTCACACCAGCGCTCGTCTTGTTTCTCCTCGCAGTGCTTCTTTCCTCAGATCCTTGGCCATGCCCGTCACTCTGGCCTTGCCGTCTCCTGCTGATTTGGCTAATACTCAGCAATGCCTCACTCAGCTGGAACTACAGCTCATGGGTCAGTCTATCAATGCTAGCTCCTCTGTTTCTGCACTTTTTGCCACTCCCAGTATGAATTCGTTCTGGATTTTAGATTCTGGTGCATCACATCATCTCACTAGTAATCAGACACTATTCACCACCTGCACAACACTTTCCTCTCACTCTCCATCTCTACACATAGCTGATGGCTCACCACTTCTTATTACACACTCAGGGACAATTAACTCTCCAACTTTCACATTACCATATGTTCTCTATGCTCCTCATTTATCAATAAACCTTATTTCTATTAGTGCGTTGTGCGATAGTGGTCTTGTCGTTACTTTTGACTCTTTAGGTTGTTCTATTACTGATTCCTCCACCTGGTGAGGAGTTTGGGCATGCTAATCGTCATGGTCGTCTATATTATCTAGATTTTCTTCGTGCACATCACTCTCCTTTTAGTTTTGTCGGTATTAATTCCTCTGATGCTGATCTGTGGCACAGATATTTAGGTCATATTAGCGCATCACGACTCCAAACTATAGCTCATAGTGGTGCCCTTGGTTCTCTCACTTTTAAACATTTATCTGATTGTCAGGGTAGTTATTTGGCCAAACACATTGTCCTACTCTTTAGTCACAAAAGAACTTCTGAAACCACTCACCCTTTTCAACTTGTTCATTCCGACATATGGGGACCCTCTCCCATACCCTCGTGGAAAGGCTATCTCTATTATGTTGCCTTCATCGATGACTTCACTAGACATACATGGGTTTTTTTTATGCGTCAGCGATCTGAGATAACTGATATTTTCCGGTTCTTTACAACTATGATTCACACTCAGTTCGGTGTGCGCATTAAGAATTTTCGATCGGACGGTGCACGTGAGTACACTTTCACCACTATGAGATCAATCCTTCAGTCTCACAGCACCCTGTTTTAGCAATCAAGCCCTCACACACATGAGCAAAATGGTGTAGCTGAACGCAAGCATCGTCGTATCCTTGAGACGGCTCGCGCTCTTTTACTCTCCTCTTCTGCTCCTTGTTCTTTCTGGGCTGAAGCTATCATGACCTCTGTTAGTCTCATTAACATTACTCCCTCGTCTGCCCTAGCTGGTACGACGCCTTACGAGGCTCTTTATCTACCTCCCGACTACAGTATGCTCTGTACCTTTGGATGCACCTGTTACGTCCTTTTCCCTCCTACTGAGCGCACGAAGCTCTCTGCTCGTGCTGCTAAGTGCGTTCACCTAGGTCTCAGTCCTGAACACAAAGGTTATCGTTGTTTTGATCCATAAGCGGGTCGTGTCCGCATTTCTCGACATATATCCTTTCTGGAAGACTCCCCTTACTACCTGACCCCCCCCTGAGGATACTAGATTTCTCGATTCCCCAGTTGTTGCTAGCCCCCCGATTTTATCTTCCCGCATTCCTTTTGATCCCACTCCTCTAGGCTCCATTCACATCTCCTGCAGTGCTTACACCTGTTGTTCCCCCTACCGAAACTCCACCTACATCCCCACAGCAGCCAGCACCCATCCCATCTACTTCCCCACCGACACATGCACCTACTCCACCGTCCTCACCCCCACACCCTGTCAGTCCCCACCTCTTCGTCAATCTATCCGTTCCACTTCTTGTATTCCTCTGGCACGTTATACACCTGATGCCACTAGTCCTTCTGACCAGTTTGGTTTTGCCACCCTAGCTTCCTACTCACCACAGTTTCATGCATATCTCACTGCTATACACTCTACACGTGAGCTCAGAACCTATCAAGATGCAATTCAATATCCTGAATGGAGGAAAGCTATTGCAGAGGAATTCAGTACATTTAATCGGACTAGCACTTGGGATGTTGTTCCTCTACCAGAGGGCGTTCAGCCTATTAGCTGCAAGTGGATCTTCAAGGTCAAATATCAACCTGATGGATCTATTGAGCGGCAAAAGAACCGTCTAGTAGCCCGAGGGTTTACTCAGGAGCATGGCATTGACTATGATGAGACCTTTGCTCTCGTTGCACAGATGACTACTATTCGCACCCTTCTTGCTGTTGTAGCCATCCGCCAATGGCCGTTATACCAGATGGACGTGAAGAATGCTTTTCTTCATTGTACCTTATCTGAGGTTGTTTATATGGATCCTCCTTCTGGCCTCCCTACTCCTCCTCGTCATATTTGCCGGCTGCATCGGGCTATATATGGTTTGCAACAGGCCCCTCGAGCTTGGTTTGAGTGTTTTCGCCTTATCATCACAAAGGCTGATTTTAGTCAGAGTTCTCAGGACCATTCTATATTTATGCGGTCATCACCGCAGGGAAGGGTAATTCTACTACTCTATGTTGACGATATGATCATTACTGGGGATGACTCTGCGGGCATTACTTCCACCCCGAAATACCTTCATCAGTAGTTCCATATGAAAGACCTTGGCAGACTACGTTATTTTCTGGGCCTAGAGATTGCTCATGGATCTCGTGGGATACTCATTTCCCAATAGAAATACACATCAGATATTATCTCCACTGCATGCCTTTCTGACAGTAGATCAGCCGATACACCCTTAGAGCTTCATGTGAAGCTTCGTCCCACTGATGGTGAGCTCCTTCCTGAACCCACTAGATACAGACAGATTGTTGGACAACTTATCTACTTATGCATGACCAGATCCGATATTGCTCACACAGTCAGTGTTGTCAGTCAGTTTGTTTCTGCTCCTACATTAGTTCACTACAGTGCTCTTCTTCGGATTCTCAAATATCTTCGGGGCACTATTACTCGCTCATTATTTATGCCTGTTACATCCAAACTAGAGTTGAGTGCATATTCTGATTCAGATTTGGCAGGAGATCCTACTACCAGACGGGCTACCACCGGTTTCTGTCTATTCCTTGGTGATTCGTTGATCTCATGACGAAGTAAGAAACAGGTAGTTGTTGCATGTTCTTCGACTGAAGCTGAGTACAGAGCAATGACAGCTACTACTAGAAAGATTGTTCATGTTTGTTGGTTGTTATCAGATATGGGTGTCACTGTTACAGGAGCTACTCCTCTTCAATGTGATAACCGGAGTGCATTGCACATTGCAAGAAACCCGGTCTTTCATGAGTGAACGAAGCATATAGAGATTGAATGCCATTATATTCGTGAGCGCTTTGAGGCAGGGACCATTTCTCTCTATTCTGTTACATCTTCTCAGCAGACTGCAGACTTCTTTACCAAATCTCATACTGTTCAGAGATTTAGATACTTAGTAGGCAAACTCACATTGTCTGACCCATCATGAGTTTGAGTGGGGGTGTTAGATATTATTTTAGTTCCATATTGGTTGTAAAGTTGTTTTGATATTTGTTCTTCTCCTATATATAGGTGATATTGTACTTGGTTGAACTCAATTCAATATTCAGTATTGTTTTCATCTCTCTGATTTATCTTAACAAAGAGATTGTGATCTTTTTTACACGATCGACTACTTACATGAAATGAACCTAAGCTTTTCCAGTCTTAATCTATGCATGTGAGCAGGCTTAATTAGCTAGATACTTACAGATATGTTAAGGTGAATCTTATGACACTCCAAATCCAGTTTAAGATATGGTAGATATCATGAACTATATATATCAAGCTAGCTAATCATGCAAAATCAGTGATAATCAAGGTTTAATTAGGGGCCACAAGTAAGGGAAGATATATATATATAGTGCCAGCATTTGCCACCAAAATATGAATCTCTACACATACTAAAGTATGTGCATGTACAAAAAATTTTGCAACTCCGGACAATATTTAGTGACAGAGAGTCAGGGCACATTTTGGCAGTGCTACTTCACCCATGAGCTTTCTTATCACTTGATTACCGCAACAAATTAGAGTAAAAAGATAACATGAAACAGAGAAATAACAGTTCAAGAAGATGTAGTAGAGCGACATTCATCTCAAAGCAAGCGCTCTTTACAATCAGCTCTCTACAATTTGAGAAGATTACGTAGATACTTATCTCAAAGTCGGTCATTTCACAATATACAAACTGTCTTTTGGATAGCACGAAGGGGCACTTAGAGGATAGACAAATATTCTAGAGTATGTGGAAAAGCGCAAGTGTTTATCCAGAATGTTATTTAATTAACAAATACAACTAAAATAAAAACAATCACCCACATGTCAACCAAGTAAGTGATCAGATGACAATTAACTAATGTCACTAAATGTATGTGCATGTACAAAATGTGCCCTGACTCTTTGGCATCTGATACTCTACTACTTAGTCTATTGCAAAATAGAGTATCAGTCTATGCAAAATAGAGTAACAGTCTATTGCAAAAAAGAATATCAGTCTATTTGCAACATTTGCAACATTTGCAAAATAGAACATGTATTCAATAGTTCATCTTCCATGTTTGATCATCAGTAATTTTGTTCTTGTTTCTTAATCAATATGGAAAAATATCATTCCTCCTAAACTATATCAATTGTTAACACAGATGAAAATGTACAGGATTACTAACTCTATAAACATATCATATCGGTTCTAAGTTACAATACTAATCTATGTCGGAGTCGGTTCTAAGTTACAATACTAACCTGTGTCGGAGTCGCTCGCTGCTTCGAGATTTTGGTGCCTTAACAACTCTGACATCTGCAAATGCCTTTTTAAGCTCTGACAACTCTGACCTTATGGAGCGCATCTCCTCATCTCTCGGATCCTCAGCACTAGATGCACGAGCCTCGAAGATTTGAGTCGGCGAACTCCACTTCTTTCCCATAGACTTATTCAACCATTTTTTATCAAGACTGTCGGGGTATTCAAATTTTTGCTGTATAATATGTTTGATTAACAAATATATAGTATTAGGAATGAGTGTTGTACAATATATAGGATTAACAAATTTATTATGTGAAAGACTAAATGAATGATATGAGGAAGAATAAAATAAAATGTAATCATAATATTTGAATTGCTCGTAATATTGCATCCTTATTGAGTTTACAGAGGATGATAACTATTTCGTTGTGTTCTTATTTCTTATTTTAATTTCTGTAATTGGTTCTTCTGTTAGATAACTCAGCATGTTGTTCACTTTCTAAGAAAAGTCACACTCAGGGTGTTGTTTTCAACTCGCAAAATTTTGCCAATTTTTTTACCACAGAAATGTATTTCTATCTAAAATAATTGACTTATATGTCTATAATCACATAATGATAAAAGGCAGATGATAAAAGGTGTTAATACTCTTGCAGAAATCTAGTCATTTGATAAAATAATTTGAGAGCTTTCAATGGACCACTAAATGTTATACTGATGATGAATCTTATATCTTTAAATATGCTCCCTGTTACGCTATTTATACATATACATTTCAGGAACTCAGAGTATAGCTAGAAAATGCACTTATTTGAGATAGGTGTTAGCACAGATTAAGGAAATTCTTTGAATATATTGGAAGAATAAATATAGTCAATAATTGATGACAAGGGAGAGTTATCGACATTTTCATAAAGCACGATAAATGCATAAATAAATCAAAACTATGCTCACCTTTATCCATGATAAAAAACAGGTAAGAGCCAAAGTATGAGTCAATTTATTAGCTAGTGTACAGGAACTTCAGTTACAACAGATAGAATTTTATTTCAAATTTGATAAAAGTGACATGATGGGGAAAAAAGCTTTTGATAGAAATTAAAAAATAATTAGAGAAATGAGTATTACACTATCCTTTGATATCCTAAAGTGATGCTCTACCGTAACAAAAACTAATTTTCATTTGACATCATCAGTAAAATTTAGTTCATCCACATATAAATTTCATACAACCAGTATAAGACTCCAATTCAGAAAAGAAACAATACACTAAAACATGAAAGTAAACATGCTTAGCTTAGCTTTATACTTCAACTATAAATTAGTTCCTCATGATTCCATAATTCCTAAACATGAAATGCAACTAATATTAGAACTCCTACATACCCTTTATATATAAATCAGAAAAGAAACAAAAGATAACAACAAAACCTAATTAAACTACAAACCCTAATTAACAAATCCACAAATTTAGCAAACCCTAATCAGTCAAAATTCCCCCAAAGATTCCATATTTCCTTATTATTCATTCACACAATCCCAATTGCAAATAATTTAATTCATAAATACAACATTTATCAAAAGTTATAAATAATTATACTACCTAAAGGCGGGAGTTGATGACGGCGGGAGTGAAACGTAGTTGACGACGACGGGAGCACGGTGGAGGAGACGACGGCGTAGGTTCGATGGCGCGCGAGAAAGCACTCCGTTGGAGGGAGGGAGCGAGAGAGAGAAATTACTCAGTTGTAAAAAGAATAAGGGAAAATGGGGATTGGGGGCGGCGGGGTAAAAAAACCCCCACAATACTCACCGGCGTGTATTTAATCAACGCCAGTGTATAACATAATACCCCGGCGTTTATTAAAAGCGCCGGTGTAAGCTAACGGTTTATATCCCCACACGATATAACATAATCGTACCTCGGCATTTTACAAAAATGCCGGGGTATAAATGCCGGTATAGTGGGTTTATTTTGTAGTGCGTGTCACGCCCCGCGAACGAAAAATACGGAATACAAGCACATGACATTGGCCCAGCGAATGACTAATGTCACCCATAAGCTGTTTATCCGATCAACTCAACAATATAATCAATACAGAACAATTGTGCACGCAATAAAAATAATCTCATAAACAATAATATTTGGAATGAAGCAATATAAAATATCCAAATACAATAAACTAATGTCTGGAAACAATAATAAAATTCGGGTCATAAGCCAAATACAATAATAATCCAATCACAAATAGATAATAAGTCTCTAAACATTAAGTTTGATAAAACACTAAGCAATTAAAAGCATTAAAATCTTCAGAATCTCTATTCTCCAATTCCAACAGGAAATTCTCCTTCATTACCTATGAACACTTCATCTAAAAAAGAGGAAAAAAATTATCCTTAGAGCAAGTCGTGGACAGTAAGTAGAGAAAACAAAGAACAATGGAATAACGATATAACAATGAATTCAATGTTACAATAGGAATCAATAACATAGGACAATAAACAATAATCATTATCATGGTAGTCAATGCAATGGTTATATACAATGGTTCAATATTCGATAACAATATTCAATGTTCAATATCAATAACACTTAGCCAAGATTCGATATCGATAGGAACAATGATGAATAATATGCAATGTCGATGTGGCATCAATTCTTAAGTCTATTAATCATTTTATTCCTAACTAATGTAGCACTTCATGCATCCAATTTATTTACCACAGGGTTGCTACATACAAACAAGTTACGTTTAGACTTAGTGGTAGATTTTATAGATCATGTACTAGGCACGACAATAATGTTCCATCCATAACAATAATTTATCCATAAGATGCTACAAGATCACAAGATCACAAGATCATCAGAACACAAGATCACAAGATAATGATATAGGGAACCACGAGCCCCTTATCGAGTACAGTCCATATATTGTCCACTACTAGAGTCAACCCTTAAATCCCAGTTTGTTAATTATTTTATCAATGCAACAATACAATATCAATCTAGAGACATTTAGACGAACAATAGTAACAATAAGGAAACAATAAGATGATTGCTTAGATAGGAAAATTAGGATGATGACAATAAGACATTAAAATCATGCAATGCAACATACACACTTTAATTCACGCAATACAACGATATAGGAGTAATTAAATTAAGAAAAACTGGAAAATTCAATTCTGGACATTAAACACAGCAGTAGTAAAATGATCATAACTTTTGCTACACAACTCGGAATTCAGAAATTCAAGATGTTCTGAAAACTAGAAAGATAAGGCTCCAACTCTTATTCAGAAAGTTATTTATTTTAAGATCATTTACTAGGTCAGAAATAGCAGGAAAAATACAGCAAGAAAGCAACATACGGGGTTTTGGGTATTTTTCATAAAATAAATTAATTAAACATGATGGGTTTCAATTCTAATAGTCGATAAATTTCATAATCAGCATGAAAGGTGTAATATCATGACAAATACAATTTAAGAAAAAAAAAACATACACAGTTCTAACAACATCCAACATCAATCGATCAATCAACATACAACCTGGCAATTATCTCACCAATAATTAATTGTGTTATGACTATGTGATTAACTCTACTATCAATTCTACATGAATGCATTAAAAATTCAATCTTTAGAGTCGAAAGTGGCACGATGACAAGAATATTGGGGTTATCTCGTGTAAACCCTCAATAGACCCAACGAAAGATAGTTAATACGATGATATGATAACGAATAGGATCTACTTGCAAGAACTTCAATAAAACTTAAATTTGATACGATGTACAATTCAAGAGGAAAGTGACTTGCCTTATTGAAGGTTAATTTGAATACCAAGAATAACGGGATGAGAATCTCGAAGCAACGAACACAAATCCGCAACACGAACCCACAAATATATGTGCACTCTATGTGCAAAAGAGAATCAACACAAGGCCACAATAGCAAGGAGCAAACACAGCAAGAGCAAGGGGTTCAGGTCGCTGGCGGTGAGTGGGGGCGGGGCTGTCGATGGGAGGTCGACGGCGATGGCTGGCGGCGTCGAGGCTATGTCGATCAAGATTAGGAGAAGCAAAAGTGGGCATCGGGGTTCGATGGGGTTTGTCGATTGGGCAGCGACTGGAGGAGGAAGGCGGTCGGGGGTTGATCGGGGTGGGGGGTTCGATCGGAGGGTGGTCGACGAGGAGTTCGCCTGAGGTGATGGCCAGGGAAGAAGGAGTTGGGCGGGAAAGCTTGGAGGTCGGGGAAAGAGAATTTCACCAGGACAGAGAAAGAGGGGTGAGTGGAGAGAGAAATTGTGACGACTACAATTTTTCTTTTTGGTTTTTAGGGTTTGTAATAGGATTGTATTTATAGAATACAAGTAGATTGTTGGGTTAATGGATTATGATCCAATAATAGTGGGTTTTGGGTATAGAAACACGTGCAATTGGGTTTTGGGTTCAACAAGAGATGGGTTTGAAGACAATAGGGTTCAAATAAAATAATCACAATTCAATAAAACAAAATCTACAAAATAGATAACCCAATGAGAAAAGAATAATAGTTCATGAACAAAAATTTAAATCCAAATAAATAACAGGGGTGTATTGGATTGGAATTTGAAAAGAATTTAAAAGAATTGAGAATCCCAGTATTTAAGGGATTTATGGGGAATTCACTAAAACTTTGACTGGGATTTATAAGGATTTTAAAATAGTTTGATGAAATTCTTATTATGAATTTGATGGAATTCGAAAGAATTCGATGACAATTGAACTTTCATAGACTTTATAATTAGTTCATTTCCTACACAAGATTGTCATTCTCATAAGAGTAGTACGAATAAACATCAATCACAGCAATCACACGTGCAATATACGTGCAATAAAATCCCAAAAGCAATACCAGCAAGAGTACACAGCAATCACAGTAAGAGAGGCAGAGCTCGACAACAACAATGGCAAGGGCAACGGCCTGGTGGTCGCCGGCGTCGCAGGTGGCGAGGTTCGTCAGTGGCGTCGAGGCGGTGACCCAGGGCAGGCAGCGGTGGCGCTCGCGCTGCAGTCGACGGAAAGGGATAGCAGCGCCGGGGGTTTTCTGTGTTCTAGCGCTGTCAATGTCGGGGACGGGGAAAAGAAGGAGGTAGGGGGTTTTCGGGGAGGTGCTCTGGCACCGTGGAGAGGCGGCGCCGACGAGGGGAGGTGGCGACGGGGAAGAGGTCGACGGAGGGGGGTGAGCGTCGGTGAAGAAGACGCTACAGTGGTTGGAGGATTTAGGCAGGAAAATCACAGCGGAAGAGAGAGAACGGGAGGAGAGAGGAAAAAAACGTCCAGAGAGAATCACACATGACTCGAAAGTTTCTACGGAGAATGTGAAAATTGTAGAGGCCTTTAGTATTTATACCTCAAACCCTAGATTTCCTCTAAATCCTCCAAATTTTCAATTCTACCAAAATCAATAACTTTTTGAATACACCGAGAATTCAATAGGGTCATTTAAAATCTCAATTGAATACACCGAGAATTGAATAGAATCACTTGAAGTCTCAATTGAATACACTGTGACTTTTATAAACTCCTTTAAAATCCGAATTGAATACACTAGGATTTTCACATTCTTTTAAATTCTTTTCAAATTCTAATCGAATACACCCCTGTAAATAAATAATACAAATGAATAGAATATAAATTGGGGTTGAAAGTAATTTGGAATTCGCCAAGAAAAATAGGTCAAAATAATTTTGATAGATGAATTTTAATAAACAATCAAGATATAACAATTAATAATCATAATCATAATAATAATAAAATTCTATAACAAAATAGTATCCAGGTTTAACAACTTTATTAAAATAAACCAATAATAATAATATATTTGATTTGAGCTCAAATATAATTAACAGATCAATAAGAAATAAAAAGTAAGATTAAAATACACCATTATTCGAAATAAATAAAATTTTCGATTAGAAAATACTTTAATAAAATATTCAAAACGAATTTAGCATAAAATAATTTATAAAAATCAAATTGTAGAAAATACACGGAAAATACTTATTGGCAGGAACGGGGGTTACAATCCTACCCACCTTACAACAAAAGTTCGTCCTCGAAATTTGCTCAGGCAATACGTAGGACAAAGCAAAACAAACTGATGAAATAACAAGACAGAGGATTCAAAGGGAAAGATAAAATTGTGGCAACACCAGAATTAGAAAGATCATGGGTAAAATGGAGTGATCTAGAATGATGTTGAATAAAGATTCAATGAACGATGACAATGCAAATGTATGGATAAGAAGTAAACAATGCAAAGAAAGAGAAGAAACAAGAGAATTCTGGGACCTGTGGGTTATGAGCCCACCATGCTTCCATTGTGCCACTCTGACCAGGAAGACTCTGTCATAGCATCCATTATCTCCAGCAATCTGCTTCGTGGCTCACCGTATCCTTGACACATCCAAACAGCACATCTCTAGCATAAAGTTCAAACTCCTGGCAACTTCGAATTCTGAACACATCCTGAGATCTTGGGACTCTGCATGCACATCCTGGAGCAAAAGATGGCACTTGCTCTCCTGGTGATGTTCCAAGCTGCTGACATGTCGTTGAAGATCAAGTGATGTCGATCGACGAACCAAGCAGGAAGAAAAGAACGAACGACACCGGAATCAAAAGAATATGGATACAAAAGGAATAAAATTATACCCAATAAGGATTCAACGAATAGTAACGAATACAAGAGGCAAGAACTCAAAGAATTGAATATGAAGGGACCAAACAGGAAGACAAGTATCCCGATTGTTAGTTATCAATTATTCATGTGATTCCTGTATTGCACATACTGTTGAGTCAAACCAGTAAAACCCAAATCTAACTAATATAACAATCAAAACCAAACATCCATATGTTAGTCACGTTTGACTAATATATTATCCAAACCAGGGCTCTGATACCACTAAAAACTTTATCACGCCTCGCTTCCCAAAAATACGGAATACGAGCACATGACATTGGCCCAGTGAATGACTAACGTCATCCATAAGCTGTTTATCCGATCAACTCAACAATATAATCAATACAGAACAATTGCGTAGGCAATCAAAATAATCTCATGAACAATAATACTTGGAATGAAGCAATATAAAATATCCAAATACAATAAACCTGTAATACCCTAAATTTTCATTTAAATAAGAAACGTTGATTTTTCACGTGTTGTGCACGTGCAAAATTTCGTATGCATTTTTATTTTTAGAAAATTTTCTTTTGTAACATGGACAATTATTTATTTCTTTCCCCTTTATCTTTCTAAAAAGGTTATTTTATAAAGCCTAAACATCGTTTTTTTATTTTAAGCCCACTCTAGTAATTAAATATTTTTATTAATTAGCCCATAAGCCTAAGCTCATTATTTTGAGGCCCACAAACTGAATTAATCTTTTAAATTGTCACAACTTGTCATGTAGACACAATTGGTGAACAATTGATTAATTAAATTTGTACAATTTTTAAATAGGGGGATACTAGAAGGGGCACATGCATGCACGTATGTGTGCTTTGCACACCCTAGGAGGCCGGGTTTGGCTAAGAGAAAAGTGGGAGAGTGGGTGTATGTGCATGGGTGGTTATTTGCTTATGGGTCGTTGCTACAACTTTCCATCTTATCCTAGCCATCCATCTACAACCATCTAGTGAAATCCTAGCCCTCCAATCTATCCTAAAACTAGTATAAATACCCCCTACCATCATTTATACAACACTAAGAAAATAATTGAAAGGAAGAAACTATATAGGAGAGTAATATATTAGGGAGTAAAAGATTGAGTGTGCATTTGTGTGTGTCCCAACCAAAGGAGGCCGGCCCATCCCCAAGCACAAGGTGAAGCTCGGGTTGCACCAAGGAACAAGAAGGGGAGCATTTTGCAACACAATCTAGGAGGAGAAGGCTACTCTCTTGCATCCTAGGAGACTCTAGGAGCGTTTCATTTCATTTTTCTCCAAAGAGGTGGGTGTTTCTCATTCCTCTAGAATTAGATACCATGCTAGGAATGATTTAATAAAATTATTATGAATCAACTAGTTGAAAATTGGAACCATACTTGTTTAATTAAAAGTAGAGTGGTAATTTAGAGAATGATTGATGGATTGATTGCTAATGCATAATTTTTAATTAATGTGTTGGAAATCTCCATATTATTGTGCTACATGAATGTTATGGTAAAAATTTGTGTTTACAAATAGTTGATTGAATGCATCATGTGTAGTTAATTGTCTAAAATAGATTCTATTAATGTAGAAAGATGAGATTTTTTATGTTCTAAAAATGTAGTAGAATATTAATAAGAAAAGGAACAAAAGAACATAGTAGTTTGTGGAATTCTAACTCTAAATTATGAAGAAATGTGTTATTGTTCTCAATGTCGAAATTATGGACATGGAACACAAAGTAGGACTAAAATACATATTTTATAAAGCAAATAATGTTCATAAAAATACTGGTTTATTGTAGATTTATGTATGTTATAATCTGGAAAATTTTGTTTTCAAAAGAGAAGAAAAAGAAACAAAAATCGTTTTTGAGAATCATGAAATGTAGATATGAACAGAGAACTAGTTCAAACCTAACTAAATTCTTTTCAAAACAATCTGATCACTTAGACCATTTGGTCGGAATGGCTTCAGTCGCTACAGTAGCGGGGGGCTTGGTCTCTGGTCTCGGGTTCGATACTGATGAGTTTTTCATTTTTATTTTTTGTTAAAAATCCAAAATGCTGAAAGCCAGTACATAGGGATAATAACCCGTACCATATCGCCTCGGTGGCTTTGGCACAATGATCTTTGGGCACTGTCCTTTGGGCCCTGGTTGTGGGTTCGAATCCGGTTGTAGGCTGTAGTTTAAAAGGTTGATTTTTGGAGAAATTAAGATTTTTAAGTTTTTAAAATAAATTAAAATTAAGAAGAATATGGAAAAAAAAATTACTGAAATTATTTGGACTTCATGAGAGAAATTTTTATAACTTTTGGTAAATTATAATTGAGAAATTAAGGCTATTTGTAAGGAAGAACTTGTTTTTAATTAAATTGTCTTTTGGGATAAAGGAAAAAAATAAATGAGTTATTTTTTAAAGAGTTTTAAAATGAGAATTAGTAATGAGAAATTTGAAGTTGTGATTTGTGTAACTAATTGAAATTATAAATTGTGATTTTAGTACGGATTGAAATAAGAATAAGAAATTTGTGGAATGAATGAACTATTGAATATGACTAGTTGAATTATTTTTTTTTTGAGATTGTGTATGGAATTGATATAGTTGACTTGATGAGTTATGAAGGATATTATGAATATGGATACATGAATACTATGATTACGAAATGTGAATTGTGATTAATCATGAAAAAAACTTTATGACTATGAAAAGCTCGATGTTGTAATTATGAGTTGAAATTGAGAACTAGGATGTAGCTAAGCCTTATACCGGCAATAAAAGAAATGTGAAAATGATATTTGGAATAAAAAGACCAAGATTTGGGTCATGTGAAATAAATGAATAAGACCGGTATAGTGGGAGTGTTAACCCTAAGAGATTGATTTTATTCATGATTCAATTAAACTAAGGATTAGATACATAGTGAAGATGTGATGAAAGTAAGATAAAAACATTGAGTATGAGGGCCATTGGATTGGCGGCGTGCGAGTATTCATAGGATGTCCCATGATGCGTCATGAGTAGGACGTGGATACTACTCCAGAGTACCGTCCCGGTGGCGACGCTCATGGTGTGTTTGACGACTGCGGGTGGTATCATGTCTATGGTAGGAGCTGAATTATCATAGGATGCCTGCATGATGAGTCATGTGTCAGTGCGTTGGGATTCCCTCCAGGGTGCCTAGACATGAGTTCGTAGGTTGTAAAACATCTAGGATACTTACCGTAGTTACAGTAGTAGATTAAGTCATGACGAGGGATTGAACCCTACAAGATGAAGAATGGTTAAGGGCTTGCCCTCGGACCTATATAGTATGGGATGCATAGAATCCGAACAAGTGCGAATTAGTGTCATGTAATATAAATAATTGTATTAAGGACTAAGTGCACAATCACAACACGACAGCAATAGGATAATCCCTTTAGCTTTGTTTATGAACAAGTTTGTGGTTTGCTAAGTATTGAGAATCGTTATACTGTTTCCGGCATAGAGAGGATAGCCGTGTATAATATTTCGTCAGTTGAATGAATTGATGCGCCCACAGTTTTACATGCAGGGTAAAGATGCTTGACAAATTGAAGTATACATGCTGCTCAAAGATTGATTTAAATGTTGTTTCATGTAATTACTGTAAAATTGCTTCTGCTGTAATAATATAAAGGTATAATGTAACTCTGATGTAAGAAATATTTTCAATTTCCTTGTAAAATTGTACGAAAGAAGTACAAAGATCCTGTGGAACTTCGAATTCAGTTGTATTTTGGAATTTTGGGTGTTACAAAACCAATGTCTGGAAACAATAATAAAATCTGGGCATAAGCCCAATACAATAATAATCCAATCACAATTAGATGATAAGTCACAATACATTAAGTTTGATAAAATAATAAGCAATTAAAAGCATTAAAATCTTCAAAAATCTTTGTTCTCCAATCCCAGCAGGCAATTCTCCTTCATTATCTAAGAACACTTCATCTAAAAAGCGGAGAAAAATTGTCCTTAGAGCAAGTCGTGGACAGCAAGTAGATAAAACAAAGAACAATGGAATAATGGTATAACAATGAATTCAATGGATCAATAGGAATCAATAACACGGGACAATAATCAATAATCAATATCATGGTAGTCAATGCAATGGTTATACACAATGGTTTATATTCGATAACAATATTCAATGTTCAATGTTCAATGTTCAATGTCAATAACACTTAGCCAATATTCGATATCGATAGGAACAATGATGAATAATATACAGTGTCGATGTGGTGTCAATGCTTAAGTCTATTAATCATTTTAATCCTAACTAATGCAGCACTTCATGTGTCCTATTTATTTACCACATGGTTTCTACATACAAACAAGTTACATTTAGACTTAGTGGTGGATTTTATAGATCATGTACTCGGCACGATAACAATGTTCCATCCATAACGATAATTTAACCATAAGATGCAACAAGATCACAAGATCACAAGAACACAGGATCACGAGATAACGATATACGGAACCACGAGCCCCTTATCCGAGTACAGTCCCTATATTTTCCACTACTAGAGTCAACCCTTAAACCCCGGCTTGTTAATTATTTTTATCGATGCAACAATACAATATCAATCTAGAGACATTTAGATGAACAATAGTAACAATAGGGAAACAATAAGATGATTGCTTAGATATGACAATTAGGATGACGACATAGAATCATGCAATGCAACACACACACTTTAATTAATGCAATACAACGATATAGGAATAATTAAATTAAGAAAAACTGGAAATTACAATTCTGGACATTAAACACAGCAGTAGTAAAACGATCATAACTTTTGCTACACAACTCGGAATTTATAAATTCAAGATGTTCGGGAAACTAGAAAGATAGGGCTACAACTCTTATTCAGAAAGTTATTTATTTTAAGATCATTTACTGGATCGAAAATAGCAGTAAAAATACAGCCAGCAAGCAACATACGGGGTTTTGGGTATTTTTCATAAAATAAATTAATTAAACATGATGGGTTTCAATTCTATTAGTCGATAAATTTCATAATCAGCATGAAAGGTGTAATAGCATGATAAATATAATTAGAAAAAAAACACATACACAATCCTAACAACACCCTACATCAATTGATCAATCAACATACAACCTAGCAATTAATTCTACAATAATTAATTGTGTTATGATTATGTGATTAACCCTATTATCAATTCTACATGAATGCATGAAAAATTCAATCTTTAGAGTCAAAAGTGGCACGATATCAAGAATATTGGGGTTAGCTCGTGTAAACCCTCAATAGACCAAACGAAAGATAGTCAATACAATGATATGATAACGAATAGGATCTACTTGCAAGAATTTCAATAAAACTTGAATTTGATACGATGTACAATTCAAGAGGAAAGTAACTTGCCTTATTGACAGTTAATTTGAATACCAAGAATAACGGGATGAGAATCCCAAAGCAACGAGTACAAATCCGCAACACGAACCCACAAATATACGTTCACTCTACGTGCCAAAGAGAATTAACAAAAGGCTACAATAGCAAGGAGAAAACACAGCAAGAGCAAGGGGGTTTCAGGTCGCTGGTGGGGAGTGGGGGCAGGGCTTTCGACGGGAGGTCGACGACAATGACTGGCGGTGTCAAGGCTGCGTCGATCAGGAATAGGAGCTACCAAAGGGGGCGTTGGGCTTCCACGGGTTTCGTCGATTGGGCGGCAACT
The DNA here is from genome assembly GCA_017893485.1 of Hemerocallis citrina. Taxonomy (NCBI): domain Eukaryota; kingdom Viridiplantae; phylum Streptophyta; class Magnoliopsida; order Asparagales; family Asphodelaceae; genus Hemerocallis; species Hemerocallis citrina. Next base: position 270,801,628 of record CM030361.1, on the reverse strand, counting down.
GGAGGAGGAGGGAGGCGGTTGGGGGTTGATTGGGGTGGGGGGTTCGATCGGAGGGTGGTCGACGAGGAGGTCGCCGGAGGTGGCGGCCGGGGAAGAAGGACTTGGGCGGGAATGCTTGGAGGTCGGGGAGAGAGAATTTCACCAGGAGAGAGAAAGAGGGGTGAGGGGAGAGAGAAATTGTGACGGCTACAAATTGTATTTTTGGGTTTTTATGGTTTATATTAGGGTTGTATTTATAAATACATGTAGATTGTTGGATTAATGGGTTAGGATCCAATAATAGTGGGTTTTGGGTATAGAAACAAGTGCAATTGGATTTTGGGTTCAACAAGAGATGTGTTTGAAGACAATAGGGTTTAAATAAAATAATCACAATCCAATAAAATAAAATCCACAAAATAGATAACCCAATGAGAAGAAAATAATAGTTCATGCACAAAAATTTAAATCCAAATAAATAAATAAATAATACAAATGAATAGAATAAAAATTGGGGTTGAAAATAAATTGGAATTCGCCAAGAAAAATAGGTCAAAATAATTTGATAGATGAATTTTAATAAACAATCAAGAAATAACAATTAATAGTCATAATCATAATCATAATAATAATAAAATTCTATAACAAAATAGTATCCACGTTTAACAACTTTATCAAAATAATCCAATAATAATAATATATTTGATTTGAGCTCAAATATAATTAACCGATCAATAAGAAATAGAAAGTAAGATTAAAATACACCATTATTCGAAATAAATAAAATTTTCGATTAGAAATTACTTTAATAAAATATTCAAAACGAATTTAGCACAAAATAATTTATAAAAATCATACTGTAGAAAATACACGGAAAATTCTTATTGGCGGGAGCGGGGGTTACACCGAGATCCTCCGAAGTCCTTAGTCTAAAACTTTTGTTGAATAGACAACTTCAAATCTTGAATGTCATTCTAATCATCTCCTATAATCACAATGTCATCAACGTATACAGCTAAAATGATCATCTTCCCATGATGATGTCGATAGAACAAATATTGATCATTATCACTCCTCCTTAAACCAAAACTCGTGGCAACCTCAGTGAAACGACCAAACCAAACACATGGTGACTGTTTGAGTCCATAAAAGATCGTTTCAAGCAACAAACTTTTCTAGGCTCAGCTCTATTACCAAAATTAGGGGGCTTCTCCATATAAACCTCCTCCATAAGAACGTCACTGAGAAATGTATTCTTGACATCAAGTTGGTGGAGCGGCCAATAAAAATGAGCAGCCAAGACAACAATGATCAAAATATAAGGCATTTTGGTCACATGAGAGAATGCCTCATCATAATGAATGCCACGAATCTATGAATAACCTTTAGAAATCAATTGAGCTTTTAGGCAAGCCAAAGAACCATCTAGGTTTTCTTTAACAGTGTACACCCACTTACAACTAACACAACATTTGTTAGATGGAAGGGGAAGAACCAGATCCCAGGTTCCATTTTTCTCTAGAGCGGTCATCGCTTCCTGCATAGCCTAGCTCCAACCAGGGTATGATAGTATCTTTAATATTGGCTTGGGAACAAGGTAAGTGTCCAAATTAGAGATGAAAACAAAATGAGCAGGCGACAAGTGATCATACGAAATATGAGTATATAAAGGATGTGCAGTGGAGTGGTTCCCTTTGCATAGAGCAATTTGAAGGTCAAGTTCAAAAGGTTCACCATTATTGGGAATAGTAGGTGTGGGTTCAATGGATGTTTCGGGAGATGTAGTTATAGTCTCAGGCAATGGTGTATCAGTAACCCGAGGCGATGGAACAATAGGCACAATAGCATGAACTGGGTCAGAAGTGGTGTTCTTGCGTCGTTAGACCACTTGAGTGATTGCATGCTTTGTGGGCAGTGGTGAAGATCGTTGTTTCATAAATATCGAAGAAGTAGAGACCGAAGGATCAAGGGGTGGTAAGGAATTCAATATCACTCTCATCGAATGGAGGTAAAGTTAGATAAATGAAGTGGTAAAGAAATAAGATTGAGACTCGAGAAAGGTGACGTCAGTAGAAATAAAGCAATGCAACTTTGGACAATAACATTTATAACCTTTATGGGAATGTGAATACCCTTGAAAAATACATCGAATAGAACGAGGATCTAGCTTAGAACGACCAGAATGGTGATCATGAACAAAAATGACACAACCAAAAATTTTAGGAGTGAAAATGGGTCAGTAGATGGAAATAACATGGAGAATGGTTTTCGACCATCTAACACAGATGACGGCATGCGACTGATAAGATGACATGCAGTAAGGACCACATCCCCCAGAAATATTGAGGAACCTATCTATGAAGCATGGTCCTTGCAACCTCCAACAAGTGACGGTTCTTGCGCTCTGCAACACTATTTTATTGAGGGGTGTAAGACAAGAATAATAATGAAGAATACCACAAGTGCACAAAAAAAATAATGAACTCAGAAGTAAAATACACTTTGGCATTATCACTACGCAAAATTTGAGCGGAAACTTCAAACTAAGTTCTTATCTCAGCGTAGAATGATTTAAAAACAGAGACTGAGATTTCAATAAATATAATCAAGTTACTTGAGAGTAGTCATCAACAAAGGTAACAAAACGAAACTGATATTGAATATGACAATGTCCCCAAACATCATAATGAACTAAACTGAAAGGTCGACTCAGCCATTTACTAATTCTAGGAGGTTAAGATGTGATCAAGTGTCTACCTTTTTGGCATGATTCCCTTAAGAGAAGATAATTCAGGTCTCATGTTCTTCAGATTTTGTAAGGACGGAAGTCCCAACTTGCAGTGTAAATCCAAAGGCGTAAAAACACTCAAGCATGCTAATGAGGTAGTAACACTGTCAAGCTGATAAACACCCTCTGATACACACCCTATGATAATCGTTTTTCCCATCCCAAGTTCCTGAAATATATAGTGATCAAGATAAAAGGTAACAGAACAATTCAGTGTTTATGTAATTTTACTAACATATATTATTTTAAAGAAAAAATTTGGCATATGAAGAATAGAACTGAGTGGTAAAGTGGAAGTAAGGTTTACATGTCTGAACCCCAACTGGGGAGGTAGAACCATCAGCAAGTCTAACATGTGAATAAAAGGACCTACTAACATAGAACAATATACCTGAATTCTCAATCATATGATCAGAAGCACTTGAATATATTACCCAAGATGTAAGATATGAAGTGGTTAAGCATGTGATACCTGATGTAACCCCCATTCCCGACAATTAGTATTTTCCGTGTGTTTTCTATAATTTGATTTTTAAAAATTATTTTGTGATAAAATTCATTTCGGATCTTGTATTAAAGTATTTTCTAATCAAAAATTTTATTCATTTCGAATAATGGTGTATTTTGATCTTATTTTATATATCTTATTTATCGACTATTTATATTTGAGCCTAAAACAAATATATTATTATTATTGGATTATTTTAATAAAATTGTTAAACCCAAATATTATTGTGTTGTATGATTTTATTATTTTTATAATCATAATAATTAATTGTTATTTCTTGATTATCTATTTAAAATCCATCTATCAAATTATTTTATTATTGTACTTGATCTAAATTTCGTGGTGAACTCCAATTTATTTTGCAAACACAATTGATATTCTTTTTATTTGTATTATTTATTTATCTATTTGGATTTAAATTTTCGTTCATGAACTACTCTCATTCTTCTTGTTGGGCTATTTTGTAGTCGATCCTATTTTGTTTATTTATTGTGAGTATTTTATTTGAACCCTATTGTCTTCAAACTCATCTCTTATTGAACCCAAAACCCAATTGCACTTGTTTCTTTATCCAAACCCACTATTATTGGATCATAACCCATTAACCCAACAATCTACTTGTATTCTATAAATACAACCCTAATACAAACCCTAAAAATATAAAAACACAATTCCTAGCCGTCATTCTCTCTCCTCTCTCCTCTTTCTCTCTCCTCCCATTTTCTCTCTCTCTGACCTCAGAAAATCCCGCCCAAATTTTCCCGTTCACCTTCTCCGATGCTATCTCCGGCCGCCCCCGACCTCCATCATCCGTCGAGTCGCCCTCCTCGACCGACCCCCTCTGCCCAGCAGCTTTCCCATCGACGTCCTCCTCCCTTCCCCATCCATCCCGTCTCCATCTCCTCGAAATCCCTTTGCCATTGCCGCTGAAACCCACCATCGAGCCCCTGTTCTTCCTCCCCTGCTCGTCAACCTGCTCCAACCATCGCCCCACTGCCATCCTGCACCTCGCCCCATCGTCTTCCACCACCGCCCGCCGTCCAGCCCACGACCGCCTTCGAAGCTGAAGCCACTGCCCCGACACCATTACTATCGTCGATCTTGCTGTTTTGTTTAGCTGTTTGTTGTTTTCAAGGAAAACAGTTGTTTGGTGTTTTGTAGGTAGGAGGATGTTGTTTGGTGTTTGGTGAAGGGGAGTGCTATTTGCTGTTGAGGTGAGTGGATCCGCCATTGGCTGTTTGGATTTGCTGTGTTGTTTTGGTTTTTGCACGTAGTGTGCAAGTGTTTCATTGCGGGTTCGTGTTTCGTCGCCCGCGATTCTCATCCCGCTATTCTTGGTATTCAAATTGATCGTCCATAAGGCAAGTCACTTTCCCTCTTGAATTGCTAATTGTATCAAATTCAACAATTTTATTGAAACTCCGCAAGCAGATCCTATTCGTTATCGTATCATTGTATTGACTATCTTTCATTGGGTCTATTGAGGATTTACACGAGCTAACCCCAATATTCTTGACATCGTGCCTTTATTGACTCTAAAGATTGAATCTTTCATGCATCCATATAGTATTCATGATAGGAGTACTCATATAATTGTCTCACAATTAAACTATTGTAGAAATAATTGTTAGGTTGTATGTTTGGTTGATTGATTGGTGTTTGTTGATGGTAAATTGATGTATGTGTGTGTTGTAATTTTATTTATCATGTATTGACACTCATCATGCGAACTAAGAAGTTATCAACTAATAGAATTGATACCCATCACATCTAATTAAATTATTTAATGAAAAATACACAAAATCCTGTATATTGTTTGCTAGTTGTATGTTGTCTGCTATTTTTGACCCGGTAAATAATCTTAAAATAAATAACTTTCTGAATAAGAATTGTAATCTTATCTTTCTAGTCACTAGAAAATCTTGAATTTCTGAATTCCGAGTTGTGTAGCAAAAGTTATGATCGTTTTATAGCATCTGTGTTTTTATTTCCAGATTTTCAGATTCTTGTATCTTTCATGTTTAAACTATTAAAAGGTCAATCAAATGATAAAACTTTACGCTGATAATTTCCAGATTGTAACTTAACATTCTTAGGAGTCTAATAAATATTTTTAATGAATTTATTATCGAGTTTTTGCTGATTCTAAAAATATAACAACATGATATCGAATTTCTGCCTGAATATGAAATCTGTAAAGAATAATGTGTTTGCTACTGTTGTCGGATTTCGAACTTTAAATATGCGTTGGATTCGTTGGGAAGTCTAGTTTCTAGAACTTCAGACGGATTCAGTTTTTGAGTTCTTGAAATAGCAGGAAATTATATTTTTGTACAGACTACTCTTGTTGTCCAGAATTTCACTTTTCAGTTTTTAGTAGATTAATTAATCCTATATCGTTGTATGGCATGAATCGAAGTGTGTATGTTGCATTGCATGATCCTAATGAGTTATTGTCATCATTCTAATTGTCCTACTTCATGTCACCATCTTATTATTCCTCTATTGTTATCATTGTTCATCTCATGTCTCAAATTACATATTGTATGGTTGCATTAATAAAATAATTAACAAGCCGGGGTTTAAAGGATTGACTTGAGTAGTGAATAATATAGTGATTGTGTCGGCCAGTGTTTATCGATTCAATGTGGAGCGCTAACAACAACACCCTAATCTTTCGTGTCGTGAACACGTGAACCCGTGAACCCGTGAACTCGTGAATCTGTGAATCCGTGAATCCATGAATCATTGAATCAGTGAATCAGTGTATCATTATAATGAATCGTGCAACAATATTGTTATCGTATTAGCGATTATCATACCGACACATGATCTATAGAATTCACTACTTAGTCAAAACGAAATTGATTGTATGCATCGAACCTGTAACATCTTGAATTTCTCAAATAATAAATATGAAGTTTTCTTTTTTTGTTTCACGTGTCTTGCACATGCAATTTAATATGTGTATATTTTAGCCTTAAAAAGTATTTTTATATCATGAATAAACATTTCTTCTCTTTTTAGATTGAAGCATATTATTAATCTTTAGGCCTAATAGTCTAATCCTAGCCCACTTAAATAAATTAATTAATTTAATTAGACAGCTCATGGTCTTTAGCCCACCTAATTTGCCCACTAGGTAATTTTAATAATAATTTATGCAACTTGTAGTGTAGACTTGATCAAATAGTAAATAAACTAACAATTTAATGTACAAACTAATTTGTAGTATGCAGAATGTGACACGTGCATTGCATAAGCACATGGATTGATTGAGAGAGGGGTGGCCGACCTTGTCTTGGATGTGGGAGTGATGGAGAGAGTGGTGCTAGCCTTTCATCTAAACTCATCTCAACCGTCCATTTGAGCTTGAGTTGTGTATAAATACCCCCCTTATCTTCTTCATGACTTGCATTAGAAATACTAGTAATTTACACGTACGATGCGCGTCTTTATATATATATATATATATATATATATATATATTAAAAAATTCTGATGTTGTCTGACATCGAACATAAGACCTCATTTATATTAGTTATACATGCGCATTGCACGTGTTTGTTTGGTTACAAATATAGTTCGTTTGGTGACGAACCCTCCCATTAAAATAGTGCAGATTAGTTATACATGTACATTGCACGTGTTGGTTTGGTTACAAATAGAGTTTGTTTGGTGACAAACTTTCTCATTAAAATAGTAGAGATTTACAAGAGAAGAGAAGAGAAAAGAAACAAATTGTGAGGAAAAGAAAGAGTTGTATGAGTAAAAGATTGAGAGATTGTGTGTTTGTGTGCTCTTGCAACATTGGAGGCCGGTCATACATCAAAAGGAGAAGGTGCTCGGGTTCACACTATCAAGTAGGAGAAGGCTCATGTTTTGTGGCACAAACTAGGAGGAGTAGGGAGTCATTCCTGCGTTCAAGGTGTTTCTTAGGAGTTTTTATTTGTTTCTTCAATAAGGTGGGCAATTTCACAAACTTCTACCATAGATACCATGCTAGGATGTGAAATTGTGAGTACGTTAGAAATAAGTAGGAAAAGTTGCTTTATACTTGTTGATGAGACTAGTAAGAAAAGAAACTCTAGTTCAACTACATGAAAAAATTAGTAAAATGAATTGAATTGTGTTAATTAAGTTTTGTTATGATGCTTTGTTAATATATTTGCATGCTAGAAAACATATGAATCAATGAAACATTATTATGTGAAATTTTGCTATGATTGAGTTGTAGAATGCAATATGTGAAAAATTGCACTTATGAATGAATTGTAGAATGCAAAATAATGTCTATGATTGTGGGATAAGTGGATTAGTTGCAATAAGTGTGTTTAAATTGCATTTATGAAAAATGTCATATTCACTAGATTATCATCTATGTTGTCTACTTGAAACATAAGAAAAGATTAATTTGTGAATATAAAACTAATTTAAGAGCTTTTGCAAAAGATGGAAAAAAAAATGTATGAACACATTGTGAATGAAAGGGGAATATGTTGATAAAAGATTCTTCTAAAGAGAAATTTCTTCTATGTCGAAAATGTATTAATATTCCATTTTTTTCAAAAACTAAAGAGAAATAGTCTATTATGTATTTAAAAATGAGATTTCGACAATCTAAGAAAGTATAAGTTACTGTTTTTCAAAGAAAAATATTCTGGAGAAGATATGGAATTCTATGAGAACAAATTGATTGAGAAAAAATTGAGTTTATTAAAGGAAGAACTAGATACAGTACAGTCTAATACAAAAATATTTTAATCCGACTCTATATCGGTTAGTCACTCAGACCTACTGGTCTTCTGATGCATTTTGGGTGCGTTACTGTAGCTAAGCGGAGTAGTTGGTCTTGGGTTTGAGTCTCTCAAGAGACTCTGTTTTTCTGAAAATTTGATTTTAATTCAAATCCGAAAGCTAAGCCTTAAGTATAATTTAAGTTCTCTATATGACAGTTAGTCACTCTTGGACTTACTGGTTCTCGGGTGTGATTTGGATCGGTTACTGTTCACTGGCGGAGGGGGGGGGGGGGGGTTGACTGGGTTCGAATTCGGACTTTGGCCACTTTTTTGGAATTTGATTTTTTTTTCCTATTTTGATATTTTTAAGTGTATGAAAATTGAGAAAAATTATTAGAATTCTTTAAAAAAAAATACCTAGACTTTATGAAAACTAATTCTACAATATTTAATTTATTAAAATGGGAATTAGAAGCAATTTTTGAGAAGAATGAATTAATAAAGTTCTTAGAGTATGATTTTACTAATTAAATACAACAAACATTTTTTGGATGTAAAGAATTTTGGTGTAGAGATTTAAAAAGAGATTTTTGACATGGAAACATTGAGTAAGATTAAATATGAGATTGTTGTTTAAATTACGTAAATTGTGCTTGGAAAATGAAGTAAAAGAAACATGATGAAATATGAAATTTATGAATATGAACTCTCTTTTTGATGAACATGAAACGAGTTTGACACTAGAGTTAAGCTAAGTCCTCACATCGGCATGAATGAAATTTTTGAAAGAGAAATGTGATGATAAAAGACCAAGATTTGGGTCGTGATTAACAGTTGATGTTTAAGACCAATATAGAGGTAATGCTAACTCTAGGATATTAATTGTATTCATGATTCAATTATCTAAGGATTAGACACATAGTGAAGATGTGATGAATGTAAGAGAAAAACACAAGTATGAGGGCCTCGGATCTACGGTGTGAGAGTGTTCACAGGATGTCTACATGATGCGCCATGTTAGGACGTGAATACATCTCTGGAATTATCGGAACTGTGGCGATGCTTGAGGGGTGTTTGGTGACTACGTAGTGCCATTGTTTCATGGCGAAGGCGAATTGTCCATAGGCTGTCTACATGATGCGTCATATCATGATGTGGGATTCCCTCCAGGATGTCTGGACATGGGCTCGTAACTCATAGAACATCTACGATACTTACCATAGTTACCGTAGTAGTCTAACTCATAGCGAGGGAATCAACCCTACAAGATGAAGAACGATTAAGGGCTTGCCCTCGGACCTATGTAGTATGGGATGCATAGAATCCGAACAAGTGCGCATTAGTATCATTAAATATAAATAACTGTATTAAGGACTAAGTGCACTTTCACACACGACATCAATAAAATAGTCCCCTTTAGCTTTGTTTGTGACAAGTGTGTGTTTTCTAATTAACAGAAATTAATGTATTATATCCTAGCGTCAGTTGTATGCAACTGACAATTTAATTTGGCAAGTCGAGACTATCTTTGAAGTCTTGGAAACTCCAGAAGGTAGCAAGGTGAAGTTGGCTACATTGCAGCTTGAGAAGGATGCAGCTGTATGGTGGCAGTTGATGAAGTGGAATATGGGAAATGGTGTTATCGGCTGGGAGGAATTCTTGAAGGAGTTCTGCGATCAATACTTTCCATCTGATGTCCAAGAGAAGAAAGCAATGGAGTTCCTGGCACTGCATCAGGAAGGCATGTCTGTCAGAGAGTATGAGACAAGATTTACTCAACTTTCGAGGTATGCACTCGAACTTGTGATGGACAAGGCGAAGAAAGCTCAGAAGTTCGAGCACGAATTGAGGTCGGGTCTAAGATCAAGGATGATACCCCTTGGTATCAGGAGGTTTTGAAAAGTTAGTCAAGCAAGCTGTAGCTACATAGGCAGATATGGAGCAATTTCATGCCGTCCAGAGCAGGAGGAACAATTGGAATGTCGGGAAGAGGCCCGCAGTTTCTGGGAATGTCAGAGGACAGCCGCCAGCTCAAAAGCTCAAACCTACGGGGGCGAACGCTGTCAATGTGGCTGGAAGACCTGGAAATGGTTGGGTGAGACCCCCCGTACCGACTTGTTTCAATTGTGGAGAGACAGGTCATTACTTGTCTCACTGTCCCAAGCAGCAGAATGTCCCCCGGAGTGGACCACCGCAGCAAGTTGGGAAGAAGCCATACCAGCAGGGGCGAGTATTTGCCTTGACTGGGGCCGACACTGATGAAGTGGATCACGTCATTACTGGTACGAGGGTGAATGTTTAGAAGTTTCTGTTGTTCTTTTTCCCTATTTTATTTAGTAAGAACTGTTATGTAACGAGATTGTGTTATGTAACAGGAGAACTTTTATTAAATGGAAAGAAAGCTGTTGTTCTATTCGATACTGGATCCTCTCATACTTTTGTATCTCCTAATTTTGCTTAAGTTTTGGGAGTTGAACGAAGGTCGTTCCAGGCAAGGTATTAGCGGTAGCTATTCCATCAGGGGAGACTTTAACCACTGATCGGTATTATGCAGACTGCGAGATCGAGATTGGATACGGGATTTTTGGGATTGATCTGATCGAGCTGAATATCCTAGGGGTCGATGTTATCATTGGCATTGATTGGATGTCGGTGTACAGTGCGAACATCGAGTGTAAGACCAAGGAAGTAACAGTGAAGGCTCCAGGGGGTCCTGAAGTCACTTTTCAGGGGAAGAAGAGATGTTCAGATTTGGTGGCAGCTATCAGTAAGAAAAAGGTTCCTGTGGAGGTGCAGCAAATTCCAGTTGTTCGGGATTACCCTGACTGTGTTCTTAGAAGATTTGCCTGGGTTACCCCCGCATCGTGCTGTAGAGTTCAGCATCACTATTCAGCCCATGAGTGCACCCATTTCCAAGGCACCGTATAGGATGGCGTCTGTGGAGCAGGACGAAGTTAAACGGCAGATTGAGGAACTTCTGGGAAAAGGTTTTATTCAGCCGAGTGCGTCACCTTAGGGAGCACCGGTACTGTTGGTGAAGAAGAAGGATGGGTCGATGAGGATGTGCATCGATTACCGAGAGCTGAATAAGGTCACTGTTCAGAATAAATATCTTATTCCACAAATCGATGACTTGTTACAAGGAGTAGTTGTTTTCTCTAAAATAGACCTTCGATCGGGATACCATCAGGTTCGAGTGAAAGCAAAAGATGTGCACAAGACTACATTCAGAACTCGACATGGGCATTACGAATTCTTAGTTATGCTATTTGGAGTGAGGAATACACCTGCAATCTTTATGGACATGATGAACAGAGTTCTGAGGCCGTTTATCGATTCTTTCGTCGTGGTGTTTAACGATGATATTCTTATGTACTCCAAGTTGGAAGAGGAGCACACTGAGCATCTAGCTGAGGTTGTGAAGAAGCTTCAGGAGCATGAGTTGTATACCAAGTTATCCAAGTGCGATTTCTGGAAATCTGAAGTGGTATTCCTAAGTCACATCCTTTCTAAGGAGGGAGTGGCAACTGGTCCTCAGAAGATAGAGGGAGTGGCAACTGATCCTCAGAAGATAGAGGCAGTGAAGGATTAGGCAAGGCATACTACAGTGAAGGAAATCATAAGTTTTCTTGGGCTAACTGGATAGTACATGATGTTTATTCAAGGCTATATTCAGATAGCCGTGCCGCTCACTGGTCTGACCAAAAAGAATGTAAATTTCAAGTGGACTGAGCAGTGAGAGGCAAGCTTTCAGGAGTTGAAAGAGAAGTTGACTACTACTCCCATTTTGGCTTTGCCTGGAGCAGGTATTGAGTATGATGTCTACAGCGATGCTTCACATCGTGGGCTTGGTTGGGTCTTGATGCAAGGGCGAAAAAGTAATCGCTTATGGGACTAGGCAACTAAGACTGCATGAGAAGAATTATCCGACTCATGATCTGGAGTTGGCTGCAGTTATCTTTGCCTTGGAGCAATGGAGACATTACGTGTACGGTGAGAAATTAAACATGTAAACGGACCACAAAAACTTGAAGTACATCTATCAGCAGAATGACCTGAATCTGAGGCAACGAAGATGACTGGAAGTACTTGAGGACATTCGTCCAGAGATTAAGTACCATCCGGAGAAGGCTAATGTTGTTACTGATGCACTTAGCCGTAAAAGCAGTTTGGCCTGGTTGATTACGATCCAGAGGCATCTTGCAGAGGAGCTGGATCGGGCTGATATTGAGGTTTTTGTGCATGGTTTGGGAGCATCTTTGGCTCAGCTGAGGCTTCAGCCCACGCTAACTGAAAGGATTATAGCAAGTCAGAAGAAAGATGCAGAGATTCAGAGGATGAAGGAGTAGGTTGGTGTTGGCAGATTGTCAGTTTCAGATCAGGGATGAAGTGTTGTGGTTTGGAGATAGGCTATGTATTCCGGATCAATCAGATTTGAGGGAGAGTATTCTTCAGAAGGCACATGCTACTCTTTTGTCGGTACATCCTGGAAGTACCAATATGTACAAGGACATCAAGCAACATTTCTAGTGGTCAGGTTTGAAGCGGGATGTGGCTGAGTTTGTGGCGATGTGTGAGATTTGACAGCAGGTGAAAGCCAAGAATCAGAAGCCCGGAGGTTTATTGCAACCGTTACCCATTCCGGAATGGAAGTGGGATAACATCGGCATGGATTTCATCACGGATTTTCCCAAGAGTTCGAAGGGTAATGACGCGATTTGGGTCATAGTCGATCGACTAACCAAGTCAGCTCACTTTTGGCAATGAAACTCACTTCGTCTATAGACAAGTTAACCGAGCTGTATGTTGGGGAGATCATCTAGCTTCATGGTGTTCCGTTGACCATTGTGTCTAATCGAGATGCGCAGTTTACTTCATATTTTTGAAGGAGTCTTCAGACAGCTTTGGGTACTAAGACGGAACTGCCTTCCATCCTTAGACTGATGGACAGACTGAAAGGGTCAATCGAGTTCTTGAGGATATGCTTTGGTGTTGTGTTCTAGATTTTGGAGGCAGTTGGGAGAGGTATCTAGCTCTGGTAGAGTTTTCCTACAACAACAGTTTTCATACTAGTATCGGTATGGCGTCGTATGAAGCTGTATGACGGGAAGTGCAGAACACCTGTTTGCTAGTTTGAAGTGGGGGAGCGACAGATGTTTGGGCCCAAGATCGTGCAGCAGACCTCTGAAAAGATTGATTTGATCAGGAAGAGGTTGGTGGATGCTCAGAGTAGGCAGAAGAGTTATGCAGACAACCAGAGAAGGGACCTTGAGTTCGAGGAAGGTGACTTTGTCTTTCTGAAGGTATCACCTAGTAAAGGTGTGATTCATTTTGGCAGAGATAGGAAGTTAGCCCCAAGATTCATAGGCCCGTATAAGATATTGAAGAGGATTAGGAAAACTGCTTACAGGTTGGAGTTACTGGAAGAGTTGTCTCAGGTGCACAATGTCTTCCATGTGTCTATGCTGAGAGGTTACATTCCAGATCCAAGTCACCATTTTCCAGAAGTGCCGGAGGGTTTGCAGCTAGATCTGAGCTACATTGAGCTACCGGTTGAGATCGTGGACCATCGGGAGAAAGTCTTGAGGAACAAGACGATACCGATGGTCAAAGTAGTCTGGAGAAACCAGTTGGTTGAAGAGGCTACTTGGGAATCCGAGGAAAGGATGTTGAAGGATCATCCCGAGCTCTTTGTTTAATTATATTGCTTTTCTTTCTTCTTTTATGTTTTGTTTTCTCACTCTTAAAGCGTAGTTCCGGGGACGGAACTATTATAAGGAGGGAGTGTTGTAACATCCTGAATTTCTCAATAATAAATATGAAGTTTTCTTTTATTGTTTCACGTGTCTTGCACATGCAATTTAATATGTGTATTTTTTAGCCTTAAAAAGTATTCTTATATCATGAATAAACATTTCTTCTCTTTTTAGATTAAAGCCTATTATTAATCTTTAGGCCTAATAGTCTAATTCTAGCCGACTTAAATAAATTAATTAATTTAATTAGAGAGCCCATGGTCTTTGGCCCACCTAATTGGCCCACTAGTTAATTTTAATAATAATTAATACAACTTGTAGTGTAGACTTGATCAAATAGTAAATAAACTAACAATTTAATGTACAAACTAATTTGTAGTATGCATAATGTGACACGTGCATTGCACAAGCATGTGGATTGAGTGAGAGAGGGGTGGCCGACCTTGGTCTTGGATGTGGGAGTGATGGAGAGAGTGGTGATGTGGTTGTGAGATGATGGGTAGTTCTTCTGACTCCCAAATGCATCCTAGCCTTTCATCTAAACTCATCTCAACCATTCATTTGAGCTTGAGTTGTGTATATATACCCCCTTTATCTTCTTCATGACTTGCATTTGAAATATTAACAAGAGAATAGAAAAGAAAAGAAACAAATTGTGAGGAAAAGAAAGAGTTGTGTGAGTAAAAGATTGAGAGGATGTGTGTTTGTGTGCTCTTGCAACATTGGAGGCTGGCCATACATCGAAGAGCTCGGGTTCACACTAGCACGGAGGAGAAGGCTCAAGTTTTGTGGCACAAACTAGGAGGAGAAGGGAGTCATTCGTGCGTTCAAGGAGTTTCTTAGGAGTTTCTATTTGTTTCTTCAATCAGGTGGGCAATCTCTCAAACTTCTACCATAGATACTATGCTAGGATGTGAAATTGTGAATACGTTAGAAATAAGTAGTAAAGTTGCTTTATACTTGTTGATGAGACTAGTAAGAAAAGAAACTCTAGTTTAACTACATGAAAAAGTTAGTAAGATGAATTGAATTGTGTTAATTAAGATTTGTTATGATGCTTTGTTAATATATTTGCATGCTAGAATACATATGAATCGATGAAACATGATTATATGAAACTTTGCTTTGAATGATTTGTATAATGCAATATGTGAAAAATTGCACTTATGAATGAATTGTAGAATGCAAAATAATGTCTATGGATTGTAGGATAAGTGGATTAGTTGCAATAAATGTGTTTAAATTGCAATTATGATAAATGTCATATTCACTAGATTATCATCTATGTTGTCTACTTGAAACATAAGAAAATATTAATTTGTGAACATAAGACTAATTTAAGAGCTTTTGTTAAACATGAAGAAGAAGAAGAAGGAAAAATTGTATGAACACATTGTGAATGAAAGGGGAATATGTTGATTGAATATTCTTCTAAAGAGAAATTTCTTCTATGTGGAAAATGTATTAATATTCCATTTTTTTCAAAAACTAAAGAGAAATAGTCTATTATGTATTTAAAAATAAGATTTCGACAATCTAAGAAAGTATAAGTTACTGTTTTTCAAACAAAAATATTCTGGGGAAGATATGGAATTTTATGAGAACAAATTGATTGAGAAAAATCGAGTTTATTAAAGGAAGAACTAGATACAGTACAATCTAATACAAAAGTATTTTAATTTGACTCTATATCGGTTAGTCACTCAGACCTACCGGTCTTCGGGTGCGTTTTGGGTGCGTTACTGTAGCTGAGCGGAGTAGTTGGTCTTGGGTTCGAGTCTCTCAAGAGACTCTGTTTTTCTGAAAATTTGATTTTAATTCAAATCCGAAAGCCGGACCTTAAGTATAATTTAAATTTAAGTTCTCTATATGACAATTAGTCACTCTTTGACTTACTGGTTCTCGGGTGTGATTTGGGTCAGTTATTGTTCACTGGCCGGGGGGGGGGGGTTGACTGGGTTCAAATCCGGCCTTTGGCCACTTTTTTGGAATTTGATTTTTTTTCCTATTTTGATATTTTAAAGTAGTTTTTAAGTGTATAAAAATTGAGAAAAATTATTAGAATTCTTAAAAAAATACCTAGACTTTATGAAAATTATTTTTACAATATTTGACTTATTAAAATGGGAATTAGAAGCAATTTTTGAGAAGAATGAATTAATAAAGTTCTTAGAGTATGATTTTACTAATTAATTACAACAAACAATTTTTGAATGTAAAGAATTTTGGTGTGGAGATTTAAAATAAGATTTTTTACATGGAAACATTGAGTAAGATTAAATATGAGATTGTTGTTTAAATTATACAAATTGTGCATGAAAAATGAAGTAAAAGAAACATGATGAAATAAGAAATTTATGAATATGAACTCTCTTTTTGATGAACATGAAATGAGTTTGACACTAGAGTTTAGCTAAGTTCTTACATCGGCATGAATGAAATTTTTGAAAGAAAAATGTGATGATAAAAGACAAAGATTTGGGTCGTGATTAACAGTTGATGTTTAAGACCGATGTAGAGGTAACGCTAACTCTAGGATATTAATTGTATTCATGATTTAATTATCTAAGGATTAGACACATAGTGAAGATGTATTGAAAGTAAGAGAAAAACACAAGCGTGAGGATCTCGGATCTACGGTGTGAGAATATTCACAGGCTATCTACATGATGCGTCATGTCATGACGTGAATATATCTCCGGAATTATCAGGACCGTGGTGACACTTGTGGGGTGTTTGGTGACTACGTAGTGCCATTGTTCCATGGCGGAGGCGAATTGTCCATAGGCTGTCTACATGATGCATCATGACATGACGTGGGATTCCCTCCAGGCTGTCTGGACATGGGCTCGTAACTCATAGAATATTTATGATACTTACCGTAGTTACCATAGTAGTCTAACTCATAGTGAGGGAATCAAACCTATAAGATGAAGAACGATTAAGGGCTTACCCTCGGACCTATGTAGTATGGGATGCATTGAATTCGAACAAGTGCGCATTAGTATCATTAAATATAAATAACTACATTAAGGACTAAGTGCACTTTCATACACGACATCAATAAGATAGTCCCCTTTAGCTTTGTTTGTGACAAGTATGTGTTTTCTAAATAAGAAAAATTAATGTATTGTATCCTAGCGTCAGTTCTATGCAACTGACGTGCCCACAGTTCTATGAAGGATAAAGTTATTGACAAGACTAAAGAATGAATGTTGCTTAAAGAAATGTTCAAGTTGTTGTTTAATTCATGTATCAGGTTGTGATTTATAATTCCGCTGCGTTGATGTAATTATTATTGTATTAAAAAAAGTTTTAAATTCCGTGTAAAATCGTATGAAGTGAAGTGTAAAGATCCTGTGGAACTTCGAATTCAGTCTTATTTGGAATTCGGGGTGTTACTGAACCTGTAGTATGGAACATATGGGACACAGTAGTACGTGCATTAGTTAGGATTAAAATGATTAATAGACATAAGGATTGACACATCATCGACATTGCATATTGTACATTATTGTTCCTATTGATACCAAATATTGTCTTAAGTGCTATTGATCATTGGATATTGTTATCGATTATTGAATCATTGTTTATACCCATTGCATCGATTATTAGTGCTATGTTCCCATGTTATTGATTCCTATTGATCCATTGAATTCATTGTTATATCGTTATTCCATTGTTCTTTGTTTTCTCTACTTGCTGTCCATGACTTGCTCTAAGGAAGAAAAAAAATTCCACTTTTTAGATGAAGTGTTCACAAGTATTGAAGGAAAATTGTCTAGGATTGGAGAACAAAGATTATGAAGATTTTAATACTTCTAATTTCTTATTGTTTTATCAAACTTAATATATTGAGACTTATTATCTATTTGTGATTGGATTATTATTGTATTGAGCTTATGACCCGGATTTTATTATTTGTTTCCAGACGTTGGTTTATTGTATTTAGATATTTCATTTTGATTATTCCAAGTATTATTATTCATGAGATTATTATTATTGCCTGCGCAATTGTTCTGTATTGATTATATTGTTGAGTTGATCGGATAAAAAGCTTATAGGTGATGTTAGTCATTCACTAGGCCAATGTCATGTACTCGTATTCCGTATTTTTGGGAAGCGGGGCATGACACCTGGCCTTGCTAATGTGACGGAAAAAGAAGATTGATATCAGGAAGCGCGATAGTGCTGGAGAAACTGAATCTCGTCATCATTTAATTAGACGCTAAATGAACTGGGGGCAATTATGATTTGATGGTTGGGATCGGAGTTGAAGTGTACTGGTCATAGTTAGAGTTGAGGATTCACTTATGATTTTGAAGAGATAAAAACTGAGAACGACAACTGTAGAATAGCAGTAGAACGGCAACAGAAAGAGACCGGGTCGAATTTGATCTGGATCAGGCTCAGGAGAAGCCAAATGGGGTTTGACTAGGTTCAAATGTGTCGAGTTTTGAGTCAGATCCAATGTAACTCATGTATCCCCTTTTTCTATATTTTTGTACTGTATTCTTTCTTCCAGTGTATTCTATCTATTTGTACTCTTTCATTTCCTGAACCATGTATTTGTTCTTCTTTCCAGTATTTATATATTCATTTATTTGTTTAATTCTTTTGAGATTCATTCGTCTGCCTACTATTCTGCATCTGGATGATTTATTGTTTCTCATTTATTGCATTTCATGGGCTAATTGCCTATTTATTTGAATTCTGTCTTGTTGGATCTGGTTTTCTATCCAATCTACCCTATTGAACCCTTATACCGATCCTATTGGATCCTAACCCGCAACCCAACACCCCCTTCTTTAACCCACTCTTCCCCAGATTTTGTTCACGTTCCCTAACAAGCAGATCATATATTTCCTCTATTCTCTTGGTTCTCCAAATCACAACTTGCCAAAAAAATCTCATTATAATCCCCAACAAATTTTGTTATTCATACCTACCATTGTTATCTCCAAAAACCTAACCCTAGTTCTCTCTCTCCAACTCATCTCTCTCATCCCTACTTCCCGTGTGCCCTACCCCGACCTACAGTGCATCCCGTCAGCCTGACCCCTCTGTTGTGCGCCTCCGACTACCGACCGCCCTCTGCGCCTTCCTGTGCCGCCCTCCTCCCAAGCGCCGCACGCCAGCAGTAGCCCCCGACCCTCGACCTCCTCTCCCCTTCTCCTCTTCCGAAGTTGACAGCAAAATCCAGCGATAGCAGCACCATCAACCACAGTACCACCCCTCTCGGTTGTTCCCTTCCGGTGCCGCCAGAACTTGCCTCCCAGCATCGCCGCCCTTGTCTACCGTCATCTCCCTTCGCAGTGCACACACCCCCTCAGCCTTGTTTGTTGTGTGCTGCAATCGATTCATCAAGTGTTGGATTCATGATCGTGTGATCGTGATCGTCTTGTGCATCTCTTTTGTGTTCCGTTCATTAGTATTGTGTTCGTGCCCGGGAACCTATTCCCGTTATTCTCTTTTTCTCGTCAGATCCGTCCTCAATTACAAGGCAAGTAACATGTATTTTTTTGTTGTATATACAAGTACTAAATAACGCATGTAGTGTGACCTTTGTTTCTAGATTCATCCCCATGAAATCCTTGTTAGATCTTGTCTCTATTTGTTGATCCATCCGAAGTCATCATATTTGTTACACACATGACATGAAAAATAATTTAGAAATAATCTAGACTTGATGCATGTATGTATGTTGTTCATGATTCATAATATGTTGTACCCTTGTTGCATGCTTGATGTATTTGCTGTAATCTCTTGTGGTAGATTTGTTCAACACTCATACCATATTGTCTTGGACATCTATTATACTATGTTTTGTATTTTGTCATAATTTGGATTTGTTGCACATGAACTATTTGACTTAATGCATAAGAGATTTCTGTTTTTGCTGTTGGCTCATTTTGTTTCAGTATTTTAGACCCTGTTGAGGTCAGTAAATCAATTTAACTCCAATTTTTGTAGATTTATTTGATGACATTTATAAACTATTCTATACTTGTGAACAAACTACTATATTGCCAGAATTTCATGATGTTTAGTAAAGAACTATAATTTCAACCTGTATCTAGTTGTTGTTGGTAAAAACTTTGTAAATATAAAATGTATCCTGCTGTATCTATTTTATCACCCTTTTGACGGATTTGGATTTCGAGTTATATTTTGTAATATATCGCCGTTTTAGTACTGTTGTGTCAAGAATCTCAGATTCACAAATTTGTTGTATCTTGCTATTCCCCGAATTTATTTGACTATAGTATCTATGTTGGAATTTTATGAATTATATTTGCTGATACTAGACATACTGAGGAATACTCCAGATTTTTCTTGGATTAATCAATAAGTTTTTATGCCACTTTCATACTTGTTAATACAACCTTGTGATTTCTGGCTAAACATGATTTCTGTATATAATTATGTTTTGAGCCATGTTTCTGTGATTAGCATGTGACTTGTATATATGTGCTGGATTCAGACGAGAGTCTATTTTCTAGATTTTCTGAAGGATCCAGATTTGCATATTTTTGTCAACGGAAAACTCAGATTTGGTGCAGTACTTTCTTGCTATCCATAACTGAAAGTTTCGTTGTCCTGGCCCTTCATGAGTCGTTGGTCATCCGTTCGTGTCCTTCTTTCAACTTACACTTGTCCCTTGTTATCTTACCGTGTTTCTTTCCTTGTTTGTGCAAGTCCATACTTGCTTTAAATAATAATAACAAGAAACCAAGCCGGGGTTAAAGGGAAAGATCTAATAGTGAGAAATGCAGAAACGTGTACGCGAAAGGGGGATCTATAGATCCTACTTGACTTGATACTTGATACTTGATACTTGATACCTGATACTTGATACTTGACACATTATTACTTGACACTTGCACACTTGACACGTGATACTCGATGCATGATACTTGATACTCGATACATGATACTTGATACTTGTCCCTGAGTACACTGCTCTCTATGATCCACTATGAAATCTAAAATGTAACTTGCATGAATGTAGCAACCATGTGGTAAAAATTTGGGATGTATGAAGTGATACCTAGTTAGGAATAAATATAAGACTTGAGAATAACATGATCACTTGACACTTGTTACTTGTACATGGTACTTGATACTTGACACTTATTACTCGTTACTCGTTTGCATGATACTTGCCACTTGTTACATGCCACTTGCACCCGTTTATCTTACCATGCTATCTGATTTTGTTCATGTCATATTCCTTTCATGTTACTTCTGTACTTGCTTCCGTTGCTACTCTATTCTTGTCTATTGTTTTTTCTGTACTTGTTGCCTGCAATACAAGAGGCTAATAACTTGCATTGACGGGCGTTTGTTTTCTCTTTCCTTTTTCTGCAAATTTGTCACTTACAAACTTTGGTGACCAGCTGCCCGATGGAGTAGGTGATCAATGATTCCAGTTGGCTGGATTCTTGCTACATTTATTTATTCTTGTTGCTTATCTTGAATAATTGTAACTTGTTACATGGATTATTTTGTATTGGGCTTTTTGTCCCAGATTTGTGTTTTGTTCCAGACTTGATTATTTGAAAATCAGTATTCTTGTTTCTTGTTTCAAGTAATCATGTTGACTATATTAATTCAGTTATGCATACGTGGTTGACTATTCCTCGTGTATATTTCTTGTTTATTCTTGTATATGTTGTAAAGATCCTGACAGCATATGAATGGTGAAAGCCATTCGCTGGACTTGTGTCACGTACTCATATTATGTATTCCTATTGGGAAGCGGGACGTGACATCCAACAAATTCAATCCCTCAAATATCGGTTTCATTTTCCCCAAATCCTCTAATTTGTAGGGTTTTGAATTTAGATGAGGGAAAATTTGGAGCTCAAAAAGGACATGGGGAGGGAGAAGCAATTAGACGTGATGAGGTTCTTGCAGAGAGTCCCGCTCTGATCGAATGACGGTGCCGAAGATGATGATTTATATGTGGTGGTTGAGAGGAAGAGGTTGTTGGGTTCGTCGGATCAGGTCAGATTTGGATCTCGGTTTGAATCACGAGAGCAGAGACAACAGTGACAAGGATAGCAGTAACTGCACAGGCACGGTTGTCGGGCACTGCAGCGGCGATGGCTGGTTAGGATTAGGGCTCTGATACCGTGAAATGGTATGTTATTTCTGTTAGGTTTCGATGGTAGTCTCATATCAAATACACAGTGGAAAAATTAAAAAGAAATATCGAAAACTAGCCATGGATCCATGCGAAAACCATAAATCGTGTTTAGGACTTATACTTTGAAGATGGATCTGCTGTCTCTAGTTAATGTCAGGTCACAACACTGCAATATTGTTGTGCCTCTATGGTATTTACACGAACGGATCAAATCAAGCTTTCCCTCACGCCGTGGTGCTAGCTGCGGGAAGGGAATGTTTCCTCACGATCTCTCTCACAATTCTGTGACAGAAGTTGTACGAAATTGAAGTAAAAGATTCTGGATGAGTCACGAGATTGCCTGTGTATGGAATTCGAGGCACTAGAATATCGGCTTGAACACACTCAAAATCCGATTTAAACTAATTTTTCCTTAAAACATAAATAAAAGAATGAAACAGATACATTCATGTATAAGTTAAAGCAGCAACAACAGATCTTCTCATCCTCTTCATCTCGCATAGCATCAACTCAAATCTCAGCTACTCAGCTCCCTAACAACTTCATTTCCTTTCAGTTTGAACTTGGCTCAAGTTCAAAGTGTGGAAAATCCCTCTGGATGTCCTCCACATCTTCCCAAGTAGCTTCAGTAGAAGGTCTAAATGTAATGCCCCGAATCCCAAATACACTAAATTCGAGATGTTCTACAGGATCTTTTCGCTTCCTTTAGTACAATTTTACAAGGAAATTTAAACTTTTCACTTTACATCAGAGTTTACATCAATATTACACTTTACATTTGCACAGCGGAAGTAAAATTTACAACAATAAAATAAATATACAACAATCATTAAGTAATCTTTAAGCATTGATTCCTCTTTAATCTTTATCAAGCCATTTACCTGCATATGAGACTGTGGGTACGTCAGTTTATTCAACCGACAATCATTATACACGGCCATCCTCTCTATGTCGGAAATAGTATAACTTAATTTTCCATATTTAGCAAACACAAACTTGTCACATTTCAAGCTAAAGGGACTACCCTATTGATGTCGTGTTGTGTTTGTGCACTTAGTCCTTAATGCAATTATTTATGTTACATGACACTAATGCACACTTGTTCGGATTCTATGCATCCCATACTACATAGGTCCGAGGGCAAGCCCTTAATCGTTCTTCATCTTTGTAGGGTTCAATCCCTCGTTATGACTTAATCTACTACTGTAATTAAGGTAGGTATCTTAGATGATCTATGAGTACAAGCTCGTGTACAAAAAATTCTGGAGGGGAATCCCACGCACTGACACGACGCATCGAGCAGGCAACCTATGGACAATTCAGCCTCACTTCATGGCACACGATCCTCTTGCAGTCACCAAACACCCCACGAGCGTCGCTACCGGGACGATAATTCTGGAGTAGTGCCCACGCCATGTCTTGACGCAACAAGCAGGCAGCCTGTGGATCACTCTCACACCGCCACTCCGATGGCCCTCATACTCGTGTTTTTCTCCTACTTTCATCACATCTCCACTATGTACTAATCCTTAGTTTCCTTTATCAAAATCATGAACAAAAATCGAAGCTCTAGAGTTAGCCTCTCCACTAAATCGGACTTATTCATTCATTTCAACATGACCAACCTTGGTCTTTCTTTTCTAATTTCATTTCATTTCATTTCCAAATGCCGGGGGGAGACTTAGCTACTCTTTTATTTCAATTTTCATTTCACAATTTCCAACTCATAAATTCCCCATGTTGAGTTCTCATACTCACATGTATATTCTCTTTTCAATTCATGATTTCTAATTTGTTCAAATAGTCCATGACTATACATGAATTCCATATGCTTTATCAAATATCACTTCATATCAAAATTTCACATCACTAACAAATATACACACTTCATATTGTTCCACATTATTCTCAAATGAGAATAAATTGCATTATGTCACACAACAAAGTTTCTTCTTGCCAAATCATCTTCTAATACTTCATTTCAATTTATTCTTGTAAGTTATAATTTCACATCAATAAACATATAGCACCATAGTTCTATTTATGCATTTATCTCCAAATCATAGTTAATTCCATTCAAATAATCCTCAAATCATTTTTATAAAGTCCCTTATATTTTTAGGAGAATAACCATATTTTTTTCACAATTTTTGGACACTTAAAAACCCAAAAAAAAACATTTTTTCATTCTTACCGATAGTAAGAATCGAACCAGGCACCCAGAGAACACAGCCGACAGCACCAGCCACTAGGCCATATGCGCTAAGCGCTATAGAGAGGGGACAAAGAGTATTTGTTACTCTCTGTCGGTGATTTTTATGTTTACAAAAAATGTGAAATAATATATGCGGCCACAGGGATTCGAACTGTTCAACACAGAGAACCCAACCGCACCGTAGGACCATTTGAGCTACGCACTCAGTTGTCATTAATATGATTCTAACTTTATTAATCCACAGTCTCTGTTATTTAGAACATTTCGATGTTCAACTAGCTTTCATTTCATTTTGCTCTCATCAAATTATACTGTATAACTCCAGATTAATTCTCCCTCACATAATTCATATATCAGTGTGCATAAAATAATTTTTGTACCAATAAAAATATATTTTCATACAATTCCTTTGAAATTTACATTATAACTACTATATTTCTCATTTTTCGACATTTCTTAGCCATTGATCTTCTAATCTCTTTATCCACAATTTTACATTAATTCTCTGTTATTAATCTTTTACCCAACATACAAATCTATAGTTGGATTTATCCATTCCCACATCAACACAAAAAGATCTATTTAATTCATGCAATAGCATTAACAAACTACTAACTTTTGTATATAATTTTTTTGATGGTAATAATTGCATTTCCTTCAATCAATCCATGATCATAATCGATTCACACACAACTTATAATTTAATAATAAAACTACATACTATTCCATATCAACAATTCAATCAATTTGGGATCATTTAATGTGCATTCTTATTAATCATTTTCATGCTTCATCATTCAATTTAATCTAGCATTTCTACTTTAGAAATAGGGAAAATTTTACCCACAACTTAAATTTAATAATAAAATCACATACAAGTTATTCATTAACATTCCGATCAATTCATAGACTAACTTTCTAATTAAAATGTATTCTTATTAATATTTTCCATGCATCATTACTCAATATAATACTAGTATAATTCCTAATTAGAAATAAGAAAAATTAAACCCACCTTGTATGGAGAGACAACACAATTTGCAATAAAATCCTTGCAACGAGATGCACCTCCTCCTAGACGATGCGCGCACAAGCTCCACAAGCACCAACCCGAGCTCCTCTCGTTGGACTAGCCGGCCTCTCCTCCTTGGAAAAATGCAAGCACAATCCCCCTCACAACTCAATCTTTTTAACTCACAACTACTACTAGATAATGCTATTAGACTATAGATTTGGAAGGAAAGATTAATGCACAGAATAACTAGCCATGGGAGGGGGTATTTATACTAAAAATCAAATAGAATGGAGGGCTAGGATTAGTTGGTTGGTTGTAGGATGGAGGGCTAGGATGAGAGTAGGAGTTACAATAACTACCCACATCTAAGTAACCACCACCATGATCACCATTACAATTTTTGAATTCCCTCCAAAAGTACACAACCGGCCACTTGAAGAAGCATGCATTTTGCACGTGTACGTGTGGTGCACGTGCAAGCAACTAGGACCAAAATTGTACATTCACTTTTGTATAAAAATAAAATAATCTTTTAAATTGTATTCTACATGACAAGTTGTGAAAAAATATAGTCCATGGGCTCTAGTTTATGGGCCAAAATAGTTACTTTAAAATGAAATCAATAAATTACATTTTGGGCTTTTAAGAAAAAGGCTTTAAAATAAGGCTTTCTATCTATTTAAAGAAAAGGCTTTTGTATAAAATAATTTGAGAACACATATTTAAATATTTATACACATCACAATAAAAATAATTATAAGATTTAATTCAACCAAAATATTGCACGTGCATACTACGTGCAAAATAAAATAATTTTTCATTAATTGAAAAATCAGGGCATTACAACACTCCCTCCTTAGAATAGTTCCGTCCCCGGAACTACAATCAAGAGCGAGAAAACAAACACTCATAACAAAAGAAAAAAATACAAAGATACAATCAAGCAAAAAGCTCAGGATAGTCCTTCAACATCCTCTCCTTAGACTCCCAAGTAGTCTCTTCAACCAAATGGTTTCTCCAAACTACCTTGACCATCTGTATCGTCTTATTCCTCAAGACTTTCTCTCGACGATCAACAATCTCGACAGGAGACTCGATGTAATTCAGATCCAATTGCAAACCTTCCGGCACTTCAGGCAAATGATGACTCGGATCTGGAATATACCCTCTCAGCATAGACACATGAAAGACATTGTGCACCTGAGATAACTCGTTCGGTAATTCAAGCCGGTAAGCAGTTTTCCCGATCCTTTTCAATATCTTGTACGTGCCTATAAACCTCGGGGCTAACTTTCCGCCTTTGCCAAATCGAACCACACCTTTACTGGGTGATACCTTCAGAAAGATGAAGTCACTAACCTCAAACTCAAGGTCCCTTCTCCGGTTGTCTGCATAGCTTTTCTGCCTGCTCTGAGCTTCCACCAACCTTTCCCTGATCAGAACAATCTTTTCAGAGGTTTGCTGCTCAAGCTCAGGACCAAACAACTGACGCTCCCCAACTTCATACCAACAAACAGGCGTTCTGCACTTCCTGCCATACAGAGCTTCGTACGGCGCCATCCCGATGCTAGCCTGAAAACTGTTGTTGTAGGCAAACTCTACCAAGGGTAAATGTCTTTCCTAACTGCCTCCAAAGTCTAGTATACAACACCGAAGCATATCTTCAAGAATGCAGTTGACTCTCTCGGTCTGCCCATCGGTTTGCGGATGAAAAGCAGTGCTGAAATCTGTCTTGGTACCCAAAGCTGTCTGAAGACTCCTCCAGAAATGCGAAGTAAACCGCGCATCTCGATCAGACACAATGGTTGACGGAACACCATGAAGCCTGACGATCTCGCCAACATACATCTCAGCCAACTTGTCCATCGAAGCAGTGAGTTTCATCGCCAAAAAGTGAGCGGACTTGGTTAGTCGATCGACTATAACCCAAATCGCATCATTGCCTTTAGAACTCTTAGGCAATCCCGTGATGAAATCCATACTGATGTTATCCCACTTCCATTCCGGAATAGGTAACGGCTGTAATAGACCTCCGGGTCTCTGATTTTCGGCTTTGACTTGCTGACAAACCTCACACTTCACCACAAATTCAGCCACATCCCGCTTCAATCCTGACCACCAAAAATGTTGTTTGATGTCTTTATACATCTTAGTACTCCCAGGATGTACCGACAAAAGAGTAGCATGTGCCTCCTGAAGAATACTCTCTTTCAGGTCCGCCAGATTTGGAACACATAGCCTCTCTCCAAACCACAGCACTCCATCCTTGATTTGAAATCCGGGCAACCTGCCAGCCTCAACCTGCTCCTTCATCTCCAAAATATCAGCATCAACCTCTTGACTTGCAATGATCCTTGTATTCAGAGTAGGCTGAAGCCTCAACTGAGCCAAAGATGCTCCCAATCCTTGCAAGACAACCTCAATATCTGCTCGGTCCAATTCCTCAATCAGATGCTTCTGAGTTGTAATCAAACTGGCTAAACTGCTCTTGCGACTAAGTGCATCAGCAACAACATTAGCTTTCCCAGGATGATACTTGATCTCAGGTCGCATATCCTCAAGCACTTCCAACCATCTCTACTGCCTCAGATTCAGATCCCTCTGCTGATATATATACTTCAAGCTCTTATGGTCTGTGTACATGTTCAATTTCTCACCGTACACGTAGTGCCTCCATTGCTTCAGGGCAAAGATAATCGCAGCCAACTCCAGATCGTGAGTCGGGTAATTCTTCTTATGCGGTCGTAGTTGCCTAGACCCATAAGCGATTACTCTTCCTTCTTGCATTAAGACACAACCAAGCCCACGATGTGAAGCATCGCTAAAAACATCATACTCAACACCTGCTCTAGGCAGAGTCAAAATAGGTGCAGTAGTCAGTTTCTCTTTCAACTCCTGAAAGCTTGCCTCACATTGCTCAGTCCACTTGAAGCTCACATTCTTCTTGGTCAGACCAGTAAGCGGCACGGCTATCTGAGCATAACCTTGAATGAATCTCCGGTAGTATCCAGTCATCCCAAGAAAGCTTCTGACTTCCTTCACTGTAGTCGGCCTAGCCCAATCTCTCACTGCCTCTATCTTCTGAGGGTCAGTTGCCACTCCCTCCTTACAAAGGATGTGACCTAGGAATGCCACTTCAAATCTGGAAATTAGACTTCCGGCCGAATCCAGCAAATATTTACAAGTCATATAGTGTTTCACAAAAACATGGGTCAAAACTGAATTGAAACCAGAAAACGCGTTCAGCCAGAAGTCAGAAGATTATATTCAAAGTCAGGAAAATAGCATGAGAACTCATTAATTAAATCCACGAAAAATCTGAGGTATTCCCCTATATGTGCAGCATCAGAATATAATGTTTCAAATTTTTTCAATATAAATAGTTTAGTCAACAAAAATCAGAAAACATCAAGATGCAGTAGTTTTGTTAATCTGGAATTATAAACACTGTAGTACGAAAACAGCAATATCTCACAAACCATAAATCCAAATCCAAATATGCCAAAAGGGTGATAAAATAGACACAGTAGAATAACTTTCATATTCACAAAAATTTTACAAACAGCAAGTAGAATTAGGTCGAAAATCAAGTTCTTTACTGAACAGTAAGAAAATTCTGCATGTATAGTAAATGTTTGGAAACATAGAACGGTTTATAAAACTCATCAAGTAAATCCACAAAAATTCAGGGTTAATCCCAATTAAGTCTAGTTGTATTGTACAAAATATTAGATCAAAATAATACCTTTAACATCATGATAAAAATAGATTACTCCTCAGAATTCATAGTAAACAAAATCTGGAAATTTCTCTACACCTCTGTAGTAAAATAGACATAACTCACAACCCGTAAAACGAAACTGAGATCTGTCAGAAGGGTTGGAAAATAGACAAAATTCTCTACAGTTCATGTTCACAAATAAAATTCATATATTGACCTTAATAGGGTCTAAAATACTGATAAAAATGGTAAACCGGCAAAAACCGAAAATATCTCTCATATACAAAATCAACTAGTTCACATAAAACTCATCCAAATCATAACCAAACATGAAATATAGTGTACTAGATGTCCAAACAACATGGTATAGGGTATTTTGTGAGTCCCCGATAAGTATAACACGAATAACACATCAAACACACGATATCACAAAATAGCATGCATATATACATCCAAAAGTGGTCATCCCTAGTTGTTTATGTCATGTATGTCGTGAGGCAACTATGGTCAAATCAACACAATAGAGACAATATATAACAGAGGATTCACACATAAATTGTCTCTAGAACCCAACTACACTACATGCAGTATTTAGTACTTGTATTACACAAAGAAAAGAATTCAAGTTACTTGCCTTGAAGACGACAACGAAAACGACGATGCAAAGAGAATAACGGGAACAGATTCCCGAGTCACAAACACCATAAACGAACAAGAACACGAGTGCACGAGCAACGAACATATGAACCCAAAAATGAGCACAACTCACGAACCACACCCAACAATCAACCACGAACAAAACAGTCATCACACGCACTCAAGAGGACAACGGCACTAAGGGGGGTCGACGGCGGGACCACGGCGACGGAAGCAACAACGGTTGCTTGACGTCGGTGCTTTGGTCGGGGAAAAGAGCCAACAGCGCTCGGGAGGAGCAGTGCAAAGCGTCGGCAGGTGCTGTTGCTCTGCAGGCGGAAGGAGAAGGACAGGGGACTACGGAGGGTGCAGTCACGACCTCGGGGAGGTTCAGAGGTGGGGTTTGACGCTGCTGCAGAGTGGCGGCACGATAGGAGGAGATGGCAGAGGAGAACCGGGAGACAGGGTCGAGGATGGATGCGGTTGAGCAGGAGGATGAGGAGAGAGTGAAGAGGAGTCGGAAGAGAGAGCACAGGGAAAGGGAGAGGCGACTGTATGGGGGTTTGCATGGGTATATATGGGTATATATATGATATCAGATGAAGTGTTAGGGTTTTGGTCGGTAATGACGGCTAATGGGTAACCGGGTCGAGTATATAGGGTTTAGGTTAAATGGGTTACTGGGTAGATAATAAATGGGTATGGATTATGATGGTTATAAATAAAGCAGGGTTAGAGACAAAATGGGTTGTGATGATAACGGGTTTTAAAAATGGGTAATAGGAACAAACATAATAGATCCAATAAGAAATGAGTTGGCACAAAGATGGATAATTAAATAGGGTATGAACAAGTAAAAAATAAAAATAATGAGGATCAAAATAAGAGCTCGATCAAATGGAGGCGACTCAAAAATAATAGGATCAATAAGATCAAATAAAAGACGAAAAAACAAATAGATGAATACATTTAAAAAAACGATCCAATATACGGTCCAAAAAGTGATACAAGCTGATCAAATACATGAAAAAGAAAATACACTCAAAATACATAAAATGGAAAACAGGGATTACAGCAAGGGATGTCGACGGGGTCGCAACTGGGGAGGATGACTGGGTGGTCATCGCAAGCACAGGGACGGGCTGAAGGGGGTGCTGTCGAGGGTTTGGGGAGTAGTAATGGTGAGCGAGACAGAGAGGAAGATGAGTGGCAGAGGATGAGAAGCTTGACAATGGCGGGGGGGATGGGTGCTGGAAGTGGTGGTCGCGACTGGGGGATGAGGACGGGGCTGAAGACAGCAGGGCTTCGTTCGACGAAGAGGATGGAGGAGCGGGAGAAGGGACTGGTGGCGGGGTGAGCACCGGGTGGAGCGATGTTGTCAAGGGTAGCTCATCAGAGGGGAGAAGACGATGAGGATAAGGATGAGTCAAAAGTGGAGCGGGGGATTGCTCTGTTTCGTTTCAAAACAGAGGAAGAGGAGATAGAGGGAGTGAGAAAGAGAGTGGGGAGAGAGAGAGAGAATGGAGGGGGGGTTATAATAAAATATATTATAATATTATAATAAAGGGGGAGTTAGTAGGATGTGGGGGTTACGGGATCAGTTAATGAGATGATGGGGGATCAATAGGCTGATTATTAGGGTCAAAGAGATAGTAGGGTAGTTATTAGGCAGTGAATAGGAGAGAATGTGGGGATTTGGCTGTTGATGACTATTTGGGTTAATAGGTTTAGGGTAGACTAGAATTTGGGTTTAGGATCCCATAAATATGGGTTTGGGTTTGAGTTAAAATTTAATGGGAGATGGGATTGGATTGGGCTTTAAATTAGATAATTAAATAACACAAGATAGGTCAAAATCAATGTGCTTTAACGAAAATAATAATAATAGTAGTAGTAACGTTGGGATTTACAAAAATAATAATAATGAGAATAATGACAATAATAATAATAATAATAATAATGGTAACAATATCAATAATAATAATACTAACAACAACAACAACAACAACAACAACAACAACAACAACAATCAAAATAGCATTTGAGATTAACAAATTTATTAAAATCCAAACAGTAATAATATAAAATATAATTAGTCGATCAATTAGAACTAAAAAATATACCATTATTCGAAGTAAATATAATTGTCAATTATAAAACACTTAGCAAGAGATCCGAAACGAATTTAGCGCAAAATAAATTTATAAATAATCAAAATACAGAAAATATTCAGGAAATACGTAT
Source organism: Hemerocallis citrina (assembly GCA_017893485.1). NCBI lineage: Eukaryota > Viridiplantae > Streptophyta > Magnoliopsida > Asparagales > Asphodelaceae > Hemerocallis > Hemerocallis citrina. Next base: position 270,769,875 of record CM030361.1, on the reverse strand, counting down.
TTACGGGAACGGGGGTTACACATAGAGTCTTATTAAACATTGAATGCTCTCCTTCATTTGAGTCATGATTATCCAAAAATATCTTCTCCCTAAGAAATTGTAGTAGGACTCAACAGAACTCTTCCCTTATAACACCAAATGCAACCCAAAAACTTATAAATATTTGAGTTCATCTCACCTTGATACAACTTTTCTTGTGCAGATTGAAAATAAGTATCTTGCTACACCATACTCTTAATCTCTTCAATCCATTGAGAAACAATGAAGGTAATCTCACATGATTGTGTATCATGCATTCTTCTAGATAAAATGTCGGCGGTTATGTTATCTTTCACCTTCTTATACTCTACCTTGAAATTAAAACCAAGTAGTTCCTAGAGCCACTTCTTTGGATGTCAATATTAACTTTCTTCTCCAATATATACTTGATGCTCCTCTGAACAGTTTTGATCACAAAAATTCTACCAAGTAGGTACTATCTCCAATGCTTAACAATAGTTAAAACAGCAAAAGCATCCTTCTCATATGTGGAAAGAGCAAGAGATTTATCATTCACTCATGTCAGCAGTCGGCAATAAGATGAGCTTGTTGCATTGACACAACACCAATACCATGGAGAGAAGCATCAGTCTCCAGCACAAAATCCCTGGTGAAGTCAAGTAATCTCAATACTGGAGTAGGAGTGAGAGCTTGATTGAGATTGTTGAAGGCAATTGCACCTGACTGACTCCAGTGAAATATATTTTTCTTGAGTAAATGAGTGAGAGAAGTAGCTATCCCTCCATATCCTTTAACAAATTTCCTATAGTATACAGTGAGGCCTAGGTATGCCCTCAATTCCTTCACAATCTTAGGTTCAAGCCATTGTATAACTGCCTCAATTTTACTTTGATCAGCTAATACCCTATGAAGTGATCAAATGTCTCAAATAACCAGCCGAGTTCTTACCAAAGCTGCACTGACTTCTTTGAGTAATCAAGCTATGACTATTCAACACTTCTAGGGTTAATGTAAGGTGGGATACATTACTCTCCCATGTTGGACTGTACACCAAGATATCAATAAAGAAAACTAAAACAAATCTTCTTAGATACCCTTGAAATGTAACATCCTAGAAATTTTAAATATTTTTTGGAATTAATAAATGATTTGTGATGAATTTTTGTAATTTATTAAGTATTTTTCTGAAATTTATCTTTTTGCACATACAAAACGCATGCAATTTTTTTTTCTTGGGAAACAAAAATTCAAAAAATTTATTTAGAAAATCTAATCTTTATTAGTAGATAATAATTCTAAATTTTTGGATTTTTATGAATAATTTATGGAATGTTTGCAAATATTTCAAAGTGAATGACTTTTGTGTAAAATTGCCGTTTGGAGGCAAAAATTTTGAAAGTTGTATTTCTGGGCTGCACTTGGGGACCGGCCAGATTAGGGGAGTTAAGGGATTATAATTTTTCTCTAATTGGTTTGATTTGGTTTAACTAATTGATTTGGGAAGATCCATATATGTAAAGATTTATTTTCTTAAGGAATATTTTTTGTAAAATCTTTGTAAAACCCCTAAAAACTAGATCCCGACCTATATTAACTGCAACAGCAACCGCCCTCCTCTGTTCACAACAAAATATTATTATTTTTATTATTATTTCTTAGAGTTTGGAGCTTGGATCTTTGGATTTTCGCAAGGAGAAAGAGAAGCTTTCTTTCTATTATTAATATCCTTCATTTGATCTTCGTTTTGGTGGGTGGTACTTCTCATCTCTTGATTTGTTATATGCTTGTAGAATATGATGATGATCGATCAAGTATGATATATATTAAGATCTTGCATGATTATAAAACTTGATGTAGATCTATTAGAGGATAATTCTCAACGAATAAGTAGGTCAAATAACTTCTTCATTAATAAAAACCCTAATTAGTGAGTGAATCTTTGACTCTCTTGATATGTTTTTGGATCATGGTTGAGTAGATGTCATGCTAGAAATTTTTATGTGGATCTTTGATTGTTTTAAAACATGTATTAATGATTCTACCATGAACTGATTGTTGTGATGAAGGATAAATAGAGTTAATTGATTTCATGAGATAAAAATCAAAATTTTAATATGTGATGATCATGTTAGTTTATTCTTGAGGATGGATTTGATTGATGTATGAACTACGGTAGGTTGGGCAAGATGCACATGCTATATCGTAGATTTCATCATAAGAATCCATGTATATATATATATCAAGAAACTGCGGTCGACCGACTGTAGTCGACCGTGGGGTTGACTGACATGCATTCAGCGACAGCAAGTCAATTAAATCGAAATCCTCTCATACTAATATATATTAAATCGAAATCCTTATATATCAGTATGAGAGGATTTCGATTTAATTGATTGGCTGTCGCTGACTGCATGTCAGTCGACCCCATGGTCGACTGCAGTCGATCGACATCAGTTTCTTGTACTGCTGCAGTCGGTCGACTGCCGAGACTGGACTTGCCACTCTCTATTTTACTGTGTTCTCTTTCTTGAATGAATGTTTCTCCGAATTTTCAAACCATGGTTCTCAGTTTTCCAAAGTGACTAGATTTCAGTATTGACATGTATATTCTCATATCTCTGTATGTAAAAGAATCATGACTGCATTGTTAATATCCAGTGTTCATACGAAAAGTTTTCTTTATAATCTCGCTATTCAATATTATTATACTGGAGTTTCAATCTATATGTACACACATGGATTTCTTAGTCTTTTTGTCGAACAATACAGTGCACACATATATATATTTGCTGAAGTTGTATCATTACTTATAGTCATGCACTGGTTGATTTGATTACTGCAGACTGCATGTCAGTCGACACCGTGGTCGACTGCAGCCGATCGACCACAGTATTACACTAGTGATCTGTCGGTCGACTGCAGCGACTGGTTGTGTGCCACTCGACTGCAGTCGTTCGACCGCCACTTCTTGTACTACTGCAGTCGGTCGACTGTCACGGCTGAGTTCACTATTTGTTTTACTGCATTTTCCTTTTCTTGGAACGAATGTTTCTTCGAATTCGCAAACGATGATTTTCATTTTTCCAAAGTAATTAGTTTTGGACTCTACTACTTTCAGAGAGTGTGTACTTTCTATTTTTAATAGAATTTAACTCAGATTTTCGTGGTTTTAGAAAGTAAATACTCTCGAATTCCAAGAGTATCACATTCAGATTTTTCTACTGTTTCAAAGATGAAAAATCTCAGTTTAATTGATGATTGGTTTTAGTTTCTTAACTAATTATGTGGATATGGTTTGTTCATGGAGGTATTTTGGTTGACTATTGGTTTGAGAAAAATCCTCATTATGAGTTAGTCGATTTTGAATTTATATAATTAAAAGAAATGGTTGAGATGGTTTTTTTTTTAGTTATGAGACTCTAGAGGTTGGGTGGGACCCTAGCATGCCGGCAGATGAGATTTTTGTTGGAATTTGGCCAACGGGGCTTTTATTTGATTCAGTAAAGTTAAGTGCCGATAGGGTACACCAACTATAGGGAGACTGTGATTCTAATTGAACTTAATAAACATAAGGGCAGGCACTAGTTGGAGTTGTGATGAAATGAGAGCAAACATGGTAGGGGGCCTCATATGATTCGCGGTGGGAGATGGTCTCAAGAATGATCGGGGTGTAATCACTTGCGGTGTGGGTTTCAAATTCTAGAATGATCGGGGTGTGAGGGAGTGTACCCAAAATCACTTGCGGTGGGAAGTTGATTCTCAAGAATGATCAGGGGTGTAATCACTTGCAATGTGGGATGCATCTTTAGAATTATCGGGATCCATACGATGCTCATGTGATGTTCGTGTGATGAGGTACCATTTGGCTTGCGGTGTGGGTTTCAATTTCCAGAACGATCAGGGTGTGAGGGAGCATACCCAAAATCACTTGCGGTGGGAAGTTGATTCTCAAGAATGATCGGAGCATGGCACTAGATACTCACAGAATAATCTAAATCTTAAAAAAATTACCGTAGTAGGTTAGTTGCATAATAAGGAATTGAACCATACAAAGTGGAGAACGATAAGGGCTTGTACCGGACCTATATAGTATGGGATGCGTAGAATCCGAAAAGTATGCATTAGAAATCATCATAGGCATTTGTGTTTCTTGACTTGTTTTATGCATGCTTGTTTTCTGTTTTCATCTCATACACTTGACACTTATCCTAGCTTCACTTGTTGTTTTACGCTTCATTTATCGTTATTTCATGTTCCATTTATTATTGCTATATTAATATGCATCAAATTTGTTATTGTGAGATTTAGAAGTATCACTATTACTGTAGTTGACGTCAGTTGCATTTAACTGACGTGCCCACTTTCAATAGACTTTAGCAGGGTTTTTAGTTATGTATTGCATCAATGTCAATAAAGCTTGGAGTATAAATGCAAGTTGAAGATTCTATATGTTGCAAAGATTTGTAATTATTGTATTTAATTCTGTTGTATTTTTGTAAAAAGAAAGGATGTAATAAAAAATTTAAATTTTCCATGTATATGATACTGTGTTTAAGATTGCAATTGAAGTTGATTTTGAAAATTTGTGTCACTTATTTCTAATTTTATTTTTTTTAAATTTGAGGCGCTACATGAAATATATCATTTATCAAACTTTGAAAAGTGGCAGGTGGATTTGTGAGGCGAAAGGGGATAACCACAAACTTATAGTGACCTTGATGAGTCCTAAAAGCTGTTTTATTAAAATATGGTTCATAAACCCGGATTTGATGATATCTAGAGCTCAAATCTATCTTGGAGAAAAAGTTTTACCCTAATAGTTCATCAAGTAACTCATCAATAACAGGGATTGAAAATTTAGCTTTGATAGTTTGTGAATTAAGGACTCTGTAAGCTATGCACATCCTCCAACTCCCATCAACCTTCTTGACCAGAATGACATGTGATGAATATGAACTACAGCTGTTCCTAATCAACCCTAACTCCAACATTTCTTTAACCTATTTTTCTTTCACATTCTTGTGATAATATGGATGTTTATATGGACTAATACACATTGGTTTTGTCCATAGAAGAGAGGAATCCTATGATCTACACTTCTCTTTGGAGGCATGCCAATCTCAGCAGCAAAAACCTCAGGAAACTGCTACAAAACTCTCTGTAGAGGTGATGTTTGCTCATCAAGGAGATTAGTGGTTTCTTCTGACATTGAATAAGCTATCAGTCAACAAATTTTGATCACTTACACACTGTAACTGCAGCATGAATGCTAACAAGAATGTTCCAGTACCCTTGACAACTCTTTTGTAGTGATGATATGTAACTGCCCATCATTTAACCCATGCAACACCTTAGTAACCCCTTCAATTGCAAACTCCCTAGTCAAACAACGGAAATCCATAGTTATTCTTCTTAGAGTTCTCAACCAATGTGCCCCAGCACCATTTGAGAAGGACCTCACGATAAAATCAACAACTTAACCTTTAATTCACTCCCTGCACTATGAAAGATGCATCCTCTATCTTCCCTTCATTGTTCATTACCTCACCATTAGCTACTGTGACCTTGAAGTTGGGCTCAGTGAGTATGTGCAATCCTATCGTGATAGCAATTTAGGGGTCAATGTGATTATGGGTTGAGCTTGTGATCAATATATTAACCGCAGAGATCATGCCCTTAACTCTTAGTGTTCGTGGATAATTTGAGGAACCAGTGAAAGCATGAAAATAAATGCCATGTATATCACCTTGCATACTCATTCCATTAGCTAACTCCAAGTTGTCTTCCACCTCCTCATCATCTTCATTTAACATTTCCAAGAAAAAAGAATTTTTTGATTTACATCTATGACCCGCCACATATTTCTTATCACAATTGAAACATAGGCCCCTAGTTTTTCTTTCCCTCAACTCATGTGGCATTAGGTGTTTAAGAATCAAAGCATATGTAGGTTTGGTTTCTTGGTTCTTAGGGTTGGAGCTGAAACCCAAAAAGGGAGTTCCCTTTGCTGTGAATAGTTCTTTATTGAACCTCTTTGTATATTGCAATTTCTCCTAATAACCTCTAGCTAACCCAATAGTTTCATTAACATTGCTGGGTTTTTTATCCTTAACATCCCACTTAATCACATCTCTTAAACTACTAATAAAGGTGTTGGGATAGTGCTTCTTAGTCCAGTCCTCAACAAAGTTTGTCAATCTATCAAATTCTTGAACATATATCTGTAAATCACCCTTTTGGCTTAATTTGGAAAATGTTCCCCCATAATCTTGAAACTTAGTAGGTCCAAACCTAGTTATTAACTTTTCCAAGAATTATTACCGCGAAATTGAGTCTTTCATGTTCTTGATGTGCCTACGACACCACTGAGCAACTCTACCTTTGAGATTTAATGAAGCAAACCTCAGCTTCTGATTATCTTCAACCTCCAAAAATTGCTCTACACTACATATCCAGTATGTAGGATCTCCTTCAATGAACGTAGGGAACTCTAATTTGAACAAAGTTCTTGGTGCATTACTAGATCTAAATGGGAATTTAGAATGGGAAGAATTAGGGTTTGCTACCTTTTTGAAAGGATCAGGAATTGGAATAGCAACACGAGATGTTGTTGATGGAGGTCGATGCTGAATCGCCATCTCTAAAAGCTGTTCCACAGTGAAATTAAGTTGCATCTGCACCATAGCCATTTGATTCTTCATCTTCGTGATCTCTGATTCCACCATCAATGGGCCTCCAACATCCTGTTCATCGTCGTCGCTGGCCGACTCTAATACCAAGTTGTCACCGCTTGGGGCTCGAATGTTCTTATTCCTAGCCATTAGTGGTTTGTAGGGTTTGAGAGAACTCAAATTAGGGGAATAACAGTTGGAAATTTTATTGACTCATGAATATCCTTTACAACTGGATTTCCCTCCCTTTTATAACATGGATTTAATGCACGTAAAAATCACTAACTGAATGCCTAACTAAAATAACTGCCTACATTTCATCCTAAACACACTCAAAAGCCAATTTACACTTATTTGTCCTAAAAACAGAAATAAAAGAGTGTAACTAATGTGTTATTTATAGCAGCAGTAACAGATCTTCTCAATCTCTTCATCCTGCATAGCATCAACTCAAAGCTCAGCTACTCAGCATCCTAACATGTACATAAAGGATTTTCATCTTGAAGTTCTCATATAAAAAAATTATTTTTATTTTCATGTTTGATTGAATTGTCTGCTCGGAATAATTATTTGACTTTCTAGTAATGTTTTGTTATATGGTCTCAAAAGTTGAGTTGTCTAAATAAGAGTGTTTTTTTATATTCAACATAATTGTTGGATTTTCATTTTTTTCAAAAACATAATCGTTGGATCATGGCCATTGAAATACATAATTATTTGACTTTCTAGGAATGTTTTGTGTGGGGAAAGACTTTACGAAGGAGGAAAGGAGGGATGTGAATCAGATCGTCGCCGATGGGAGTATCGGTTGGGCAAACGTGACCGAGAGGCATTTAGCGAGGATTGGACTGAGCCTCGTCAATCCCTGTATGTTTTTCATTTCCTTTTTCCGTCTGTCATTTTCCTTTCGTTCTCACAACTCGCGTTTTCTTTTGCAACTATGAATGATGTGAAGATCGAGGCAAGAAGGGCCTTCTTGGCCAAGAAGAAGGCGTTCGAGCAGCCAAAGCCAAAGAAGAGGCCCATTGCAGTTGCGTCCAAGGGGACTTCCGAGGTGAAGTTCAAAAGGTCGAGGGCATTGGCGATTTCGGGCACCTCTGGCCCCACCAAAACGAGGCCAAGCCTGGAGAACCTTAAGGTTACCCAGATTGTGAAGTGCGGTCTCCCGCCCATCCGTCCTGAGGCCAAGGAGATCATAGGGGAGGAGGGGCTGGTGCCATGAGCCCCCGACTGGTTCGTGAATTCGGCGGATTCCGTGATGGAGGGTCTGATTGCGATAGAGGTAGTGGAGCACCTGGCCACCCCTCGGGATAGGGAGAGCCTCTCGACCGAGACCCTCGAGTCAAACTTCATGAAGTGGGCTCAGGCCGACATGATTGTAAGTATTTTGGAACCCTGTTACTTGAAAATTTCTAAGTCTTTGTTCTTGAAAATTTCTAATTCTTTGTTCACCATTCGTAGGCGACTGTGAAAGAGGCGGAGCTGAAGAGAGAGAGAGTATACCCGCGATCTCAAGCATTCTGAGCAAAAGGCTCAAAGGTATGAGAGGGAGATGAAGGAGCAGAAGTTGCTGTTCCATGACTTGGAAGCTCGTGAGCATGCCTAAAAGGCGGAGCTATCCTCCGTCGCTGAGGACCGAACTCGGTTGGAGATGGAGAAAGCCCTCCTACAGGAGAGTGAAAAGAAGCTGCAGGTCGCGAAGCTGAGTGCCATTGACAAGGTCATCTTCACGCAGGACCAGGGGTACGATCGGGCCATCGAGCATGTGCTACAGAAGTATCCCAATCTCGAGATCGAGGGTTTCAGCGTCTCCATGGAGTTCACCGAGGCCCCACCCACTCCAGGGGGGCGGGGGAGGGGGGTGATGACGAGGGGGATGGTTTCTCGCCTGTCCCAGAGGGTGAACCAATCCAGGATGCTCCTGTAGGTAACCTCGCGGGAACCGAAGAGGTGCCCTCCTCTCTTCAGAAGTAGCTTTGTTTCTTTACTCTACCTTTTTTTGTGTATTTTCCAAACGCAAACTGGCCACCGCTTTTTGTATGGGCATTTATTAATGAATGATAAGGATTTTTTGGTCCGAGCTCTTGGACTTGATATTTTCATGCGATGTTTTGTGTTCTTCGATTTGGCCAAGTCTGTGAGACTCGGAGTGATATATCTATTTCTTCTTTCATTAGATGACCAATCCTATCTTGGCCGCCCCCATGGTGCCGAGCTTGAGTATCTTAGGGCTAAGTTGAAATCCTTGGATTCTAGCCTGGCGCACTACCGAAAAGAGGCCAGGGATCAGGACGCGTTCTTTTCTTTTTGTATGAAAAGGTCACATCAATTGAGCTTAGAAGTGGCTCACATGAAGAAGGAAAGGGATCTAGGGAGCGTCGAGACTCGTCCATCAGTCTCTGGTGATTCCTCTTGGGCACCCAGTTTGGCTGATTTGTTTCTTCATGAGATGGTAGTGGAGAACGAACCAGAGATATACAGACTGAAGGTCAAGTTCAGGGGTGGCAGGATCCCAAGTTGCCTCTCTTGGAAGCGGATAGCCTTCCATTGGCGGCCCTTCTCCGACCCTTAAGCTGGACCCGCCGAACCTTGGTAATGCCCAGAGCTCGGTGGCTAGGGTGTCCACCATGGCCACTCTTAGGGATGAGGTCGACAGGCTCGCCGGTGAGCAGAACCGCTTAATTGGGCTCAAACTGGACTATGCTAGTCCTAGGTCCCCCAGGCGGATGAGTAGATCATTCGGTTGACTTTCATAACTTGTTGTAATCTTGTAATCTTTATGACCTCGCCCGTCATATGATAACTTTGTCAACAAAGGGGTTCAATTTTTGGACCGCCTTGTGTAAATACGCCGCCTTGGAATTCAAAATGTTGGTCTTAAAAAATTGTGGTGCTTGTTGTGTAAATGCACCGCCTTGGAATTCGAAACGTTGGACTTGAAAATTGTGGCATCTGTTTAATTGCATCATGTTGGAATTAGCGGTGACTCCTTCACAATCATTGGATGGGAATGGGTGACCCAGATCCTTCCATGTCATTGTTGTGGGTTTCGAGGATGCCTTCCTCCCGTAGCCTATATAAGATCGCATTATCTTTCGAGCTTTTGGAAAGTGCCTTGGTTTATGTGGTTCTCCTACTACCCGCTGACAGTTAGGGGTAAAGAGGTGAATATGGTCGCTGTGTCCTTAGCTGTCAGCGGGTGATAGGATGATCGCCTCTGGAAGCTTCATTTATTGCTTCATAGGGCAGGGAAATGCCTCATTCCACGACGGATTTCGAGCCCTAGTGAGATTAAGAAAAACTTGTGCATGGATCGACGTTCAGGCCGAATGCGAACTTGACCATAGTTGTATTAAATCCCTCGTTATGGTCAGAATCTATGCCAAGCGGTGAGGACATGAGAGATCGTGCGGAACCTCTCATTAGGATCGAAGTCCATGCCGAGCGGTGAGGACCTGAGAGATTGTGGTTAATCTCTCGTTAGGGTCGAAGTCTATGCCGGGCAGCAAGGACCTGAGAGATTGTAAGAAATCTCTTATTTGGGTTGAACTTCTTGTCAAGCAGCGAGGACTTAAGAGATTGCAGAGAATTCCTCGTTAGGGCCGGAGTCCATGCCAAGCGGCGAGAACTTGAGAGATCATGAGAAAATCCCTCGTTAGGGTCAGAGTCCATGCCGAGCGGCAAGGATTTGAGAGATTGTAGAAAATCTCTTGTTATGGTCGGAGTCCATGCCAATCAGCGAGGACTTGAGAGATCGTAAGAAATCGTTAGGGTCAAAGTCCATGCCGAGCGGCGAGGACTTGAGAGATAGTAAAAAATCTCTTGTTAGGGTTGAAGTCCTTACCGAGCAGCAAGGACTTGAAAGATGCAGAAAATCCCTCGTTATGGTCGGAGTCCATGTCGAGCGGTGAAGACTTGAGAGATTGTAAGAAATCTCTTATTAGGGTTGAAGTCCTTGCCGAGCGAAGAAGACTTGAGAGATTGTGAGAAGTCTCTTGTTAGGGTTGAAGTCCGTGCCGAGCAGCAAGAACTTTGAGAGATAGTGAGAAATATCTTGCGTATTACAATTGCTTGGGTGCCGAAACAGAAGAGTTACTTTGAAGACGAAGTTTTATTGCTTGGTCGCCAAAGAACCGCACTTATTACAATTGTTGATACATGTGCGGACCCTTATGGTCCTTCATGGAAATTGATCAAGTGTTCGGCGTTCCAGGTCCTCTTGACTACCATGTCCCCCGGGTCTTCAAGTCTGTAAGTGTCGAGGCACACCACTTTGGAGACCCTATACAAGCCCTCCCAGTTCGGAGAAATCAAGCCTTCGGAGTACAAGATCACCCTCTTTGATGTTCGTTGCCCTGGAATTTTTTGTTGTAGAATCGCTCGATGCACTGTTGGTAAATATTTTTTCTAACGGAAGACATTCCACAGACTTTACCGAGGAGGTCCAAGTTGGCCCTGAGGTCGTTTGAATTCGACTCCTCTTTGAAGTGTATAATCCTTGGCGAAGGCAGTCCAACCTCCAAGGGAATGACATCTTCTGTTCCATAGGTCAGGTTGAAGGGTGACTCACTGGTCGGAGCCCTTTTTGTGGTTTGGTAGGACCAAAGAACACTGAGTAGTTCGTTGACCCTTAACCCCTTGGGAGATTCATCCAATCGCTTCTTAAGACCTTCGAGGATGTGACGGTTCGTGTTCTCGACCTGGCCATTGGATTGGGGATGTAAGACTGAAGAGAAACTTTATTGGATCTCGAGGTCTTCGCAAAATTTATGAAAGCCCTTCCCCGCAAACTAGGTTCCATTGTCGGTGATGAGAATCTGCGGTATCCCGAACCGACAAATATTGTGTTTCTAAAAGAACTGGTGGTCAGGGGTTCTACTTCAATCCACTTAGTAAAGTAGTCGATAACCACAATGAGAAAGTGCCTCTGACCGGTCGCTTTAGGAAAGTGGCCAACAAGGTTCATTCCCCATATGGCGAATGGCGCGGGACTGGCGAGCAATTTTAGCATGGCTTTAGGGGCATGCATGATAGAGGAGAATCTCTAGCACGAGCGACATGTTTTAACCATGTCTTGAGCATCTTGGAGGAGGGTTGGCAAATAGTAGTTGTGGTTAAGGACTTTTCTGACGAGCATTCTGCTACCCATATGACAACTTCCAATCCCTTTGTACATCTCTTTTAATGCATATTTGGCTTCTTTCGAGCTCAGGCACCGCAGGTAGGGTCTCCCATCGACCTTTGTTTACAAACGCTTGTAGAGCACGCCATCCTTAAGAACGAACCTCTCAACTTTGACTCAGATGCTTCTGGCTTCGGATTGATCTTATGGAAATATGCCTTTTCTCAAGAAATCCAAGATTGGGTCCATCCATCCAGGCACCTAAGCGGGCGGATCGAGGCAGAGGACATTGGTGTTTTCTATTCTTGGTTGAAGAAGGGCCTCTACCAGGACTGTGTGATCGAGGTCGTCAAAGGAAGATGATGCTAACTAGGGTAGGGCGTCCGCTTAACCATTCTGTTCACGAGGGATCCGGATAACTGAGGCATTTTCGAAGTCTACATGGAGAAGTTTGATGCATGCTAGGTATTAGGACCATTCGGGTGTCGCGAGCTTCACACTCCCCTGCATACTTGGTTGACGACGTGCTGGGAGTCACTGAATGTTTTTACTCGCTTGGCCCCGGCCTTCTGGGCCAGTAGAAGTTTGACAATCAAGGCCTCATACTCTGTTTCATTGTTTGACGCTTTGAAACTCAAACGTAGGGAGTACTGGAGGACGAAGCTGTCCGGGCCGCTTAGTATGACTCCAGCTCTACTCTTCTCTTCGCAGGAAGAACCATCTACGTAGATCTCCCACATAGGCTCGTCTTGCCGTTCCTTGGAAGTCTCTGAGATCGTGCACTCTGTGATGAATTCGGCTAGCGCTTGTCCTTTAATGAAAGTTCTTGACTTGTTGATAATATCATGTTGACTCAGCTCGATTGACCACTTGAGTAACCAGCCAAAATTCTCCGGTTCGCTGAGGACTTGTTTAAAGGGCTAATCGGTTAGTACTTGAATGGAGTGGGCCTGAAAATAGGGACAGAGTTTTCGGACGGCCATGTCCAGGGCATACGTGACATTTTCCATTTTAGTGTAGCGGAGCTCAGCATATGGAGGACTTTGTTGACGTAATAGATGGGTCTTTGGACTCCATCGCCCTGTTTGACTAGAACAGCGCTGAGTGCTTGTTCTGATGCAATCAGGTAAAGGCAGAGGATATCACCTGCGTCAGGTTTGCTGAGGATGGGGGGACTTGTGAGATAGTGCTTTAGCTGGTCGAAGGTTTTCTGTTGGGGTTCTCCCCATTCGAAGCTTTTTGCCCCTCGAAGGGCCATGAAAAACGGAAGAAACTTCTCCTTCTATATTGATAGGAAACGACCGATGGCAGCTAAGCGGCCGATGAGCCTTTGGACATCCTTCATGTTCTTCGGAGGGGCCATGACTAATATGACCTTGATCTTCTCGGGGTTTGCCTCTATCCCGCACCGGCTAACCATGAAGCTAAGAAATTTTTTGGAGGTAATGTCGAAGATGCACTTGGAGGGGTTGAGCCTCATATCGTGCATTCTCAGGACCCCGAAGTGTTGGATCCTGTAGGCAAGGCAAGAAAGACTAGAGGGGGGTGAATAGTGTTTTATAAAAATTAATTGCGGAATTAAAAATTATCTTCTGTTCAGTCGACTGTAAAAAGAAGTTCAGTCGACTGAGACGTCAGAGTATAAGATTATTTTGATACTAGTCTGATAAGTCAACTTAATACAGAGAGGTAGTCGACTTACCAGAAGAGTTTCTGAGAAGATTGTAATACCAGTCTGATCAGTCGACTTAAGATGGGAATACAGTCGACTTACCAGAATGGTTTTGAGAGAATTGAAATGCAAGTAATAAAAGGTTCAAGAGACACAATTACAGAAATTCCAACCACAGAGTACACACGATGTATCCTGGTTCGGTCCTCCCGACCTACATCCAGTCCCCAAGCAACCCATTTGAGATTTTCCACTATTCTTGAAAAGTGTACAAGAATACCCTACAGCATTAGACAACAACCTTGTCCAACCCGTAGTCCTCTTTCACCACTAGAGAGAGCAACTCACTCTTCCACCAAGAGTGAAAACCTGACTCTACACCCTAGAGTCCTACTCTCCAACCGAGAGGAAAAGAAAACAATAAAATTGTTTACAATCAATCTATAGCCTTATTGTGATTATGATTTTGTACGTGGCTATTCGGTCAACTTCTGAATTCAATCCAAAACGAATTCAATGTTTTGTTGGACTGAACTCAGAGAACCAAGTCTTAAGAATTAGAGTGTTTGAGTTAAAAACTTTTTCTCTTTGAAAGTAAGAACACTTAAAACTTTTTCTCAAAAAGCTTGGGGGAACCTTCCATGGTGATTCTAAGCCTCTATTTATAGAGTAGAATCCCTAGAAGTTGTAAAAAGAGTTCTTACAACTGTTTACAAATGGATATATCTTTTTGAAATCAAAAAATCAAAATTTGAAATCAGAAATCTGTCAAAACAACTTGAACAGTCGACTGGGTTGCCGTTATGAGTCGACTGGCCAAAGTTTAAAGAAGCTCAGACAGTTTTTTACATGTACAGTCGACTGGTCCTTAATGGCAGTCGACTGGTACTTAACAGCCGACCTAGTTCAAACTGTTTTGACCTTTATTTTTGAAAACCACAAAGTTCTAATTATATGTGTGTGTGTGTGTGTGCACGGCTTTTACATCAATCTAAGACTCAACAAAAGAAGATTACATTTGTTTTTACAAGACACAACATATAATATATTGAAGCTTTGGTCTTGACTTGAGTCTTTAGTCTTGAGAGAAGCTTTAGCCATTGTCCTTGTATGAAGCTTTACTTGATCATTCTTCAGCTTTAGAACAACTTGCTTGATCAATTTGCTTTGAGGCCTTTGTGTATCATACATGATAAACTTTGATATAACCTGCAATATATGAGAGGTAGCACAACTACTTTGCATTGTGTTGTAATCATCAAAATCAAGAATCAACACGAAGGCTCCTCGAGATCTCTCACATGGTCTTCCCCTTTCAGGCTTTTGACGAGCATATCGTTGACATACACTTCCATGTTGCGCCCTATCTGCGCTTTGAAGACTCATTTGACGAGTCTCTGGTATGTGGCGCCAGCATTCTTGAGCCTGAAGGACATGACTCTGTAGTAATAGAGCCCATGGTCGGTCACAAAAGCTGTCTTCAAGATATCGGTGGGAAACATTCAAATCTGATTATAGCTTGAGAATAGATCCATGAAGCTCAATAATTCGTGACCGGAGGTTGCATCAATCAGAGCATCGATGCTCAGCAGAGGGAATGGATCTTTTGGGCATGCCTTGTTAAGGTCCGTGGAATCGATGCATATCCTCCACTTGTTATTGGACTTCTTGACCATAACGACATTGGCTAGTGATGTGTCTAATTTTTATACAAATATTTGTACTCATTTACCCATTAAAATTGCTTGTATTCGTCTATCTTGTTTATAATTCACTTTATTTCCATAGTTTTTTGTTAATTAATTATTTTTGAAGGAATAAGATTTTTTGATGCAAAAAGGTGAATATTTTTGGTAAAAATCAACGAACAAAACAAACAGAATGATTTATTAAATTTTATTATTTTGTTGAATTTTAAATTTTAATTGTCGTGTGAAAGTGCAATAAACAATTTTAAAAGGGTTTAAATAAGCTAATATGATTTTTAGTTAGTTTAATTAATTTTAAACTAATTAATTTTATTTTTATTTTTATTTTTAAATCCTAATTTCTGATTTTATTTTGTGTGTGCAGCACGTATTTGAAGAAAAAGAAAGAGAAGAAAAAGGAGCAAGAAATAAAGAACAAATTACATAAAGAAACAAATAAATGAAGAAGAGGGGGTTTTCTACAAAAATAAACCCTAAATCTCCCTTCCCGTGCCTATAAATAGAAAAGCAAACAAGAGAAGGAGCCTACGAGGTATACGAGAGAGGTTGAGCGACGACTACCTCGATTTTTCCAAATACAAAAATAAATAAATAAATACATAAATAAAAACGGAGAACTTGCTCTGTTCTCAAAGACGCAGGGACAGCTTGCTGACGAGGGAGCTCTGACTTAGGGTTTTGGACGCACGGAAATCAAGCAAGAAGAGAAACAGGACGTGAAGGGTGCAGTGCCGATGAAACGGCTGACGTGGTGCGCACTTTGAGACAAAGCAGAAAAGAATCAAAAGGGGAGGCTGACGTCAGCGACACTGTGACTCGGAAAACGACAGAGGGAAAGAGGGGATTTGACTTGTTTGGGCATGCAATCCGAGACGTTCGGTTTGCAATTTCTTTTACAAAAACAGTCCTTTTTGTATCTCTTTTCTTTCTCTAATTTTTTTTATTATGCAATCCAAGAAAGTATTTGTTAGTTGCAAATTTTTTATGAACTAATTTTATTTTTCTAGGGCTTCGATGTAGCCTAGTTTTGAGAACACAATCTTTAAGTCCATATTATTTTTCTATTTTTCTATGGTTGTGTGTTTGATTTTTGATATTAAAGCTTACAACTGGTTGACCGACATTTGTATGATCTATTAAATCATAGAGACCGAACTGGTAATTTGTGATTAATAAAATTAAACACCATTACAAGAGCAAACTGCTGTTAATGTGACCCTTAAGAAATCCATAGATCTTAATGAATTTTCAATTAGTAATTTGTGCATGAACTATGACAAATAATTAGTTGAGAATATTTTTGAAATTGCTTGAGAGAGAATATTGAATAACATGGGGATTTTAGTCTACAACTTGAAAAAATAATCTTTTTATTCACATGAAGTTATAATTTGTGTTGGATTAACTAGGTGAAGTCAAAAGCCCTAGAAATAATTTTGCAATTAATAAACAACAAAATTTCAGATTCCGCTCCCTTCTAATTAATTTAGTTAGTTCTGTAGATTAATTTAATTTAGTTGTTTTCATAATTGAATTTCGATTTTTCCAAATAGTAGCTAATCTAGTAATTTCGGTACTCGATAAAATAATTAGTCCTTATGGGTTCGACACTCTTTTCACTTATCTATACTACTTGTGATTTTGTACACTTGCAAAAATTCACATCAAGTTTTTGGCGCAGTTGCCGGGGACTAATTATTCTTTTATTGATATTGAAAATTGCTAGATTATTACTAGTTTGGATTTTTTTTATTTTTTGTTTTATTATTATTTTACCTCTTTATTTTCTTTTGACTTACTTTTATTTTCATTTTCTTTTTTTCTATTTTTAGTTTTTTCTATTTTTTTCAATACTTATATTTCAGGACATACAAGTACATTATCATGGCGAACTATGAGAACAAGGCTTTGAGAGACAATGCTATGCCCTCAATTCATGAAGCAACATCAAGCAAAAAGAGACCGGTTATTGAAGCTAACGATTTTGAGATTAAACCGGCGATTATTCAAATGATTCAATAGACTGTTCAATTTTGGGAACTATCGCACGAGGATCCTTATGTTCACTTTGCAAACTTTTTAGAAATTTGTGACACTTTCAAGCACAACGGAGTATCAGATGATGCAATCAGATTGAATTTTTCCTTTTTCACTAAGAGATAAGGCGAATGCTTGGCTAAATTTTCTACCACCCGGTAGTATTTCTACTTGGGAGGGACTTGCACAAAAATTTCTGGCCAAGTATTTTCCGCCGGCAAAGACAGCGAAGCTAAGGAATGATATTGCCACATTCACTCAATTTGAGACCGAGTCTTTGTATGATGCATGGGAGAGGTACTAAGAGTTGTTGAGAAAGTGTCCTCATCATGAACTACCGAAATGGCTGCAAATTCAAATATTCTATAATGGTTTGGGAGTTACAAATCGATCTATGGTTGACGCAGCGCGGGAGGTGCACTAATGAGTAAAACTCACGAAGCAGCCTATGAGCTTTTAGAGGAGATGGCATCTAATAATTACCAGTGGTCTTCAGAGAGTACAATGCCAAGAAAAGTGGCTGGAGTTTTTGAACTTGATCTTATTACTACTTTAACTGCAAAAATTGATATTTTATCTAAAGAAATAGGTAATATGAATTTTAATGCTATTCAATCTAATATGATTTGTGATATTTGTGTAGAAAATCACTCAAGTACAGATTGCCAAGTGGGGAACCATTTTTCTAAATCAAATTTCAATCAAAAAAATTACGTGTCCAGTTTTCAACATCAAAATAATCTCTATTCGAACACGTACCATCAAGAATGGAGAAACACTCCCAATTTTTCTTGGAACGACAATCAAGGAGCAATTAGACCACCTCAAAATTTCCCACAGTAAGAAAAGAAGCCGACACTTGAAGATATGTTTATGCAATACATGCAAAAGACAGAACAATACATACAGAAGACAGATTTGGCGATACAAAATAATACAGCTTCAATTCACAATCTTAAGGCTCAAATTAGTCATCTTTCAAATATTCTTACAGAGAGAACCACAGAAAACTTACCCCGCAACACCGTGACCAACCCCACGGAGCATGTCAAAGCAATAATACTAAGAAGCGGGATGACAATTGAGCAACCGCAAGAAGAAAATGGTGAACAAAATGTGGTTGAAAAGGAAGAAGAGTACAAACCAATCGTGGAGGAACAAATTCAGCATGAGCAAGTAACTTTTGATGTTTTTAATTCTATAAAGTTTCCTCCTGAAGAACAGTCGTGTTTTCAAGTAAGTAAAACTGATTTAATTGAGGGCGAGGGACATAGTGCGGAAATTGAAAAGTCACCTATAAAAGTATGTCCAACAAATTCAGCAACTCTTGAAAGTGAGAAAAAAAGATTTTGAAATATGTTATGTATTTGGATGTTGCACCATCTATTCATTCATTTTCTCAGCAAAAATTCAAAGAGGTAAGGATATCAAAGACGTCATAATCAAGGAAGAAACGACTCAAACTAGAGCTTTAACCTAATCCACACCTGAAGATAAGTATTAGAAAAGATGTTTTGATGTCGTTGGATCTTAACGTCACATAACCATCTCACTATCATGTCTGGCTGAAGACTTAAAACTTAGCACTTCTTGGAAGGCAACCCATGTTTTCTTTTACTGCATTTAGATTATATTTTTCTTTTAGTTTATTTTAAATTTTAATTTTTGATTTTATATTATAGGATTGTATGAGTTTGGAAGTTGCCGGGCAGAGCTGTTTTCTACACCTACATTGATGGCTGTTTTTGAGCAGGATGGAGTTAGAATCTGGAAGAGTGTTCCAAACAGCGATGGTACCCAAATGTCTTATCTTTCCAGAACAAAAACAATCAGCCCATTTGGACATCTACAGCTCCAGATATCGTTGAAACACTGAACGTCACGCGTGTAGAATTTTAAGACGAATCAGGGGAGAAATTCTGAACTTTTTGCATTCTTTTTGTTTTTCTTTTTCCTTTCCCATTGAGGACAATGTGATATTCAAGTTTGGGAGAAGGGTTACAAATTTATTTTTTATTTTATATATATTTGAAAGAAAAACAAAATAATATGGTTTCAATTAGGCTTACCATTACACTTTTGAGTTCTTTATTGTTGTAAGCATTGAAATAATTTTTTTTAGGATAGATTGTAAGAGTCGTGTGATTATACATAAAAGAAAAATGTGATGCTTTTTCTTGTGATTATCCATTTGATCTAGCCCTAAACAGAGTTTAAGTAAATAGGGTGTTAATGAGTAAATAAATTAAATGAAATAAAGTTTATTTACTCCAATGTTTTGAATTGCTTAGTAACTAGGTGTATTCATCACAAATGTTTACTTTTACGTCAAACGGCAACTTGAAATATAAGTATGCAAAGCACTCTAAGTTTGTGACTTGTTGAGTAACTAGGTGAATTCATCACAAATGTTTGCATTCGCGTCAAAAGGTAAGTGAAAACTTAGAGAAGAGACCCAAAAAAAAAAACTCTAGTTTGTTACTCGGTTTGTAGTAGTGAGAAAAGGTAATCACAGATGGAGTTGTTACATACTATAATTACATTAATTGCATGACAATTATGATTGAGTTTGGAACTATGAATAAATAATTGCACTGGAGAAAGTGGGTATGCTTGATTTTACTTTATTTGCTATTATTTATATTTTTAATTCAAATTTTGATGCTTGCATGATAAGATCTCTTGGTATGATGAGTTGAGCTATTATTGATACTTTATTGATGATTTTACTTTTTGCTCAAGGATAAGCAAAATCTTAAGTTTGGGGGGTATTTGATGTGTCTAATTTTTATACAAATATTTGTACTCATTTACCCATTAAAATTGCTTGTATTCGTCTATCTTGTTTATAATTCACCTTATTTCCATAGTTTTTAGTTAATTAATTATTTTTGAAGGAATAAGATTTTTTGATGCAAAAAGGTAAATATTTTTGGTAAAAATCACGAACAAAACAAACAGAATGATTTATTAAATTTTATTGTTTTGTTGAATTTTAAATTTTACCGTGTGAAGGTGCAATAAACAATTTTAAAAGGGTTTAAATGAGCAAATATGATTTTTAGTTAATTTAATTAATTTTAACTAATTAATTTTATTTTGATTTTTATTTTTATTTTTAAATCCTAATTTCTGATTTTATTTTGTGTGTGCAGCACGTTTGAAGAAAAACAAAGAGAAGAAAAAGGAACAAAAAATAAAGAGCAAATTATATAAGGAAATAAATAAATGAAGAAGATGGGGTTTTCTGCAAAAATAAACCCTAAATCTCCCTT
This sequence comes from Hemerocallis citrina, assembly GCA_017893485.1. Taxonomy (NCBI): domain Eukaryota; kingdom Viridiplantae; phylum Streptophyta; class Magnoliopsida; order Asparagales; family Asphodelaceae; genus Hemerocallis; species Hemerocallis citrina. The sequence goes on along the minus strand of CM030361.1, from coordinate 270,749,389 downwards.
CCCATGCCTATAAATAGAAAGCAAACAAGAGAAGGAGCCTACGCGCTATACGAGAGAGGATGAGCGACGGCTACCTCGATTTTTCCAAATACAAAAAAATAAAAATAAAAATAAAAATAAAAACAGAGAACTTGCTTTGTTCTAAAGACGCAGAGACAGCTTGCTGACGAGGGAGCTCTGACTTCGGGTTTTGGACGCACGGAAATCAAGCAAGAAGAGAAATAGAATGTGAAGGGTGCAGTGCTGACGAGACGGCTGACGTGGCACGCACTTCGAGACAAAGCAAAAGAGAATCAGAAGGGGAAGCTGACGTGGCGATGCAGACGTCACGCTGACGTCAGCGACGCTGTGACTCGGAAAACGATAGAGGGAAAGAAGGGATTTGACTTGTTTCGGTACGCAATCCGAGACATTCGGTTTGCAATTTCTTTTACAAAAATAGTCCTTTTTGTATCTCTTTTCTTTCTCTAATTTCTTTTATTATGTAATCCAAGATAGTATTTGTTAGTTGCAAATTTATTATGAACTAATTTTATTTTTCTAGGGCTTCAATGTAGCCTAGTTTTGAGAACACGATCTTTAATTCCATATTATTTTTCTATTTTTCCATGGTTGTGTGTTTGATTTTTGATATTAATGCTTACAATTGGTTGACCGACATTTGTATGATCTATTAAATCATACAGACCGAACTGGTAATTTGTGATTAATAAAATTAAACACCGTTACAAGAGCAAACTGCTGTTAATGTGACCATTAAGAAATCCATAGATCTTAATGAATTTTCAATTAGTAATTTGTGCATTAACTATGACAAATAATTAATTGAGAATATTTTTGATATTACTTGAGAGAGAATATTGAATAACTTGAGTTTTTTGTTCTACAACTTGGAAAATTAATCTTTTTATTCACGTGGAGTTATAATTTGTGTTGGATTGACTAGGTAAAGTCAAAAGCCCTAGAACTAATTTTGCAATTTATAAACAACAAAATTTTAGATTCCGCTCCCTTCTAATTAATTTAGTTAGTTCTTTAGATTAATTTAATTTAGTTGTTTTCTTAATTGAATTTCGATTTTTCCAAATAGTAGCTAATCTAGTAATTTTGGTACTCGATAAAATAATTAGTTCTTGTGGGTTCGACACTCTTTTCACTTATCTATACTACTTGTTGCGATTTTGTACACTTGCAAAAATTCACATCAGCTAGCCACTTTAGATAGTTGACTTCTTGGATGAAGCGAGTAGAGAGAGCTTCTCCATTTCTTCTTTCGTTGTCTATTGCCTCTATGGGGTGAACTTTCTTTGCTTCTGTTGCACGGACTTAGAGTCTGGCAGGACGCTCAATTTATGCATGATCAGATCCTTAAAAATCTTAGGCATGTCCGAATGGGTCCAGGCGAATAAGCTTTGCGTCTGCCGGATGCAATTAGTAAGGTCATTTCTGAGGTCGGTATTGAGTGACTTGCTCACCCAGAACCATTTAGTAGGGTCCATTTCAGAAAAAGGGACTTGCTCCAAATCTTCCATGAGCACGGAGCTGATAGGACTTTGGTCGGAGGGTGATTCAACCGCATCGAGAAGGAGGACCGAGCCCCTACCGTGGCTGTATAGCAAGCCCGAGCAGCTTCTTGGTTTCCTATTACGACCCCGACCCCGAACTCAGTCCGAAACTTCATCTTTATGTGATATGCAGAGGGTAATGCATGCAGGGAAGCGAGCCCGGGATGGCCGAGGATGGCGTTGTATGCGGCCTTGACATTGAACACCATGAAATTCATCACCTCGGTTCGGGAGGTTGGGGACTTACCAGCTGTGACGTCCAGCATGATGATTCCCTCAATTTGGACTGGGACACCCTAGAATCCGTGAAGGGTGTAGCCTGCCGGCTTCAACCTTTCTCCAGAGAGCTTCAATTTCTTGAAGGCTGCGAGAAACAGGATATTAACCGAGCTCCCATTGTTGATAAAAATTCAGCAGACCTCATGATTGGCAAGACCGAGGCTAATGACCAGAGCATCGAAATGAGAGGCCCTAACACCTTTGAAATCTTTGTCCAAGAATGAGACTGATAGCCCGAGACGTCGGGGCAGAGGGCAGTTGACTTCGCAGATAAAAGCTCGGCGAGAAAATTTTGAATCTCCTCCTATAGGCCCATCGTGGATATAATGGATGATGGTCTATCCTTCGGAGCCCTGAGGTTCGGCCTTTGCTTCAGGTCGCTTATTAACACCCCGTGGAGGATGGGATTGATGTGCTTCAGCTGTGAATCTCCGAACGAAGTCCTAAAGGGACTCCCCATCCTTCTGTTTCAGGTCTACCAGGAATGCGCTTGTCTTCTCAGCCTTACGACTGGTAATGAAGTGGGCGAGGAAAGCTTCCTCTATCTGGTGGAATGAGAAAATGGAGTTAGGGGCGAGTCGGGAGTGCCATTCTCGAGCTGGACCACGTAATGTGGTTAGGAAGGCACGGCAGAGAAGGGCATCTGATGCACTGTGAATCATGAAGAGAGTTTTAACACCCTCCATGTGATCAGCTGGATCTAATTCTCCGTTGTAAGTTTCGAAGGCATGGGGGCTTGAAGGTCCTTGGGATCGGGGCCTCTAGGATGTGAGGGGAGAAGGGAGGTTGAACCGGCAGGTATCCCCGTTTGGCTGCCTCTCTCCTTCTCAGATCTAAGATAAGCGGTCTTTCATCTCTTACAGATGCCTAAGGATTGCATCTTCCTGTTCCTTAGATTGGGTTGACCCATGGGACTCTTGATTCTTGCCTTCTCCAATATGACGATCATCTTCATCATGAGGATTGTGAGTACATTCGCTCTAGGCTCCACCTCGGAAGGCATGAAGGACTTCGTCTCGAAATTCTCGGAATTCGGCCCTAATCACGTGGCCTCCTTCCCTTTGACCATTGGGGGGTCGGTGACCCCTCGGAGAACTGCTGCATTCCCTTTCATTTTGGTGGGAGTGGCGACTTTGGCTCGAACCATGGTCGGAGGGTTCCTCGTTCCTGGAGTGACTGAAACAGTTGTTTATGACGTTCCAGAGATCGTTAGCCACCGAAAACACATGAATTCGAGCGACCGAAAGGGAAGAACTCGGAGCGGGAGCCCACGGATGCTCGACTTGCCGGTGCTAAGATCTCTGAGGCTGCAACCCCTGAGTGATCTCTCGGCTACGTGACTGGTGGGGCGAAGGTAGAGGTTCGGCATGGCGACTCGCAGTGACGGTTCTCTTGACCTTGGGGGCCATTGGAGGAGAAGTCTGAGAGACTAGGATTTGAAGAAGAGGCTGGATCTGCGCTACTTTCCCACAAACGGCAACAATTTAATGCTGCTGTTTTTCAGGTGTGGGAGGAATAGATATTGTGTTCAATTTGTGAAGGGGATGAACATATCTCAACTGTAGATCTGGATCTGAGGTGAGGTTGGAGAATTTGATATGCTGGTGGTCACCCTTGTTGTTGGCCGCCGGATTCCTGCATAAAGCCCAGAAACACCGGGGGTTTTCCCAGTGGCGGGCCCTCCAACGATCAAGTCAGTGACTGAAAATTGAGATTAGGGTTTTGGAGGCTAAGAGTTCATTACCTGATCATTGTGGAGGGGGCCTGGTATTTACAGGCAGAGAGGGGGGGCCTTACTCGACCAGGTAGACCCTCTCTTATGGGCCAGATTGGTGTAGTGAACCAACAGGTGACCCACAGAATAGGTGAGCCTATTCCTATGGATTTGCGAATCCTGAGGGAATGAGACGGCTCCGATGATGCTGGATTTTTACCCATATCACTGAGTGGCTTATAAACCCTACAGTGCTATCAAGGAAAATTTTTGGTTTCTTAAAAATGCTATCAACGAAAATTTGGTTTCATAAAAAAGACCAACAGTGCAGGCATTAGAGCCGAATGACCATGTGATTGTTGTGCAAGTGTTATACAAGCCATGGAGGAATTGAATCTATCAAACTACAGAAGATGGAGCATCCTGCTACCTTCAAGAATGTAGTGTGTGGGATGCAATAGATAAAGAATCAAAATTAAAAACTCCAACAGAAGCAAAGAAGAAGAACATGCATTAAAAGTCCATCGTACTATACGTTTGGAAGCTAGTTGAAGTGCTGAAGTCTCTAACAGAAATTAGGCAAAATTTTGAAGAGCTCTCAACAAACAACAAATGTATGGTTCTTTTGCATATTGGCTAGTACTTAGTAAATTTATTGGACAATATGTTTGAAGATAAAAAGAAAAGAAGATAAACAAATCCAAGATAGCATGTTTGAGGAAAAGAAAACTTTTGAAGAACAAACTGTTGAAGAGAGTAAATGGATACAAATGGAAACAGAAGAAGAATTTTTTTAAAGAACTAATGAAAATAAAGTAGAGGAAGTAAAAGATAAAGAATAATTGAAATATGATCATGTAGAGCCTGCAGAAGATGTGGCACAGGAAAAAGTAAAGACGGAAGAAGATGCAACACCACAAGTAGTAGAGACAATGAAAAAGTGGCACATGAAGTACAACAATTGGATTGGAATGAGAAAGACAAAGAAGTTGTAAAAGTTGTAGGTAGTCACTTAGAAGAAGAAATGGAGGAAAGAGATGTTTCAGATCGAGATCAAGTTATATTTGAAGATGTCTCCTCAACAGAAAGTTAAAGAAAGTAATGTTGCACAAATTGAAGGCATGAAGAAGAATATGATAGGGTGAGCATATTTCCTCTATATATCATTTTCAGTAGATCCACCCAGACAAAGGTCTACTGAAATGTTCCAAAGAGTGCAAATTTCCTCTCCAAGAATTTAAAAGATAGTTTTCAACCATTATCTTATTCTTTTAGATACATTCATAGTTCACTGATGTTTTTCTGAATAACTCATTATTCTTTCCTTTCATGAGAAATAATTTAGTTGATTTCTTGTTCACCAAGTTAGTCCACCTGCTGAAAGGAATTACTTTTTTTCTGTTTTTGCATTAATATTTTACTATCAATTTGCGCTTGTCACACAAGCCTTTCTTTCAATCTTCCACTTTTCACAAATTAACCTCACTGCTTCAAATATTTATTTTATATAAATGATACTTTCGTAAATAATTATGTCATAAATAAATTTGAAGTTTGAGAATATTATAATAAGTTGCTAACTAATTAAAAATGGATGGTTAATATAACTCTTACTTTAAAATATGTGCTTAAGATTAAATTAATTAAATTGGTTTGTCAAATTACATAATTCCAACTCTTAAATTATAGAAGTAGAGATATTATATTAATATTATAAAATATATAGAAGATTTTTTTTCTTTTCTCTGTTCTTGTGGACTCAAGAAACCCTAGTAGGCTTCAAGGAGATCCAGCAGCCACTCGTTCGTTATGCGCAGTCACAGGAATAGAGTAGCACACAATTCTTTAGTAATTGCGGGAATAAGAGAAGCATGAACCAATTCCAGGAAGAATCACAGAAAAGAAATCATATGTGGTATTGGGGATAAAAAAAATTTATGGGTTCGCCACACAGGTCCCCAACAAATACTAAATTTTCAAACTAGCCCCCCATAATTTACTAATTCCTTATTAGTTCCTCGGTCAAGTACAAAATGATCAATGGCTATTATTTGGGTTAATTTGCTAATTCCTTATTAATTCCCAATTCTTTTTTAGCGGTCTGGGATAGGCAGTTTGTGATTGAAAAATTTCTTAAGTCCTGGATTTTTTGTTCAATGGCTATTATTTGAGTTATTTGGAAAGAAAGAAATAACAGTATTTTTAATCATTCGTCTATGCCTATTAATACTATTATTGATGAGTTTTTTTTTTTTCTAAGCAGTGGTCTTCCATTCTTCCCCCCCCCCCCCCCCCCCCCCAAGGCTCTAAAGTTGAGCCTTATTAGGCTTGATGCTGCGGCTTGTCAATTTCGTTCTGTTAATTCTACTGTTCCTCTGATTATTACTACTCCCCCCTAATTTTCAGTTTTTATTTCTTTTGCAGGATTGAGTTTCCTCTTCCTTTGGCACAGCTGTACTTGTCTATTTTGATTGGTTTTGGGGTTGCGTTCTTGCTGGCTCTTGATGCCTGGAACTTTGGCTGTCCTGACTTGGTGGCTCATGTTAACTTAGTTCTCTTTGGTTGTTGTCTACTACTCTTTATCTATTGTCTAGAATTTTGTGTTCTTAGCTAATGGGCAACACCCTCATATGTTCTGGTGGTTTTGGCCACTTTTCTTTGCTGTGTATGTGGTTTAGTGGCTTTTGCTTGTTTCTTCCTTCTATTATTGATATGTTTGTAGTTTGGTTATATCAGATTCTTTCGTTTGATGCGGCTTTGTTGTGGTTGTTTGCCGTATCCTGGCGTTTGAGTTTCCGGGGTGGTTCTGTTTCGTTTGGTGCGTTAGGGTTTGGTTAGTGTGGTTTGGGCCAGTCTGTAGTTTGCAGTGGCGCGTTGTGGTGTTGCCATCCCCTTCTATTCTGGCCAAGTAGAGCTTCTGCTCTGTCTTTTCGTTGTTCGTTCTGTTGGCTAGAAGGTTATTTGGGTTGCATTTTCATCTCTGGATCGCTGCGTCCGCAGCTTCGCGGCCGCTGTTTAGGGCACTCGCTGTCCTGCCGCGGTGTGCTCATATGCGGTGGAGTGCGATCTGTGGTGTTGGTGGCTTTTCTCTTGTTGGGTCGGCCTTGATGGTGAGGGTCTGTCTAGACTAGTGCCATTGCTTGCCTCGCACGAGCGACTCCTTTCTTCCAAAGTTTGTAGCTGTTATGCTCGGTTTAGCTGTAGGCTCCTGTAATTTTGTTATTGCCGGTGTTCTTGTTGTCTTCTTTTTGTTTGTCTCGCTTGTTTTACTTCTTGTAAAATTGACGTTTGTGCGTTTCTCTTTATTTATGTTATATTGTGCTGGCTGGAGTCGTAAGACTATCCATTCCATCAAAAAAAGTACAAAATGATCAATTTGAGACTGAAGTACAATATTATGAAAATCCTTATCCTCGAAACCAATTTTTGGAAAAAACTCTTAAGCATAATGGTTTATAAGAAAATAAGATTGCAAGGATAAAAAAAACTATTTTAAAATAATAACACCCTTCCACTTAAGATTTTTTTTTTTTCTCAAAACTATATTAAATGGATCAGAACTTTCATGATGTTACAATTGAGATTCGGAATGTTCATTTTTATAGATGAGCTAGGGATTAATATGGAATTAGTGAATTGTGGGGACCTAATATGGAATTTCAATAATTGTTGGGGACCTGTGTTGAAAAATAAAAGGTAAGGGATCCCTTTAGATCACCTCAATTGTGCCTAGGGGTGGAAGTGGGCTTGAGTCAGCACGAAAGTACGAGGACCAACATGATGTTTATGGTACCTGAGCTAGTCCTATTAAGAATGGATCAAGCCTGGGCTTCTAAATTGAGACTCAAACTGAATTTGGGCTAGGGTGGATATTCACTAGCATGACCAACATGCTTCCCACAGCACAACCGATTTAGACCTGCAGTTATGTACTACTTTACACATGCAAATATTTATACAGAAGGAGAGCTGGCAATATGAAAAATCAATGAATAATGACGAACAAGATTAATTAATCATTAAGTTCTATGTCTGCTAGGGTATATGAAGAGTCATGTGTTGGAGAAACTCTAGTCGTCGTTTGCCAAATTTGGCGAAATTGCAATTGGCAAATGGTAATTTGTTGATAGAGTTATTGTCGTCATTTGCCTAACTTTGGCAATTTAACAAGAACAAGGGAGGGACGTAAAATCATATTCTGTCTTGCTTTTTAAGATTATTTTATTTTTATAAAATGTAACCAGGGAATTTTTCTTTTGGATAAACGGATAGAGTCCGAAGACTCCAGCCAATAAATATAACATATATAAAATGAAGAGTACAAAATATAGTATACAACCAATTTTACAAGTAGTAAAATCGAAAGAGATACAAAACAAGATAGAACTCGAAAAGCCCGCAAGCAGTTGAGAAGACTCCAGAAGCGCACCGAATGACGAGCTGATCAGCAAAGTTTTTATTTATTTATTTATTTTAATGTCAGCAGATCTTGTTAAAAGTTAAATTGTTTTTTTTTAATCAGGGGGTTATTTTGTCCCACTATTTTGTTTTAATTTATATTAAAAAAGTAATCCATCCCACTTTTTTGGCTTTTTTTTAATATAAAAATGTATCGGACGGAAGAAGATCTTCCATCTGAAAGGACGAAACATCTTCTTTCATCTCTTACAATATATGGAAAGGATACCAAATTTGCCCTCCCCGAGGCTATTTATATCTGACCTTCCTCTTCAATCCCACCTCACGCAACACTCACTCCTCTCATCACTACTCAATCCTACTCACTGCTTCCTCTTCATTCCCACCTCAAACACTAATTTCATCGATCCAAAGATTTATTGGTAAGATAAAATCAAACTGTCAAGCCGGGTCAGATTATGGCAGCATAAGAATGGAAGCTCGAAGAGGAGAACACAACTATGGATTCTAGCGATCCAACCTAGTGGAAATGGGTAGTTGATAATGTGAATATTTGCAAGTGTACAAAATCGCAATAAGTAGTATAGTTAAGTGAAAAGAGTGTCGAACCCACAAGGACTAATTATTTTATCGAGTACCAAAATTTACTAGATTAAATACTATTTGGAAAATCGAAGTTCAATAAATAAAGCAACTAAATTAAATTATTCTAAAGAATTAACTAAATAATTTAAAAGGAGCGAAATCTGAAATTTTGTTGTTTATTAATTGCAAAACTAATTCTAGGGCTTTTGATTTCACCTAGTTAATCCCACACAATTTATAATTCCATGTGAATAAAAAAATTATTTTTCTAAGTTGTAGACCAAAATTCCCAAATTATTTAATATTCTCTCGCAAGTAATATCAAAAATATTCCAAACTAATTATTTATCATAGTTCATGCACAAATTACTAATAGAAAATTCATTAAGATCTATGGATTTTTTAACGGTCACATTAACAGCGGTTCGCTCTTGCAACGGTGTTTAATTTTATTAATTCAAAATCAAAAATTACCAGTTCGGTCTCTCCATGATTTAATAGAACATACAAAAGTTGGCCAAACAATTGTAAGTATTAAGAAAAAAAGTTAAACACACAACCATGAAAAAATAGAAAAATAATATAGAATTAAAATTGTGTTATCAAAAGTAAGCTACATCAAAGTCCTGAAAAAATAAAATTAGTTCATAATAAATTTGCAACTAATAAATACTATTCTTTGATTGCATAATAAAATTAGAAAGAGAGAGGGGATACAAAAAGAACTGTTTTGTAAAAAAAATTGCAAACCAAAGCCTCGAAAACCGAGCCAGCACAGTCAGCACTTCTCTTCCTCTCTCCTTCTTTGTCTCGTTTTCTGCCTTGATCACCGTGCCGCTGACGTCAGCACAGAGCCACCCACGCCGTCCTTCTTCCTGCTGTTTTCCCTGCCTTGCCTCGATTTCAGCGCACGCAGTCAGCGCTGCCACGTCAGCACACGTCAGCGCTGACTGCTGCTCTTCCTCTCTCCTCTTCCTTGTTTTGTTGACGTCGCCACAGAGCCGCCCTCACTCACAGTAACCCCCACTTTGTTTCTCTCTCCTCCTCTTTTTCCGTCCTTTCTTTAATAAATTTTTTTCTTTCCTCTGATCTCCACGCCGCCACCTACCCCCTTCTGCTCCTTTTCGTCTTTTATGCCACTACACCCAGCCGCCACTTGAATTGTCCACCGAGTCTGATTATATATAGGATAGGTAGGTAGGTTAGGTTAATTAAATTAAGATTTAATTAATTAATTAAAATATAAGAGTAAGATTAATCTTTTAATTAATTAACTAACTAATTAATCTTTCTGATTTGCTCTTTATTTCTTTCTTCTTTTTCTTCTTTTTCTCTTTCTTGAAGTATGTGCTGCACACACACAAAAAATAAAATCAGAATTTAGGATTTAAAAATAAAAATAAAATTAATTAGTTTAAAATAATTAAACTAACTAATAATCACATTAGTTCAATTAAACCCTCTTAAATTTATTTATTTCTTTTTCACCTTTATTGGCAATTTAACATTCACATTTTGCTTTTCATATGGCCGAATTGTAAAATTTAAAATTCAAAAAATCAATAAAAATTAATAAATCGTTCTGCTTGTTTTGTTTGTTGATTTTTACTAGAAAATCTTCACATTTTGCATCAAAAAATCTTATTCCTTCAAAAATAATTAATTAACTGAAATCTATGGAAATAAGATGAATTATTAACATGATAGAAGAATACAAGCAACTTTTATGGATAAATGAGTACAAATATTTATATAAAAATTAGACACATCAAATATGCCCAAACTTAAGATTTTGCTTGTCCTCGAGCAAAAAGTAAAACCATGAATAAAATGGATAGTAATCATAATTAGGCTCAACTCATCTCACAAGAGATCTTATCATGCAAGCATCAAAATTTCAACTTAAAACATAAACAATAGCAAATAAAGTAAAACTAAGCATACTCACTTTCTCTAGTGCAATTATTCATTCATAATTCCAAATCCAATTATATTTGTCTTGAAATTAATGTAATTATAGTATGTAAAAACTTCATCTGTGATTTCCCCTTCTCACTATACAAAACGAGTTGCAAACTAGAATTTTCTTTTTTGTCTCTTCTCTAAGTTGTCACTTGTCTTTTGACAAGAATGCAAACATTTGTGATGAATTCACCCGGTTACTCAACAAGTCACAAACTTAGAGTGCTTTGCATACTCATATTTCAAGTTGTCGTTTGACGTAAAAGTAAACATTGGTGATAAAAACCCCTAGTTACTAAGCAACTCAAAACATTGGAGTTGATAAAACTTAATTCATTCAGTTTTATTACTCTATTTACTTAAACTATGTTTAGGACTAGATCAAAGGGGATAATCACTAGACAAAGCATCACATTTTTCTTTTATGTATAATCACATAACTGTCACAATTGTGTAAGGAATTTAAAAATTCAATAATCCTAAAGTAAATAGGTATGCTTAATCTTGCTTTATAAGATATTGTCTATCCTAAAAAATATTTCAATGCTTTAGCACAATAAAGAATTCAAAAGTTTAATGGTAAGCCTAATTGCAATACCTTTTTGTTTTGTTTTTCTTTTCAAATATATATAAAATAAAATTAAAAAAATTATACCCCTTACCCCAAACTTGAATATCACATTGTCCTCAATGGAAAAGGAAAAAGAATGCAAAAAGTTAAGAATTTCTCCCCTGATTCGTTTTAAAATTCTCCACGTGCGACGTTCATTGTTTCTGCGATATCTAGAGCTGTAGATGTCCAAATGGCCTGACTTTTTTTGTTCTGGAAAGATAAGACAATTTTCTACGATCGCTCTTTGAAACACTTTTCCAGAATCTGACTCCATCCTGCTAAAAAACAGAAATCAATTAAGGTGTAAAAAATAGTTCTACGTGGCAACTTCCAAACTCATGCAATCCTACAAAATAAAATCAAAATTAAAAATAAAAATAAACTAAAACAAAAATTAAATCTAATGCAGTAAAAAGAAAACATGGGTTGCCTCCAAAGAAGCGCTAAGTTTTAAGTCTTCAGCCGGACATGGCAGCTGATATGGTTATGTAACGCCAAGATCCAACAACATAAGAACATCTTTTCTAATACTTCTCTTCATGTGTTGATTAGGATCAAGCTCGAGTTTGAGTCGTTTCTTTCTTGAAGATGGTGTCTTTGATATCCCTACCTCTTTGAATTTCTGCTGAGAAAATGGATGAATAGATGGTGCCACATCCAAATACATAACATATTTCAAAATATTTTCTTTCTCATATTCAAGAGTTGCTGAATTTGTTAGACATATTTTTACAGGTAACTTTTCCACTTCAGTCTTATGTTCCTCGCCCAAAATTAAATTAGTTTCACTTACTTGAAAACATGACTGTTCTTCAATAGTAAACTTGATGGATTTAAATACATCAAACGTTACTTGCTCATCCTCTACACTCAAAATAAGTTTTCCTTATTGGACATCAATCAAAGGTCTCCCCGTAGCTAGAAAAGATCTCCCCAAAATCAAAGGGTTTTGTTCATCTTCCTCCATGTCAAGCGCAATAAAATCAACGAAAAATATGAACTTGTCTATTTTTACCAAAACATCCTCAATGATCCTTCTTGGGTACTTGATAGATCTATCCGCCAATTGCAATGAAATTGTGGTAGGCTTTGCTTCTTCAATACCTAATTTCCTGAAAACAGAACAGGGCATAAGATTAATACTTACTCCTAAATCACATATTGCTTTATCAAAAGAAGAATTTCCAATAGTGCAAGGAATTGTAAAATTCCCTGAATCTTTAAGTTTAGGAGGCAGCTTCTTTTTTAAAATTGCACTACTCCCTTCAGTTAACATCACCGTCTCATGTTCCTCTAATTTTTGCTTGTTTGATAAAATATCCTTAAAAATTTTAGCATATTTAGGCATATATTCCAAAGCTTCAGTAAGAGGAATATTACTATGCAATTTCTTAGAAATATTCAAAAATTTTGAAAACTGATTATTAAGCTTGTTCTTTTTAAGTCTTTGTGGAAAAAGAATAGATGGATCATAAGGTAAATTAGGATAAGTGTCAGAATTAAACTTCCTGAAATCCGTGGTATTTGAAGCTCCTTTGCTTTTCTTGGAATTCTCAATTTGGTGGTTGGCCTCCTGCTGCATTTTTTCCTCCAAAATTGGCTCGAACTCATCTTGTTTTTCAACCACATTTTGTACGACAATTTCTTCTTGTGGCTGCTTAATTGTTCTCCCGCTTCTAAGTGTTATTGCTTTGACATGTTCCTCGGAATTGACCACTGTGTTACTAGGTAATGTTCCTGCCGTTCTTTCGTTAAGAATATTTGAAATTTGACCAATTTGAACCTCAAGATTGTGAATTGATGCTGAAGTTGAAGTTGCAATATTTCGGATTTCCAAATCTGTCTTCTGTATGTATTGCACTGTCTTCTGCATGTATTGCATGAACATCTCTTCAAGTGTCGGCTTCTTTTCTTGTTGTGGAAAATTTTGAGGTGGTCCAATTGCTCTTTGATTGTTGCTCCAAAAAAAATGGGGTATTTCTCCATCTGGAATTATACGTGTTCAAATAAAGATTGTCTTGATGTTAGAAATTGGACACGTAATTTGCTTGATAGGAAATTGGTTGACCAAATGGATTTCCCACTTGGCAATCTGTACTTGAATGATTTCCTACACAAAGATCATAAATCATATTAGTTTGAATAGCATTAACATTCATATTACCTATTTGTTTAGATAAAATATCAATTTTTGCAGTTAAAGTAGTAATAGGATCAAGTTCAAAAACTCCAGCCACTTTTCTTTACATTATTTTCTCTGAAGACCACTGGTAATTATTTGATGCCATCTGCTCTAAAAGTTCATAGGCTGCTTTGTGAGTTTTGCTCATTAGTGCACCTCCAGCTGCTGCATCTACCATAGATCGATTTGTAACTCCCAAACCATTATAGAATATTTGAATTTGTAGCCATTTCGGAAGTTCATTATGAGGAAACCTTCTCAGTAACTCTTTATACATCTCCCATGCATCATACAAAGACTCGGTCTCAAATTGAGTGAATGTGGTAATATCATTCCTTAACTTCGCTGTCTTTGCCGGCGAAAAATACTTAGGCAGAAATTTTTGTGCAAGTTTCTCCCAAGTAGTAATACTACCGGGTGGTAGAAAATTTAGCCAAGCCAGCCTTATCTCCGAGTGAAAAAGGAAAGAGTCTCAATCGAATTGCATCATCTGAGACTCCATTGTGCTTGAAAGTGTCACAAATTTCTAGAAAGTTTGCAATGTAAACATAAGAATCCTCATGCGATAGTCCCCAAAATTGAACAGTCTGTTAAATCATTTGAATAATCGCCAGTTTAATCTCAAAATCGTTAGCTTGTATAACCGACCTCTTTATGCTTGATGTTGCTCCATTAATTGAGGGCATAGCATAGTCTCTCAAAGCTCTATTTTCCTCATTGTTTGCCATTGTGATACACTACATGTCCTAAAATAAATCTATTAAAAAATAGAAAAAAAAATAATTAGAAAGAATAATTAGAGGAAGACAAAAAATAGAAAAACTAAAAATAATAAATAAAAATAATAAGAAAAAAATCCAAATTTGTAACAATTTAGCAATTATCAATATCAATAAAAGAATAATTAGTCCCCGACAACAGCGCCAAAAACTTAATGTATAATTATTTTATCGAGTACTGAAGTTTACTTGATTAACTACTATTTGGAAAATCGAAATTCAATAAATAAAGCAACTAAATTAAATTAATCTAAAGAACTAACTAAATTAATTAAAAGGAGCGGAATCTGAATTTTTTTTGTTTTTTAATTGCAAAACTAATTCTGGGGATTTTGATTTCACCTAGTTAATCCCACACAATTTATAATTCCATGTGAATAAAAAAAATATTTTTCCAAGTTGTAGACCAGATCTAGATTAAGTTATAAATTCTGGGTCAAACTGCCCAATACAAAATTCATGTAACAAATACATTTATTCAAGAATAGGAAGAAAATAAATATAGCAAGAACTCCAGCAACTAGAATCTTTGATCACCTACTCCAGCACAGCTGATCACTAAAATCTGCAATTTAACAAATTGCAGGAAAAGGAAAGAGAAACAAAATATCCGTCAATGTAAGTTACGGGCCGCTTGTAGTGCAGGCAACAAGTACAGGAAAAGATAAACAAATATAGAGTAACAGCATAAGCAAGTATATTATAAGCATGGAGGGGATGTACTATCAAGACAGAATGACTAACATAAATTAGGAAACAAAATCAAGTAATATGGTGTGATAACAGGTGCATGTGACATGTGACAGGTAACAGGTATCATGTAAGCAGTTAAACATGTAACAGGTGTCAAGCAGCATGCAAGCAGGTAAACAGGTAAGCATGTAACATATGTCATGTTATGTCAAGTCATTTATTTATTTCTATCTAGGTAGCACTTCATGCGTCCCATCTATTTACCACATGGTTGCTACATTCAAACAAGTTACGTTTAGATTTCAGAGTGGATTCTATAGGGCCGCGTACTCAGGTATCAGGTAAACAGGTACATGTACATGTATCATCTAACCGGTAATCATGCATCAGGTAGGACCTACAGTCCCCTCCAAGTACACCATCTCATAAGGAAGTATGTAGTTGGGTAACAGGTGGGAAACACGAGGCCCCTTCTAAATACACCTTCTCATATGGAAGTATGTAGTCAGGAATCAAATAAACAGGAAATCAGGATCATACTTAATCATATAACAGGTAACAAATAACAGATAATCAGGTAGGAAGCACGAGCCCCTTCCAAGTACACATTTCTATATTTTCCACTACTAGATCTTTCTCTTAACCCCGATGTTATTATTATTAAACAGGCACATATGTATCACAAAACAGGGAAAGAATAATATGGTATGAACAAGTAACAGATTCAGGTTGGAACATGAACAATACAGGTGACAGACAACTCATAATAGGCTAGGGCAACGAAACTTTCAGTTCTGGACAGCAAGACATTATTGTACCAAATTTGAGATTCTCGTTGCTACAGACATGAAAATCTGAATCTGTCAGAAAATATAGAAAATAGACTCTCGACTGAATCTAGCACATATATATAAGTTATATAATAACCACGGAAACAGGGCTCAAAACAGAATTATATACAGAAAACATGTTCAGCCAGAAATCACAAGTTTGTATTCATAAACAGGAAAACGACATAAAAACTTATTGATTAAATCCAAGAAAAATTTGGGATATTTCCTAGTATGTTTATTATCATCAAATATAATTTCATAATTTTCCAATATAGATAGTATGTTCAAATAAAATCAGAAAACAGCAAGATACAATAATTTTGTAAATCTGCAACTCTCGACACAGCAGTACTAAAACACCAATATTTTACAAAGTATAAATCTAAATCTAGATCCGTCAAAAGGGTGATAAAATAGATACAGTATGCTACATTTCATATTTATAAAGTTTTTACCAACCGAAACCAGAATCCGGTTGAAATTTAGGTTCTTTACTGAAAAGCATTAAAATTCTGGAAGTATAATAGTTGTTTGCAGGCATAGAATAGTTTATAAAAGTCATTAATTAAATCCAAAAAAATTGGGATTAATCCCAGTCAATTTTAGATGTACTCAGCAAAATATTAGATCAAAATATTTTTTTGATTAAATTAGATCAAAATATTATCTTTAGCATCAGTATAAAAATAAATTACTCTCCAGAATCCACATAAAACCAGTCTGTAATTTTCTACACCTCCATATTAAAATAGCCATAGTAAAATAGTCATAACCATAAAACCAATCTGAAATTGAGCTCTGTCAGAAATTTTGGAAAGTAGACAGAATTCTCTATAATTCATATTTACAAACAATTTTCATATACTAACCTTAATAGGGTCTAAAATACTGAACAAAAACGGGATAACAGAAAAAACATAGATCTTTTTTATGCATAAAACAACTAGTTTATATGAAACACATCCAAATCATAACAAAATGCGAAAAATGGTATACTAGATGTCCAAGAAACATGGTATAGGGTATTTTACAAGTCTACAACGAGTTATACTACGACTAACACATCATGCATACAAGATAATACAACACATCATGGATCACGAACAACATGCATGTATACATCAAGAATTGATTATTTCTAAGTTATTTCATGTCATTTGTGTAAGCAAAGATGACTACGGATAGATCAACAAGTAGAGACAAGATCTAATCAAGGGTTTTGCACAAGAATGAATCTAGAACAACAATACACTACAGGCAGGTATTTAGTACTTATATTATACAATAAAGAATACAAGTTACTTGCCTTGAAATTGACGACGGAAACGATGAAAGAATGAGAATAACGGGAACAGATTCCCTTGCACGAACAAAAAAATATGGATCTGGATGCGATGATCACGATCACGATCGAACCGAACGACCAAGATTCACTTGATGATGAAGATGGTGGTGATGATCGAAATCGATCAGACGTCTCAAATCGAAGAAGGAGGTGTGGCGAGGTGACAGCAGCACTCAGGGCAGGAGGCCAAGGCGATGGGAGGAAGTTGACGACAAAGGTGAAGGAGATGCTGGGGTGCTGGTTGATGGTGGACGCGTGGTTGGAGTCGCGACCAGGAGGGGATGGGTTGCAGTCGAGGTCGCGAGGTTCGATGGGGGTTGAAGAGGTGGAAGGAGGGTGTTGCGACTGGTGGTCTCGCTGGCGGCGGGTGTCAGGGGTGTGCAGGAGCGGGTGGTTTCGGAGGACGGGAGGTAGGGGTGACGGGATGAAGAAGATGAACAGGGGACTCGATTTTGGCGGCTGGGGAAATAGAAAGGTAATTAGGTTAAGTATAGGATTAGGGTTTAGGGGGTTAACAGATATATATATAGAGTATTAGGATGGTTAACAGGGTTATGGGTATTTGGGTTTAAAAAATCCAATAAGAGGTGTACTATAGGGTATTGGGTTTCAATCCAATAGAAAAATAAAATAACCAATAAAAATATGATTTATAATAAAATGTAATTTGTATTACCATATAGAATTCATTTTGAAATGACTACAATCGCAATTAACACATAGAAATGGGTTTTTAATAAACAGTCAAAATTAATAATAATAATAATAATAATAATAATAATAATAATAATAATAATAATAATAATAATAGAAATAATAAAAATTATCATAAACACAATAATAATAATAACAGTAATAATAATAGTACTAATAATAATAGTGACGACAACAATTATAATAATAATAATAACAATAATACTAATGACAATAGTAATAATAAGAAATGATAAAAAAAATAATAATATTAATAATAATAACAGTAATAGTACAAATATAAATATCAAGATAGGATTTGAGTTTAACGAAGTCATTAAAATCCAAATAGCAATAATATAATTGGTTTGGACTAAAATGTAAATAGTCGATCAATTAAGAATATAAATTAAAATTAAAATACACTATTATCCGAAATAAATAAAATTTTCGAATAATAAAATGAAATAGAAAATTTTTCAGAAATCCGAATAATATTTTGTTAAAATTCGATCAATTGAAAATTGTAATTGTTGAAAAAGAATTTAAAAGTTAGAAGAAAGTTATAAAAATTTTAAATACAGAAAATACACGGAAAAATACATATATACGGGAACAGGGGTTACATTCTTCTTGTTGTTTTCCCTACCTTGCCTCGATTTCAGTGCACGCAGTAGCGCCGCCACGTCAGCACACGTCAACGCTGACTGCTGCTCTTCCTCTCTCTTCTTCATTGTTTTGCTGACGTAGCCACAGAGCCGCCCTCACGCACAGTAACCCCTACTCTGTTTCTCTCTCCTCCTCCTTTTCCATCCTTTCTTTTATAATTTTTTTCTTTCCTCTGATCTCCACGTCGCCCCCTACCCACTTTTGTTCCTTTTCGTCTTTTGTGCCTCTACACCCAGCCGCCACTTGAATTGCCCACCAAGTCGAATTATATATAGGGTAGGTGGGTAGGTTAGGTTAATTAAATTAAGATTAAATTAATTAATTAATTAATTAAAATATAAGATTAAGATTAATCTTTTAATTAATTAACTAACTAATTAATCTTTCTGATTTGTTCTTTATTTCTTTCTTCTTTTTCTTCGCTTTCTCTTTCTTGAAGTATTTGCTGCACACAAAAAAAATAGAATTTAGGATTTAAAAATAAAAATAAAAATAATTAGTTTAAAATAATTAAACAAACTAATAATCACATTAGTTCAATTAAACCCTCTTAAATTTGTTTATTTCTTTTTCACCTCTATTGGCAATTTAACATTCATATTTTGCTTTTCATATGGCCAAATTGTAAATTTTAAAATTCAACAAATCAATAAAAATTAATAAATCGTTCAACTTGTTTTGTTTGTTGATTTTTACCGAAAATCTTCACATTTTGCATCAAAAAATCTTATTTCTTCAAAAATAATTAATTAACTGAAACCAATAAGATGAATTATTAATATGATAGACGAATACAAGCAACTTTTATGGATAAATGAGTACAAATATTTATATAAAAATTAGACACATCAGTTGACGATCACCAAAATATATGTAAGCATATTACCAAGCATCCTTATGGTGGATTTTGCAAGTTTAAGGGAAACTGGAATGGTCCGATCAGAGCATATAAAGAGCGGTGCTCCCGTGTCCCACTAATTAAGATGTTAATCGACCAGGAGGGTTGGAACCATTTTTTCACGATTGATACTGAGAAGTCATCCATGCAGCTTGTCGAGGCATTGGTGGAGAGTTTGTGGGACACCACCCAAACTTTTCACTTGTTGTGCGGTGAGGTAGGATTCACCCCGTTAGATTGGGCAATGCTAACGGGTTATTAATCAGAGTCGATGATCCACCTCCGTATAACGATAAGGAGTACTCATTTGAAGCTATACAAACTCGCTTCTTTCTTGAGATTACTGAAGATGATTGGAAGTCTCATGAAATATGTTGCTCATTCCTTAAAAAGTATTTTCACATAAGTATGATCGAAAAAGCTCGGACATATGATATGTTAGTGATAAGGATTGCACGGGTAATTTTTTTTTTGGGTAATTTCTTGGTGAGTTTCTTTTCTCTAATGGTGCTTCAGTTGAGATGTGGTTGACTTGCAGCAGTTGAAAATCTTAACTTAGTGGGCACATATGACTGGGGTAGCCCAGCATCATGTAGCAGAGTTAAAATCAAGGCATTCAATGGACCATGGCAAGTACTCGAGGTAACATTAAATGTAAAAATTAATTATTTCACTAATTAATACAGTTTGTGAATAACATATGGGAACTAATGTATAAAAAACAGTACTAGGCAAATGAATACACAAATGTATGTGTTGTAATATGTGATAGGACGGTTGACTTTGAGAACTTTATACATGCGCCTGACAAACAGCCCAAAATTACACGCTGGAATCGAGATTAACTGTCTATGGATAGAACAGATCAAATCAGTTACAACGTCGCCATGACCAGAAATCAGTTGGAGATAAGGTCCTCAACATCTATTATATGGCAGCCATATTTTGGATCATCATATGTGGGCGTGCATGATGTTGAAGTTGTAAACATGATGTCTCATCACTGGTTTATCTTGCAGTATTGGTCGCAGGTTAGAGTCCATATTCATTTCTTTTGTTACATATATTCATTTCATTTTTAAGAATCTTATTATAATGTTTACATATGCGCTAACGTAAATAGTTGATATAGGGTATTTGATTTCTTGGTGATTGTTGTTATCGCCAACTTACTGAGATTATTACTATCCTAAAAGACCTACCTCCTGTCATGTCTTAAATATCGACGTAAGATTACTGAACACCGATTGGCGCTAATTAATTCGTTCATCATGTACACTAAAACATATACGACCAATATTGAGCTCAAGTATCAGTAGGTGCTAGCATGTCGATCCTCTCACATGCGACAAATGTCAATTACATAGGACCAGCTACCATCAGTGATCCTTCTGCTCAATTTCTCTTTCCAGCTTCCCGTTTTGGTTTTTGTCAGAGTATTTAATACAACCCCACATTGACAGGCCTACCATGCATGGCGAGTGCAACGTTGAAGTGCCACTTGTTTCAGGCAGTATAATTACGAGGAGTTTCATGTAAGAATCTGTCTAATTTGAGCTGCGCTGAGTACTATCGTATGTGAGTATAAACCATCTTTTTATGTCTCTTTACCTACATTGATTGGATTATGCTTTGAGTTATGTGCATTAACAACTCATTTGATAGGAGGAGTTATACCGACGTTGCCAAGAACTGGCTAATACTGAAGTGGGACTACGTTGATTCTTAATTTTGGACACAACGTTAAGAGACTCTGTTCCCACTCAAGCTCTAGTCTTTGCTGGTAGAAGATCTGTATATGGGGACCGACAATCATCTTCATGATGGTGGGCGATGCAGATGAGGAATGTTGGTGATAGCAATACCGAGACGTCTAATCCAACACCAGAAATGTTGTCATGTATACAGTTCGATGATGCGGACTAGCTATAAACCTAGACACCCGAAAGTTGGGACTTTTGTAAATTTGGACTTTTGTATTCATTGGATTATGTTGTGTTGGTTTATTTTTTATCTAATCATTGGAATTTTATATTCATTAGACTTTTAGATTAAAGTTAGGACTATCATCTTCTCCAAAAAATTTCCTCGACTTTATTCTCCAATCACTTTTATAAAGCCACCATCTAAGATAACTTTTTTTTGGAGTTTTGTTTGGTGCCTTTTTCAAAGGAATATTGACTAACTTTATTTTGTTCATATGGGTTGTTTAATTCTCCGCCTTTTTTTTATATTTCTTTACTGTTTTGAATGTGAAGACACGGTAAGAGGAAGAGAAACTTTTTAAGAAGGTATCTTTAGTCATAATTGAAATGCATTGTTCAGAACCAACTAATCTTCCAGATTTAGCAACCCCCGTATTCTCCAATATTTCCAATGGCCAACTTTGCATCCTCTTCTTCCTCGACTTTATCAGACAAAAGATCTGAGTGCCAAGATGATATTACGAGACTTGTTAATAATCGTATTCAATTACTATCCATGGAATTTCAATAAAGTGAACAAGTATCTCACCGCTGGTATATTCTTCGTGAAAGATAAGATGGTGATAGAAGACTATAGAGGGATTATTTTCCCGATAATCCCATTTACGTCGACAATCTATTCCGTCGTCGATTCCGTATGTGTTGGGTTTTATTCATTCGAGTACTGCAAGCTGTTGTTGGTTACGATCAATACATTTTTTAGCGACAAAATGCAACAAAAGCTTTTGGTATATCTCCGCATCAAAAAATCACTACGGCAATACACAGTTTGGCATACGGATCTTCTGTAGATGCAGTGGATGAGTATGTACGAATTGGAGAAATTATTGTTTTAAAGTCACTTCGTCCGTTTGTGTCGCAATTGTGAACATATTTGGACCTCAATATATGAGAAAACCAACTGCCAATGATGTTCAAAGACTCCTCGAAGAAAACAAATCTCGGAGTTTTCCCGAAATGTTGGGAAATGTAGATTGCATGCATTGGGCATGGAAAATTGTCCTGTGGCCTAGCATGGCCAATATACAGGCCACGTCCGTGAGCCTATAATTATTCTCGAAGCAGTGACTTCTTATAATCTTTGGTTCTGGCTCTTCGAAATGCTGGGATGCAATATTGATCTTAACGTACTTAACCGTTCCACATTATTTAATGATATTTGATGGTTGCTCTCCTCTCGCAAATTTCTTTATCAACAACAACAATTACAACACGGGGTACTATTTAGCAGATGGTATATACCCCCTCGTTGGCTACTTTAGTCAAAACTTACTCGGCCCTGGATATCCAAAAAAAATTGTCAAAATGCAAGAAGCTGCAAGAAAAGATGTTGAATGCGCATTCGGGGTCTTACAAGCACGATTTGCGATAGTAAGAGGTCCAATGAGGTTGCAGGATGCCGACAATCTATCATATATCATGAAGACGTGTATCATTCTACACAATATAATTGTTGAAGACGTACGAGAAGAAAGAATTGGTGATTATAATTATGACCCAACATGTTGACTCTACCTTCATTGTACCTAACAGAGCTGGACCAACCGAGCAGCTCGACTAGCCCTCAGTGTTATTCTATATAACAGAAAAAAACATCATGTGCTTCAACAAGATTTGGCCGAACATATTTGGAATGAATATGGAGATGTAGATTAGGAAAACATCGGCACAATCATTGTATCGCATAATTTTATTTGTACTTCATTTTAATATGCATTGTTGTTTCACTAATTCTCGGATGCAATATTTCGACTTCCAATTGATTCATAATAAAATACAGGTACATTGTGAAAAATAAACATGATACAACAGAGGTTGCAAAATATAAATGAAAGTAGATTGTTACTTTACCCCCTATTTGGATTAATCTATTTTGTCAACACATGAAATAATAATGTTGATTATCAGATAAGGTACTGAGATCCATACTTTTTATGCGATCTTCCTCTATTTGTTCTTTCAATTCTTGGTCTTTTCGTTTAATCGTAATCATCATTTCGGTCGCTTGTAACCTTCTTTCTTGCGTCTCTTTGTAAAAAGAGTTAAAAAATTTTGTCTCTTCAACAATTGCAGCAAACTTAGATGATTCAACCATCTTTTCCCTTTTCTCTTCTCTTCTTTTCAACCAGGTGGTCAGGGGAGTGGTGTAGGTGAATCCACGTCAGCCGGTATATTTGAATCCCAGTCAACTGTCATGGGTGAACGTTGGCTACTACCAGCTTCCACAGATTGAAAGCTCGGGGTAGAGTCGAACACATGTGTTGTATGCAAAGAAAATTTTGGGTGATCTTTTAGTAAATCGTAACATTCTTCAAATCTAAACACTTTCCTGGCTGTTTGCATGTATTCCAGTTTCACATCTCATATCTATCAAAATTACAAAAGCAGGAGTTATAATCTATTCAATATATTTTAAAATAATAAAGTCGCATAAATTCCATAAATCATATCATCCTCGGTTGTTCGCATGCAGTACTATTTGTTACACTGTCTAACTTCGCACTAAACAGAGCAACTTCTTTTGAAATTGTACGGAATCAATTAGAAAGAGGGCTAGCCGTTCTATTGGTTGGAGTGTCTAATAGAGTAGCAAATGTTAAACAAACGCGATCCCAAAACTGTGCCCCATATTAATCATTACCGATCAACGGATCTTGAGTTATAGCAATCCAGCTTTGGGATAGAGTGACATCTTCAATAGATGTGTATGCTCTTCTCCTTGTACCAGGACTTGCCATTTTTTTTCGAATCTCAAACACCGAAAATAATACAGAAAGAGGAGAAGAAATTTTGGGGAAGCTACAAGATTTAAGCCAACTGTGTTGTGGTTGGATAGAGCAGAAGGGGAATATATAGGGAAGATATAATTATATCCGTTGGAATAGCTGCTGAAACAAAATTTTAAACGTTGAGGTATGTTGAGGAGGGCATATATGCCTACAAAAAACCAAAAAAATGAAAATAAAAAATCAAATTAAAGAAAGGGACGAAATAAATCTTACGACCCTTTCTATATATTTTTTTAATTTAAAATAAAAGTTAACTGAATTGATCAGACAAAATAAGATCTTTTGTCCGATCAATTTAAAAAAACCTAATTTGATCGGACGAAAGAAGATCCTTCGTCCGATCAAAATAAAAAATTATTAAAATAAGTAAATTTACTGGACAAAAGAACTTCTTTCATTCGATCAAATTTTTTTTAGTAAATAATTTAACTAAATTGATCTGACGAAGGAACTTCTTTCATCCGATCTAATAAATAAAAAAAAAGAATTAACTAAATTGATTGAGCGAAAGAACTTATTTCATCCGATCAAATAAAAAAATAAAAAATTTAAAAAGTTAACAAACGAAAGATCTTCTTCCGTCTTCTATAATTTGTCAAGCATTGTTCCTACTTTGCCAAAATATGGGAAAATAGCAAACGACTGCAGGGGTTATATGCCAAAATATGTATTAAAAAAATGTCAAATGACCAAACAATTGTAGATGCTCTAAAATTCTTCTTCTTCTTCTTCTTCTTCTTCTTCTTCTTCTTCGATTTTTAATTGTCATTCGGCCGTTGCCACTCAACATTTGGGAGAGAGGGATTTTTCAACATCCATAATTAATTCCTTTGAATGCCAAAATCGAACATGTGCATCTCTCTTAAGAGTGAGAAGTCTTGCCAACTGCACTACAAGTGCTTGGCGAGTCATGCGTTAATTAGTTGAGATACGAAAACATAATTTCTCTCTTCATATGTGGTACATTCACAAAATCATATACATATATCATCTTGTTCAGTTCACACACTAATTCCTTCAATTTCGCCTTCAATATCCTGTTTTATTTATTTTTTCCTTCTTTCTTTTATTTTCTTTACTTTCTTCTTTGTTTGTTACTTTAGAAACTATTGACTCTTAGTTTGGTGTGCACAAAACGTGCTCACTCATACTAATAAGTTTGAATTTAGTGTGTCAGATTTTCAAGATCAAATAACATCAAAAAGAGATCCAAGAGAGATTCACAAATATACAAACAAGGAAGTAATAAAGGAATATTGCATATACAAGCAAAAGATGAAGATATTCAAAAAGAGTTCATGATTAATTGGTCTACAAGCAAAAGAGGAAGATATCAACGACCTGATTTTTTCTTTCTATTTTCGTGAGTTTTTAAATGTATAAGATTGATTAAAGATGGATTAGTTTATGGTAAGAAAACAAGGCGGATTCGGAATATACAGCGTGATACCGGTCGACCGTACTTCATGACCGGTCGACCGCATCGCAGTCGACTGCAACCTTAAGTTTCTTGAGAAGCGGTCGAACCTTTCACCTCTCTACTTTACGCTTGAGAGTTG
This sequence comes from Hemerocallis citrina, assembly GCA_017893485.1. Taxonomy (NCBI): domain Eukaryota; kingdom Viridiplantae; phylum Streptophyta; class Magnoliopsida; order Asparagales; family Asphodelaceae; genus Hemerocallis; species Hemerocallis citrina. The sequence continues at coordinate 270,723,827 of CM030361.1, read as the reverse complement.
AACGGTCGACCGCACCAAAATGACGGTCGTCTGAACTTTGTGCTGTGTATATTTTTAGAAAGTATCGTTTTTATTTTTGATCGATACACTTCCCCGTCTATTAATATTGATGAATCCACTGTGTGTTTTCAACCTAATTACTTCTGAGAAAATTTCTGAACTAATCCTTCATTTAATCAATCCGAGTGTGAGCATTTATTTGGTTGTATTCTTCAGTCAAGATTATTAACGATCTTGAGTTTTCTTTTCATTTCTTTTCCACTTCGGTGAGATTGACGGGACTTGGGTTATAAATCCTGTGGGTGTAATAGGTCTCTCGGCCTGAATTCGAGAATCACTGTACAAGGGTTTTGAGTATAATGGAACGCTTGTGGTGGAGAATTGCTACAAGTAGGTGGTGTGGACGTAGACCTAGGGGTTGAATCACGTTATATCGCTGCGTCATCTGTTTTTGTTTTTCTTATCACTCTTACATTTACTTTACTTTATTTTATTGTTTTTAATTCCTCACGATCACCCTATTCACCCCCCCTTAGGGTGATTTAACAGTGGTATCAGAGCGAGGTGCTTATAAAAAGCTTAAAAGCTTAAGCAAAAGGTCCAATGGCCGAAATTCCTCCTTCCAAAACTTGTACTCATCGGAGCCTTTCGTCTCCAATGGGACAAGCCTTACACGATCACCATTTTTTGATGGAAAATGTTATGACGTCTGAAAATTTCGTATGTCTCATTTTTTATAGATGCTCGGAGAAGAGGTATGGAATGTATGTATCAACAAAGCAGAAATCCCAGTCAGCGATGGAAAAATGAAATTCACAAAGGCAGAGTTATCCCTCAAGACAGCAAATTCCAAAGCCATGACGGCTCTTTATGCAGGATTGAACAATGAAGAGCTAATGCGATGCGGGCGTAACTGCAAAACAGCCTACGAGATCTGGAACAACATGCTGAGGCGACATGAAGGAACCGCTTCTGAGGTAAAAGCTAATGTGAATTTGTGTTTCTGTAAGTTTGATGTGTTTCGCATGTTTCCAGGAAAAAATGTGGACCAAATGCTCGCCCGCTTCGATATCATTGCCCACGAACTTGAGAGTTTGGGTAAGGGGCTTGATGATGACCGAAGGGTCGAAAAGCTTATAAGCTATGTCACGCCAGAGTGGGACGTTAAGGCCGCGACAATAAGAGAAACTCTCGAAGAGAAGGGATTCGACTACTATACATTTCAAGGAAAGCTAAAGACGTACGAGATGGAAATGTTGGAGACAAAAAGATACAAGCAAAATATCGGGATTGAACCAATGACTGAGGAGAAAACCATTGCACTAAAGGCAGAAAAGGTCCAACCATCAAAAGCTGATTCAGATCATGAGGAGTCAGACGAGGACATTGCTCTATTAACAAGATAATTTCGTAAGTACCTCAAACACAAAAAATATGGCAAGTATCAAGAAGAAAGAGAAAAGGAGAAGGAGGATGTGTGCTACAAGTGCAAGAAGCCCGGACACATCCGTGCAAACTGTCCCATTCAACAAGACAGAAACAGGGATCACTATCACTCAAATCCATGTCAAAAAAAGAATGCGCTAAAAGCAACTTGGCTATTCTCGGATTCAAGTGAGGAATTGCAAGGTTACGACAATATCGGCTTCATGGCTCTTGGGAGTGGTGAGGTGCAATCACATTCTCAAGAAGAGGTAATCTAAAAATCAACTTATGATGAACTTGTAGATATGTGTAATGGTTTGAAAGACTATGCTAAGAAACTAAGTCGTGAACTTAGGCAATATAAACAAAATTCTAATGAAATACATGACGCTTGCATAACAAAAAATCACAAAACTGAAAAATAAGAATGCCCTAATTTTGGAAAAACTTGAGTCATGTCGAAAAGATCATGATATTTTGCTAGAAGAAAATGACATTTTAAAACAACAAATTTGTGAATCGCTAGCAAAACATGATGATCACTTAAGAGAGATTCAGAAAAAATCTGTTTATATTGCCAAGCTCACAAATGATTTAGATGGATGTAAAAGAAAATTTGATGAAGTAGTGGAAGGATGTAATGAAGCCCTTAAACAAAATAGGATTCTTGATGCCATACTAGATACTCTTCGTTGGAACACAAAAAACGATGAGATAACTAGAAAAAGACTGTGTAAAAAGGTAATTGAGCTTGAAAAAATTATTGAAAAGCATGAAGGGCCCAGTTACTTTATTACAAAAGATTCAAGATTCTATCATGATAATCGAGGGCTTGGTTACGAAGAGCCAATACCTCATCAAAAACCATCATGTCGTACACACTTGTATAAAAATCAACGCAATCACAAAACAAATATAAATCATACAAGTGTGCATGACCCAAGGCATAGTCGAATCACATGTCATTTTTGCTATAGACTTGGGCATATTTCTTATAACTGTTCACTAAAAGAAATACTAATCTTGTGTGGATGAGAAAGGATACAAATGCAGGTTCAAAACAAACTTGGCCACGCAAAATTATACCTACTAATCTTGATGCAGGTACCTCAACGCATTAAGACTAAAGATCAGTGGTACCTTGATAGTGGATGCTCAAATCACATGACTGGTGACAGCATATATTTTTCATCACTATCAAGGAAAAAGAAGAAGGACATCATCTTTGGAGATAATAGTACTGGTCAAACCATTGGTAATGGTAAAATTAACTTGGTTCCTCATGCTCCACTGAGTATGTTCTATTGGTAAGAGGTCTAAAGCATAACTTAATTAGTGTTAGCCAACTATGTGATAAAGGGTACACTGTTACTTTTGATAAAAATACATGCATTGTACTAGATAACAATAAATCATGTTTACTTCTTGCTAACAGATGCAACAATGTATATGTCATAAATTAAAATGAATTAGCACAGGAAAGTATGAGATGCTTTGTCACACGAAATGAGGATAGATGGCTATGGCATCGAAGGCTTGGTCACACGGCCATGAACAATCTCAACAAACTTGTAAGTAAGGAGCTTGTGAGAGGAATTCCCAAAATCAAATTCTAAAAAGACAAACCGTGTGAGTCATGCCAATTTGGTAAGTAAACTAAAAGTTCACACAAATCAAAGAAAATGGTATCAACTTCTAGACCCCTTGAACTCTTACATATGGATCTTTTTTGTCCATCACGAATACGTAGTAATGGTGGTGCACGATATGCTTTTGTAATTGTTGATGATTATAGTAGATTTACTTGGGTTGTCTTTTTGCCACAAAAAGATGACACAGTATATGTATTTTAAAAATTCTGTCGTAGAGTGGAAAATGAGAAAAGTCTCACCATTGTTACTATTCATAATGATCATGGTGGGGAATTTCAAACCGAACTCTTCACATCATTTTGTGACAAAAAGGGAATAAAATATGAGTTCGCATGTCCTCGCACTCCCCAACAAAATGGGATTGTTGAAAGGAAGAATCGATCTCTTCAAGAAATGGCTCGTACCATGCTTAGTGAAAAATATTTACCTAAATCATTTTGGGCAGAGGCTGTCAATACAGCATGCTATACCATAAACCAAGTAATCATTAGAAAATATCATGAGAAAACTCCTTTTGAACTATATTATGGCAAACTTCCCAACATAAGCTACTTTCGTGTTTTCGGATGTAAAGTATTCATTTTAAATACCCTTGATAACTTGGAGAAGTTTGATCATAAAAGTGATGGAGGTGTTTTCCTAGGATATTCTCTTAGTAGCAAAGCATTCGTGTATTCAACAAAAGAAGATGCAGAATTCAAGAATCTATTGATATTATTTTTGATGAAACTAATCCCTACTCCAAAGAAATATTACATGTTGTAGATGATGATGAGACAGGGGTTCGTGTTGAAAAGAAACAGGTTTCTATTGAAGAAGAACCACAAGAAAATGATCAAATTCAAATGGTACTTCAAGACAAAGATGAACCTAAAAACAAAATCAATAAGATTCCTACACAACAAATTGATGTCATGGAAGATGAAAATATACAACATCAAGGCTCCACAAGTGAGAGACGTCCCGCATGAAAGATCATGTCTAGTCATCCACCATCTCTTATACGAAGTTATATGTAAAAGGGGGTAATTACTCGCACTCAAGCTCAAAATTTTATGTGTTTTACCGCTTTTGTTTCCATACTTAAACCTAAGAATATTAAGGAGGCCTTGCAAGAAATGATTGGATCATTGGAATGCAAGAAGAACTTAATCAATTCGAACAGAATCAAGTATGGAGACTTGTTCCTCGACCTCACAATAGGACTATACTTGGCACTAAGTGGGTGTTAGGAACAAGTTAGATGAATCTTGTTCAATCACTAGGAATAAGGATCGTCTTGTTGCACAAGGTTATAATCAACAAGAGGGTATAGATTTTGATGAAACTTTTGCACCAGTTGCTAGGCTTGAAGCCATTCGTATTTTACTTGCTTTTGCTGCATATATAGATTTTACTATTTTTCAAATGGATGTTAAAAGTGCATCTTTAAATGGATTTATTTCAGAAGAAGTTTATGTAGCACAACCACCGGGATTCACTGATCCCACACACCTAAACCATGTTTTTCGGCTTGATCAAGCTCTTTATGGTTTGAAGCAAGCCTCTCGTGCTTGGTATGAATGGCTGAGTTCGTTTCTTCTTCACATTGGCTTTTCTAAAGAAAAAGTAGACACTACACTATTTATAAAGCATGCTTTTAAAGATATTTTAATCATTCAAATTTATGTTGATGATATTATATTTGGATCCACTAATGAAAATCTTTGCAAGGAGTTTTCAAAGCAAATGCAGGATGAGTTCGAAATGAGTACAGTGGGAAAACTAACGGTATTTCCTTGGACTTCAAATACAACAATGAAAGGATGACATATTTGTAAACCAATTCAAGTACGCAAAAGAACTTTTCAAGAAGTTCGGACTTGAAAATGCTAGTGCTTACAAAACTCTGATGGCCACTACCACTAAGCTATTCAAAGACGAATCTGGTAACAATGTTGATATTTCTACTTACAGAGGTATGATCGGTAGTTTACTTTATATTACTGCATCCCGTCCTGATATTATGCTTAGTGTCTATTTATGTGCACGCTTTCAATCGTGTCCCAAAGAATCACAATTGGTTGTCGTTAAGCGTATCATTCGATATCTCAAAGGCACACCAAATACTGGTCTTTGGTACCCGAAAAATAGAAATTTTCCTCTTGTAGGATACTCTCATGCAGATTATGCCGAGATCTTGACAGATAGAAAGAGCACTAGTGGTACATGTCATTTCTTGGGTGACTGCCTTGTCTCGTGGGCATCCAAAAAACAAAATTCTGTTACTCTCTCTACTGCCGAAGCTGAGTATATTGCGGCAGGATCTTGTTGTGCGCAGGTATTATTGATGAAACATACTCTCGAGGATTATAAGGTATTCTTTGATCATATTCCAATAAAATGTGACAATACTAGCACCGTTCATATGACCAAAAATTCTGACCAATACAGTCGCACGAAATACATTGATATTAGGTATCATTTCATTAAAGATCACTTTCAAAAGGGGATATTTTACTTGAGTATATTTCCACTGAGTCGCAACTTGCTAATATTTCTACAAAACCTTTAGACGAAAAACGTTTTTACTTCTTGAGAGGAGCATTAAATGTTATTGATTTTTTCGCCTAAAAACTTTTTGTGTGGATCGGTCGACTGTGCGGCCGACCGGCTCAGTCTCGGTTTTTTATTATTTTTCGTCTCGATTAACTTTTGCTTATTGCGGTCGACCGGTTCGCCCTTTATGGGTTCTGTTGGTTTTGCTGTCGATCGTGCGGTCGAACGGCGTGCTCTCTGGAAACTTTTTGAAAAAAAAAACCGCAGTGTACGATCGACCGTGCGGTCGACCGATATGCGCTCTGGATGATTCTTTGAAAAATCTTTTGTTGCGGTCGACCTTGAGGTCAACCGGTTCTCTCTCTGGCCTATATTTTCAAAGTCTTATAAAATTAATGTTCCTTTCTCAAAATTTTAATTTTTTTTGTTGCTTTCATGTGTATTGGGGAGACTCTCGAATCTATGATATTATGAAGAGCTCTCACTGTATAGCAAAGAGTCTCACTGTCAACGGTATCATGTAAGAAGATTCTCTTCCTTTTTTTTTACAAGATTGTATTCATTGTAATATCATAAAATGTTTTCTCTTTGGTGTTTTCATTAGTAGTTTGTTCTACGAACTTTCCAAGACTTATTTTACTTATGTCTCCTCTATTTATCCTCTCTTGGTGTGTTCCAAAAGGGGGAGAATTATTTGCAAATTATTTCATGAACAACTATGTATATTACTCTCACCCCTCTCTTATCCCTCTCTTATTTTTGTTCTTTAAGTTCTGTATTACAGGTAGCACTATATTAAGGGGGAGTATTCACTCCCTTAAAAGCTTTATCTATATGAAAATATATATTATAGGATGTGCTAAATTCAGGGAGAGTATTCATATGTTGTGTTTTAAATTTTCAAACATTCATGCATGTTTTGTTCACACTAAAAGGGGAAGATTGTTGACTCTTAGTTTGGTGTGCACAAAACGTGCTCACTCATACTAATAAGTTTGAATTTAGTGTGTCAAATTTTCAGGATCAAATAACATCAAAAAGAGATCCAAGAGAGATTCACAAATATACAAACAAGGAAAGTAATAAAGGAAGATTGCATATACAAGAAAAAGAGGAAGATATTCAAAAAGAGTTCATGATTAATTGGTCTGCAAGCAAAAGAGGATGATATCAAAGACCTGAATTTTTCTTTCTATTTTCGTGAGTTTTTAAATGTATAAGATTGATTAAAGATGGATTAGTTTATGGTAAGAAAACAGGGTGGATTCGGAATATACAGCGCGAGACCGGTCGACCGTACTTCATGACCGGTCGACCGCATCGCAGTCGACTGCAACCTTGAGTTGCTTGAGAAGCGGTCGACCTTTTACCTCTCTACTTTACGTCAGAGAGCTGAACGGTCGATCGCACTTTATGCTGTGTATATTCTTGGAAAGTATCGTTCCTATTTTTGATCGATACACTTCCCCGTCTATTAATATTGACGAATCCATTGTGTGTTTTCAACCTAATTACTTCTGAGAAAATTTCTAAACTAATCCTTCATTTAATCAATCCGAGTGTGAGCGTTTATTTGGTTGTATTCTTCAGTCAAGATCATTAACGATCTTGAGTTTTCTTTTCATTTCTTTTCCACTTCGGTGAGATTGACGGGACTTGGATTAGAAGTCCTGTGGGTGTAATAGGTCTCTTGGCCTGAATCCGAGAATTACTGTACAAGGGTTTTGAGTATAGTGGAACACTTGTGGCGGAGAATTGCTATAAATATGTGGTGTGGACGTAGACCGGGGGATCGAACCACGTTATATCGCTGCGTCATCTGTGTTTGCTTTTCTTATCACTCTTACATTTACTTTACTTTATTTTATTGTTTTTAATTCCGCACGATTACCCTATTCACCCCCAGGGTGATTTAACAGAGACATGAATGTTGTTTTATTATGAATGTATTCTTTTATTGTAATATCTTTGACTGTCAATTTTAATCGTTGGATTGCAAAATATTATTTACTTAAAATAGATAAGCATGCTCATAATGTGTAATATATATATGCAAGAAACGTGTAATATATATATGCAAGAAACGTCAGAATATTTCAAATCTACTAGCACGTTAGGCATGTGGTTCAGTCCTTGCTCAGTAGGACTATTACATGGGATTATCAGTCTAAGCCGACACTAGAAGTAGGCCCAAGCACAAAGCCCAATTGTATATCTGTGTGTAGGGCCTAGGTAGATCTAGGCACAACCCAGCACGACCCACTTCCACCCCAACTTGTGCCCCTGTATGATCCTCTCGAAATTTGTTCCAATCATGTAGAAACAGTGGCGGACCTACCTTACGCCGAGGGTAGGTGGTCAGTCACCCACCCTGAGATTTTGAAACTTCTTAAGGACCTAGGTATTATTATGGTTCATTAATATATATTTCGGATAAAAAATACCCTCAACTTGTTGTACACTGTGAGCAAGTTGTTTGTGTTTAGTTGGCGAATGGATTTTTCATCTTCTCCTTGGAGTAGTGGATGCTCCTAGGTTCGACTCCTTTAAATTCGAGAATTTTTTAATGTCTTTCAACACATATTTTAGAACTTTATTTTCAAAAAAAAATCGACACTTTTTTTTTGCCTTATTTAATCATCGAGAACATTACTAAATGTTTTTTTCCTTTCATTTTTTTGGTAAAATTATTTTTTAGTAATTCAAAAAATAAACATGAATGCATATTTATATTATTTTCGTACTAAAATAATATTTTGTGTGTTGTTAATGAGTAAATTAATATAGATTTTTAAGTATAATATTTTTCCCCTACAAATGTTATGAAAGGTCGACTTACAAAAATATTTGTTTCTGTTCTTCTCAACTATATATCATGAAATAGTGAACATCATAAATAAATAATTGTAACAAAATTTTTATATCAAAATATAAAAATAAATTATGTGCATGGCATGTAAAGTTACCATGGTCGACATTCTTGATTATTGGATTTATAAATAACAACGACAACAACAACAACAACAACAAAGCCTATTTCCCAACTAGTTGGGATCGATTACATGAATCCTGATTTTCCATTCTGCTCGGTTTAGTGCAATATCTTCTGTAAGGTCACAAGCTATCATTTCTTTTTTCACCGTTTTTATCCAAGTTAGTTTAGGTCTTCCTTTACAGCTAACTCTACCCTCAATACTTATCAAATCACTCTTTCTAACGGGGGCACTACTAGGTGTACGTGTGACATGTCCAAACTACCTTAGGCGATTCTCTCTTAACTTATCTTGGATTGGAACTACCTTTAGCATGTCTCGTAAATACTCGTTTTTAATTATATCCTTCCTTGTTTTAACTCCGCCATTGCCTGTCCCAAGCCAGAAATCCGGCCACAAATCGGATAAGGAGGAGGGTTGTATTAGGCAGTTGACAGCCAGCATAAAATTTTGTCAAATCTTATGAACATTGAATTTATAAATAATTTTTTATTTTATTTTGCTTCCCTGGACATAAATTCTTGCACATCTGCCACTGAACTCGCTACAAATCATCAAGTTGATGTCTCATTTGCCCCAGTTGTACCTCATAGATGTTGGATATATTGGTATATTCTCTCTATATAAATATAGCACGTGCATATGTGTAACACGTGTAATGAACGTACAATTGATTGGATATTGGAACGCGGGTTTGTGGGTGTAACGCCCCTGCCCCGAGCTCGGACAATTTATACAATTTATAAGACAAAGTAGATACTATGTAGTACAACTGCCCACCACAGGCTGCCTCTCAAAAGTTGGTTAACTGAGTAGGTGACTCTTGATCCTTGGCTAATACTATTTATATTATATAATACTTTATTCTTTGAAAGCATCGATGTGGGATTAAATCCCTTCACATCTCTCTTTTTCCAACCCGTGCACACCCAGGGATAATTCCCCCCCTAGGTGCCACGTGGCCTTTGAAACAAGCACAGCACACATGCTGTGCTTCTCCCAACCGGTGGGTCCCCCCCACCTCACATACAATCCGGATTCAAAGAATCCCATTATCATTTCAAATCCAATTAAATCCTTTGTAAATCCCTCCTATAGAGATACTCTATAGGACCAAGTCTCAAATTCATTTATTATATATATCAAACCATATATATTTATTTCAGAAATACGGGGTATTACATACACCCCCCCTTCAGAAATCAGCGTCCTCGCTGATGAGCACGGGGCATGCACAATCTAGTGCAGGATCTACTTTCTAGCTGATGTAGAGCATTTCTGTGAGCGTCACCCTCGTCTTTGGAATTCTGGAGACCAATCCCACTCTGCGGATCATTCTGTGGATCTCTGTCCATCGTCCCAGACTACTGGGGATTATATGTCTCTCTCCGCCGATCATCCTGGAGTCCATAACTCACTGCTCTCACACACTCGGTGTCGAAAGTCGGCTCTGATACCATTTGTAACGCCCCTGCCCCGAGCTCGGACAATTTATACAATTTATAAGACAAAGTAGATACTATGTAGTACAACTGCCCACCACAGGCTGCCTCTCAAAAGTTGGTTAACCGAGTAGGTGACTCTTGATCCTTGGCTAATACTATTTATATTATATAATACTTTATTCTTTGAAAGCATCGATGTGGGATTAAATCCCTTCACATCTCTCTTTTTCCAACCCGTGCACACCCAGGGATAATTCCCCCCCTAGGTGCCACGTGGCCTTTGAAACAAGCACAGCACACATGCTGTGCTTCTCCCAACCGGTGGGTCCCCCCCACCTCACATACAATCCGGATTCAAAGAATCCCATTATCATTTCAAATCCAATTAAATCCTTTATAAATCCCTCCTATAGAGATACTCTATAGGACCAAGTCTCAAATTCATTTATTATATATATCAAACCATATATATTTATTTCAGAAACACGGGGTATTACAGTGGGCTTATAACCCAATACCCAAACCAATATTTAGGAATAAATACTGGCTTGTGATAGCAGTCTAGGTATTCCAATCTTGATACCTAGGGTGAATATCTCAAGCAACTTAGATCTAGAGATAAACCCTAATTACCAATTGTTAATTTCTCACAAAACCTAACAATCTTGAGATATTTTAATCAATTTTGTGAGATTAATTAAGAGGGATACGAACGGTTGTTGAATCCCGTCGGAATCATCTGGAGCCGCCAGATCTCATCGGAAACATAGATTTCGACGTCGGAACCCTAACTCCGTCCATCGCTTCTTTCCTGATGATCGCGTCACGAGGTCAAGATCATCCGTTCGATCGAGTCGCGAAGTCGAAGCCGTCGCTCGCCGATCCGTCGCTCGCTGATCCGCCGCTCAACGATCTGTCGCGAGGTCGAAGAACGACCTACGAAACCCATCGAGTCGTAGCGGTCGCTCTCTCTCCCTACTCCGATCGCAGTCGATGGCAGTCCCACTTCAGGCGCCGACTCCTTCTCTCTTCTTCAAGAACTGTGTGTGGAACCCTAATTGAAGAAGAGACAGTGAAAGATAAGTTCTTTACTTTCCTCGTATTAAATTCCTGTTAAATATTTTGCTATGTGCTGGAAGTTCAAAACACTTGTTCTAAAATTATGTTTTGAATTATAGAATTACTATGATGCTAAGTGGTTAAGTTCAAGACTATATTAATCACTTGTTTAATTAAATACAAGTTGAAAGGTTGTTTTGGCTGTGTGCTAAAACACAATATCTATTTTGATAAGTTAAATTGTATGTTGACTATAAAAATTGGATGTCCAATTAAATTGTTGCTAGAATTAGATTGTGCTAATAATTTGTTTAATTGGCTAATCTTTAACAATTTGATGAATGTAGGAACTTTAATGTTACCTACAAATTGTGTATGTTGGAGTCGATGGATTTGCATCATGGTATGATAAGTCTGCACTACGCAGGCTTCTCCATCGAATTTGGAAAAACACTTCTAACTTGAAGTGTCGGTATGATCTACTTTAATTTTCTCAGTATTTTTCATGTGATGAATGTGTTAACGTTTTGTGCGTTTGATCATATGATTGAGAGTTTTAGATCATAGTTATTCTCGCTCTGGAAAACTAGCATGTTTAGGGTTGTTAAGTGTTTTATCATACTATGTGTATAGATATTTTGACAAATCCATTGTTTGCAGTTTGTGTGAGATTACATATTTGCTTCTCTAAAATTTAAAATAAAATAAAATTGTATAAGATGTATAACAAATGTCTGTAACTTAGGAGAGAGCATCTCTTAATGTAGAATATGACTCTACTAGTTACGTTGTATTCCCTCTCGTTCATTGTACTGTGTGTGCAAAGTTGAATTATAATATGTTAGTCATTATCTCATTTAGCGTTATGAAGATGATGAAGAACGAGTAAAGGAAAGAACTCTTTGCTCAATGTGTTTGAGCTAGTGGACATTGTTAGAACCATTAGAGAAAGCAAATAATTTTTGAAAAATGTGATAGAGTAATTTTGTATTAACTCTTATAAAGTGCATATATTGTCAATCGTAAGTATATGTTGAGTTTAACAAATGAGACAATTAATAATAATAGTTCTAATTGTGTTCTTGAACATAGCATAATTGGCTAAGATTTGAAAACTATATATTCAATTGTTTGGGAGGAAATGTGATCTAATTATCAAAACTGTGGGGAAATGGAGTTAAAAGCTATTGAGTCAAAGCTTTAACATCCAAGTTATTTTGAAATTTAGAATCACTATGAACTATATATTAAATTGTTCGTTCTTGTTAAAACTCATAACTCTACTAAATGACACTCCATTAAATATGACAAATATGAAAGTTGTGCTCAGATTATGATCACTAGAAAATCATTTAGTATGGTCTCTAGGAGCACACAACTTCTTAAGTCAATACATTCTGATATTTGCGTTCTCAGTAGCTTTGTGACTAGATGAGACGATTGTTGGTCAGAAGTATTTAATCGCTTTTGTAGATGATTAATATAAGTCTGTCATATATATGAAGAATGAAGCACTTGTTATCCTTAACGAATTAAAAATTATAGTTAAATGCTAAAAATCAAGGGTTCAGATTTAATAGAGGTGGTGAATATGTAACAACTTTAGAGAAGTTTGCATTGTGCATAATCTCTACCGCACTCTACTTACAACAGTCAAACGGTATTGATAAAAGTTAGAATCAAACACTTAGTGAAATGTTGAATTCTATATTATTGACTGTTATTTGTCTTGTGTAATTATGAGTGATGTTGTATTGTTAATCATATCTCTAATGTGTTACTACACTCTAAATTGAATACACCTTGTAAATCATGGTATGAAAACACAAACAGTTTTGTTAAAGTGAAAATGTGTGTTGTGATACTTTTGTTAGAGTACATGACCCTAGAAGGCCTAAAGTAGGACCTACAACAAATATTTGTGTGCTTAGAAAGTGCAGAATGTAGCTCTGTGGATAGATGTTGGATCTATCTAATTTGTGTTAGAAGAATCTAGACTTGCAAAGTTCTTTGAGGATATGTTCATCAAAGATAAATGTATGAAATAATCTAGTCCTACAGACATGTTCAATGATTCACAGTTGGAATCAAGAACTAGCCTTACTGACACTTGAAAACTTGAATGACAAATGAGCTAAGAAGAGTCTTTAGTAGACAATGAGATGATTCTGTGTCATACAATAATACTTTAATTTAGTTGATCTGCCGAAAGAGGCTAAAACTATAGTAAGTAAGTGGAGTTTTGTAGAAGAAACTTAATTTTGATTGTTCAATAGCAATTTTAATACTTTTTAGTAGCTAACAGATTGACTGAGAAAAATGGGGTAGATTTATTTGATGTCTACTCACATGTTTGTCATATTGCTACAATAAGTATTCTTCTTACCCTTACTTACATCTATTTAAAATTTTGTCATTCATAAAGGACATTTAAAAGGTTTTGTACAGAACAGTTTTGTACTTGAAAGTTTTGAACTAATATGTTTAGTGAACAAGATTTACAATATAGTAAAATCATTGTATGTTCTTAAAACATGTATAGCTAACGAATAAATAATTTGACAAATTTTTGAAAGAGCCTAGTATATAAATCAAGTAATTCAGATCAGTGCCTTCTACTTTGTGGTGTGTCAAATATAGTGGCTATTATTTACTTATTCTGTTGATATGCATGTTCTTGGAAGTGACCTCTCTATTACAAATGAAGTTAAAAAATTGTGCTATCCAAAGAATTCAACATGAAAACCTAGGTACTGTGGACACCTAGGTATAAGGGTGAGTTTTCAGTTGGCAAGGGATAACTCTTAGTCAAACTCATCAAATCAAAATGTGTTTCAAAAGTGGGGATATAGTGATTGAAAGTGTGTTTTGAAACACCTTATGATTATGATAAAAGGTTGACACCTAATGATAGTGCAACTATAAGACATGTAGATCATTCTAAAGGAATTGACAATCTCAAGTATACAAAGATCTGCACTAGAATAGACATAGCCTTTGAGGTAGGTATGATCTGCAGATTCACTAATAATCCCATACACATTTGAGTGCCCTTAAGAGGCTAATGAGATACATGAGTGGTATTCAAGAGTTTGCTTTGTGCTACTCTAGTCATTCTTCGAATGAATGGCTGATCTGATGCATTATGATGCTCAGAATTTAGTGAAGGTCAATAACTAGTAGATATGTGTTTACACTAGGAGAAACAGAAATATTATGGAAATAAAAAGCAAACGGGCACTGTGCTATCATTCATGAAATCAGACCTCTATGTGTAATCCTCTGCAGGGGAAAAGGCTGAGTGGATTGAAGAAATTATTGCTAGTTATCCATTAAGAAGTTTAAGTAACTCTCTAATTCTGTTATGCGACTATCAAGCTACAATGCACTGTAGCTCATAACTCACTCTATAATAGTAAGAGGAGCATATTAAGGCTTAAAGAAGCCTAGTTGAACTTTCTCATAGATAAAGTGCAATTGCGACAAGTATGGCTAATGCTCTTGCTAAGAGACTTGAAAGTGATCTAATTATCGAAACTGTGGGAGAAAGTGGAGTTAAAAGCTATTGAGTCAAAGCTTTAACATCCAACAAGTTTTGAAATTTAGAATTCAATTGGAGCCATAGAGAAGTTCAAACTTAAGCATCAATTTTAGGCAGTTGACATGTTTTAGATAATTTTGATGATTCGACATAAATTCTACAAATATATAATGTCATTCCAATTTTGATGGTATTATATATCTAGAAAATTTACTTAGAATAATCATATTATTCCAATACGAAACATGAAAACTTGTCGATGAGTTTCCGATGATTAAATTTTCCTAAATATCATTCCAATTTTGATGATATGTCTTTTATGGATACATATTTCATTCCAATTTTGACGATTCAATGTTAAACCATGATTGAAACGGCAGTCTTTTCATTCCAATATGAAACATAGTATGGTTCTTGTGTAGAAACTATAAAGTTCATGTACTTTACTTATTAAAGATACTTGATTGTGATGCTTGCGTTACATTTTTGCTAAGCTAATTATGAATTGTACTAAGTTCTTTTGTGGAACTAGATACTATGTGAAATTCGTTGGAATTCTTAGAGATGTGTCTCTTGATATTCTTGTTTTCTATAAGCTAGCAAAGATGGAGGAGTTGAATTTGTCAACAAAATTTTCAAAAATAATGATTTGGTCAAAATGGAGGAGTAAACATAAAGCAGTATGCAAGGATAGAATTTTAGTTTATTTCTTTCGAGAATAAATTAGTCACTTGCATGGTAAAACTTCTGTTGAGTTTAAGACTCTTGTGTTCATGAGCTTAAAACTCATATTTTGTTCTTGAAGTTTATTTGCTTTGTTTGATTTTGAAACTATGACAGATTATTCCAGTTGGTTTAGTCCATGTGAACTATTCTGAATTGGATATGGTTTGGAACTATTTAATTATATTGGTTTAGTATTGATTGAACTATTCAGTTTTATAATTCTATTGGTTCTTATGAAACTATACCTTTATGATGCTTTTTCTTTATAGACTGCTATCAGCCAGTCAGTTGTATACTGATCTGATGAGATAATCCTGTACTTTATATATTGAGAATATAGGAGGAGATTGTTGGATATATTGGTATATTCTCTCTATATAAATATAGCACGTGCATATGTGTAACACGTGTAGTGAACGTACAATTGATTGGATATTGGAACGCGGGTTTGTGGGCTTATAACCCAATACCCAAACCAGTATTTAGGAATAAATACTGGCTTGTGATAGCAGTCTAGGTATTCCAATCTTGATACTTAGGGTGAATATCTCAAGCAACTTAGATCTAGAGATAAACCCTAATTCCCAATTGTTAATTTCTCACAAAACCTAACAATAGATCCTTTAATGACAAGTAATTCTCCAAGTAAGGCAATATAGTAGCACATTTTGTTGTTGGTCTTCTTACGGAGATTGCATTCACTCATCGTCATCGCTGCGCTAAGCAACACATAATTCTGAACTTTCTTAGAGCAGATGTGTTGGTGTTGTCAGTTGCTACGTACGATATTTTCTTGGTTGCTCATGGTTATGGATGCAGTCGATATCGACTGTCCTATCACATTAGGTTGTTTAGGACACTACAAATTAATTAGGATACAGTGGCGTTTTTACCCCGGCACTTTAATAAAACGCCGGGGTAGAATTAATTTAAAAAAAAAGGACTTTTATTCACCGGCGCTTTATACAAAATGCCGAGGTTAGAGTATATTCCCCGGTGTTGTATAAGAAGCGCCGGGGAAGGTAGCTAATTACGTTTTAATGTACAGTAACCACAGTTTTATTCTTTAATAATTTCCTTTACTAAAATCCCCTCCTTCTCCAAAACCCTAGCGCGAAATTTTTGATTCTCTCCAAACCCTCGCGCACGACTCCGATTCTCCAAATCCCATCGCCTCCTCCAAATCTCTAAATCCCCTCGCCTCCTCTCCAAACCCGTCGTCTCCTCTCCAAATCCTCCATCGTCTCCAAATCTCCTCTCCAAATCGCCTCGCCGCTACCCAAATCCCCTATCGCTCAAACCCTATCGGTCCTCTCTCAAACCCTATCGGTCCTCTCTCAAACCCTATCGCTCCTCTCTCAAACATTATCGATCGTCTCCTCCACCGTGCTCCTCTACCGTGCTCCTCCGCCGTACGCCATCGACTCTCTCTAGCTCTCAAACCCTCTCTTATCTCCGGTATGATTATTTTCGACTTTTAATTAATTTTTTATTTTGTAATGAAATTGTTTGGGATTTTGTGCTAAATAATCTGTGATTTAGGGGTATTTTGCGATTTGAGAATGGGTTGGGATTTGATAATGTGGACTAATTAGGGTTTGTTGTATTTGAAGGATGCAGATAAATGAACAATTAGCATTAGAAGGATGTACCTAATTTCTGACTTTTGACTTTGGCTAATGTCCATCCTTCTAATTTTATTTTAAAAATTAGAAGGATGCACCTAATTCAGATATAAAGCCTAAAGCCTAAAGACTCATCAATTGTTATTCACCTAATTCAGATCTAAAGCCTAAAGCCTACTAAGAAAACTGCTTGATATTAGGGATGTTGATGTAAATGGAGTGAATTTGTGTATTTCATAAGCAAATGTTGATATTATCTGTTAGGGGGCTGGACTAAGATTAGTTAGTTAGTATTTGTGTCTTACTTGGCGTAATCTATATTGTGATGAAGTAACAATTATTTTTAGAATTGATAGTTTAGTTTATTTTGGAACAGTTTTCACTAATTTGTAAAGAAGTTCATTAGACATTATGTTTCTTAGTATTGTACTTTTTAAGCTAGAATGAGTATCTTCTTGACAAGTTCTGCCGTTCTGGATTATAATCTGGATGGTTTTTTATTTATTTACTTTTGGATGTTGTTTGATTTGACTATGTATAATTTCACTTGGTTGTTGTTTGAAATAAATATAGACTATATTTAGGTTCTACAAATAAAAAGTGACGAACACAAATATGATGACAGATATAAATACGATGCAGAGAATCCCTTGGTTTAAATAAGAGTACAATTACAATTGGTTAATTAGGAGGGTATTAATTTTCATATAAGGTAGTAGAGTTTGATCTGAGTTGGGTTGGATTTCGTAATTAGTTAGGTGGCATAGCCAATATATAAAGGCATGCAGTCTTGTAATCAATAGGGAGAAATAATAGAGAATAAACAGAGTAGGGAGAGTTTAATAAAGTTTGAGATTTCAATACTTCAAAAATACTAATTAGTTGATTCCTTCATGAAGTTTGAGATTTCAATGCTTCATACTAATTAGTTGATTCCTTCATGTTTGTGTTTGAGTATTGAATTGGGTTAAAGAATCTCAACAACAAGTATGAGCAAAATTCTCATGCCCATTGATATTCTAGCATTGGGTAGTTCAATGTCTATCCACTTATCAGTATTTGGGAGCATATGATACTGGTCCTTGATATATTTGGCGATTTAGATTTTTTTGACGCGACCCACAAGAAATCAGATGACCAATTTGTTTCCACAACAGCTGCGATGATATCGGTAATTTTTCTTCATGAAGTATGCGTTCTTTGATTTGTTAAGTCGCTTATAGAAGTAAATAACTTACATAATTTTATGCCAATTTGTAATTTAACAGAGCACTGCCAGAGTCAAGTATGCTGAACTGTCTTCCACAATGGCCTCCGACTCTACCACATCTGACTTTGACTCATTATCACTTCAGCGTCATGCTTTGATCGAAACAAGAGGCCCAGAGCGCCCTGGCCGTGTGCGTGGAATGGGTTTAGGCCCAACGCCTATTGAAGTCTTCAAAGCTCGTGCGTCTTGTGCTGAGGATCCGAGAGACGAGGAGTTACGCTCTCTAAGGTCAGATGTGTCACAGCTTAAAGAGGTAGTTGCAGCTTTGGTGAGGCAACAAAATTCCGAACCAGCCATTCCGACACAGGTTAGAAATTGTTTTTTTTAACTTATTTTATTTCTTTGAATCACATTTACAAGTATATTTTTCGGAACATACTTGATTACTTTGCTTTAATCTGATATATGATTAAGTTATACCCCGAACCCATAATGTCATCTCATAAATTAATAAAATGTCTAAGATGACAAAGAATCATAACCTGCTTCATTTAACACATCAATTTTATGTTTTCATGTTCTAACCTGGTCAGTGATTTATTATCTCGATTTGTTTAGCTGGATTAGTCATCATATTGTGAAATAATTCGTGTTTTTGATCAATGGTAATAATATTTAAAACATCAAGTATAGTTAACTAAAGAAAAAAATTCTTTCTTTAGTTAAAAAGATACAACGAGTAACTGAAAGAGGCCAACCAAATTTTCCTACTGTATAGTAGTATAGATATGCTAGATGTTCAGCTTTTGGGATTGTAGAATGACTTTTTGTACTTTCTGCTAAACACTTTTTCTTTTGCTAAACCAAATTAGAAGAACCTATTATAATGCCATTCATAAACATCAAAGCTGCCCAAACCACTGTTCAACGCCGCAAATACTTCCTAAGAACGAAAAAAGTTGCTGGCAAAAACCAACTAGTTGGTGAGGAATGACAAAGCGGTAGGTGTATGTATGTTGCTTGATACACACTGTTGGCCCCAACCCATCAGATAAAGATTGCACATGAATGGTTACATGCAACGCTATCTGAGCAATGAGCTTGGAGACTTCCATGTCCAAACATCGCTATTAGCAATTTAAATTTTAAAAAAATTAATTACTAGTAATAGCATCACTTAATAATATAAATTTCAGAATTTCCTAATGAAGTTCAGGTAAACTAAGACTTACCAGCCAAGATAGGTTGCCTTCATCATAAGCATGACATGGATTTAGATAATCTGTTCAAAATAAACAGTGCAATCACTATGTTGGAATCCTAAAGATTAAAGAAAACACAACGCCTATGGGTGAATGGCTGATGCTCACAAACTCTGCCTAAGGCATCCAAGCATGGAATGAGCCAATGACAGCTAAAGAAACATTAGAATACTGAAGATGTAAATATTTATTTCCTTAATTTGATAACAAGGCCACAAGGTACGAGGGAATTATAACCTTTTTTTTTTTACAATTTCAGAATAGAGTTCCAACTAATTCGAGTCGAGCAAATCTAAGGGCAAATCCAGAGAATCAAAGCGAGCATGATGGAAGCAACGACTTAAGGAGGCGTACCAATTAAAAAAATCTACTAATTGCAAGTCATTTTTGGTCTTTTTTTGTGGTGCAATCAGTTTGTATGATCAAACTTGTTAGAACTTTATTGATGTAAACATGGTATATGTATAACTTGATACTTGTGTTATTGTTGTCGACGATTATGAATTTTACAGAACTTTAAACTTCTGAAGTTGTGTATGTTGATCAGTATGAAATATATATAATGAATTTTTTATTGTTCATTTCATGAGTGTGCGTGTAAAATTTTGAATATAAATTTGGGTTTACTAGCAACATTTGTATATATTAAAAAATCTGCATATATATACAGATTTTGAATTTATTTTTTAAAATTCAAAACAACACCGGCGTTTTCCACAACGCCGGTGAACATTTATAAAAATTATATTATATCAAATTTTTAAGAAAAATTATATTATTTATATAGATACCCGGGCGTTTCCGAACAGCCGGGGTAGAGATAAATTCTTTTTTTAAAAAAATAAAAACTATACCCCGGCGTTTACAAACCGCCGGGGTGGGTTTAATTTCATTTTTTTTTAAAAATCAAAAACTGCTTTCACCGGCGATTTGAGAAGCGCCAGCCAATGTCTTATATATACCGGCGGTGTTGGAAGCGCCGGTGAAGGTTGGCCAACAATTCCCGGCACGCGCACCACCGGCGGTTGGTGCGGCGCTGCTCAACGCGCCGGTAGGGTATTCACCGGCGTTTATAAACGCCGGTGAAGCCTTTCAAAACCGCCGGTGAAGCCTTCACGGATTGTAGTGGGACTTTAGATGTTTTCTCCTTCACATTTCGTTTTCTTGCAGATTGTTTTAGTCGTTTGTAGTGACTTTAGGTTCTCGTGTGACTGTGACAACCTGATCAGTGAAATTTCATATTATTGATCGTTCATCTTTATTTTTGTTTTGTAACAGAGATAGACATAACCATGTTTGTGATATTGTAGTTGGATTTGAGTATGCTAGTAGGACTACGTTTATGATATTCTTTTTGGATTTGAGTATGCTATTTTAATTTCGTTTGTGATATTGTTTTGGATTTGTGCATGCTACTAGCTTGGAAGAACTAACTTAGGGTTTTTTTTTTAATGTAGAAGCACTTAGTGATAATAGGTCTTTCTTATTAGAATATTAAATTAGTAAAATATTTATTTATCGAGAATTTCCTATTATAAAGAAAAAACAAAAAATATTTGATTCTAGCCAAATAAATATGTAAAATTTCAGTGAACCCATTAAGTTTCCATGCTATATATGCCAGGAAATCCTCGAGTATATACTTCACCCATTTGAGTTCTATTTTTCGTTCCAAAAGCCGAACATCGTCTAATTTAGTATCACGTGGTAAAAATGTGAGATGTTTAAGAATTTTTTTTTCTTACAATGCCCCTGCTTTTGGTTTTTAATTTTATTCTTACAAGCGAAAAAGGAACTTGAAGTGGTACTCTACATACAAAAAAGAAAAATAATAATAATAATAATATTTCTGTCACTCATTTGGAATACATTTCTCTCTCATATGCGAGAAAGTATCCAACACCCAATGAATACCACACCAAGTATGCCGATTTGGTAACCAAAGTCAATCGACAATCATTATTGTGTCAATATTTAACAGTCTCCTTACACAAAGAAAGTATCCATTACCCAGTGGGTACGTACGTACCAATGCGTTTGTACCCACAACCTATCATATAATTTCGTGTAGTTTTTTAATTGTTTATTTTTAAATTAAAAAAAAAATACAGATTTCACCAGAGATCTGGTATTCCGCCAAAGTAAAAAATCGAAATTTGGTCGAAATTGAAATATCCACGGGTCGACCTAGATTGAAGAATTGGGATTTGGTCAAAATTGAAATATTTTGAGAGTTTAGTTATATACTAAAGCAGGGATAAACCAATTATAAATCAGTTATAAATTTGTATACGAGTTGCAAAAATGAACAGACGGAACGATAAATCTCACATAACTCTACCAGGTTTGTCATCCTTGATAGATAACTTTACCAGGTTTTAGTTTTAAGCGCAAAACACTACTGGAGGTTCCATTCTCGTGCAAACTCGTGTTCAATCACTGGGGAGTTAACTACTCCTATAGAATAACTTTATTGCCCTTGCTTTTTGAAAGTATTACTTTCCAATGTGAATGGCAATGGGTCAGACTCGGATTGGACTCATGTAAACTTGGGTATTGGTCCATTTAAGTTTCATTAGTCCAGACTCGATAATTTTATTAATTAGACTTGAATTTATAATCTCGAACCTGGATATAAGAGAACTAAATCGGGCTCGGACTGATGTCAAACTCTTGATGACACATATATTTGTTTTGTTTGGAGAAACACACATAATTGTGTAACTCAATTACATAAAAATAGAGATGTGAGACAAATTAGAAGTAGAGCTCAAGATGAGGATGGATAAAATAAGATTGAAGATGGAGTACAAATTGAAGATTGGTTCTGATTGGCATTAAGTCGGGAAGAAGCTTCTAGGGAGCGTTTATTTGATACGAAAAGACCATGGATTTATAATTTCTAGCAAGCCACATCAGCATTCTCAATTCTACTAAATTCGTATGTTAAAAAACACTTTTGTTTATCTCTAATATGATAATGGGAGAAGAAGAGTTGTCATTTGTAAATTTATCAACGCGTGTAACGCAGGTGCATAACTATAATAAAAGAGGCCTTAGGTTCAAGCCCATACTACATCTGAATTTTCTCTAATCTCTAATCTCTAATAATATAATGGGAGAAGATGAGTTGCCATTTGTAAATCTATCAATGCATGTAACACGCATGCATAACTATTATAAATGATGTCTTAGGTTCAAGTCCAGACTATATCTGAATTTTTACTTTTACAAAACTATATTTATTCAGACGCGTTGTTTATTTGATATGAATGAAAAGTTGTTGAAGTTACGACAACTCATCTAAAATGCCAAAACCCCAATTCCCCACAAAATACGGCGAATTGACTTGGAAAACCTTATTTCTCAGGTTCTGGTTTCATTTTATCTTCTTTTAATTTCCAGGAAAACAGAGCAAAGAAAAAGTAAAACATCATTTCAACATTTAACTTTAGACTGTTTCCCTAGAGAGGAGGGAGGCCTCGGTGTCCTTAATCTTCGAGACCATAACATAGCCCTGCTTGGCAAGTGGCTATGGAGATTCCATCACCTTGATCACCTACCTTGGATTCAATGTATCAAAAATTACCGATCCTCTTCTTTTTGGTGGGATTTCCCTCCGTCAACCTCTCGTTCCGCCTCTCCTTTTTGGAAAGGTGTTTGGAAAGCGTCCAATGCCTTTTTTTGTAGTATTTCTCGCTTGTGCGCTGAGGGAACATCAGCGCACTTTTGGTCCGACTTGTGGATCGGTAACATTAGCTGTCCTCGGCTTTCCCCTCTTTATTTCATTTGGCTGCGCTCCCCGAGGCATCTGTTGCTGAATCCTATATAGTTATAGATAATGTGAGGCACTGGTCGATTCCCTTCGTATCTGAAATCCCTAACCATCTCATCCCGCAATTCAATAACCTCTTAAGTATCCTCAATGGCTACGTTTGGTTTCCTATCGACGGAATTTCCTGGCGCTGGACGGCCTCAGGTATCTTCTCGGTCCGCTCCTTTTACCATTTCCTCAATTCTAGAGGAACGCGTTCCTTACTATCGCAGTTTATTTGGGAACCTAGTGTTCCTATCAAAGTTAAAATTAATTCTTGGTTAGCTTTCAACAACAAACTTCTCACAGTCGAGATTCTCAACAAAAGAAACCTCGCCTGGGGGCAACTTTGCCCGCTGTGTGATCTATTCCCGGAAGACAACCATCACCTTTTCACTCAGTGCTCGTTCATTCTCCCCCTTTGGAAGATTGTTACCTTAGCTTGGAATTTGAGATTCATCCCTCCCTCTTTAGATGTGGTTTGGGATATCCAGCCCGCCGACAACATATTTCGTCGTGCGTGGGTTTTAACAACTCACATCATCATATGGATCTCTTGGATGGAAAGGAATAGTAGGTTATTCCGTCACCATCGCAAGCCTATAGCTGCTATTATAGATGAATTCTTTCTTCTGTTTAATCTTTGGGCTTCTAGCCCATCATTCAAAGCGGACGCCGCTTTGGCGTCAGATAAACTTATGCAAGCTTTCAATTGCCTTAATAATATTCAGGCTTTATAATCCTATTTATAGTTTCCTCTTGCTAATGTTTCTTTCTTTAATTCGTTCTTTTAAAAGCTTTCTTGTGATAATTTGCAGGGTTGATTCCTTCCAAGTCTCTCATGCCCCTACCTGTTTGGTTTTGACTGGCTTTCTTCTAGCCGGATTCTTTTTGGTCCTCCTATGGACTTTTGCCTCCCTGTGGAGTAGGGGAGTATCGAAGTTTAGTTTTGGTGTTGGTGGTTGCTGGTGTTTTCTTCGGTGGTGATGTTTCTGTTTGTATAGTCAAGTTGGGACTTGTTGCTATTTTCTACTCTAATCTCATGCTACTATCTAGTTTCCTGCTCTTTCTGGGTTTTATTAGCCCTTTTAATCTTCTATATTAGTTTATCTTATTGCTATGTTTTGAGTTTGGGTAGCTTGGTTACTTAATATTTTGTCTGTGCTATTTGGTTACCTCTGTGTGATCTGATCGCTGCTTTGTTTGTGAGAGCTCAGCTTCTCTTTGCTCGGACTGTTGTCTCGGCTTACCTCTGTGTGAACTGATCGCTACTATCTAGTTTTTTATCTTTTTGTTTGGGATTACTACCCATCTTGTTTCTGGGGTGGTCCTCATGCACGGTGGATTAGTGCTTTGCCCCAGTGGAGATCTCCCCCGTGCTTGTTCCACTAAGTTTTCCCCTATTCATTTTTCCCTGCATGCGTTAGTCATACTATTGTGTCTGGCTATTGTTTTATTATCTCTATGCCCTGTGTTCGTTGGGGTGTGGCTCGAGTAGGAGTCTCGATCCAAGCTAGCCTGGTGGCCCCTATCATCAGTGAACTCTTCCTTTCCAGCTTGACGGGTCCGGCTTGCTGTCCTTTTGCGCAGCATCTGCGGCTAGCTACTCTGGCGGATTCTCTCCGGTGGGTGTCACTTCTGTAGTTTTAGTTTGCTGTATTGTATCTGCTGTCTGTGGTGTTGATTCTGTTTGATGTAAATAATCCCTTTTTTCTGAGCTTCTTGTTTTACCCCTGGTAAAACCCTTATTGTAAACTTTTATTCATTTATTTTATTTGATTGGCTGGAGTCTTTAGACTCTATCCGTTACATCAAAAAAAAACTTTAGACTGTTTCCTTACAAACAATGAACAAACAAAATAATAAAAAGTATTGATTTTGTTTTCATTCCTTAAAATCCGATTACCATTTTAGGTAGTAGCAAATAAAACGACCCCTTAGAAGAAGAAGATTTGTAGTAAATAAGATACACCATCGAAACATTATAAAGGTCCTCTGATTCACCATTGTCCAATCCTTGAATCTCAATCCTTTCAAGAATTAGGAAAAAGATGACGGCCTTCCGATTTATAACCCCAATAAATATTTCGAGAAGTGGCCCCCATCTCATTGATGACGCTCTGAGTAATTTGTCCTTAACCCAATCTATGCAACGCACGTGCTGGTAGTTTTTTTTTGCCCTTTTCATTTCGCCAATTTTCTCCACGTGCACAGCACGTGTATAATACTAGTATATATATGATCACTTAGAGCATCGGTCAATGGTTTGCTATTTTCTTTTTCTTTTTTTTGTCATTTTTGGCAAAATGGCATTCATGACAGTTTGCTATTTTGTCATATTTTGAAAAAGTGAGAACAATAACATCTCATATTTGAAAAATAATTTAGCGATTCTCAAAATATGGGGGACGGTTCCATCCCTATAAATTTTTAATTTTTTCGGACGATACAAATTGTATTGTCCCAGGATTTTTTAGAACTTTTTTTAATCGATCAGACGGTACATGTTGTACAGTCTAAAGAAATTTTAGAAAAATACATCGAACAACACATGTTGTCCTATCCGAAGCAAAATTTTGTTTGGACAGGACAACACATCCCGTCCATGCCATTTCCCAACTATTAAACACAATTAATCATCAATTGTCTTTTTTATATTTAATTAATCACTAATTTACTAATTTAATAACTAAATTAATCACTAATTTACTAGTTTAGCTAATTTAATCACCTTTTAAACATTACAAAAAAATAGATGAGACGGGACAATATGTCCCGTCTGCTCAAATTTATTTTTCTTGAAGTTTGCCATATTATAGCAAACAACCATTGCTAACAAATCCCAATTTTGTTATTTCTCATTTTCCATTTTCTTAAATTTGAGAAAAGCCATTGTGGATGCTCTTATAAATCGAAATTTTTGTGAGTAATACTCTCTTTAACTTCACTATCTGCCAAAACATCACCACCAATTGTACATTATAGGTTGCACCTGCAAGCACACCACCACCAACACTGCATTTCCGATTATATTTCAAGAGAAAATGTATACACCTTCCCCTTATCCCACCTTCCTCACAAATCCAAAAAGTTCAAGATCAAGTTGTCAGGTAAATCACACACCAACCTCCAATGCTTTTCCTTTACCAAACTATCACGAAAGCTTATCAAATTAAAGCAAAAAAAAACACTCGAACTAAAAATTCATTATTATATCTAGCAAGATTTCTGATGCTACTATTTTTGGGGTGTGAGAGCAACAGATGATGAGTTCGATTTATGAGGGAAATATACAGATCTCAGTCGTAGATCTGGATCTGATGGGAAGTAGATTTGTTAGTGGTTTCCCTTGCTGTCGGCCGCCGGACCCCTGCCTAGAAACACCAGGAGTTTTCCCAATATCAGACCCTCCGACGGTCAAGTTAGTGACTGGAAGAGAAAAAAAATTAAGATCTAAGATTTTGGAGGCTAAAAGTTCATTTCCTGATCACAGTGGGGAGGGTCTGTTGTTTATAGGCAAAGAGAAAGAACCTTCATAGACCGGGTTGATCCTTCTCTATGGGCCTGATGAGTGTAAAGGACTGGTTAGTGGCCCATGGAGCATGCAGGCCTGCTCTGATGGGTTTTAGGATCTTGATGGGATCAGACGATTCAGGGGAGGCTGGATTTTTACCTACATCATAGGCCCCCCACTCCTGGAAGGTTGGGCATTTCAGCAGTCGAGGAGTAGTTCAATCCCGTGGGAAAAATCAGCGACAGTGCAAGCAGAGGTAAGACGGGTAGTTTGCAGGAAACATGGCATGTGTCTAGTTTGGAATCCATAACGAGCCCCGAATACTTCGGCACCGGAGAATGCTAGGCGAAAACACGAGGTAGCCGCCGAGCTCCGAGCGTCATGCTCCAGATTACATTGGGTTAGGTAACCGCCGAGCTCTGAAGCGTGAACCATTGTTGTGGTTCGAGGTCAACTTCGAATGTCGAGCGATAGCGATGTTGTAAGAAACCTTGCGAGAAGCTCAAAGTCGTTGTCGAGCGCTGAGCAACAGCAAGGTTGTAGGAAACCTGGTGGGCAGCTCGAAAGCGACGCCGAGCACCGAGCTATGGCAAGGTTGTAAGAAACCTTGAGGGTAGCTCGAAGTCGATGTCTAGCTTCGAGCTACGGCAAGGTTGTAAGAAACCTTGTGGGCAGTTCGAATCGATGCCGAGCACCGAGCTTGGCAAGGTTGTAAGAAACCTTGTGGGCAGCTCGAAGTCAACACCGAGCACCGAACGATAGCAAGGTTGTAGGAAACCTTGTGGGTGGCTCGACGTCACTGTCGAGCATCGAGCAAATTGTGGGCAGCTCAAAGTCACTACCGAGCGCCGAGCAACGGTAAGGTTGTAAGAAACCTTATGGGTGGCTCGAAGTGAATATCGAGCGTAAAGTGACAGAAAGGTTGTAAAAAACATTGTGGGCAGCTCGAAGTCACTGTCGGGCGCCAAGCAATGGTAATGTTGAAGGAAACCATGTAAGTGGCTCGAAGTCACTGTCGAGCATCGAGCAAAAGCGATGTTGTAAGAAACCTTATGGGTGGATCAAAGTCACTATCGAGCATCGACCATTTCACACTTGGATATTTTTAGAGAACCAGTTTGTGCTTATGGTGGCCATGATAAAGGCACGTGTGTTGCACGTGACTCGGCTGATGTCACGGTTTGGAAAATTGAGGATTCTTTATGTTATCCACCATTGGATCAAATTGGATGGTCAAGATTGGTTGTGGAAATCGAGATGTCACTGAGTTGTTTATATATACTCTCCCTCCCCTTTCTCATTCTCCTCTTTACTTTCTCTCACTTGCTCCAGAATTTCTCTCTCTAGGTTCTGTTCCGGCACCAGCGACTAGCTTTCCGACGTCCTTTTCGGCAATCAGGATAGTATTTTATATTATCAAGGGTTCGGTCCAGTTCTTCTGCCTCCACATCTGGCCGAGGCGATAGGGGTTCTTCTTCTGAATCTACATCCTGGGAAGAAATGTAGGAGATCTACCAGGTCGAGC
The DNA here is from genome assembly GCA_017893485.1 of Hemerocallis citrina. Lineage (NCBI taxonomy): Eukaryota > Viridiplantae > Streptophyta > Magnoliopsida > Asparagales > Asphodelaceae > Hemerocallis > Hemerocallis citrina. The sequence goes on along the minus strand of CM030361.1, from coordinate 270,695,498 downwards.
CCATCTGAAGCCAAAGACCCTTTATGGTGGAATTGAGTGATTCGGATGAAGACGTTGAAGTGATGGAAGTGGACGGCGAAGGTGAACTAGTAGATGTGGATAATGGCGAGGAAGAGGAGATGGAGGAAGTGGAGCTAGACTTAGCGGCCAAGGGGGAGACGATGTTGAGGATGAAGGTGATAATAAAGCACTAGATGAGGGAGAAGAGGATGAGGGTGAAGCTAAGGAGGTCGGCTCGCCGGAGGGGACCGTGAGTTTGGAACGATTTGTGACGGCCTTCACCCCGAGGGCCCCCCATATTTGGGGGAGGAGGCTGAAGTGGACTCTTCCTAATAGCTCTGGATCACCCATTGAGTTCCAACATAAGGGCAGGCTCGATGTCCCCTATCTTCAGCAACCGAGTTCGATCAGAATGTACCCGGACGACCTTGAGGATTTAGACAACCCTCCTTGCCGAGCTGTCAGAGGATCAAGGCAGACGGCATCCAGAGCGTGCTGACAGGCACCAACCTTCCATTGATGCGGGCGAGCTATTTCATTCCCTTGGAATATTAGTTGATGGTGCTGAACCCGGGGCTTCGACTGACGGATAACCTAGGCCCTTGTTCTGTATGTTTCCGCTCGATACCTTCAGTTCGAGGTTGAGGTCGCCTATGCACCCATCTATGAAGAAGGTGTTGAATTGGTCAGGGCTGAGTCCGACGTAGTACGACACGAACTCGTGGAAGCAAATCGTGTACTTCATGCTACTCTACAAAGAGAGGGGGTTCCCTTGAAGTTGAAGTATTTCTGAGCTTGTCTAGGGATCCAGTCTGCAGGGACGTATGAAGGGATCTATTATATCTCCCTTCGTCCCCATAGACGGGTAGTCCATGGTCATCCGGACTCCGTCAAGGAATTGAAGGAGAAGTATTTCATTGTTTGAAACCAGGTATGTTGGGAGATCCCGACGAACTGGTCCTTTTACAAATCTAACTACAAAGCCCCGAAGGAGAAGAACTTTACGAAGGAGGAGAAGGATGATGTGGGACGGATCGTCGCCAAAGGGAGCATCCCCTGGGCGACTGTGATCGAGAGGCACTTAGTGAGGATTGGACTGAGCCCCATTGACCCCTGTATGTTGTTTGTTTCCTTTTCCCCTCTATTCTTTTCCCTTCGTTCTCACAGTTCGTGTTTTCTTTTGCAGCAATGGATGATGCAGAGATCGAAGCAAGGAGGTCCTTCTTGGCAAAAAGAAGGTGGTCGAGCAGTAAAAGCAGAAGAAGAGGCTCGTTGCTACCATGTCCGAGGGGACTTCGGAGGCAAAGTCCAAAGACCAAATTCTTCGGGCACCTCTAGCTCAGCGAAGGCAGTGCCAAGCCTTGGCAACCTTAAGGTTCCCGAGGCAGTGAAGTCTAGTCTCCCGCCCATCCGTCCCGAGGCTAGGGAGATCGTAGGGGAGGAAAGATTGGTGCCATGGACCCCTAATTGGTCCGTAAAGGTGGCAGATGCTCTGGTAGAGAGTCTAGCGGCGATTGAGGTGGTGGAGTACCTGACCACCCTCAGGACAGGGAGAGCCTCACGACCGAGACCCTCGATTCATGCTTCATGAAGTGGGCTCAGGCCGACATGAAGGTAAGTGTTTTCTAAGCATCTTTATTTGGTCCTTTCATGTCCTTGAAAATTTCTAAGTCTTTGCTCTTCGTTCACATGCGACTTTGCAAGGGGCAGAGTTGAGGAGGCATTATGCCCTGTGAGCTCCATCAGTCCGAGCGAAATGTAAGACAGTATGAGAGGGAGATGAAGAAGCAGAAGCTGGTGGTCCAAGCCTTAGAAGCTCATGAGTTGGCCCTAAAGGCAAAGCTGGCCACCCTCGCTGAGGACTGAGCTCGGCTGGAGAATGAGAAGAACCTCCTGTAGAAGAATGAGAAGAAGCTACCGGTCACGAAGCTGGATGCCATCGACAAGGTGATCTTTGCACCAGATCAGGGGTACGACCGAACCCTCGAGCACGCGCTACGAAAGTACCCCCATCTCAAGTTTGAGGGTTTCCACTTCTCCATGAAGTTTCCCGAGCTCTCACTCACTTCGGGGGGAGGTGACGGCGAGGGGGATGATCGCTCACCTACCCATGAGGATGAGCCAATCTTGGATGTTCCTGAGGTTAACGCTATGGGGGGCGAAGAGGTGCCCTCCTCCCCCAAGCAGTAGTTCATTCCTTTTCTTTCTCCCCCCCCCCCCCCCGCTCTTTTATTTTTGTATTTGTCGACCGCGAACCCACCACTTTTATATGGATGTTTGATGATGAATTAAAAAAGATTTTTGGGCCAAGCTTTTGGACTTGATGTTTTTCATATGATGTTTGCGTGAATGCTTTATGTTTTGTGAAGTGATCTTTGCAATTCGACCTAGTGTACAAGATTCAAAATGATATATCTCTTTCATCTTTTATCAGATGGCCATCCTATTTTGGCCGATCCCCGTGGCGCCGAACTCAAGTATGTTCGGAGTAAGGTGAAATCCTTGGAGTCTAGCCCAACACGCTAGCGTAAGGAAGCCAAGGATTAGGAGGCGGTGTTTTCTTTCTGTCTGAAGTGGTCACAGCAATTGAGCATAAAATTGGCTCACCTGAAGAAGGTGATGGTCAATCGGGACCTAGGGAGCGCCGAGACTCGCCTATCGGCCTCTGGTGACTCCTCTCGACAGAAAAATTCGGTTGGGGCACCCTATTCTGCTGACTCATTCCTTCGTGAGATGTTGGTAGAGAAGGAACTGGAGATATGCAGGTTGAAGGTCGCATTTGGGGTGGCAAGATCCCGAACTACCTCTCTAGGAAGTGGTTGGCCTTTCGTTCGTGGCCCTTCTCTGACCCTTAGATTGGATCTGCCGAACCCTGGTGACCCTTAGAGCTCGGTGGCCGTGGAGTCCACCTTGGCCGCCGCTACAGGGGAAACTGATAGGCTCACAGACAAGCAGACCCGCTCAGTTGGACTTGATCTGGTCGGCATTGGTCCAAGATCTCCCAGACAGAGGAGCAGGTCGTTCGGTTGATACTCATACTTTGATGTAATCTCGTTGTAATCTTTTTGTTTCTTTTAATATCTTATAATGTCTAGTAATAACTTTTTCAATAGATGGGTTTGGTTCTAAACCGCCTTGTGTAAATGTACCGCCTTGGGATCCGAAACACTAGTCTTCAAAATTATAATGTCTGTTTAATTTTGCGGTGTTGGAATCCAAAACCGTTGGCTTAGGGATGTGTGGCAGCGACCCCTTCACAACCGTTGGATGAGAATGTGCGACCCAAATCTGTCCACATCATCATTGTGGTTTTCGAGGGTGCTTTCCTTCTATAGCCTATATAATCTTTCCTTGTTCTTCGGGCTTTTGTCAATTGCCTTAGCTTAAGTGGTTCTCCTGATACCCACTGACAGTTAGGGGTAAAGTGGCGAGTTTGGTCGCTCTATCCCTAGTTGCTAGCGGGCGATAGGGTGATCGCTTCAGAGCTCGAACTCCAATGGAGTTATACTATATCTTGTATGGGGATTCGAGCTTTTGGAGAGTGTCTTGGTTCATGTGGTTTTCCTACCACCTGCTGACAGTTAGGGGTAAAGCTACAATTATGGTCGCTTTGTCCCTAGCTGGCTGCAGGTGATAGGATGATCGCCTCAACTAGTTTGGTGCTAAGTCTTGTGTTAAGCTCGAGGCGCAGGCCGAGTGGTGAGAACTTAGGAGACTATAGGGGTCACAGCCCATGTCGAGCGACGATGATTTGGAAGATTGTAAGAAATCTCCCGTTATGGTCGAAGTCCATGCCGAGCGGCGAGAACTTGGGAGATTGTCAAAAATCTCCTATTAGGGTCGAAGTCCATGCTGAGCGATGATGTAACACCCTATTTCGTAGTGTATCTGAATATATGCATATGTGTATGTATATTGTTACTATGCGTGCAATTGATTGTAGTATTATTGGGTCTATTTGTGACATCGTGGTGGATGGTTAGGGCTACGGGACGGTTTTTTTGGAGAGTTTCATTCCAAAGATGCACGAGAACGAGACGGACCGATACTAGTATAACAGCTAGTTTTCGGCACGACGCACATGCAAATATAACACGGTATGGTACTATAGTGAATATAGGTTGCATGTGCTCGTTAAAACACGCGTCTCACACTCGTTGGAGCTCGTTAAGAGTTAATTTTGGCAGCCAACATAACACACCCCAAACCAATGGGCTAAACCATGGTTTTGAGGCCTACAAACCACCTATAGCCTAACCTACACCCCCCCACCCCCCTTGTCTAATCCGGCCCACACACCTCCATCACCCTCATTTCCACTTCATTTCTCCCATTTGCTCTGGAATTTTCAGAAGAGAACACCCCAAAGAGAAGGAAGAGAGAAAAGAAGAAGTGAAGGAGAAGGAGATTTCCAAGAGGAGCTTGAAGAGATTCCCTCTACTACAACAACCTAAGGTGGGAAGTTTCTCTAAACTTGAAATTCTTGTCTCTTAATTAAATTTGATTGCATGCATGTGTGTTAGAATGCATAGGATTGCTTTTCAAAAGTTAGAAGTAGAAATCAGAATGGAACTAGAGAAAGCTGGTTCGGAGTGCCATGTTGTGAATTTTTTCGAGAGCACAATATGTTGAATTAGACCACAAAATTAAAAGGGTTTGTTTATTGCTGTGTTATTATTATCCATGATTTATTTCAGATTTTTATACGATCATTTGATGTGCTAATAAAATTGTGAGATGGATATATGTCGTAAAACAGACTCAGGAAAGGAAAAACAGAATGGTTGATATTGTAGAAATTTTCGAAATTTATTGAAACATTATTTTGATCTGAAATTTTTACTCATTATTCCTTAATGCATGTTGATTGTCTAAAAAAATCAGTAAATTGTTTGGATGATTTTAGAGGCATGAGAAAAATCTATCTATGATCAGTATCTGAGGTTGAATTAAGAAAACTGGATGGTTTCTGAGATAACTTGCAGTAGCTATTACTCACTGAATACTTAGAATTTTGAATGAGGTCTTCTTCATTATGTTGGGTATGATTTCTAGTGTCATCAACATAAATTTTGTGTCAATTGGACAAGTTTGCAATTTACTGTGATTTTGTGATTGAGCACTGTGCTGTTTTCAGCCAGTTTTGACACTCTGTAAAGATTGGGAAATTGAGACCTGTTAGAGGCATATTTTGAGGATCATGACCTAGAAAAGAGTTGTGGGGGACACCTAGACCTTTCCCACAAAACTAGTTTGAGTCAAATCCAGTAAACGGTTGAATTACTATGATTTTTGTAAGACTGGACAGAGCACTAGAGTAGAGCTATGTGCTCTGAGTTGGAGAGACCAATTGTGTAATGGGTGTATTGATGATAGATGAGTGCGTTAGGGTGACTTAAGGGTATAAATTGTACTCATGACCAACTAGAGGGTTGTTGAGGACACCCACACCCTCATATAGAAATTGAGTTCGTGTCGTTCTGATGAACGAATAGGGTTTCGTGTTACTGGTGAGCTGCAGCCCGTGCGCAGGAAGCACGCAGGCTGGAGCTTGAGAAACTATGTCGAGGACTTAGATGGTTAAATCTAAGCTCGTGGTCAACTAGGTAGTTGTAGCCTAGGATCGAACCTTTCCAGGTTGGGGCCATACACTCCAATCGGAGTTGTATCGATAGAGTTATGACCATCTTGAGATCGGGCAGAAACCCGTAGGTTGCTTAGTCTGGGTTAGGATTAACGATTGTGAAAACAATTTTTCCTTGTGTGTGAGACGAGTTGGTGACTCGTGGTTAGGGATGGTCGATCTCTGTTATTGAGGTTGTTGTTTCCCCGAGTGGGATGTGTGACTCGAGTTAGTCACTAGGGTAAAGGATACCCTGCACCTATCAAGCCTATATTATTAGACTTCTGCCGAGCGTAGGACGTCCGAGCATGCCAGTGAGTGGAGCTCACGGGGCAATTATATATTTACAGCCATGGTAGCGGCAGGCATAGGCCATTATGCTGGACAAGTCCAAGTCGGGGAAGTGGCGAACCGGACCGGTATCGCCAGGGGCCAGAGGCTGATAGGCAAGTGTGGAAGAGGTTAATTCTTACTCGAAATAATTAGAGAAAGGTAGGGGTTAGAATGGTTTATTAGGGGGGGTTGGGAAATTGCATTAGTCCTAGTAAACCATAGTCGGTGTTGTATCTTCCAGTCGTAGGGATACGTTCTCAGCCGCTCATGGATTGAGTCCCCGGCTCGTATCTCGATCTGTTGATTCCCAAAGTTTGCCGGAGTAAGGTGCGGGAGGCCCGAAGGAATTGGCCTTCCGTGGTGCTCACGTCCTTAAAGCACGGATTTTTGTGTTTTGTGTTTCTTTTTGGTATATATCAGTTCATTACCCGATGAGGGGTGAACACGCATGCGGGAGTCCATAAATGGACATGTGGAACCAAGGGTCGTAAGGACCAGGTTCAACGTGTTTTCTAAGGAGGTCCGTACGCGGGTACCAAGTGGCGGTGACCACTTGGGCACTGCAGGGCGGAATTAGACCGACTGCTGCAATCTCCTTGGGCGATGGACAGTCTATTAGGAACTGGAGTGTGTACAAGAGTAGGGTGCATGGCGAGGGTTCGAATCCCTATATTGTGGAGAAAGACGGCTAGATTTGGGGGCGTATGCCGTATGTAGTATGGGATGCATTCGTGCTCCAAAGTCTTGCTTGCATTAGAAGTTAGGCATGTGAGTTTGCTGCATCTAGCCATAGGGTCATGTCATAACACTGCACTAGAACCCGAATCCACTAAACCCTTGTTTTGGCACAACACTTTTCCTTTTTGCATAACTTATTGGTCGTGATTGAATTTTAGAGGATCGCTGTTATCACCAGCTTTGCGTCAATCGAAGTACTGACGTTTCCCACCTTTTAGGTATCGGTTATACCTTCCGAACAGGTGCAGAGATATCAGAGTCGCGCAGCAGAAGCCTGAAGCTGAGGAGCAAGTCCCAGGGGAGCCGATGGGCCGCTCAGCGAAGTTCCGCAAGTAATCAGTCGATTACCATTCCCGGAGGCAGCTGATAGCTTTACAAGAGTCTGTAAATACTTGTAATAAGTTGTAATGAATTGATGTAATTTGTACTCCTTGTCCAAGAACAAGTTATCGGTTATAATCAATGATGTAATGACTTATTTGGCAATAAAGAAGTTTTTAAATTTCCATGTTATTATTGTGTTGAGATGCATTTGAAGGTAAAGATTCTGGAAGGTGTCACGGATGTCCGGTAACGGGGATCCGGGGTGCTACAGAAGTTGGTATCAGAGCTGACTTCAAATTGTAGTCTAACACGGTAGGAAATTAGACTTGAAGGCCAGATAAAATGATTCTAGTTGACAAATAGGATGATTATAAACCATATGGTAGCGCTACAACTTATAGTTATGATCTTCCCTATATGTGAACCAGTCTCAGATTACTTCATTTTTACTAACATGCTTGGAGCAGTCAAGTCCAAATTGTGGTTAGTCTGTTACCAGACATTAGTGGAGGCAAACAGAACAAGATGTATCTGTGATTCCGAAACTAAACCCTGTTTATGTTTTGCAGATGGTGTTCGAAGATATCTTCACCCAGGATGGGTCAGTAAGTAAGCCAATGCCTACAAGAAAAACGATAACGATGGAGGAAGAAATGAAGAAAGTGCTACAGGAGACCAAAGGTGAGGAGAACTCACCTCCACCATCGCTAGACCCAATGGCAGAGCAGCAGAGGATAGCCATCGAGTATCTAGAAATGAAAAGGGCAAGGGAACGCAGGGACAAGGCGATCCACCGGGCTCAGCCGCAGATCAAATTTCATCAGGCACAGGTGACACGCCTGAAGAAAGAACGAAAGAAGCTTCAAGGCAGTATGACACACCTTCAGAACCGCTGGCGGGGACTTCAGAAGGGTCCCAAGCCAAAAACTATTGGGAAAATCACCAAACCTTCTAAAGGAGAATATCCCAAGAGAACAATTGCTACTAAGAGTTGCTACAAATGCGGGAAAATCGGACACTACAAGTCGCATTGCCCAGCAGCGATCAAGGGTTGTTTCAACTGTAAGGAACTTGGACATGTCAAGTCAAATTGTCCCGAATTACAAAGGGGATGCTCATCGAGCAAGTAACCGGATAAAGGACAAGGTGAAGATAATATGTGGACCTACTATATTTTGAGATCTTTTGGAAGCTAAAAAAGTAATGTAATCAAGTTTAAGTTGTATTTTGGGTTTTTGGAAGTTGATGGATGATGTACTGTTGTAACAAGACATATATATATGAATAGAATTTTGGCAACAGTCTTGTTTGACAGTGGATCGACTCATTCTTTTGCGTCAAAATCTTTTTCAAGAAAACTAAGCTGCACACAAAAGACAATTCCAGATTTAGCTTTGATGGTAGCTACGCCGGCAGGGGCAAACCTCACTACAAATCTATACTATAGGGGGATGTAAGCTCCAGATTAGCGAAGTAATCCTAAGTATCGATTTGTTGGAGTTGGGTTTTGCCGGGACAGATGTCATTATTGGCATGGATTGGATGTCGAGGTATAAGGCAAACATTGACTGCAGGGAGAAGAAGGTAATTATTTCAGCGGAAGGAGTGGAACTTGTATTCCATGGGGAGCAGAGATCGAAGGCAATGACTTTCGCAACTGCTAGTGAAGTACGGGTACCAGAAGAGGTGAGCAAGATACCAGTGGTGAGGAATTTTCCACTCGTATTCTTAGAGGATTTACCTGGAATTCCCCCATACCGTGATGTCGAGTTTAGCATCACAATTCAACCAGAAAGCGCTCCAGTATCCAAAACACCCTATCAAATGGCACTAGTAGAGCAGAATGAGATCAAGAAGCAGACTGAAGAGTACTTGTAGAAAGGATTTATCAGACCGAGTGCATCGCCTTGGGGAGCACCAGTATTGCTGGTTAAGAAGAAGGACGGGTCGTCCAGGATGTGTATCGATTATCGGGAATTGAATAAGGTAACTATTCGGAACAAGTACCCAATTTCCAGGATCGATGATTTGTTCGATCAGCTTCAGGGAGCAGCAGTATTTTCCAAGATTGATCTACGATCTGGATATCATCAGGTACGAGTGAAGGAAGAGGATGTACCTAAGACAGCTTTTCGAACTCGACATGGACACTATGAGTTCTTGGTAATGCCGTTTGGAGTGACTAACGCTCCAGCTATTTTCATGGACCTAATGAACAAAATTCTACGGCCGTTTATCGACTCATTTGTCGTGGTCTTCCTCGACGACATTTTGGTATATTCAAGGACGGAAGGGGATCATGCTGAACATCTAACAGCAGTCTTGAGGAAGATACAAGAGCATCAGTTGTATGCCAAATTATCTAAGTGTGAGTTCTGGAAATCGAAAGTTGCATTCCTAGGCCATATCCCTTCTAAGGAGGGAGTGGCAACGGATCCTCAGAAGATAGAAGCGGTCAAGGAATGGCCACAACCGAAGACGGTGAAGGAAGTAAGAAATTTTCTGGGTATGACTGGGTATTATCGAAAGTTTATCCAGAATTATGCAAGGATAGCTGTACCCCTTACATCTTTGACCAAAAAGAACCAAAGTTTCGACTGGACGGAGAAATATGAAGGAAGTTTCAGGAACTGAAGAATCGTTTGATCTCCGCACCTATATTGGTATTACCTCAGGTAGACAAGGACTACGTCATCTACGGTGATGCATCGTATTTGGGGTTCGGATGTGTGCTGATGCAGGAAGACAAGGTTATAGCTTATGGTTCGAGACAGCTACGACCACACGAGAAGAACTATCTGACCCATGATCTGGAACTCGCAGCGATATTTTTTTTTTTTTGCTTTGAAATTATGGAGACATTATATCTACAAAGCAAAGGTGGAAATCTACACTGACCACAAGAGCTTAAAGTATATCTACCAACAGAAGGATCTCAACTTAAGGCAGAGGAGATGGTTGGAGGTACTCGAAGACATCAGGCCTGAGATTATATATCATCCAGGAAAAGCCAACGTGGTAGCAGATGCGCTCAGTAGGAAGAGAAGTGTGGCTACATGGATAGCAACCCGGAGGGAGCTAGATGAAGAGATCAGGCAGGCAGGCATCGAAGTGGTTACACAACACATAAGTGCAGTTCTGGCACAGTTGGTGTTACAACCAAGCTTGGATGAGCGAGTGAAAGAGGCTCAGACCAAAGATCCAGAGATGGAAGACATGAAGAAGCAAGTGCATGAAGGAAAATTGGTGAAATTAAGTATAAGAGAAGGTTCACTATGGTTGGGTAACCGACTATGTGTACCAAAGGATGAGGAGTTAAGGGAAGACATCATGAAGGAAGCTCACTCCACATTACTCACGATTCACCCCGGAAGCACCAAGATGTATCGCGATGTGAAGCAACACTATTGGTAGTCAGGGATGAAGCGAGATATAGCCGAGTTTGTCGCCAAATGTTTGACGTGCCAACAAGTTAAGACCGGAAATCAGAAACTAGGAGCCCTAAGAAAATGACTCAATATGGGTGATTGTGAATCGATTGACCAAGTCAGCACATTTTCTTCCAGTAAAGATGACCTGGACAGTCGAGAAGTTGGCCGAGGTCTACATTGAGAACATAGTAAAACTACATGGAGTGCCAGTGTCAATAGTATCCGACCGAGATGCAAAATTTACGTCTCGATTCTGGCGAAGTCTACAGTCAGCGTTGGGAACTAGAACAGACTTCAGCACAGCTTTTCACCCTCAGACGGATGGACAGAAGGAGAGAGTCAACATGATTCTCGAGGACATGTTACGGGCATGCATTTTGGACTTCGGAGGAAGTTGAGAAAATACTTAGCCTTGGTAGAGTTTGCTTATAATAACAGCTATCAGGTAAGCATTGGCATGGCCCCGTATGAAGCATTGTATGGATGAAGATGCAGGATGCCAATTTGTTGGTTCGAGGTAGGAGAGCGGCAGATGTATGGACCAGAAATCGTGCAACAGACGTCGGAGCAGATCGAGCTTATTCAGAAGAGGCTTCAAGGAGCACAAAGCAGGCAAAAAGCTATGCGGACAACCGCCGAAGAGAGTTGGAATTTGAGGAAGGCGACTCCATATTTCTCAAGGTATCGCCGACCAAAGGAGTTATCAGGTTTGGAAAAGGCGGGAAGTTAGCTCCGAGGTATATTGGACCATGCAAGATTCTGAAGAGGATTGGCAGGATGGCTTATAAGTTGGAGCTGCCGGGCGAGCTATCTCAAGGGCATGACGTGTTCCACGTCTCTATGCTACGGAAGTATGTCCCGGATTCGAGCCATCGGTTGCCAGAGGTTCCGAAGGATTTACAGGTAGATCTTTCCTGTAGAGAGAAACCAGTTAGGATACTTGATCATCAGGACAAGGTACTGAGGAGCAAGGTTATCCCGATGGTCAAAGTTCTCTAGAGGAACCAGTTCGTGGAAGAAGCCACGTGGGAGCCGGAGAGCCGCATGAAGGACTTATATCCGGATTTATTTTGAATGTTTTCTATGTTGTTTGTTATTTTTCTTTCTCCCACTAAGGACGTTCTGGGGACAGAACGCTTCTAAGGAGGGAGTGATGTAACACCCCGTTTCGTACTGTATCTGAATATATGCATATGTGTATGTATATCGTTACTATGCATGCAATTGATTGTAGTATTATTGGGTCGATTTGTGGCATCGTGGTGGATGGTTAAGGCTACGGGATGGTTTTTTGGGAGAGTTGCATTCCAAAGATGCACGAGAACGAGACGGACCGATACTAGTATAACAGCTAGTTTTCGGCACGACGCACATGTAAATATAACACAGTATGGTACTACAGTGAATATAGGTTGCGTGCGCTCGTTAAAACACGCGTCTCACACTCGTTGGAGCTCGTTAATAGTTAAGTTGGGCAGCCAACATAACACACCCCAAACCGATGGGCTAAGCCATGGTTTTGAGGCCTACAAACCACCTATAGCCTAACCTACACCCCCCCCCCCCCCGGTCTAATCCGGCCCACACACCTCCATTACCCTCATTTCCACTTCATTTCTTCCATTTGCTCTGGAATTTTCAGAAGAGAACACCCCAAAGAGAAGGAAGAGAGAAAAGAAGAAGGAAGTGAAGGAGAAGGAGATTTCCAAGAGGAGCTTGAAGAGATTCCCTCTACTACTACAACCTAAGGTGGGAAGTTTCTCTAAACTTGAAATTCTTGTCTCTTAATTAAATTTGGTTGCATGCATGTGTGTTAGAATGCATAGGATTGCTTTTCAAAAGTTAGAAGTAGAAATCAGAATGGAACTAGAGAAAGCTGGTTCGGAGTGCCATGTTGTGAATTTTTCCGAGAGCACAATATGTTGAATTAGACCACAAAATTAAAAGGGTTTGTTCATTGCTGTGCTATTATCATCCATGATTTATTTCAGATTTTTATACGATCATTTGATGTGCTAATAAAATTGTGAGATGGATATATGTTGTAAAACAGACTCAGGAAAGGAAAAACAGAATGGTTGATATTGTAGAAAATTTCGTAATTTATTGAAGCATGATTTTGATCTGAAATTTTTACTCATTATTCCTTAATGCATTTTGATTATCTACAAAAATCAGTAAATTGTTTGGATGATTTTAGAGGCATGAGAAAAATCTATCTATGATCAGTATCTGAGGTTGAATTAAGAAAACTGGATGGTTTCTGAGATAACTCGCAGTAGCTATTACTCACTGAATACTTAGAATTTTTACATGAGGTCTTTTGCATTATATTGGGTATGATGTCTAGTGTCATCACCATAAATTTTGTGTCAATTGGACAAGTTTGCAATTTACTGTGATTTTGTGATTGAGCACTGTGCTGTTTTCAGCCAGTTTCAAAACTCTGTAAAGATTGAGAAATTGAGACCTGTTAGAGGCATATTTTGAGGATCATGACCCAGGAAAGAGTTATAGGGGACACCTATACCTTTTCCACAAAACTAGTTTGAGGCAAATCCAGTAAACGGTTGAATTACTATGATTTTTGTAAGACTAGACAGAGGACTAGAGTAGAGCTGTGTGCTCTGAGTTGGAAAGACCAATTGTGTAATGGGTGTATTGATGATAGATGAGTGTGTTAGGGTGACTTAAGGGTATAAATTGTACTCATGACCAACTAGAGGGTTGTTGAGGACACCCACATCCTCATATAGAAATTGAGTTCATGTCGTTCTGATGAACGAATAGGGTTTCATGTTACTGGTGAGGTGCAGCCCGTGCGCAGGAAGCACGCAGGCTGGAGCTTGAGAAACTATGTCGAAGACTTAGATGGTTAAATCTAAGCTCGTGGTCAACTAGGTAGTTGTAGCCTAGGATCGAACCTTTCCAGGTTGGGGCCATACACTCCAATCGGAGTTGTATCGATAGAGTTATGACCATCTTGAGATCGGGCAGAAACCCGTAGGTTGCTTAGTCTGGGTTAGGTTTAAGGATTGTGAAAACAATTTTTCCTTGTGTGTGAGCCGAGTCGGTGACTCGTGGCTAGGAATGGTCGATCTCTGTTATTGAGGTTGTTGTTTCCCCGAGTGGGATGTGTGACTCGAGTTAGTCACTAGGGTAAAGGATACCCTGCACCTATCAAGCCTATATTATTAGACTTCTACCGAGCGTAGGACGTCCGAGCATGCCAGTGAGTGGATCTCACGGGGCAATTATATATTTACAGTCGTGGTAGCGGCAGGCATAGGCCATTATGCTGGACAAGTCCAAGCCGGAGAAGTGGCGAACCGGACCAGTATCGCCAGGGGCCAGAGGCTGATAGGCAAGTGTTGAAGCAGTTAATTCTTACTCAAAATAATTAGAGTAAGGTAGGGGTTAGAATGGTTTATTAGGGAGGGTTGGGAAATTGCATTAGTCCTAGTAAATCATAGTCGGTGTTGTATCTTCCAGTCGTAGGGATACGTTTTCGGCCGCTCATGGATTGAGTCCCCGGCTCGTATCTCAATCTGTTGATTCCCAAAGTTTGCCGGAGTAAGGTACGGGAGGCCCAAAGGAATTGACCTTCCGTGGTGCTCACGTCCCTAATGCACAGATTTTTGTGTTTTGTGTTTCTTTTTGGTATATATCAGTTCATTACCCGATGAGGGGTGAACACGCATGCGAGAGTCCATAAATGGACATGTGGAACCAAGGGTCGTAAGGACCAGGTTCAACGTGTTTTCTAAGGAGGTCCGTACGCGGATACTAAGTGGCGGTGACCACTTGGGCACTGCAGGGCGGAATTAGACCGACTGCTGCAATCTCCTAGGGCGACGGACAGTCTATTGGGAACTGGAGTGTGTACAAGAGTAGGGTGCATGGAGAGGGTTCGAATCCCTATATTGTGGAGAAAGACGGCTAGATTTGGGGGCGTATGTAGTATGGGATGCATTCGTGCTCCAAAGTCTTGCTTGCAATAGAAGTTAGGTATGTGAGTTTGCTGCATCTAGCTATAGGGTCATGTCATAACACTGCACTAGAACCCGAATTCACTAAACCCTTGTTTTGGCACAACACTTTTCCTTTTTGCATAAATTATTGGTTGTGATTGAATTTTAGAGGATCGCTGTTATCACCAGCTTTGCGTCAGTAGAAGTACTGACGCTTCCCACCTTTTAGGTATTGGTTATACCTTCCGAACAGGTGCAGAGATATCAGAGTCGCACAGCAGAAGCCTGAAGCTGAGCAGCAAGTCCCAGGGGAGCCGATGGGCCGCTCAGCGAAGTTCCGCAAGTAATCAATCGATTACCATTCCAGGAGGCAACTGATAGATTTACAAGAGTCTGTAAATACTTGTAATAAGTTGTAATGAATTGATGTAATTTGTACTCCTTATCCAAGAATAAGTTATCGGTTGTAATCAATGATGTAATGACTTATTTGGCAATAAAGAAGTTTTTAAATTTTCATGTTATTACTGTGTTGAGATGCATTTGAAGGTAAAGATTCTGGAAGGTGTCACGGATGTGAGATCCCGTATTTCAAGAGAGTATATACATATATATATATACTAGTATTTGGAATAGTATATATAGTATATATACTAGTATAAAGAAGGAATGGATGGATTTGGTAGGTGACGTGTAAAGATGGAAGGAATGAGTATGTGTGTAGGTGCTTTGACTAAGTTGACCATATGTAAGGAATAAATGAAAGAAGGAATAAATGAAAGATGGATGTGTGTGTGGGTGTAGCTTTGACCGGATTGACTTGGGGTATTAATCCCATATCGGCCATGAGGAAGGAAAGAAAGAAAGATATATTAGGAAAGCCAAGGATTAAGGGTACCAATCGTCCGGACACCCTTTTGAGGCAGCCTGTGGTGGGCGTGGCTAGAATTTAATTAATTGTGTGCGTACGGGCTGAGTGCGGGGCGTTACAGATGGTATCAGAGCCAACTTTCGACATCGAATGTAGGACTTGTATATAGGAAGTGTGTGGGATGCAATATGTGTATATGAGATGCGTAAGACCCTGGGAGGGCAGCGATTAGGAGACAAGTCTACATTCGACTAGAAAGGCGATCCTGTGCTAGGACGCTGAATTCTTAAGAGGGGGTGAATGTGAGATCCCGTATTTCAAGAGAGTATATACATATATATATATATACACTAGTATATGGAATAGTATATATAGTATATATACTAGTATAAAGAAGGAATGGATGGATTTGGTAGGTGACGTGTAAAGATGGAAGGAATGAGTATGTGTGTAGGTGCTTTGACTAAGTTGACCATATGTAAGGAATAAATGAAAGATGGATGTGTGTGTGGGTGTAGCTTTGACCGGATTGACTTGGGGTATTAATCCCATATCGGCCATGAGGAAGGAAAGAAAGAAAGATATATTAGGAAAGCCAAGGATTAAGGGTACCAATCGTCCGGACACCCTTTTGAGGCAGCCTGTGGTGGGCGTGGCTAGAATTTAATTAATTGTGTGTGTACAGGCTGAGTGCGGGGCGTTACAGATGGTATCAGAGCCAACTTTCGACATCGAATGTAGGACTTGTATATAGGAAGTGCGTGGGACGCAATATGTGTATATGAGATGCGTAAGACTCTGGGAGGGCAGCGATTAGGAGACAAGTCTACATTCGACTAGAAAGGCGATCCTGTGCTAGATTGCACGTCCCGTATTCAGCGAGGACGCTGAATTCTTAAGAGGGTGTGAATGTGAGATCCCGTATTTCAAGAGAGTATATACATATATATATACTAGTATATGGAATAGTATATATGGTATATATACTAGTATAAAGAAGGAATGGATGGATTTGGTAGGTGGCGTGTAAAGATGGAAGGAATGAGTATGTGTGTAGGTGCTTTGACTAAGTTGACCATATGTAAGGAATAAATGAAAGAAGGAATAAATGAAAGATGGATGTGTGTGTAGGTGTAGCTTTGACCGGATTGACTTGGGGTATTAATCCCATATCGGCCATGAGGAAGGAAAGAAAGAAAGATATATTAGGAAAGCCAATGATTAAGGGTACCAATCGTCCGGACACCCTTTTGAGGCAGCCTGTGGTGGGCGTGGCTAGAATTTAATTAATTGTGTGCGTACGGGCTGAGTGCGGGGCGTTACAGATATTTAATAAGTATAAGCATTCGATCATTAATGTGTTAATGATGTGATGAGGTGTAAGAGCATTGCAATAAGCAATTAGATGTTATATTGGTGTTATAAGACTAGAATGAATGTGGTATTAAGAGAATATAAGCAATTGTAAGAAATGATACTGGATAGGGCATAATAAAATAAATACTCATATTATGGGATTGGTTATGAAACTGGTCATTAAGAGAGTATGTGGATTAGGAGTTGTATTCATAAAAATGGTTATTAATGAAAGGAGTAATAACATACAAATGGTTATAGTGCTATTATGACGATACTTATGGAAGAATGAATATTGGGTTAGAGTAGTTAAATTGATAAGTAATGGACGATATGTGTATTCGTACTATGCGGATGTCGAATAAGTATATATATATACATACGAGGTTGATGTGAAGTATATTATGAAATGTGGGAAGAATGTGAGACCCCGTATTTCTAGAAAGTATATGTATAAGAGTGTATATATATATAGTATATAGTATAGTATATAATACTAAAGATGAAAGAAAGAATGAATATGAGGGATTTGGATGGTGACGTGGAGAATGGACATAAAGAAAGAAAAGTGAGTGTGTGTTGACTGGTTTGACCATGTAGGAAATATGAAGGAATGAATGAAGGATTAAATGAATAAGTGAAAGAAAGAATGGAAGGATTGAATGTGGGTGTGGTGTTTGACCGGGTTGACCCTTAGGGAAAAAGTCCCATATCGGTGGTAACTTAGGGAAGTTGTATGCATATATAGGAAAAGCCAATGAGAAAGGTTACCCAACGTCCGGACACCTTTTTGAGGCAGCCTGTGGTGGGCGTGGCTAGAATTTAGTTAATTGTGTGCGTACGGGCTGAGTGCGGGGCGTTACAGATGGTATCAGAGCCAACTTTCGACATCGAATGTAGGACTTGTATATAAGAAGTGTGTGGGACGCAATATGTGTATATGAGATGCGTAAGACCCTAGGAGGGTAGCGATTAGGAGACAAGTCTACATTCGACTAGAAAGAAGATCCTGTGCTAGATTGCACGTCCCATATTCAGTGAGGATGCTGAATTCTTAAGAGGGGGTGAATGTGAGATCCCGTATTTCAAGAGAGTATATACATATATATATATATACTAGTATATGGAATAGTATATATAGTATATATACTAGTATAAAGAAGGAATGGATGGATTTGGTAGGTGACGTGTAAAGATGGAAGGAATGAGTATGTGTGTAGGTGCTTTGACTAAGTTGACCATATGTAAGGAATAAATGAAAGAAGGAATAAATGAAAGATGGATGTGTGTGTGGGTGTAGCTTTGACCGGATTGACTTGGGGTATTAATCCTATATCGGCCATGAGGAAGGAAAGAAAGAAAGATATATTAGGAAAGCCAAGGATTAAGGGTACCAATCGTCCGGACACCCTTTTGAGGCAGCCTGTGGTGGGCGTGGCTAGAATTTAATTAATTGTATGCGTACGGGCTGAGTGCGGGGCGTTACAACGGATATCCGGTAATGGGGATTCGGGGCGCTACAGATGAAGACTTGGGAGATTGTAAGAAATCTCCTGTTAGGTTCGAAGTCCATGCCGAGCGGCGAGGACTTGGGAGATTGTAAAAAACTCCCGTTAGGATTGAAGTCCAAGCCGAGCGGTACTGACTTGGAAGATTGTAAGAAATCTCCTGTTAGGTTCGAAATCCATGCCGAGTGGCGAGGATTTAGGAGATTGTAAAAAATCTTTCTTGTACTACAATTGCTTGGGTGTTGGCTGAAATCAGAAGAGTTGCTTCGGAAACAAAGTTTTATTGCTTGATTACCAATGGCTGGTACTTATTACAATTACAGATACATGTACGGGCCATTATGGTCACTCATAGAATTTGATCAAGTGTTCCGCATTCCATGTCATGTTGACCACCCTACTCCCCAGGTCTTCAAGTCGGTAAGTGCCTGGACGCACCACTTTTGAGACCTTGTATGGGCCCTCCCAGTTCGGAGCCAGCTTTCCTCTCTTGTGTGGTTCGGAGATACCGAGCCTTCTGAGTACGAGATCACCCTATTTGATGTTTGTTGACTAGACATTTTTGTTGTAGAACCGTTCAACGCGATGTTGGTAAATATTTATTCAGAGGGAAGACATCTCGCGGACTTCATCGAGGAGGTCCAAGTTGGCCCTGAGGTCATCTGAGTTCGACTCCTCATTGAAGCCTATAATCTGTGGTGATGGTAGTCTGACCTCCAAGGGGATGGCAACCTCTATCCCAAAGGTCAGGATGAAGGGTGACTAGCCGGTCGAGATCCTCTTTGTTGTTCGGTATGACCAAAGAACACTGGGTAGTTTGTCGACCTACAACCCCTTGGGAGATTCATTCAATTGCTTGTTTTAGGCCCTCGAGGATTTAGCGATTCACGTTCTCAGCCTAGCCATTGGATTGGGGCTACGAGATTGAAGAGAACCGTTGTTAGATGTGTAACGCGCCGTAATTTTTAATACATTATTTTGAATTAATAAATAATTTTTAAATCAATTTATTTGATTATTTTGAATTTTTGTAAAATTGTCATTTTTACATGTGAAAATATTTTTTCCTGAATAAATTCTCCTATTTATAATTGAGTATATTTGAAATATTGGTATTTTTCTGAATAAAGAAACTATTTTTGTAAATACTTTGAAAGAAAAGGGTTTTTGCGCAAAATATCGTTTGGAGGTAAATTTGAATTCAAAATTTTGTTGTGCTTTTTTGGTAGACCGGTTTTGACATGAGAGAGAGAGAGATTGGGGGGAGAGATTTTATCCCTCTAATTTGATTTTATTTTATTTTACTGAGTATATATATATTTAAGCAATTTTGGAATTATTGGGGACTTTATTGCAAATATTTTTCTTGGTCAAGGAATTTGTTTGAAAAATCTAATATTTATTAGTGGATAGTAACTCTAAATTTTATGGATTTTTTGAATAATTTATGTCATATTTGCAAATATTTCAAAGTGAATGACTTTTTTGTAAAATTGCCACTCATAGGCAAATTTTTGAAAATTTGAAATTCTGGGCTGCAGTGAGGGTCGGCCAGATTGGGGAAGTTAGGGGGTTTATATTTTTACTCTAATTGATTTGATTTGACCTAACTAATTCATTTGGGAAGACCTAGTCATGCAAAAATATATTTTTCTTAAGGGTTTTTTTTGTAAAATCTTCGTAAAAATCCCAAATAATCAGCCCAGTATAATAGCTACAGCAATAGCCGCCCCCCACTATTGTGAACAAAACTCTTTTCTTTTTAATCTTTTTTGGGAGTTTGGAGCTTTGGATATCTCAATTTTTGCAAGGAGAATGAGTTCTTTTCTTATTATTATTATCTTTCATTTGGTTTTCATTGAGGAGGGTAATCTTTCAACTCTCTTGGTGTGTTTTTCTTTCTAATTCTCATGAACAATATAGAATCATGCTAGGGTTTAGATTTTGTGAGATTAAGATTACTGGCATGAATATGATGTTCTGTTAATGAGATGTTGTAGAGATGGATTGTCATAAAAAAAAAATTCTATTTACATAATAAAAATCTAATCTTGATGGCATGATACTCTTATTTTGATTCCCTTTGAATGATGAAAATTTGATGTATGAAAGATCATGTTTATTTGTGGAAATTTTATTGGAACTCATGTATTATTGTGGATGATTAGAGTTGCCATACGATCTAAATATTCATGTTGATCTAAATTAAGTTGCGCTTGAGTAGTGAAAAAATTTATTCATGAAAAATCCTATTTTGTTTGCAGAATTAGATCTAATAAACCTATATGTAATTGTGGTTATGTAGATCTATATGCATGATTAAAGAACCTACTTTTACTAATTAAAAGATGAAATCTTGGTGAATTATTCACTGTTCTCATATGAACTTATGATGGGTTAAAAACTAGAATTTTTATACTTTGTTTCCATGTTAAAAATCCATTGGAAATATGCAAGATTGTGTGAAGAACCTAGGGTTAGGTTTTCAGGGTTTTGACCTAGACCTAGGGTTCAATTTGGGGTGTTTGGGCCTCGGGTGAACTGTAACATCCAAGAATAATTTTTAACATTTTTGCACGTGTAGTGCACGTAAAATTTTATGTGTTTTAGTCCCTAAAATTTTCTAAAAGTTATGCAAAATTTTCTTCTCCTTTATTTGTCACATTTGTATTATTTATTTTCAATTAAAACTCATAGGCCTAAATTCTATTTTAAAGCCCACTAGAAGATTAATTAAAATAGAAGTCCATGTTTAATTTTATTTTAAAAAATAAACACTTTTAAATCCTACGCACTTGTCATATAACAAACACCTACAAATAAACTAATAACAATTAATAAAAAATGAGAAGAGTGTGTGCACATTGGGTGCACGTGCACGTGCCTTGTGCACTATGCATTGGCCGTCCAAAGAGAGGAGAGGGAGAGTGGAGAGTGTGTGTGGGGAGAGTGGGTAGTTATTTGGGTAGTGGGAGCCTTCTCAACCACACATTAACCCTATAAATACCCCCTCCTATTGTATGAACAATGCACTAAAGTCAAAAGAAAATTAAAAGAGAGGAAAAGAAAGGGTGAGTTCGGTTTTTGGAGAAAAGAAAGCTTCGGTTTTGTGCAAGGGAGAGCTTTCGGATTGCTTACTAGGAGGAGGAGAAGGCTAATTGTGTTGGAGCAATTTTCTAGGTGCTCTATTTCAATTTGCATCAAAATAAGGTGGGTGTCTCTTTTGCTTTCTAAATTAGTATAGAATGCATGTGTAGGCAATTTGATTATTAAAATTGATACTTCGTATGAGTTCTTAGTTATTTTTGTGATGCATGTGGTGATGTTATTAAGAATGTTTAGTAGTAATGAATCATGTGAATTGTTGCATGCTAAATGAAAGTTGCATCATGAAATAATTAGGTTGATTGAATTAAAATTCTATTTCATTAGTATGTTGAAGTGGTTAGGCACAAATTTTATGCCATTGTTGGATTATAGGAATTGTGCATTTATATAGAAAAGTTGTTAATTAGGCACAAGAAATTGTGTAATTGTCGGAGGAAAATTATAAAATCAATTGGGTTGAGAATTTCTAAAAGAAAGTATATACATTCATATTAGTAGTTAGATTCTTCTAATTGCAATATATGAATACTAGATTTCTAAAAAATAATTATTTGAGTAAATTTGTGAACCACTTTATGCTAATGTGGGTAAAATCAGTAAAGAAGTATTTCTAGAAGTTTAGAAATATATTCTTGTAATATTAATTTGGGGGAAAAAATTAAAAATTAAAATAATTGAAAGAGTAAAATTTGAGAATAAATAGAGTAGGGTTACAAGGAATTAAATACATATACTATCAGTAAGTGTGCTCGGCTTTGGTGGCTAGCGCAGGTGCCCTTGCGCTAGGCGCTGCCACATGGCGCCGGGGGGGGGGGGGGGGGGGGGGGGGTCCTCTAGTCGTGGGTTCGAGCCTGGGGTTGTCTCCGCTCTGTTTAAATTATTTTGAAATAAAATCAGGGAGTGTGTTTGAGTATAAAAACAATCCAGAAAGCTCTTATCACCAATTTTGAGTTGGCACAGTGGTTGGGCTTGCGGTCTAGCATGCTTTTGGCTCTGGGTTCTAACCCTGTTGAGCACATTTTGGATTTTTATTTTATGTTGTGATTATTCAAGATTTAAAAATTTGGGAATTTTCATAGAAATGTTATAGAGTATTATTTGAATACTTGGAAATTATTTCATATTATTTAAAAGCTATTTTGTGAATTTAAAGGTCATATTCATGTTGGGTTCAAGTTGAGGAGAAAATATACATGTTTAAAGATTCTAAGAGTTGGTAAACTCAAAGAAAATTTATGAGTTAAAAATGAGGAATTCCTAGAAATTTATTTTAAGAAATCTTGTATTAAGAAATGGTGGTTTATTCTTAAAGAAACTTTCTATTGAATAATATACTTGAAGTATAAAAGAATGTGAAAATAGGTTTTATTAATCCAAGGAACATTGTGAATTATCAAAGTGAATGGTTGTGTGATTAACCAAGAAGTGCTTATTTCATGATGAATAAATAAGAGAATAGATGAAAGAGCTGAATATATAAATGAAATTGAGAATATGAATAATAAGGGTATGAATGACCCATAATGTTGAACATGAAACGATGTTGATTCTAGAAGCTAGTAAGACCCAGGTATCGGCAAGTGATGTAAATGATTAATTTATTTTGAGAAAGGACAAGTGTGGGCTATCGTTCTCGGTATATTGTTTAGGTAGGGGGGTAAGGTAGCTCTAGGTGGTATTATTTATTCATGTTACAAACTTAAGGATAGGCACTAAGAGAAGATGTAATTAAACTTGGGCAAACGTAAGTGGAGCACCTCTATATAGTCTGACGGTGGACTCCAGGACTATAGACCCAGTTTGACGGTGGACTCCCGGACCGTGATTGATTGTGATGGGGGCGGGCCTTAATTAAATCCGGTACTATGATTGATTTGATGGTGGACTCCAGGGTCATGAATAGTCGGGCGGATGGGAGGCCGTTCTCCAGTGTATATGCGTATACTGAGGCTAAAGGGACACTTGCGGGATGTTCGCACGATGAGGATTCTGTAAGGTTTGACGGTGGACTCCGGGACTAGAATCCGTACTCGTGGATGGTCTAAACCTTGGTTTTGTTACCAAGTAGCTTTTCATTGCGGGGATTAAACCCTTTAATGTGGAGTACGTAGGTGCTTGCCCTCCGACCTATGTAGTATGGGATGCATAGAATCCGAATCAGTATGCATTAGTGTTATCGTAGTATAACATCTGCATTAGGCATTAAGTTATATCATACACTGACATGTTTAGGATAGTCACTTTTACACTTTATTGTGCATTCAAGTTTGTGTTTGCTAAAGTAAGAAAAATGCTGTTTTATAGCATTGGGTCAGTTGTATGCAACTGACGTACCCACAGTTTTCCAGTGCAGGGCTTGGATTGGCAAAAAGACATAAAGATGATTGATGCTAAAGATTATTTTTGGATTTAAGTTGTTAATGAAAAAGTTGTACATATCATGTTATATTCATTTAAATTCCGTTGCGTTGATGTAAAGAATAATGTTGTATAATGAAAAATTTTAATTTCCTTGTAAAATTGTACGAATTTGAAGTAAAAGATCCTGTGGTGCTACGAATTACATGTAAATGAAATTCGGGGTGTTACTGAGTGGTATCAGAGCCAACTTTAACAAGTAGTACAAATTACAAGGAGGACACATTAGAAGTGTGAGTTCAGTTTATGGAGATTTAAATGTAAGTGATTCTACATTTGTGTTGCTTTATACACTGATGTCTTATCCTCCCTTTCCCTACAAGATGGCTGATAACGAAGATCCAGTGGATGAAGTAGAATGGTTCTTTGAAGAAGAACCCGAAGAAGAATACCCTGAAGAAGAAGAACCCGAAGAAGAGGAAGACCCAGAAGAAGAAGAGGGAGAACTGCCCGAGTCTCGGGAGATCACTCCACTTCCACCTGATTTCCCAGATGAATCCTCAGATGTATAAGCAGTTCAAGACAAGAAGGACCGCCTTGTCGCTTCTCTTTGGGAACAATTGATCATCCATAAGTGGAGAGTAAACCACTTGGAAGCTCATCATGCGGAGGACAAACAGAACATTGTTGCTCTGAGTCACCGGATGTGGGAGCTAGAGAAGATTCGTCACAGGACTGCTCGGCATTTCACCGAGCTAGACAACGAAACTCGTTGGAGAAAGAAAGAATGCCGCCAAAGATATGAGGATATGAAGAAGAAAATAGATGAACTACATGGAGAGCTCATAGAAGCCAAGAGGAACCATAGGATCTAGATTGTTTTATGTTGAGTTTTCTGGTGTTTCATGTACTGGATTGATATGGCTAAAAATGGGGTTAAATCAAAACCGTCCAGATTGGGAACGAATCTTGAAGCTCAGGGGTAAAACGGTAATTTCGCATATAGATGGGCCCGAAGCGGGCACTGGATCTCCCCTTCACAGATCCAATAACCCTGCAAAACGGATCCACTCCAGCTGGGTACGGGTCCCGACCCAAGATAAACCCGGACCAGCAAGAGGAAGTCAGGGTCACTGATTTGACTAAATCAACGGGCCTGATTTGCAGTTATCCACTCACCGGGAATCAGGGATCAGTTTCCTAAACTAATTATGAGGATTTTACTCCTAACGGTTTCACAGGAAATCAGGTCCCTAATCAGACTCCCATGGCGACTATAAATACCTCCTACCTACCACTGTGACCAGGTAATCACTCTTTTGACAACTTAAGCTCTTTCTTAATCATCACTGGTTACTGACAAGAGCGCCGGAGGGTGCGTCGCCGGAATCAACCCCGGTGTATCGCACTTCCTTGCAGGTGAGCGGCAGGAATCAGCAGCCCATTTCCGACGAACAGGCTTGGATCCGCTATTCAGGTTTTTCCACGAACTCACAAATCTCATCTGTTTACCCCCACACCAGATTCAGCGGTAACAGATTAGCGCCGTCTGTGGGAAACCATATGAATAGCCCCCGCCTCCTTCCCGTCGACTAGCTCTTCTCCAGCCATGCCTCCCAGAAAGGTCAGGTCTAGGGGGTCCAACCGTGGACCCAACCCCACCGATCAACAAGAGGAAGTCCCCGTGCATCCTGCTCCGCAGCCCGAACAACTTCCTCCCCTGGTCCAAGACCATTTCCAACAGGGCCAGCCCCCTCTTCTGAATCAACAACCCCCTAATGGTCCCACTGGTCAGAGCCAGCGGAGGCAGAAGCAACCTCTCCACCCAGACCATGTCTCAGTACACAATGCCTCCTCGGATTCTATGGCCTCCCATAATCCCCGAGCTTCCAACCTCCGCAACACCGTTCTAAATCGGCAGAAGATGAGGACCTTCGCAACCGCCTAGATGAGAAGCGGGCCCGAGAGGGAGTCTCCCGCCAACATCAAGGTGAGCGATCTCCTCATCGCCGAGATGGCAGGAGGTCTCCAAACCGAAGAGGACGAGGGGAATCTCCCGAGCATCGTAGGAGGAGGCCACATTCCCCTGCTGTTCGACATCATCCGAGGAACGATGAGGCACCCATCACTAGTGCCGAGTTCCAACAATTCCAGGCAACGGTGTTGCAGGCTCTCAACCTTCGCCCCAACAACAATAATGCCCAAAGGGTTCCAACACCCCCACGGGTCCCAAGTCCTCACCACCGATCCATAAGTCCTCCCCCGGCTCCTAGTCACCAGCAACACCATCATAGTCCTCGCCGATCCCAGGACTATCGACGTCGTAGTCCCTGCTCCCCTTCCTATGAAGACGAGTCTAGGAGATCGTTTGACTACCACCGGAGGGATGATGCCCTCTACCGTCGTCTCCACGAGATGGAAAGGCACATCGGTCGAATGGACAAGGAGGAGGAGTCGAGAGGAAGGACCATCCGCCCCAGCAGACCCCCTTCTCTCGAATCATAATGGAGGCTCCTATCCTGAGGGGCTTCAAGCCTCCACACTTTGAAACTTACTCGGGAGAGTCAGATCCCGTTGACCATGTCGAAAGCTTCAAGACCTTGATGCTAATCCACCAAGCTTCCGACGCCATGCTTTGCAAAACCTTCCCCGCCACTCTCAAGGGTTCGGCTCGGGAATGGTACTCCCGGCTCGCTCCCTCTTCCATCTTCTCTTTTGAGCAGTTCGAAACGCTCTTCATAACCCACTTTGTCAGCAGCAGACGAACGGAGAAAACCAGCCTCTCTCTACTCCACCTCCGACAGGAGAGGGGAGAAAAGTTGAGGGACTATGTGAGGAGATTTACTGCGGAGGTCAGGTCCATTGCCTCCCTCGACCAGTCTGTGGCGACCGTCGCATTCCAATCCAACGTCCTCAACTCTAACCTTCGGTCGTCCCTCGCCAAAAAGCCCCTGCACAACTTCGCCGACCTTCTCCTTAGATGCGAGAAATATATTTGGGCGGAGGAGGCCGAGTGCCTCCCGGGTTTCGGAGGATCTGCTTCCGAGTCAAAGAGAAAGACAACGGAAAAGGAAAGGGCCAAGAAGCAACAGAAGGATAATAGCGGTCAGCGCCGTCCTCCTCCCAGGTTCGAGAAATTTACTCCCCTCACTACAAATGTCTCCACCATCCTGATGGAAGTCGAGAATGAGGGAGTTATACCTCCCGCTCCGAGGATGAACACCCCGACCAAGAAGAGGAACAAGGAGAAGTGGTGCCGTTACCACCGGGATCATGGCCACGACACCAACGACTGCTGGGCACTGAAGAACGAAATAGAGGCCCTCATCCAGAGGGGGCAGTTGGCTAAGTTTGTAAGAACAAATAATCGGGAAGATCGCACCACTCCTCCGCCTCGGGGGGCTAACAAACGCTCCGAGCGACGCGATGAAACCCCCGAGTTCGAGGAAGAACGTGTTCTGCACCTTATCCACGGAGGCCCCATGGGGGACTCTTCCAACTCCTCTCGGAAGGCCTTCGTCTGAGAGGTCAATTCAGTTCACGGCGCCCCTCCCCCCAAAGGCCTCGGCGTTCCAGTAACCTTCTCTGATGAAGACCTCGAGGGGTTCCGAACTCCCCACTGTGACGCACTTGTTATCGACCTCTGCATGGCAAACTTCAAAGTGCAGAGGATCCTGGTAGACAACGGGAGCTCCGTGAACATCCTCTTCCTCTCGGCCTTCCGAGGGCTACAACTATCCCGGGATCGCCTCAAACCGGCCGGCTACACGCTCCACGGGTTCACGGGGGTACCAGTAACTGTCGAAGGTGTTATCACCCTGGACGTAACTGCTGGGAAGACCCCTACCACCCGGACAGAGCCGATGGACTTTATGGTCGTCGATGTCCCGGCTTCATACAATGTCATCTTGGGCCGACCTGGCCTAGCTGCCCTAGAAGCTGTTCCTTCGGCGTACCACCTCAAGATGAAGTTCCCCACCCGGGCGAGAGTGGGAGAAGTCAGGGGCAGCCAAGAGACGGTTCGGAAGTGCTACATGACTTCCACTGGGGGTTCGGTGCTCTCCCTCGAGACTTTAGAGATCCCCGAGCCGAACGTCCGACCCACGTCCGAGCCGGCGGACGAATTGGAAGAAGTGCTCTTCTCGGATGAGGACCCGAGTCGAAAGTTCCTCATCAGCAAGTCCCTGCCGACTGCCCTATGTTCCGACTTGGTGCAGTGCATCCGGAAGAACCGCGACCTATTTGCTTGGTCCGCAGCGGATATGCCCGGGATTTCCGAAGAGCTTCTAGTGCACCGCCTCAGCGTCGAACCAGGGTGCAGACCGGTTCAGCAGAGAGGCGTAAATTCGCTCCCGAGCGACAACAAGCCATCAAGGAGGAGGTGGACAAGCTCCTAAAAGCTCGGTTCATACAGGAGGTGAACTACCCCGAGTGGCTCTCCAATGTCGTCATGGTTAAGAAGTCCAATGGTTCCTGGAGGATATGCATCGACTTCACAGACTTAAATAAGGCGTGTCCGAAGGATCCGTTCCCTCTCCCGAATATCGACACCCTCATCAATGCCACCTCGGGCCATGAGCTCCTCAGCTTCATGGACGCCTTCTCCGGCTACAACCAGATCCGAATGTCCCCCCCGGACATTCCGAAGACTTCCTTCATTACCGACCAGGGCCTCTACTGTTATAGAGTTATGCCGTTCGGATTGAAGAATGCTGGAGCCACCTACCAGCGCCTCGTCAATAAAGTCTTCCAAAGCCAGATAGGCTGCAACATGGAAGTATACGTCGACGACATGCTCGTGAAGAGCATCCGAGGTACCGACCACGTGGCCGACCTCCAGGAGGCATTCGGCGTACTGAGAAGGCACAACATGAGGCTTAATCCGAACAAGTGTGCGTTCGGGGTCTCGTCAGGAAAGTTCCTCGGCTTTATGGTCAGCCAGCGAGGGATCGAAGCAAATCCTGAAAAAATTAAAGCCATACTAGACATGACCCCGCCCCGGAACGTCAAGGAAGTGCAGAAGCTTACGGGTCGCCTCGCCACCATTGGGCGATTCCTTTCGAAGTCTGGGGAAAAGTGACTCCCTTTCTTCAAGGCTCTCAGGGGGGCCAAGGGTTTCGAGTGGGGCGAACTGCAATAGGAGTCGTTCAAACAGCTAAAAGCCTACTTGGTCAATCCTCCCCTGCTAAGCAAGCCCGTTCCAGGGGAAACCCTCTTCATCTACTTAGCTGCTTCCGAGCAGACCCTAAGTGCCGTCTTGGTGAGGGAAGAAGACCGGGCTTAAAGGCCCATTTACTATGTGAGCAAGGTGCTTCGGGACGTCGAGCTCCGCTACCCGAAGATAGAAAAGATGGTCTACCCCCTGGTTATGGCGGCAAGGAAGCTCCGCCCATACTTTCAGTCCCACTCGGTTGTGGTCCTCACCGACCAACCGCTGAAGCGGGTCCTCCACAAGTCGGAAACCTCAGGCTAGCTTATGAAATGGTCCATCGAGCTGAGCCAACACGACATCTCCTACCAGCCCCGGACAGCGATCAAAGCTCAAGCCCTCGCGGACTTCATCGTCGAGACCATCATTCCTGAAGTCAGCCATGTCCCGAACAGACCCCCTATTTGGACGGTTTTTGTGGACGGTTCCTCCTGCAACGAGGGAAGCGGCGCCGGTATCATCCTTACAGGCCCAGATGACTTCGTCCTCCAGTATGCCCTTCGCATGAATTTCAAGGCCTCAAACAACGAAGCAGAGTATGAGGCACTAATCGCTGGCCTCGGACTTGCCCGAAGTGCTGGGGAGCAGCGCCTCCGAATCCATAGTGACTCTCAGCTGGTTGTGAACCAAGTCTTGGGCGATTACGAGTCACGAGACGAACGGATGGCGAAGTACCTCACCAAAGTCCGAACCCTCATGGCCCGGTTCGAAGAGGCACTCATCCAACGAATCCCTCGAGAAGAGAATTCACAAGCCGACGCCCTCTCCAAGTTGGCCTCATCCTCCCTCCAAGGTCTCGAGCAGACCATCTTGATCGAGGTCCTCTTAAAACCGAGCATAGAGGACGAGACCCTCGACTCAGTGGAGTCATTACCGGTCCTACTGCAAGATAACTTGATGAAACCGTTAGTGGAATTCCTAAGGGACGGACTCCTCCCCGAGGACCCCAAGGAAGCACGCCGAGTAAGAACCAGGGCGGAGCGGTACGTCCTGGTCGAGGGGGTCTTATACAAGCGCTCCTTCTCGCAGATAGACGACCAACCATACCTGAGATGCCTTTCCCGGAACAAGCCGACTATGCCTTACAGGAGCTCCACGAAGGCATCGGCAAGGCACATTCAGGGTCTAGGTCCTTAGCTCGGAAAGCTCTGAATTACGGATACTTCTGGCCGACTCTCCTCCAAGACGCTGAGCGACACGTTCGGCAATGTGGCTCTTGTCAGAGACATTCCAACATTCGTCGCCTCCCCCAAGCTAACCTCACCTCCCTATCAAGTCCTATCCCCTTCGCAATATGGGGGATGGATTTACTAGGGCCATTCCCTCCAGCTCCAGGCCTAGTTCAAGTTCTTGGTCGTAGCCATCGACAACTTTTCGAAGTGGATTGAGGCCGAGCCCCTAGCTACTATCACCGAGAACACGGTACTTCAATTCTTTTAGAAGAACGTCATCTGCCGATTCGGCATCTCCCGTGTCCTCGTAACAGACAACGGAACTCAGTTTACTGGGGCCGCGTTCCGAGCTCTATGTGAAGACCTTGCCATCCAACAGCGCTTCTCCTCCGTCTCCCACCCACAGTCGAATGGCCAGGCAGAGAACGCTAACCGGCAGATCCTCTCTGGTATCAAGAAGATACTGGACAAGTGTTCTAAAGGCTTATGGGTCGACCAACTCCCCAACGTGCTGTGGAACTACCACACCAAGAAACGGACCCCCACAGGAGAGTCCCCGTTCAACCTCACCTATGGGTCCGAGGCAGTGATACCTCTCGAAGTCGGAATACCTTCTCCTCGCCTCGCAGCCTACAACGAGGAACAGAACGCCAGAGACCTCCGGGCGAACTTAGACCTGGTGGACGAGCTGAGGGAAAGAGCATCAATACGCCAACAGAACTACCGGAGGAGGATCGAGTTGGCGTACAACAAGAGAGTCCGACCCACCGATCTCAAGGAGGGGGACTTGGTCCTCAGAAAACTAGCCATCTCCTTTCCCAATCAGAAGAGCAAGCTGGCTCCGAATTGGAAAAGACCTTACAAGATCGCAAAAGTAGTTCGGCCCGGAGCTTATCGTCTAGAAGACCTTGAAGGCAGGGAGATTCCGAGGACCTGGAATGCCGACCACCTTTTAAAATACCAAGAAAGCACCCCGGCGCCTCTCTGAGTATCCTAGGGTGTCGAACCGTTCCTCTCCTCTAACTTGTAATTCCTCTCTTAAGTTGTCATATGTAAAAACGGCTCGCCATCAGTTGTCAATAAAGAATGCTTTTTCGTACATATAAAATTGCTTGTATCTCTCCGTCTTTATTCTTTATTCAATCAATGGTTCGGAGTCTAATATCCGGCTCGACTCTACTTCGCAAGCTCGCTCTTAAGCGAGCTAGAAGTAGTTCGCCGCTCAGTATTGCTCCCACAACCGTTGAACAATCCTAACGATAGTTCCGGAGTCCAACACTTGGCTCGACTCTACTCTGCAAGCTCGCTTCTAAGCGGGCTAGGAGTGGGTCGCCATTCGGAATTGCTCCCACGACCGTTGAACTCTAACGATGGTTCCGGAGTCCAACACTTGGCTCGATTCTACTCCGCAAGCTCGCTCCTAAGCGGGCTAGGAGTGGGTCGCCATTCAGAATTGCTCCCACGACCGTTGAACTCTAACGATGGTTCCGGAGTCCAACACTTGGCTCGATTCTACTCCGCAAGCTCGCTTCTAAGCGGGCTAGGAGTGGGTCGCAATTCGGAATTGCTCCCACGACCGTTGAACTCTAACGATGGTTTCGGAGTCCAGCACTTGGCTCGATTCTACTCCGCAAGCTCGCTTCTAAGCGAACTAGGAGTAGGTCGCCATTTGGAATTGCTCCCACAACCGTTGAACTCTCGCGATGGTCGGTAAGCCCACCATTGGGTAAGGCTCGACTCATCTCGCAACTTTGCAAGAATAGGAGACCGAAGCGCTGCTCGGCACCACTGGCCGAACGTTCTTGTCGTCGAACCACGAACGAGCAAGAGGCTGGCTCGGGGACCTCGGCGCGATGAACACAGTCACAAACGAAATGACTACACAAAGCTACAAAGGACATGCAAGTTCGAGAAAGAAATGTTATTAATAATTGGGACACGGTACAAAGCGACTCTTCCATACAACAAGGTTACAAGGCCTTAAAGAACAAAAGTTACAATGCCGACCCACTACACTTGGCTTTAAAAAAGATCATCAATGTCCCGTTCGATCGTCAGTTTGGCAACCTCGGCCGCCAGTCCCTCTCCCTTCATCCGAAGCTCCGCCTCTACAGTCTGCAAGTGACGGATCTCAGAGAGCAGATCGTCCCTTTCGGCTATTATTTTCGACAAATTGTGTCGAACGCACTGGATCCGAAGGGCGTTGTTAAAGGCGGTCGGCGAATTTTCGTCCTCTCCTATAGGGGTCATCTTGGCGATCCTGCTCTCCAGATGCCGGATCTCGACGTTTCGCTGACCTAGGATGAGCTGAAGGTGGTCCCGCTCGCTTTCGGCTCGGCGCAGTCCCAGCTCGACTTCATAGAGCCGCTCTCGGCACCTCGCCGAGCACAACCTCGTCACTCCCGAGCCAGCCTCGGTTCGAGTGTGGTCATCCGAGCGATTTGGGTCGGCGTCTTGAGCTACCACCACGAGCTGAAAAGAGGAAGAGACGAACAACAAAATTTCAAACATTGCCGAAGTCCGACACTTCAAGAATTTTCAAAACAAACTTTCAGACTTTTATTCAAATAAAGTAGCTCTACATACAACTAGACCGACGCTACAACAGAGTTTTACAATAACTTAAAGGAACATAAGACAACTTGTTTAGTGCCTCTTCGGAAGGGGTACGCTTCGGTTCAAGGAAACACGGGGGCGGCGATGCCTAACCTCCGAGCTCGATTCCAAACTAGCGAAGCGAGATCCCCCTTCGCCGCTAACTCCAACTGTGGCGCCAACTGAGGCACCGCTAGACGAGACAGCTACACTACTCTGAGCGTCAGCGGGACTCCGCCTCGCCGCAGGCAAACGAGTCACAAGTTCGTAGAAAGTAATCCCTCTTTCGCTCTTTTCACGAGTACACGATGTACTACGAACGTTGGCCCTCTAAGGAAGAGGCTTGAGCGACGCGACCTCTTCCTCCAGCTCGATAATCCTATCTCTCAAAGCATCATCCTTTGTCGACATCTTCAAACGAGGAGGTCTTGACGAGCCCGCAACATTGACACTATCGGTCGCAAGACGTCGATAATGGGTGACCTCGATCCCCCTGTCTATCGTAATCCTCCTAAGCTTGTCGACCTCGGCCAACAACTTTTGGCGCTCGGATGACAACTTCTCCAACTCGGAGGCTAGCTTCTCTTCTTCCGCCGAGTGTTCTTTCTCCGTTAACTCCAAGTGACGGATCTCGGCCAAGAGCTCGTTATTCTTTTGCTCGACGACGGAAAGCTCCCTACGAAGCCGCTCAATCTCACCTTCGGGACAAGGAGCTTGAGGTTGCTTCCGTAGTTGCTTCAACTGGCGGCAATACCCCCTCGCAGCTGCCTTTATCTCCTCCAGCTTCAAGAACATATAAAACTGCCTCTCTCGGCTATGGGAAAGCTCTCGCTTCGTTTTGGTCAGCTCCTTACGAAGGAACGAAACCTCCGTGATCGGACCAAACTTCACCTGAAAAGTAGAGATAAATTCGACGCCCAACACTTGGAGAAATTTTACGACTAATCAAACACAACACTTGGAGAATTTTTGGCCAAACAAAACCGTTTTCATTCAAAACTCAAAAAGCGTTACAAAAGCGGTGGCCAGTCCGCAGTCAGGCCTTACAAAAAAAAAGAGAGACCAAAGACGCAACCAAGTCAGGGGTCGACCTTTTTGTCGCTCGGGTCTGCCGACCCCTCGGCCTTGTCCTCGCCCTCGGCCTCGTCCTCGTCCTCGCCCTCGCCCTCCTCCTCGAAGTCGTCCTCCTCCTCACCCTCGGCCTCTGTCTCGCCCGTGCCTTCGACACCGTCGGCCTATCCCTCGGGGCTGAGCATTACCGAGGGAAGCTCCTCCTTCCCCTCCACGGGGTCGTAGAAGTGGTAGGAGGATGTATCCAACCCCGGGTTCCGAGCGGCGATATGAAGCAGGGCTCGGCCGTACGCGTCCTCCATGTTCTTAAACATGTGCTGCTCGGCCTCTTGCTGGACAGCCCTCTTCGCCTTCGCCACCTTCGATTGGTGCTTGGCCATGATCTTCTCAGTCTTCTTCCGAGCTTTCTCCGCCTCCGACCGAGCCTTGGCTAGCTCCTC
Organism: Hemerocallis citrina; assembly: GCA_017893485.1. Classification (NCBI taxonomy): domain Eukaryota; kingdom Viridiplantae; phylum Streptophyta; class Magnoliopsida; order Asparagales; family Asphodelaceae; genus Hemerocallis; species Hemerocallis citrina. The sequence continues at coordinate 270,661,390 of CM030361.1, read as the reverse complement.
CTTAAGCTCGGCATTCTCCTTCTCCGAGGCCTCGAGCTTGGCTACCTTGTCCTTCGACCGCTTAATGGCTTCGGCCAGCTGTGCCTCCAACCCGGCCACTTCGGCACCGCGTTTTGCCGAGAGGAGTTGCTCAGCATCGAGCATCGAGCAGCTTTTGCACGCTCCGACCTCTCCCGGTCGTACTGCGCCATCAGCTCTTGTTCTTTGCTTGCGAACTCTTCGAGCAAGAAGTTGAAGTGGCAGATGGTCTGAGAAGAGAACAAACCGTTAAGGTCCGGACCTAGAAACTTAGAAAATTTCGGAAAAAATGCTTCAAGAAGAAAGTGTTCGGTCCACTTACCGACATCGTGTTCCGAGCAATCTGCATTGTGGCGTCCCCAACCTCCCTGGACTTAAGGGCCGCTCGGTCCTTTGGGGTCGGCAGGTGCTTCACCACCTGCATACAAATGTTGTCGTCGCCCAAAAATCGTCGACCTTCATTACTTGCCAGTCGGGGACGAAGATTTGCTTGTGCCCCTCGGTCAGAATCTTCTCCGCTTCGGCAGTGAGGGGCAGAACTTGGAGGGATAACACCTTGCTCACGTCGAATGCACCGCTCGACGAGCCGGGAGCATCCGTCTTCGCCGGTTGAGTCGGCGCATCCGAGACAGGAGGATCGGAGCCCGCGACCTTGTCTTGCTCGGGATCGGCATCCAGGGTCACGACCACCTGCAGGTCGGTGGTCTTCGGGACCGAAGGTATCTTCGGCGCTCGGCCGCCCTGAGGTTCTGTCGAGGGTCTCTTCTTCTTCTTCGCCTCCCGCTCCCTATCCGCCTTGGCCTTCGCCATCAACGCCCTATAGTCCATTTTGGAGGACTCTGCACAGACCGAATGAAAAAACTTAGAAAAATTTTCAAGAACTTCAAGGAAAAAGTAAAAATACCAGAGGCGTACTGGGGTCGATCGGACTGAGACCCCCGCGGAACAAAGCCTCCTCGGTGATATCCTTCCAACTAAGCGTCGGCAGGCCGAGGAGTTTCTTGAGGACTTCCGTCTCCTCTTCACTGAGCACCGGCTCCTTCTTCGCTCGCTTGGACAGGCCATCCCTCGACCAAGCTATCGGAATTGCCCAGGGTTCGGGAGCTCGGACAATGAAGTACTTCTCCTTCCAATGTTTGATCGAGTCCGGGTTCTGGATCAACTTCACGCCTGTCCGCGGCGAAAGGTAGAACCTCTTCCCGTTCCTGTTCGGCTGGCAAGGATGGTAGAGGCTCCGAAGCAGGAACAGACTTAGCTCGGCGCCAATCTCTTGACACTGAAGAACGAACGCCAAGACGTGCCTCCAAGTGTTCGGCATCAGCTGGGCAGGACTCAGGCCGTACTAATTGAGGACCTCGACCACGAACTGGTGCAATGGCAAACGAAGCCCGGCGGCCAAGGAGTCGAGCAGAAAAACGCACGTGTCGGCCGAAGATGACGTGCAGGCTCGGAAACCTGGTCCAGGGAGAAGTAGCCCATACTCGACAGGGATCTGGAATCCAGCCCGGATCCGATGCAAATCAGCCTCCATAAGAACCGAAGTGATATGGTCCACCTCGGACAACTCTCTCGGCTCGTTCTCCTCTACCGACTTGGCAGTGCCCTGGGTCACCTTCTCCAGCATCTCTTCGGAATAGCTCCGAACACCCCCCACGCTCGACAGAACGATCGGCTGCCGACCGAACTCCGCTGCCATCTTCGGCTGCTCTATGATCGTAACCACTCCCTTACCCTTCTGGGACTTCGCCACAACCTCCTGGAGTGGCTCGGCGACCTCGCCACTCTTGCTCGGCCGAACAACGGTCTGCTCGGTCGGCACTACCTTCTCCTTTCCTTTACCCGCTCGGCTGATGACTTGATCCGAGGCGGGGGTCTCATCCGAAGAAGTAATCTTAACCATTTTTTCTAAAAAGAAAGGAGAGAGACTGACCCTGAAGCGACTGTTACGGTCGGAAAAGTTCGCCGGAGCAAAGAAACGCCTTGCCACGACAGCTAGCAGCGCCACCCGGGAGCTAAAAACTTCAATGTTGAAGAGTAAAAACTTGAGTAAGAAAGTAAAAGTGAATAATGAGATTGGGGGTGGGGGAGTGAAGATTTATAGTAAAAGAAAAAGTCTCTTGGGCTTTCTAACGTAAGGGCGCGATTCTTGGCCTGCTCTTGAAACGTAACGAAAGTCCAAACGACTTTGTGACCGAGCAGCAACTGTTGGCGAAAAGACAAAACGTTTCGATACAAGTCAAGTAGCTCGGCACACACGGGATCAAAATCCGAGTGACGTGCGATCCGACCCCAACATCAAAGGGCCCGGTCGACTAACCGAGCAAGTGCCCATCCAAGCCCCAAAACAGAGAAAATTCACTTCTCCCTCAACATTCGTGTAAGATCTCGATCAGACGGCCAAGATCTTGCCAGCGTCGCTAAACGACATGATAGTGTTTTCTTGGGAACTGAGCCGTCTCGAGATTCGTGCCACCATCCAACGGCCCAGATCTTGCCAGCGTCGCTAAACGACAATATAGCATTTTCTTGGGAACTGGGCCCGTCTCGAGATTTGTGCCACCATCCAACGGATCAGATCGCGCCACGTTGCCCGGATGAAGCACTTCGGACCCGGACACCCCACATCTGTCCCAGGAAGCAAGAAATTTTTTTTTTATAAAAAGTTTTAAGGCACTCTCCCTCGGCGAGTGCCCCGGGCCCCAAGACTCGGTCGGTTCCCCTCTCGCTCGTGAGCAACTTGAGGCTTACGGCCTCGGAAGCCAAAACCACGAATCGTTCAAGGGTGAGAGGAAAACCACCATCGCGTGAGGCCCAGTCAGAAGGCAGATCGGCACACCTCCCATCTCTAGCTCCTTCAGGCTGACAACCATCGGAAGCCGTCAGCCCGGAAGGAAGACAGAGATCGGAGAAGACCCATCCGTCCGAGGCACCTTGTCCCCCGGGTCCGGACTCCGGTCGTCACCTCTTCTGCCATGATCTCCCTTGACCCTGACATTCGCATCGGAGCCGTCAGAATCAGGAGAAGATCATGGCGGAAGAATGACCACCCATCCGACGCTCTCAGGGTTAGAATTTTTCAAAAAACAGGCATCCGCCCAAGGCAGACACCTCCGATGGTCGATGAACAACCAATGCTGTGATCGAAACTACAGGGGGAGTGGGGTATTTATAACCTCCCCCCAAGGACCAGCCATTATGGCCCTTGGGAGGCCAAGCGATGGAAGCCCAGCAGTCACGCCTAGGGAGCTGAAACGCCACGCATTAATTAGAGGACACCACTCTTAATGACCCCGGGAAGTTGGAACGCTGCACAAATCTTGGGGCGCCATTAATGCTCTTGGGAACTGAACCGTCTCCAGATTCGTTTCGCCATCCAACGGCCCAGATCGCACCACCATGCTCGGACTGCCGAACCCTTAGACCTCCGGTCGGCTAACCGAGCAAGTGCCCATCCGAGCCCCAAAACGGAGAAAATTCACTTTCTCCTCAACATTCGTGTAAGATCTCGATCAGACGACCCAGATCTTGCCAGCGTCGCTAAACGACAAGATAGTGTTTTCTTGGGAACTGAGCCATCTCGAGATTCGTGCCACCATCCAACGGCTCAGATCTTGCCAGCGTCGCTAAACGACAAGATAGCATTTTCTTGGGAACTGGGCCCGTCTCGAGATTCGTGCCATCATCCAATGGCTCAGATCGCGCCACGTCGCTCGAACAGCCGAACCCTTAGACCTCCGGTCGGCTAACCGAGCAAGTGCCCATCCGAGCCCCAAAACGGAGAAAATTCACTTTCTCCTCAACATTCGTGTAAGATCTCGATCAGACGGCCCAGATCTTGCCAGCATCGCTAAACGACAAGATAGCGTTTTCTTGGGAACTGGTCCCGTCTCGAGATTCGTGCCACCATCCAACAGCTCAGATCGCACCACGTCGCTCGAACAGCCAAACCCTTATACCCCCGGTCGGCTAACCGAGCAAGTGCCCATCCGAGCTCCAAAACAGAGAAAAAAGCCGCCGAACGACCACGACCGTTGGATCTTCTAGAAATCCGTGCTTCTGATGATGAGCGGTCCAGATCGTGCCACGTGTGCTAAACGACAAGGTAGCGTTTTCTTGATAACTGAGCCCGTCTCGAGATTCGAGCCAGCATCCAATGGCTCAGATCGCGCCACGTCGCTCGAACAGCCGAACCCTTATACCCCCAGTCAGCTAACCGAGCAAGTGCCCATCCGAGCTCCAAAACAGAGAAAAAAGCTGCCGAACGACCACGACCGTTGGATCTTTCGGAAATCCGTGCTTCTGATGATGAACGGTCCAGATCGTGCCACGTGCGCTAAACGACAAGATAGCATTTTCTTGAGAACTGAGCCCGTCTCGAGATTCGAGCCAGCATCCAATGGCTCAGATCGCGCCACGTCGCTCGAACAGCCGAACCCTTATACCCCCGGTCAGCTAACAGAGCAAGTGCCCATCTGAGCTCCAAAACAGAGAAAAAAGCTGCCGAACGACCACGACCGTTGGATCTTCCGGAAATTCGTGCTTCTGATGATGAACGGTCCAGATTGTGCCACGTGCGCTAAACGACAAGATAGCGTTTTCTTGGGAACTGAGCCCGTCTCGAGATTCGCGCCACCATCCAACGGCTCAGATCGCACCACGTCGCTCGGACAGCCGAACCCTTATACCCCCGGTCGGCTAACCGAGCAAGTGCCCATCCGAGCTCCAAAAGCGAGAAAATGACTACCGAGCGACTACAACCGCCAGATCTTTCAGATATTCGCGCTCGCGCAAGATCAAGGGCCCAGATCAAGCCACACCATAAATAGGTATTAAAAATTAGTTTTTATTTATTTTAATCATTTTATTTATTTTAAAATTGCGAAAAATTTGCTAAAATTTCGGAAAAATTAATTAAAAATTCTAGAAAATAATTATAAATTCGGGGGAATATTTTTAAGCCCCTGAACGAACAATTATTGCCTAGAATGTACTGTTAAGGCCCCCGAACGATTGGTTAACACATCGCAAAATTAAATAAATAATCCGAAAAAATAGATAAAAACCGTCGAATATTCAACAAGGCTTCGGAACAGCTTACAGCTTCAAAAATCACCTCACTACCCCCTTCGAGATTCAAAACCCTCCATTCAGACTCCGATACAACTCCACTAGCCACTGAAACAGTTAAACTACTCCTCAAAGGCTGATCACACTCAGTCTTTAGGAGTGGGGGGCTCGTGATATGGCTACAAATGGGGTTAAATCGGAACCGTCCAGATTGGGAACGAATCTTGAAGCTCGGGGGTAAAACGGTAATTTCGCATATAGATGGGCCCGAAGCGGGCACTGGATCTCCCCTTCACAGATCCAATAACCCGCGAAACGGATCCACTCCAGCTGGGTACGGGTCCCAACCCAAGATAAACCCAGACCAGCAAGAGGAAGTCAGGGTCACTGATTTGACTAAATCAACGGGCCTGATTTGCAGTTATCCACTCACCGGGAATCAGGGATCAGTTTCCTAAACTAATTATGAGGATTTTACTCCTAACGGTATCACAGGAAATAAGGTCCCTAATCAGACTCCCATGGCGACTATAAATACCTCCTACCTACCACTGTGACCAGGTAATCACTCTTTTGACAACTTAAGCTCTTCTTAATCATCACTGGTTACTGACAAGAGCGTCGGAGGGTGCGTCGCCGGAATCAACCCCGGTGTATTGCACTTCCTTGCAGGTGAGCAGGCAGGAATCAGCAGCCCAATTCCGACGAACAGGCTTGGATCCGCTATTCAGGTTTTTCCACGAACTCACAAATCTCATCTGTTTACCCCCACACCAGATTCAGCGGTAACATGGATGTATGGATATGTTTTTATTTCTGAATGTATGAAGTTTAATTTTGAAAATAAATGAATTTTGCTGGAAGGAAAGTCTATATTGTTGTTATTTTTGGTGATTAATGAAGTTTTATGACCCAGAAATGGCCGGACGAAGAACCCGAAATGGTGATGGACCCAGCGGTGAAGGCAACAGGCTTAATCTGGCGACAGAACTGACCCGAGTGTACCAAACTCGCAACACCTTTGCTGCAAATGTGATCCGAAACATCAGGGTGGGGCAGGAAGTGCAAGTCCCTGAGGTAATTAAATTGGTGGAATCATTTAAGCGGATGAAGCCACCCGTGTTCGAGGGTAAGGCGGATCCAGATGCAGCAGATGACTTGATTAGGCAGATAGAATCAGTGTTCAAAGTCCTAGAGACTGCATGTAACACCCCGAATTCCAAATAAGACTGAATTCGAAGTTCCACAGGATCTTTACACTTCACTTCGTACAATTTTACAAGGAATTTAAAACTTTATTTACAACAATGATTACATTTACGCAGCGGAATTATAAATTACAATATGATACATGAATTAAACAACAACTTGAACATTCCTTTAAGTAGCATTCATTCTTTAGTCTTGTCAATCACTTTATCCTGCATAGAAACTATGGGCACGTCAGTTGCATACAACGAACGCTAGGATATAATACATCAATTTCTCTTACTTAGAAAGCACACACTTGTCACAAACAAAGCTAAGGGGGACTATCTTATTGATGTCGTGTGTGAATGTGCACTTAGTCCTTAATGTAGTTATTTATATTAAATGACACTAATGCGCACTTGTTCAGATTCTATGCATCCCATACTACATAGGTCCGAGGGCAAGCCCTTAATCGTTCTCCATCATGTAGGGTTGGATCCCTTGCTATAACTTAAACTACTACGGTAACTACGGCAAGTATCCTAGATGTTCTATGAGTTATGAGCCTATGCCCAGACAGCCTGGAGGGGAATCCCACGTCGTGACATGACCCATCATGCAGAGCCTATGGACAATTCGCCTCCGTCATGGAACGATGGTACTACGTAGTCACCAAACACCCCAAAAGTGTCGCCACGGTCCCGATAATTTCGGAGATGTATCCACGCCATGACATGACGCATCAAGCAGGCAACCTATGAATATTCTCACACCGTAGATCCGAGGCCCTCATACTTGTGTTTTTCTCTTATTTTCATCACATCTCCACTATGTGTCGAATCCTTACATAATAGAATCATGAATAAAATTAATACTCTAGAATTAGCGTTACCTCTATATCGGTCTTAAACATCAATGATTAACCATGACCCAATCTTGGTCTTTTATCATCACATTTCTCATTCAAAATTTTCATTTATGCCGATGTGAGGACTTAGCTAAACTCTAGTGTCAAACTCGTTTCTTGTTCATCAAAATGAGAGTTCATATTCATAAATTTCACATTTCATTATGTTTCTTTCACTTCATTTTCCATGCACAATTTGCATAATTAAACAACAAATCTCATATTTAATTTTACTCAATTTTTCCATATCAAGAAATGTCATTTTAGAACTCTATACAAAATTTCTCTATATTCAAAATATTAGTTGTCTTTAATTACTCAAAAAAATCATATTTTAAGAAACTTATTAATCTCTTTCTTCTCTCTAATTCTCATATAGTAAGTCAAAATATTGTAGAAAAATTTCATGACGTCTAGGTATTTTTCTAAGATTTCTATTAGTTTTTCCTCAATTCTTTTTTACACACTTAAAAACTGTCAAAATATCAAAATAGGAATAAATATAAAAAAAACAAAAAGTGGCAAGACTGGATTCAAACCCATGCACAAACCCCCCGCCAATGAACAGTGAGCCCAAAATCGCACCCGCCGACCTGTAAGGCCAGAGTGACTAACTGTTATATAAGGAAGTTAAATTATACTTAAGTTTTGGCTCTCAGTTTTGAGTAAAAATCAAATTTTCAGAAAAACGTATTTTGAGAGACTCGAACCTAGGACCAAGGGCTCCGCTGAGCTACAGTAATGCTCCCAAAATGTACCCAATGACCAGTAGGTCTGAGTGACTAACCAGTATGAGAATTTATTAAAATGTTTTTTGTATAAACTTCACTGAAACTAGTTCTTCATTTAGCAAACTCGATTTTTCTCAATTTATTTGTACTTATAAAAATCTAAATCTTTTCCAGAATCTTATTTCTTGAAAAACAGTTACTTATCTCTTCTTAGATTGTCAAAAATCTCATTTTTACACATAGTAGACTATTTTTCTTTAGTTTATTTGAAAATGAGAATCATGAATACATTTTCGACATAGATATATTTCTTTTTAGTTGATTCTCTTATCAGCATGTTCCCTTTTCATTCCCAGTGTGTTCCTACAATTATTCTTTTTCATTCTTTAACAAATCGAGCTCTTAATTTAGTCCTATCTTACAAACTAATCATTTTCTTATGTTTCAAGAGGCAAAATGGATGATAATTCTAGTGACTACAATATTACTCACATATGACAATTAAAAACACACTTTTTACCATAAATCAATCTATTTCATAATCCATGAATACTAGTTTGAAATCTATAATTCATTCATAGGCACAATTTTTCACATATTGCATTCTATAACTCATTCATAAGGAATTTTTCATATAATCATGATTCATCAATTCTAACCTGCAATTATACAAACAAACCATCATAACAAATCCTAATTAATATATTCCAATTCATTTTACTAACTTTTCATGTAGATCAACTAGAGTTTTTTTCTTATTAGTCTCTTCAAACAAATGTACGGCAATTCTTCCTACTTATTTCTATTCATATTCACAATTTCAAATCCTAGCATGGTATCTATGTTAGAAGTTGGAGAAATTGCCCACCTTATTGAAGAAATAAATGGAAAAACTCCTAAGAAACTCCTTAAACGCACGAATGATCCCTTTCTCCTCCTAGTTGTGCCACCAACTTGAGCCTTCTCCTCCTTGTTGTGTGAAACCCGAGCTCTCCTTCTCTCCTTGATGTATGGTCGGCCTCCCAAGTAGCACGAACACACAAACACACAACTCTCAATCTTTTACTCACACTACTCTTTCTTTTCCTCACAATTTGATTCTTTTCTTTTCTTTTCTCTTGTAAATTTTTCTAGTGTAAGCCATGAAGAAGATAGGGTAGGGGTATTTATACACAACTCAAGCTCAAATGGAGGGTTGAAATGAGTTTAGATGAGTTTAGATGACAGGCTAGGATGCATTACGGAGTTAGAACAACTACCCATGATCACACATCCACTCTTCCACTCTCTCCATCTCTCCCACTCTCCATGCATAATCCGGCCACCCCTCTCTTGCACTTCCACGTGCTTGTCAAAGCACGTGTCACACTAAGCACACTACAAAATTAGTGGTACATTAAATTGTTAAATTAGTTGTTACTTGATCAAGTCTACACTATAAGTTGTATTAATTCTAATTAAAAAAATAATTAATGGGCCAATTAGATGGGCTAGAATCAATAGGCTCTCTAATTAAAATTAATTAATTTAATTAAGTGGTAGAATAAGATTATTAGGCCTAGAGATTAAAATATGATTTAAATTAAAAGAGAAGAAATGTGTATTCATGCTATGAGAAATATTTTCAAAGCTAAAATACATATTAAATTGCACGTGCAAAACACGTGAAAATAATATTAAAAAAACTTAATATTTATTATTTGAGAGATCCAGGATGTTACACTGCAGAGGCTAGCAAGATGAAGCAGGGCCACTATTCAGCTAAAGAAGGATGTCGAGGTATGGTGGCAATCCATGAAGCGAACCCTGGGAAATGAACCCATTACGTAGGAAGAATTTTTGGAAGAGTTATGCAGCCACTATGTAGCGCCCTGAATTTCCAATATGATATCTTAGAAATAAGTACCACAATTTCCAGCATCAACTTCAAATGTAATATTAAACACAGCCAAACACCAATAAAATTATTTCAACTTTTATTACATTAATCTTTACATAACACAGTGGAATACAATACACCTTGAATCACAAATTTCTTTCTTTACAACACTTTCTTTTACAAATTATATAAGTCATTACATCTTTTTAACTCAAGCATCCAAATCCCGTGCTATAAGAAATCACCTGTAAAATATGAGGCTAGAGATAACCCTAACCCCTAAAACTAAAGGGATCAGCCATAATAGTGTGAGTGACATAAAAATAAACAACATAAGTAAAGCATGGATTCATTAACAACAGGAAATAAACAGGAGTAAGTGAAAGTAGGAAAATCATGAAATGCTAAAACACAACAAGTGAAGCTAGACTAAGTGTCAAGTGTAGAAAACAGGAAAAACACATGCATGAAACCAAGTCAAGAAAACACAATTCTATATACTGACTCTCTAATGCGTACTTATCCAAGTCTATGCATCCCACTCTACATAGGTTCGGTGCAAGCCCTTAACGTATCCACATTGTAGGGTTTAATCCCCTGCTATGCAACTAATCCTAACACGATGACTACTACGAGATAAAGATAAACTGTGAGTATTAGCTCATGCTCCGATAATTCCGGAGGTCAATCTCTATCCACAGATAATTTCGGAGACTATTTCACTTACACCTGGGAATCTTTGAGAATAACCCACACCACAAGTGATGGCACCTCATCACACGAATACCACATGTGCGTCACCTTGACCTCGATAATTTCGGAGATCAATCCCACACCACAGGTAATTCCGGAGACTATTTCACTCACACCTGGATAATTTTGGGGATTATCTCACACTGCAAGTCATACTGAGGTCCATAACTCATGTTCCCGTTCATCATATCACTACTAGTGTCTATCTTTAACATTTAGGTTATTTAATTACTTAACGAATCTTCTAGAGTCGGTGTATCCCACCGGACTTAACTCAACAACTAATCAACTAAAATTCCTCAACAGGCCCCAACATAAATATCTCAACTGCCGGTATGCTAGGGTCACACACACCCTCTAGGGACTCACACCCAAATATCCAAACCAATCTTCCAATATAAATTGCTCAGTTAAACCACATAAAAACATATGTTCAGTAGAAGATAAAATATAGAATAGTAAGTTATAGATTAAAAATATTTAGAGAATAAATCATTTAAAAGAACATTCAAAGATATAAAGATACATCAGTATCAGTTGACTATAGACAAGCATCGGTCGACTGTCCAGAGAGACAATCCAATAGCTTTGAGAAAATAATTCTAAGTATTATAAGTCGACTATAAAAGCCATCGGTCTACTGTCCAGAGCAAATAATCCAATAACTTTGAGAAAATAATTTAAGTAGTATCAGTCGACTGTAAAAAGTCATCAGTCGACTGTCCAGAACGAAATTTCAAGAAAACTAGATATCACAGCGGCCAGGCTGCGACGGTCGACTGTAAAGTCACACCAGTTGACTGGCGACCTGCAGACTGCAAATTTTTGGTTGTGCACATTTCAACTGATACGTAGTTTTACGTTATGAAAACGATTTCTACAAAAGCATATTTCTTATTTGATCAAATACCACTTGTAGGATATATAATAGTCCATAAAAACTAAATCAAAACTACTTGAATTTATAAAAATAGCGATTTGTTAATTTCCTTCAACCAAACATGAATTGTGTATATAATCAAAATAGAGTTTCTAAAAAATTAATTGTTCATTGAATAGCTTCGTATTCAGATTCAAACCATATCAATACCAAAATCTTAAAAATCTCCAATTTGAATGTATTTCCTCAAACTCAACTACATTCCAAATTTCGATTCTCAAGACATGATCTCGTGATTCAAAAACTCTTCCTCCAAATTTCTCAGAACTGATTCGCCATTATAACTCACAAACATAATCAAATTATAACATTGCCATATCAAGTTTCATTCAACCAATACTCAAAAGGTGATAAAAATCTCATCTTTATTAATGCAGGAAATCTACCATATTCAATCAATCCAACATTAATTCAAAAGAAAATAGTCTACCCATGATCTCTAATAGGACATTCATCAATCTCGAATTTTCCATATACAATTTTTATTCATAAACAACTAGGATTTCACAAGATCTAATCCATCCAATCCATCATGCACATATTCATATTCAAACCCTAACATGCTTTCTAGTAGATAAAATATCACATACAACATTCCAAGAACAAAACAAAACAAATTATATCACTCATATGCAACATGCACAAAACAAAATAAAACAAAACAAGTCACTCACCTTAATGAAGAAATCCAATCGAATTAATGAAGAATAAGAAAAGCCCTTCTTTTGCGAAATCCAAGATCGCCCCTTTGAAATTCCAAGAAAATAAATGTAATGCCCCGCACTCAACTCGTACACACGCAATTAACTAAATTCTAGCCACGCCCACCACAGGCTGCCTCAAAAGGATGTCCGGACGGAAGGTAACCTTTATCCTTGGCATTCCTAATATATACTCTCTTTTTCCTACTTGGACCACCAATATGGGATTATCAAGCCCAAGTCAACCCACGGTCAAAGCTCCCAACCAGCACACACACACTTTTCATTCTTTCATTTTTCCTTTCATTAATGCATATGGTCCATAAGCCATCTTATAGGCTATCATCACCATCAATATCCCATAGGATCATCTAATAAATAAATAATAGAATTAGGGTAATCCTCTCCACATCGGTTAGAAAGGGATCCTAAATCATGTTGTAAGTTCTGTAAGTTCCAGGCTCAGCGAGGACGCTGAGTTCTTAAGGAGGGGTGTGTGTAACACCCCGTACTTAAGCAGGTATATATATAATATTATATATAGAAATATATATAATAATATATATATATATATAATAAATAAATAATAGATGAGATGGTAGTTAGTGGTGTCCCATAGATGATCCTATGGGATATTGATGGTGATGATAGCCTATAAGATGGCTTATGGACCATATGCATTAATGAAAGGAAAAATGAAAGAATGAAAAGTGTGTGTGCTGGTTGGGAGCTTTGACCGTGGGTTGACTTGGGCTTGATAATCCCATATTGGTGGTCCAAGTAGGAAAAAGAGAGTATATATTAGGAAAGCCAAGGATAAAGGTTACATTCTGTCCAGACATCCTTTTAAGGCAGCCTGTGGTGGGCGTGGCTAGAATTTAGTTAATTGTATGCGTGCAGTTGAGTGCGGGGCGTTACAATAAAAACAATAAAACCTTTTTATTTTGCAGCAAAAGACGGCTGCACTCCTCTCTTTTAAATAGGTCGGAATTGGAAGAATTAGGGTTTTGAACGCATTTGCAAAATAATCCTTTTAAAAAATAACTTTACATAAATAGATCCCTATACTTGAAAACTTGATAAAACCAATTAAATTGAGAAATAAAAAATAGAATAAACACTTTATTTCCAGCCGGCACTATTTGAAAAGTCCAAAAAAATAGTTTTTGCACTTTCATCCCTCAAAATGACAATTTTGCAAAAAGATCATTCTTTTTGTAATATTTGCAATTAGGTCCAATAAATATCAGAAAAATCTAGAAAAATTACCAATAAATCCCAAATAATCAAAAATTATTTTTCACAAAATAATTTTGCCTTTTGAACTTTCCAAGAAAATATCTGCACATGTTTTGCACGTGTAAAAAGAAATTTTTAGAAAAATATTTATTAAATCTTTAAAAAAATCATTTTAATTCATTTATAAATCTTTAAAGTTATATTTAAAAATATGGGTTACTACACACTATTTACCGATGGATGTGCGGAGAAAAAGGCCATGGAGAACCTGAGTTTACAATAGGGGAGCTTGTCAATTCGGGAGTATGAGACAAAATTCACTCAGCTCTCGAGGTATGCACCGGAGTTAGTGATTGATGAGAAGCACGGAAGTTTAAGCAGGGGATGGGGCCAAGTCTAAGGTCTTGGATGATACCCCTCGGTATCAGGAGGTTCGACAAGCTGGTCAGAAGGGTTGCAGCTACAGAAGCCGACATGGAACAGTAGCGGGTGGCACAGAACAGGAAGACCAACTGGGGTACTGGGGTTCTGGGTGTGACCTCGAGATCTGAGGAAGGGTCTTTGGAATCGATCTCATCGAGTTGGGATTCTTGGGAGTCGATGTGATCATTGGCAGAGACTGGATGTCGATGTACAGTGCCAGTATCAAGTGCAATAGCAAGGAGGTTATGTTGAAGGCACCGGGAGGACCAGTAGTAACATTTTAAAGGAAGAAGAAGTGTAAGAAGTTGGTGAAATCTATAACTAAGAAGAAGATTCTTGAGGAAGTTAAACAGATTCTCGTAGTCCGGAACTTTTCGACAGTGTTTTTGGAAGATCTACCCAGGCTACCACCTCATCGAGAAATAGAGTTCAGCATTTTCATTCAGCCAGGGAGTGCACCAATATCCAAGGTACCGTACAGAATGGCTTCGGTAGAACATGATAAGGTCAAGAAGCAAATTGAAGAACTGTTGGGCAAGGATTTTATCAGACCAAGTGCGTCGCCTTGGAGAGCGCCAGTATTATTGGTGAATAAGAAGGATGGATCGATGAGAATGTGTATTGATTACAGGAAGCTGAACAAGGTGATCATCCAGAATAAGTATCTGATTCTGCAAATCGATGATTTATTCTACCGACTACAGGGAGCAGATGTTTTCTCCAAGATAGATCTTTGGTCGGGTTATCACCAAGTTCGTGTGAAGGAAGAGGATGTGCAAAAGACTGCATTCCGAACTCAACATGGGCATTACGAGTTCTTGGTTATGCTGTTTGGAGTAAAAAATGCACCAGCTATATTCATGGACATGATGAACAGGGTCTTGCGACCATTCATTGATTCCTTCATCGTGGTGTTTATCGATGACATTTTGGTCTACTCCAAGTCAGAGGAAGAGCATGTTGGGCATCTAGCAGAGGTCTTGAAGAAACTGTAGGAACAGAAGCTGTATGCCAAGTTGTCAAAGTGTGACTTCTGGAATCCGAAGTTGTGTTCCTAGGTCATATCCTTTCTAAGGAGGGAGTGGCCACTGATCCGCAAAAGATAGAGGCAGTGAAGGATTGGCCAAGACCAACTACAGTGAGAGAGATCAGAAGCTTTTTGGGTTTGACGGGCTACTACTGGAGGTTCATTCAGGGCTATGCTCAGATAACCGTGCCACTCACTGGACTTATGAGGAAGAATGTGAGTTTTAAGTGGACAGAGCAGTGCGAAGCTAGCTTCTAGGAGTTAAAGTAGAGGTTGACTACTACTCCAATACTGGCTTTGCCGAGAGTAGGGATCGATTATGATGTATACAGTTATGCTTCACATCGATGATTGGGTTGTGTATTGATGCAAGAGGGAAAGGTAATAGCTTATGGGTCTAGGCAACTGAGACCACATGAGAAGAATTACCCAACCCATGATCTGAAGTTAGAAGCGATTATCTTTGCTTTGAAGCAATGGAGGCACTATGTGTACGGAGAGAAGTTCAATATGTACACGGATCACAAGAGCCTGAAGTATATTTATCAACAAAGGGATCTGAACTTGAGGTAGAGAAGGTGGTTGAAAGTACTGGAAGACATTCATCCTGAAATAAAGTATCATCTGGGCAAAGCAAATGTGGTGGCAGATGCGCTCAGTCGGAAGAGCAGCTTGTCACGTTTGGTCACGACTCAGGAGAAACTAGCAGAGGAGCTTGATCGAGCTAGTATAGAAGTTTTGGTGCAAGGATTGGGAGCGTCTTTAGCACAGTTGAGACTTCAGCCCAAGCTAAGAGAGGATAATCGACAGTCAGAAGTCTATTCCAGAAATCCAGAAGATGAAAGAGCAGGTCGGCGCGAGTAAATTGGCAGAATTCCAAGTGAATGGCGAAATGTTGTGGCTTGGAGGGAGGTTATGTGTACCTGATCAAACTGAACTGAAGGAAAGCATTTTACAGGAGGCACACGCCACTCTTTTATCAGTGCATCCAGGGAGTACCAAGATGTACAAGGATATCAAGAAGTATTTCTGGTGGTCAGGGATGAACCGGGATGTGGCAGAGTTTGTTGTAAGATGTGCAGCTTGTCAACAAATCAAAGCAGAAAATCAGAAGCCTGGCGAATTTTTGCAGCCGTTACCCATTCTGGAGTGGAAATGGGATAACATCAGCATGGACTTCATTACAAGGTTACCTAGAATCCCCAAGGGGAATGATACGATTTGGGTGATAGTGGATCGACTCACTAAATCTACTCACTTTTTGGCAATGAAGATTACTTGGTCTATGGAGAAGCTGGAAGAATTGTATATTGCAGAGATTATAAGGCTACATGGAGTTCCTGTATCAATTGTGTCAGATCGGGATGCGCGATTCACATCGCACTTTTGGTGGAGTCTTCAGGCAGCCGTGAGGACCAAGACTGAATTCAGTACTGCCTTTCATCCTCAAACTGATGGGCATACTGAGAGATTCAATCGAGTGTTGGAAGATATGTTGAGGTGCTGTGTGTTAGACTTCGGTGGCAGCTCGGATAGGCACTTAGCTCTGGTGGAATTTGCGTACAACAACAGCTTTCAGACTAGCATCGGTATGGCACCATATGAAGCCTTCTATGGAAAGAAGTATAGAACACCAGTGTGCTAGTATGAAGTGAGGGAAAGGAAAATGTATGGGCCAGAAATAGTGCAACAGACTTCAGAGAATATTGAGTTGATCAGAAAGAGGCTGGTAGATGCACAGAGCAGACAGAAGAGTTATGCTGACAACCGGAGAAGATATCTGGAGTTCGAAGACGGTGGCTATGTTTTCCTGAAAGTATCTCCAACCAAGGGTGTGATTCGGTTTGTGAGAGGAGGAAAGTTAGCCTCGAGATACAGATGACCCTACAAGATATTGAAGAGGATTGGGAAGACGGCTTATCGGTTGGAATTGTCGGAAGAGCTAGCCCAAGTATACAATGTCTTTCACGTGTCTATGCTACGAGGTTACATTCCTGATCCGAGTAATCACTTGGCAGAAGTGTCAGAGGGTCTGCAGTTAGATCTGAGTTACAAGGAGCACCCTGTAGAGATTATGGACCGATGGGAGAAAGTGTTGAGAAACAAGACTATACAGGAAAAATCAACTGGTTGAGGAAGCCACCTGAGAATCTGAGGAGAGGATGAAGAGAGACCATCCTGAGCTTTTTGACTAAACCTTGTAAACTTTCTTCTTATTTCTTTTTTTCGTTCTTTAAGCGTAGTTCCGAGGACGGAACTATTCCAAGAAGGGAGTGTTGTAACATCCCAGAAAATAAAATAAATTTTAATATGTTTTGCACGTGCACTACATGTAAAATTTTATGTGTTTTAGTCCCTAAAATTTTCTAAAAGTTATGCACATTTTTCTTCTCTTTTATTTGTCACATTTGTATTATTTATTTTCAATTAAAACTCATAGGCCTAAATTCTATTTTAAAGCCCACTAGAAGATTAATTAAAATAGAAGCCCATGTTTATTTATATTTTTTAAAATGAACACTTTTAAATCCTACACACTTGTCATGTAACAAACACCTACAAATAAATTAATAACAATTAATAACAATTAATATATAAAAAAAAGAAGAGTGTGTGCACATTGGGTGCACGTGCACGTGCCTTGTGCACTATGCATTGGCCGGCCAAAGAGAGGAGAGGGAGAGTGGGAGAGTGTGTGTGGGGAGAGTGGGTAGTTATTTGGGTAGTGGGAGTTTTCTCAACCACACGTTAACCATATAAATACCCCCTCCTATTGTATGAACAATGCACTAAAGTCAAAATAAAATCAAAAGAGCGGAAAAGAAAGAGTGAGTCCGGTTTTTGGAGAAAAGAGAGCTTCGGTTTTGTGCAAGGGAGAGCTTTCGGATTGCTTACTAGGAGGAGGAGAAGGCTAGTTGTGTTGGAGCAATTTTCTAGGAGCTCTATTTCAAATTGCTTCAAAATAAGGTGGGTGTCTCTTTTACTTTCTAAATTAGTATAGAATGCATGTATAGGTAATTTGATGAATGAAATTGATATTTCGTATAAGTTCTTAGTTATTTTTGTGATGTATGTGATGATGTTATTTATAAAGTTTGGTAGTAATGAAACATGTGAATTGTTACATGCTAAATGAAAGTTGCATCATGAAATAGTTAGGTTGATTGAATTAAAATTCTATTTCATTAGTATGTTGAAGTGGTTAGGCACAAATTTTATGCCATAGTTGGATTATAGGAATTGTGCATTTGTATAGAAACGTTGTTAATTAGGCATAAGAAATTGTGTAATTGTTAGAGGAAAACTATAAAATCAATTGGGTTGAGAATTTCTAAAAGAAAGTATATACATTCATGTTAGTAGTTACATTCTTCTAATTGCAATATATGAATACTAGATTTCTAAAAAATAATTATTTGAGTAAATTTGTGAACCACTTTATGCTAATGTGGATAAAATCAGTAAAGAAGTATTTCTGGAAGTTCAAAAATATATTCTTGTAATATTAATTTGGGAGATAAGATTAGAAATCAAAATAATTGAAAGAGTAAAATATGAGAATAAACAGAGAAGTGGAGTTATACGGAACTAAACACATATACTATAAGTAAGTGTGCTTGGCTTTGGTGGCTAATGCAGGCGCCCTTGCGCTAGGTGCTGCCACATGGCACCTAGGGGGTCCTCTGGTTGCGGGTTCGAGCCTGGGGTTGGCTCTGCTTTGTTTAAATTTTTGTGAAATAAAATCAGGGAGTGTGTTGAGTACGAAAACAACCCAGAGAGGTCTATATCACCAACTGTGAGTTGACACGGTGATTGGGCTTGCGGTCTGGCATGTTGTTATCTCTGGGTTCAAACCTTGTTGAGCACATTTTGGATTTTTATTTCGTTTTGTGATTATTCAATATTTAAAAATTTGGGAATTTCATAGAAATGTTGTAGAGTATTATTAGAACACTTGGAAATTATTTCATATTATTTAAAATCTATTTTGAGAATTTAAAGGTCATATTCATGGTAGGTTCAAGATAAGGAGAAAATATACATGATTAAAGAGTCTATGAGTTGGTAAACTCAAAGCAAATTTATGAGTTAGAAATGAGGAATTCCTAGAAATTTATTTTAAGGAATCTTGTATTAAGACGTGGTGTTTTATTCTTAAAGAAACTTTGTATTGAATAATATATTTGAAGTTTAAAAGAATGTGAAAAAGGGTTTTATAAATCCAATGAACATTGTGAATTATTAAAATGAATGGTTGTGTGATTAACCAAGAAGTGCTTATTTCATAATGAATAAATAAGAGAATAGATGACAGAGTTGAATATATAAATGAAATCGAGAATATGAATAATGAGGGTATGAATGGCTTATAATGTTGAACATGAAAAGATGTTGATTATAAAGGCTAAGTGAGACCAGGTACCAGCAAGTGATGAAAATGATTAATTGATTTTAAGAAAGGGCCAGTATGGACTATCGTTCTCGGTATATTGTTTAAGTCCGGTAGGGGGTAAGCTAGCTCGAGGTGATATTATTTATTCATTTTTCAAACTTAAGGATAGGCACTAAGAGAAGATGTAATAAAACTCGGGCATACGTAAGTAGAGCGCCTCTATATAGTCTGACGGTGGACTCCAAGACTATAGACCTAGTTTGACGGTGGAATCCGGGACTGTGGTTGGTTGCGATGGGGATGAGCCTTAATTAAATCCGGAACTATGATTGATTTAATGGTGGACTCCAGGGTCATGAAAGTTTGACGGATGGGAGGCCGTTCTCCAGTGTATATGTGTATACCGGGGCTAGAGGGACACTTACAGGATGTTCGGATGACGAGGATTTTGTAAGGTTTGATGGTGGACTCCGGGACTTAAATCCGTACTCATGGAGGGTCTAAACCTTGATTTTGTTATCGAGTAGCTTTTCATGGTGGGAGATTAAACCCTTTAATGTGGAGTACGAAGGTACTTGCCCTCGAACCTATGTAGCATGGGATGCATAGTATCCGAACAAATATGCATTAATGTCATTGTAGTATAACATCTACATTAGGCATTAAGTCATATCATACACTGACATGTTTAGTCACTTTTACACTTTATTGTGCATTCAAGTTTGTGTTTTCTTAAGAGAATCGCTGTTTCATAGCATTGCATCAGTTGTATGCAACCGACATGCCTGCAGTTTTCCAGTGCAAGGATTGGATTGGCAAAAAGACATAAAGATGAATTGATGCTAAAGATTATTTTGGGATTTAAGTTGTTGATGTTAAAGTTGTACATATCATGTTGTATTCATTTAAATTACGCTATGTTGATGTAAAGAATAATGTTGTATAATGAAAAGTTTTAATTTCCTTGTAAAATTGTACGAATTTGATGTAAAAGATCCTGTTGTGCTACGAATTACATGTAAATAAAATTTGGGGCATTACAGAGTAACCCGAGGGTTACTGTTTAACTCGCAAGGCAGCAACAGCAATACTGCTGTTTTGGAGCGTTTGGGTGCGAATTTCGAGGGGTTTTGCGTATGGGACTGGTGTGCTTTGGTGGGGAAACTCTAGTATACATATAGTAGTGCATATGTATGTATTTAATCTGATATTTATGTGAGATTCGTTGGAGTTTTGGTTGAGTTTTGAAATTGTTAAATTTCAGTTTTTTACAAAAATCTAATTTCAGTTTATTTATGATTTAGAGCTCCAAATTTTGTGTGATTGGATTAGAAATTTGGTGACATGATCTATGTTAAAGAAGAAAATATAAACTCAATTTTCCAGATTTTTATATTCATTTTTTAATGGGCTGCTAAGGAGAAGAGATACAACTTTCAGATTTTTTGATAACGAATGGTTTTCCGATTTTGTTGAATATAAACTCTTCAAATTTTATGGTGAGTTCCATGTTATGTGTTGTATTTAAATGAATTTTTTCCAGTATATATTATTGATTTTAGAGTGTACCGTTTTGAAGAACGAAATCATGTAACTTTCATATTTTTAAATAAAAGATAGTGTTCGGAATTTGTTGTATATGAACCCGTTAAATAAATCTATTTGAGTCCATATTTATATGGTGAGTTCCTCGATATGTGCTGGATTTAAATGAATTTTTCCAGAATTTAATATTGATTTTAGAGTGAACTATTTTAAAGAACGAAATCATGTAATTTTCAGATTTTGGTGAAATTCTAGTTCAATTTTCGATACATTCAAGTAATGGTTTGTAGGAAATAAATCTATATTTTTGTAGATGAAATTCTCAGTTTTTATGAGATTTGTTTCAGTTGAGATCGAATGAATTTGTAGTTGAATTTATTGAACTTTACGAATGAATGGAAAGTGAGATTCAAAAGGTTTAGCTTAAAGAATTTCCGTAAGTTGAATTTGTTTTCTATATGTGAAAGGATATTTTGTATTATTGAACCAAGTTGGGTTTGATTTGAGATTTAGGGTTATGTTGTGGACCTTAGAAAGTTAGTTGAGGATTTTGTGTTGTGAGCACTAGAAGTTGAGCAGAACCCAGAATTACCGGCAGTGAATTAATTATTTGTGGGACTTGGCCAGGAAGGATTAGTGTTCCTTGTTTTGTCAGTTTAAGTCCGGTAGAGTGGAGCTAGCTTTAGGTGACTCAGGTTACTTATAATGTATGCATAAGGACATGCATTAGATGGTGATATGATGAAACAAGAGCAAACGTGAGTTATGGACTCCAGAATGATCTGCGGAGTGAGATAATCCCTAGTATTCCAGGACGATGGATGAAATAGGCCACAAAATTATCTACGGAGTGGGATTGATCTCCAATATTCCTGGACGAGAGCGACGCTCATGGGATATTTATGCAATGAGAGCTCCAGAATGACCTGTGGAGTGAGACAGTCCCCAGTATTTCGGAATGATTGATGAAATAGGCCATAGAATGATCCACGGAGTGTGATTGGTCTCTAGTATTCCAAGGGCGAGGGCCAATACTTGCAAAATGTCTAAATCTTGTAGTAGTCATGGAAGTAGGTTGCATAATGAGGGATTGAACCCTATAAAGTGGAGAACGGTAGTCTTTGCACCAGACCTATGTAGAATGGGATGCATAGAATCCGACAAGTATGCATTAGAAATCATCGTGTGCATTGTGTTTTCTTGAACATTGTTTTAATGCATTTTTCCTTTGTTTTTTTTTTTTGACACACACTTACTTAGAATAGTTTCACTTGTTGTTTATTGAATCTTTCATCGTTATTTCATTTCATGTTATGTGGCAAGTATGTGATTGTGAGACTTTGTAAAGTTGCTATTACTATAGTATTGCGTCAGTTGCCTTCAAGTGACGTCCCCACTCTTCAGTTATTTTGCAAGATTTGCAAGTGAGTTGCCCAAGTAAAGTAGAAGCTTGGATTTGAGATGATTAATGTTTAAGTGTTGGGTAGTGTTGTAATAAATGTATTTAATTTTTCCTCTGTGCAAATGTAAGAAGGAACTGTTATAATAAACAGTTTTTATTTTTCCTGTATTTGATACTGTGTTTGGATTACATTGAAGTTGATTTTGGAAATTGTACCACTTATTTCTAATTTTTATTTATTGGAAATTCGGGGTGCTACAGGATGCTGAGGTCCTCGCAAAATTTATGGAAGTCTTTCCCCGCGAATTGGGTCCCATTGTCAGTGATGAGAACCCACGGTATCCCGAATCAATAGAAAATATGTTTCCAAAAGAATTGTTGAGCCTGATGCTCGGTAATGATGGCTAAGGATTCCGCTTCAATCCACTTAGTAAAGTAGTCGATGGCAGCAATGAGAAATCATCTCTAACCGGTTGCATTAGGAAACGTACCAACGAGGTCCATTCCCCACATGGCGAATGGCCCGGGACTAACGAGTGCCGGGCTTGGGAGCATGCTTGACAGAGGAGAATCTTTGGCACGGTCCACATGCTTTAACCGTGTCTTGAGCGTCTTGAAGAAAAGTCGGCCAATAGTAGTCGCGATTGAGGACTTTTCTAGCGAGCGTTCTGCTACCCATATGGAAACTACCAATCCCTTCGTGCATCTCTTTTAAAGCGTATTTGGCTTCTTCCGAGCCCAGACACCGAAGATAGGGCCTCCCATCGACCTTGGTGTACGAACGCTTGTAGAGTATGCCATCCAGAAGCACGAACCTCTCAACCCTGACTCCAACTTTTCTGGCCCCGGACGGATCTTGTGGCAGTACCCCGTCCCTCAAGATATCCAAGATTGGGTCCATCCATCCTGGTCCCTATACGGGCAGATCGAGGCAGAGGACCTAAGTGTTCTCATACTTGGTCGCTAGAGGACCTCCACTAGGACAGTATGATCGAGGCCGTCGAAAGAAGAGGAGTCCAACTTGGACAGGGCATCCGCACGAACATTCTGTTCATGAGGGATTTAGGTAACCGAGGCATCCATGAAATTTGTGAGAAGAAGTTTGACGTGTGCTAGGTATCGCACTACTCGGGTGTCGCGAGCTTCATACTCCCAACAAACTTGGTTGAAGATGAGCTTAGAGTCACTGAATGTGTTAACTTACATGTCCCCAGCCTTCCGGGCTAGTATAAGTCCAGCGATCAAGGCCTCGTACTCCACTTCATTGTTAGATGCTCTCAAATTGAAGCGTAGGGAGTACTGAAGGACAAAGCTGTCAGGGCCGCTTAGTATGACTCCAGTTGCACTCCATTCTTCACAGGAAGAGCCGTCTACGGAAAGCTCCTACATAGGCTCATCTTTCCATTTTTCGGTAGTCTCTGGGATTGTGCATTCTATGATAACTTCGGCTAGCGCTTGTCCCTTAATGAAAGTCCTCATCTTATATATAATATTATGCTGGCTTAGCTCGATTGACCACTTGAGAAACTGGCCAGAATTCTCCAATTTATTGAGGACTTGTTTAAGCGACTGATCGTTCAGTACTTGGATGGAGTGGGCCTGAAAATAGGGATGGAGTTTCTGTGCGGCCATGACCAGGGCATACACGACATTCTCCATTTTGGTGTATCGGAGCTCGGCATCTGCAGGACTTGCCTGACGTAATAGATGGGTCTTTGCACCCCATTGTCCTCTCGGACGCGGCTAGGTAACGACAGAGGATCTCACCTAGCTCTGGCTTGTTGAGGAGTGGGGGGCTAGTAAGGTAGTGATTTAGTTGGTTGTAGGCCTGCTATTGAGGTTCTCCCCATTTGAAGCTCTTCACCTCCCGAAAGGCCTTGAAAAAGGGGATAGACTTCTCCCCCGATCTAGACAGGAACCGTCCGACGGCAGCTAAGAAACCGGTGAGCCTCTGGACTTCCTTCACATGCTTGGGAGGGGCCATGTCTAATATGACCTTGATCTTTTCGGGATTCGCTTCTATTCCGCACCGGCTAATCATAAAGCCGAGTAATTTTCCAGAGGTAATGCCGAAGGTGCATTTGAAGGGATTGAGCCTTATGTTGTGCATCCTAAGGACCTCGAAGGCCTCCTCGAGGTCCCTTACATGGTCCTCCCCTGTCAGACTTTTGACAAACACATCATCGACATATACCTCCATGTTGCACCCAATCTGCTCTTTGAAGACTCTGTTGAAGAGCCTCTGGTATGTTGCATCGGTGTTCTTGAGCCCAAAGGACATGATTCTATAGTAGTATAGTCCCTGGTCGGTCACGAAGGCTGTCTTCGGGAAGTCGAGAGGAAACATTCGGATCTGGTTATAGCCTAAGAAGGCGTCCATGAAGCTCAACAGCTCGTGACCGGAGGTTGCATCAATCAGTGCATCGATGTTAACTAGAGGGAAGGTATCATTCGGATATGCCTTATTGAGGTCCGTGAAGTCTATCCATATTCTCCACTTTTCATTGGACTTCTTTACCTTGACGACATTGGCTAGCCACTCCAGATAGCTGACCTCTTGGATAAAGTTGGCGGAGAGGAGCTTCTCCAACCCCATCTTTCATTGTCTGTTGTCTCTCCGAGGCAAACTTTCTTCGTTTTTTATGTACATGCTTGGAGTCGGGCAGGACGCTCAGTGTAACGACCCTATTTTTGATGAATACATTTTATAAACAAACTAGATTCTACTAGTTATAAAGTTAATTTTCTTTTGATTAAAAGAATTAGATTTCTTACTAATAACCTCAAATTATGCATATGTGTGTTTTTGTGTTAGGCTTGAGAGTCCCAATGTAACAAAAAAAACAACACCCAACAAAAAAAAAACAAAAAAAAAAAAGCCCACAAGTGGGCGGCCAAGATTATGAGGGAAAAGAAGGAGGGAAAAAATTTGAGAACTAGGGTTAGGGTTTGAACTTGGACTTGACTCGTGATGGGTCTTTCACCACCCCTACACTCCACCTCCCACTCTCACCAATCCAAGAGGAGATGCTCCCTCTTTTTCCACACCCCAAATCTGGCCACTCTCCCCCCATGCTCTCTTTTGTCTTTTAAAATCCCTCCTACTTCTACTTCTCATTTTCCATCTTCTACAACCTCCACACTTAAGAGAAAAAGATAAAGAAAGAGAGAAAGAGAGAGTTGCTACTGATTTGGAAGGAGAGAAGCCAAGGAGAAGAAGAGAAGCCAAGGAGGAGGAACCAAGGAGAAAGAAGGCTAATCAAGGAGCTAGGAGCTTGTAGAATCTCTTTTTCCATCAAACTCGTCAAGGTGGGTGATTCTAATCTCTTTGATTGTTTTTGCTTGTTAAATAGTGATTGTAGTGACTGAAAAATGACATGCATGCTCTAGAATGAACCTTAGTAACTTGTTTTGTGCTAAGAAACCCAAAACAGAAAATCCTGTTAAAAACCTGAAATTTTTGCTGTCAGTCCCTAGCTCATAACTTGAACACTACTGCTTGGATTAACTTAAAATTTTTACATGATGTTCATTTATGTGTCGTACACCTTCAGTAATTTTTCCAAATTTTTATGATTTTTCTGCTATTAAAATAAAATGCTAACTTGCATGCTGGTCAGAAGAAAAAGAAACAGTTTTGTTGTTACTGCTGTGAGAATAATGACTTGTATCTTGCTGCATGCTTATGGAAATATTCTGAAATTTTAGTATGTCATTGTTAAATGTATCTAAGACCCATGTTTCAAATTTCATGAGATTTGGACCACTATGGCTATGTAAATAAAATCATGCAAACTTAGCTAGTTATTTTAGTAAACAGAACTGCTATTATTATTACTCTATTTTTTATGTTATTCAAAGAGACATAATTAAAAATCTACTTGGTAGAATCACCTGATTTTTTGGAAGTGTTGTAACATCACGTGTCAGGAGCTAGAATCTAAAGTTTTATAATGTTCTAACACCGTTTACTATTTTAAATTAATTTTATCCCATGACTGTGTTATAATGATGTGCTGTTCTGGAAGCCTGTGTACTTATTAAAGATGGGACCATAAGGGCTTATAAACGACCTATCCTGAAGAAACTTGCAACTAAGAAGTTTTAGTAGACACATAGAACTTTCTATATTGACCGGGAAATCATAATTTGGATAAGTGTACGATTTTATATGATTTTTGCAAGTGACGACAGAAACACAGTGAATCTTAGAGCTTACTGTTTTGCACCATGTTCATTGAAATGAGTTTGAACTTATATCTTATTGGCTTAGAGTTGTTGTTTAAGGTCAAGACTCATGTTATAGATATGTACTTGGGTTAGAACTTAAATTACCTAAAGTTCCTTGCTAAGAGTAGCTCATAGTTACTTGTAGACCCCACAATAAACAACGTTGTTCACTGTTTTGAAGTGAAAATTGTATTGGATGTTAGGGTAGTGTGGTTGACCTTTTTGGGATGAAATCCATGCCCAAAGTGTGTTATTACTTGCTGTCTACCTTGAGTAGAAGCATGGGTGCGACCGATCGCGATTTCTTAAAGAATCGGGACCGGGAGCGACCCCGTTTTGGCATAAACGCCAAATGTGCGCTTTCTGTTTGGAAATGTAAATTGTCAATTTTAGGGCTCTTAGAACCCTTATTTGGGTATTCATAGGTTAAACTTACTCCTAGTGTGGTGTACCATGTTGGGGTACGTTGGATTGAGTATTAAGACTCTAGGACTAAGTCTTGTTGACAAACCTAGATGGGTAGAATGAGACCCGTGTCGTATCGAGCGCGTTGGAGGAGACGACTCTTGCACCGACATACTCGCCGTGCATGGATGGATTCCATGGTTTTGTTTGGAGCTACCACTTGTCGAGGATCGTGGAGCGTTAAGTTTAGCGGGAGCTACTTGTTAGTCGGGCCGAGGTTGTGATTGAACTCCAAGCGTAGATGACGGTTGCGGCGATCGATGGAGTTCATCCGTTGTTGGTTCGTGCCAAGTGTGGGCCGAGGCGGGTCAACCCTTGGGCCGAACTTGAGGGCTAGTTGAGTCCTAGAGTGGGATGGGTTAAGACCCATTAATGATAAAAGGGTAACTAATTACAAAGGTCTATAAGTAGAATTTAACTAGTTGTTCATAGCAAGACAAGTTGATTACCAAGTTAGGGATTGGATATGGTAGATAGATCGCCTAACTAAGGGAATGGGTAATATGAGATAGCTTGCCTAGAGGTCCATACTTCTAATAAGAAAATGAAAGAGAATTAGAGTTTGTCTAGAGTGATGGATTTTTAGTAATCGGTTCATAAAAGAGATACTAGTAATCGTATAATTAGCCCTTACCTTTAGTCTTGGAGTAGGGTAGCATGGATACTTTGGTAGGACTAGATCGAGTCTTGGTTGAAGGTAAGGACAGGCACTAGCGAGGGTGTTCGCCTATCAGGGGGACGCATGGCGTCATCACACCTGGCCAAATCCTAGGTTCGTTTAATGCGGACAGGGATCCCGAGCTGCCTTGTAACGGAGTCAGGGAGACTCTATGGGGGCTCCTATGTTTCGGCAGGAATGCCTTTATGTCCGTAACAACCTTTGAGGGGGTTTGGAGTGTTGACGTCGTCTCGACTGCAAGTTCTGCTCTAGTGTAAGGACAAGTGTAGCAGAGTTGGGGAAAATTTATATCCGTCAGGTCCTTTGTTGATCAATGCGGGCAGGAGGTTTATGGAAAAACCCTGCAGAGCGAGACTCTATGGGAAAGACTCTAAGTCCTCCGGCGGGAGCCCTGGTGCTCGTATATCAGCTTTTGGTGAGGTCCGGGGAGACGTAGATACAGCAACATACCATGGTTACAGTCGTGAAGGAGTAAGCCTGCGACTGGGATCCCGGGCATAATGGATAAAATACGAGGATTGGACACTACTAATGACAGCCGTGATGGAGTAAGCCGACGACTGCAGCCTCACCATACTGGAATCAGAAACAGGAGAGAGCACAAGAGTAGGATGCATAGCGGAGGATCGAGCCCCATCAAACTGAAGAACGTCGTTTGGTTGGGGGATGTGTAGTATGGGATGCATATCTTTCAACCAAGCGTGCATTAGCTTTAGGAGCATGTGTGCATAATGTGCATTAGATTAGGTCATGGCATACACCGACACTTGTTTGACATCACCATTTTCTTTGCATCAAATATTTTGTGGATTGTTGAGGTTGGAATCGTTATATTATGGTGTAGAGAGGATAGCCGAATATAGAATTTTCGTCAGTTGTATTCAACTGACGTGCCCACGGTTATCAGTGCAGGATTGCTGACTTGGGATCGCGGAAAAGCTCTAGCAGTGGAAAGCATCCAAGTGAAAGTTACTGTCAAAATTTTATTGTACATTCTTGTTGTAACAATTAATTGTAATTGTTGTAATCATTGGACATTGTAATAACAATTTGGTATAATAAAAGCTTTTAATTTCCTGTGATTTTTGTTGTGTTGTGACTCATTATCATGGAGTGTGTCACGAGTTCTTATGTTAGGAATTCGGGGCACTACACTCTGTCTATGCATTATAAGATCCTCAGAAATCTCAGGCATGTCTGAGGGGGTTCAAGCGAATAAGTTTTGGTTCCGCCGGACACAGTCGATGAGGTCGTTCCTGGGGTCGGGATTGAGCGACTTACTCACTCAGAACCATTTGGAGGGATCTCCCTCGACAAAAGGGACTTCGTCCACAGGCTCAGAGCCGATGGGACTTCGGTCGGAAGGCAATTCAACCGAGTCGAGGGAGAGAACCTTGCCCACCACCGTGGCCATATAGCACATGTGAGTAGCTTCTTAATTTCCCATGACGACCTCGACCCCGAACTCAGTAGGAAACTTCATCTTCATGTGATAGGCAGAAGGCACAGCCTATGTAATACCCCAATTTTCATTTATAAGAATTATTATTTTGTGTTATTAATTTGTACGTTTTGTGCACGTGCAATCTTGTGATATAAATTTTTTTAATTATTTTCATTACATATATATATATATATATATATATATATATATATATATATATATATATATATAAGCTTTTCTATTGTTTTATTAAAGCCCATTTTTAAACAAACATAAGTATTCTTTTATTTTTAGCCCAATTTAATTTATTTTAAATATAAGCTATTTTGGCCCAATAAATAAAAGCCCATGATTTTATTTTCCTTTTTATTACAACTTGTAATGTAGACAATTTTTATAGATTTCTTTATAAAAAAATAAATGTACAAATTTTTAAATTGGGAGACTATACAAACACGTGCATTGCACTAGCACGTGTTTGTGCACTTTTTCATTGTGGCCTGATGACATGGGAGGGAAGAAAAGAGAGAGTGGAGTTGTGGGAGGTGGTTTTTGTAGTCATGGTTGGTTACTACAACTTTCCCTTGAATCCTAGCCTTTATTTCTTAACTCCTAGATCAATCCTAGCCCTCTATTTTGTCCCAAAATTTTGTTTAAATACACCCTCCCCCCCCCCCCCCTAGCCTAGTTATTTTTGCACTCTTCATTATCCAAACCTATAGTGAAAGAATACAATTTTTAGTAGTAGATTGTTAGTAGGAAGTGAGAATAAAAGATTGAGGGATAGAGAGTTGTGTGTGCTTGCATTCAAGGAGGCCGGCTACATCCCCACTTGGAGCTCTCGGGTTGCACATCAAACAAGGAGAAGGAGCACTCATTTGGCAAGCTCAATCTAGGAGGAGAATGGCTCTTTTGTTTAGGAGTTGTTGCGTGATTTCTCTCCAAATTAGGTCGGTGGTTTTCTATACTTCTAATTTAGATGCCATGCTAGGAATGTTGAAATAATGATGCCTGAAAGAAACTAATAAGAGTACACTTAATTTGAAAAAGAACTTGCTAGTTGATTAAATTAATGCTTGATAGATTGTATGTTAACTTGTCATGAATCTTAATATTGTGTGCAAACTGCTTATAGTTATGGAAATATTGAATTGGGATTGTTGATAGCATCAAATTGAGTACGAAATGCTAATAGATGAAATCATTGTTTTATGTACTAAGTAGAATATCGTGATATGGATTCTAATGAATAAAATTGTCCTATGCATTTGGGTGTATGAAAGAGAGAAAACATGGAATCATATTTATAATGTGAATTTTTAATACCAAGTTGTGATTGAGTAATGTCCAATTGAATTATGAAAAGAGTAGTATGGAATTTAAATTATTGTATGAGAAATGTGTATTAAATTACTGAAAAATTATTTTAAAAATACTGAGGTGTTAATTTATGTTAAAATATACATTCTGGAGATTTACATGGCTTTTGGTGCAAGCAAAACAAAGATAAGAGCTTTTGAACATCGGAAATTATTTAATGGAACAGAGAGTCGAGATGAATAGAACTCAAGTTGTGTTTGTGACAACTTGAGCCTATAACTCAAGTGGTCGGTGAGTCTTTATGACGCTACTGTAGCGTGGTGTGCGGCTCTGGGGGTCGCTGGTTCGATACCCTACGGTCACTTTCTTTTTTGTGTGCGGTAAAAGAAATACCCAACCGAATAGAGAGTATATAACTCTCTGTCTCCCTTTCATATCGCTGAGCGCAGTCGGCCTAGTTGCTAGCGCGTGCGGCTGTTTTCTATGAGGTTGCCGGTTCGATTCTGGCTATGGTCAGAATGTATTTTTATCAAAAAATGATTTTTAGGGGTTTTCTTGTTGTATAAAAACTCCGAAAAAAAATACCGTTATTATTCTAAAATCATATACAACTTATGAAAATTTATTGGGAGTTATTGGACAATAGTGAAGTGTATTTTGAGGTAAAATTGTATTCGAAACTATTGTTTCTTACCTTTATAATTTCATAAAAATGTATGATTTTCACGAGGTGATTAAGATGAGTATTTAAAAAGGAAAATTGATGGAAAGAAAATATAAATGTGAATTTTGTGTGGGTTATTATGTCAAAAGAATAACATGAAAATGGTGATTTTGTGAATATTCACTTTGACTGGATGTTTTCGTAGTATGATTTTAATGTGGAAATAAATATTGGTTATGGAATGCATGATTTATAATTGAACTCCATGTATGATGATTGACTCGTGAAAAGATCGGAAATCATGTAATTGAAAAAGAGAAATTTCTTGAGTATGACAACTCAAACATGTGAATTTGTGAATTGAAATTGAAAATTAGAGTGTAGCCAAGACTTACACAGTTTGTCTTCACGATGCGTCGTAACATGACGTGGGCACTACTCCGGAATTATCGGGATCTTGGCGATGCTTGTGGGGTGTTTGGTGACTGCGAGAGGATCGTGTGCCATGAAGGAGACTGAATTGTCCATAGGTTGTCTTCACGATGCATTGTGACATGACGTGGGATTCCCCTCCAGTTTTTCTGTACATGAGCTCGTGCTCATAGAACATCTAGGATACTTACCGTAGTTACAATAGTAGATTAAGTCATGACGAGGGATTGAACCCTACAAGATGAAGAACGATTAAGAGGCTTGCCCTCGGACCTATGTAGTATGGGATGCATAGAATCCGAACAAGTGCACATTAGTGTCATGTAATATAAATAACTACATTAAGGACTAAGTGCACAATCACAACATGA
Organism: Hemerocallis citrina; assembly: GCA_017893485.1. Classification (NCBI taxonomy): domain Eukaryota; kingdom Viridiplantae; phylum Streptophyta; class Magnoliopsida; order Asparagales; family Asphodelaceae; genus Hemerocallis; species Hemerocallis citrina. Next base: position 270,629,569 of record CM030361.1, on the reverse strand, counting down.
CATCAATACGATATTCCCCTTAGTTTGATTTGTGAACAAGTTTGTGTTTGTTAAGTATGGAAAATCATTATACTGTTTCCGGCATAGAGAGGATGGCCTTGTATAATATTCGTCGGTTGAATAAACTGACGTACCCACAGTTTTGTATGCAGGATAAATGACATGACAAAGATTAAAGAAGAACTGATGCTTAAAGATTATTCAAATGTTGTTGTACTTTCATTCATGTAAATGTTATAATTTTACTTCCGCTGTAAAGTGTAAAGATTCCTTGTAACTCTAATGTAAAGTGAAAAGTTTTAAATTCCTTGTAAAATTGTACGAAAAAGTGTAAAGATCCTGTGGAATCTCAAATTCAGTTGTATTTGGAATTTGGGGTGTTACAGAATAGTATCAGAGCCACGCTTCACAAATAGTACAAATTTATAAGGAACGACACCCTAGAAGTGGACATTAGAGTGTGTGTTGAGTCTAGAGATTTAAATATAAGTCACTTACATTTGTGTTGCTCTATGATTTATGCTTCTCCCCTTTTTTCTAAGATGGCTGATTACTTCGTCCCTGCTGGAGATGACAATTGGCATATCATCGAGGAAGACTATTATCCTGGACAAGCAGATTCCGAGGAAGAGTACTACCCAGGGCAAGCAGACTCCGACAGAGAGGAATGGCCTGAGTCACGAGAGATCACTCCACCTCCGGATTCATCTGATGATTCTTCTAACGAAGCGGAACCAGTTCCGAAAAATTTCATAGTGTCTCTTTAGAGGCAGGTAGAGACTCTGCGGAAGAGAGTCGGGCTATTGGAGGCTCAGTTTGTAACGCCCCGATTCCAAAATACACTGAATTCGAGATTCCACAGGATCTTTACACTTCATTTAGTACAATTTTACAAGGAAATTAAAACTTTTCACTTTACATCAGAGTTTACATGAAAACTTTACACTTTACATTGTATAGCGGAAGCAAATTTACAACATTTAAGTAAAATACAACAACATTGAATAATCTTTAAGCATCTGTTCCTCTTTAATCTTTATCATGTCATTTACCCTGCATACAAAACTGTGGGTACGTCAGTTTATTCAACCGACGAACATTATATACAGCCATCCTCTCTATGCCGGAAATAGTATAACTAATTTTCCATATTTAACAAACACAAACTTGTCACATATCAAACTAAAGGGAATACCCTAATGATGTCGTGTTGTAATTGTGCACTTAGTCCTTAATGCAGTTATTTATATTATATGACACTAATGCACACTTGTTCGGATTCTATGCATCCCATACTACATAGGTCCGAGGGCAAGCCCTTAATCGTTCTTCATCTTGTAGGGTTCAATCCCTCGTCATGTCTTAATCTACTACTGTAACTACGGTAAGTATCCTAGATGTTTTTTGACATACGAACTCATGTCTAGGTGCCCTGGAGGGAATTCCAACGCACCGACACATGACTCATCATGCAGGCATCCTGTGGTAATTCAGCTCCTACCATAGACATGACACCACCCGCAGTCGTCCAACACCCCACGAGCATCGCCACCGGGACGGTACTCTGGAGCAGTATCCACGCCCTATCATGACTCATCATGGGACATCCTGGGATACGCTCTCGCCGCCAATCCAATGGCCCTCATACTCAATGTTTTTCTCCTACTTTCATCACATCTTCACTATGTAACTAATCCTTAATTCTAATGAAATCATGACCAAAATCAAAGCTCTAGAGTTAGCCCTCTCACTACTACCGGTCTTATTTCTTTCATTTCACAATGACCCAAACCTGGTCTTTTCAATGTCAATAATCATCATTCATCATTTTTTACTTGCCGGTGTGAGTTTTGGCTATACTCTAATTTACAATTTCAATTCATGTTGAGTTGTCATACTCAAAAAAATAATATTTCCCTTTTCCAATCATGATTTTAAAATTATTCAATAGTCCATAACTATACATGGAATTCAATTATTCATCATGTAATTCATGAAATATCATTTTCACATTAAAAACCACATCACTAGTTATACGATCAAAAATGAATATTCACACTTTATAATTTGTCACACTATTCTCCAATGAGAATAATTCTCATTACTTCACATAATTCCTTTCTTATTCATACTTCTTTTCTAATATTCCATTTCAAGTCCTTTTGCAAAGTACAACTTTCATAAAAATGCAAGTGTAGAACCATAGTTCTAAATTATACTTTTGGTCTCAAAATATACTCTATTTCATTTAAATAATTCCCAAATTATTTTTCATAAATCCCACATATTTTTAGGATAATAATCATATTTTTTTCATAATTTTTCAATCATCAAAACCCCCAAAAAAATTATTTTTCCCACAACACAACACAGCCGAGACCAAGGATCGAACCAGCGACCACAGGAAAACCAACCGAAGGCACAGGCCACTAGGCCGAACGCGCTATGCGTTAGAAAAAGGGCTGAGAGCATTAAATGCTCTCAGCTGCGGTTACTCTGGTTTTCAAAAAAAACAAAACAAAAATGTATGGTGCTCACGGTATTCGAACCAGCGACCAGAGGCACCCGAACCCACTGTAGCAAATAAGAGCATCCCGACCACTCGAGCTATAGGCTCGAGTTGTCATCGATACAACTCGAAGGTTACTTAAATCGATTCTCTCTATTTATTAAAGCATTTCGATGTTCATCAAGTTCTCATTTCATTTTGCTCTTACTAACATGCTGTAAAAATCCCAGATTAATTATTCCCATCACGAATTATACTCCAGTATATAAAAAATAATTTTTTTCAATAATTAAATAAGTATTTCCCAATAATTAACACATATCTACCATACAATTAGGTTGAATTTATATACTACTACTAACACATTTCTTTTTCGACATTTCTTATCTAATTTTAATTTCACTAATCTCTACATCAATTTTCTGTTTTTATTCATTTCACAAGCACACCGATTATATTCTAATTCATTCATTACAACGTTATCATGAAAAGTCCATTTAAGCACATAAAGCGACATTGTCAATCTACTAATTCTTGCATATAATTTTTAATGTTAATAATGAAGTTTTCTTCACACAATCCATAGCCATGATCATTTCGTACACAACTTAAATTTTAATAATAGCACCACATACAATTGCATATCACCATTTCAATCAATCAATAGGTCATTTTTTTTTTCAATTAAATGTGTACTCTTATTAATCTTTTTCATGCATCATTCTTTCAATTCAAATCTAGCATGCTTCCTAATTAGAAATATGGAAAATTTACCCACCTTAATTGGAGAGACTACACTTAGCAACACCTCCTAAACCAATGTCCTTGCAAACGAACGATCCTCCTCCTTGATGCGCACACCCGAGCCTTCCACCAAGCCCAAAACCGAGAGCTCCTCTTTGATGCCGGCCTCCTTTGACACAAGCACAAACTCCTCACACACACTCTCAATCTTTTACTCACTTGCTATACTACTAATAATGTATTTTAAACTATAGGTTTGGAGAAATAATTAGCACAAGAATACTAGGCAGGGGAGGGGGGGTATTTATACTAAAAGTTTAGGAAAATGGAAGGCTAGGATTGAAGTAGGAGTTAGGATTAAAAGGCTAGGATTCAAGGAGGAGTTACAATAACCAACCATGATCAAGTAACCACCACCCATGATTCCAATTGAAATTTTCATTTCCCTCCTAAAATCACAACCGGCCATGCACAAGCATGGTGCATTTGCACGTGTACGTGCAATGCACGTGCATGCAACTTGGCACCATTTAAAAATTGTACATTATATTTTACATAAAAATAATCTTTAAAATGTATTCTACATTACAAGTTGTATTTAAAATAAAAATAGCTCATGGGCTTTAGTTTATGGCCCCAAATAATAATTAAAAAAATAACAAATAAATTAGATTTGGGCCTTTTAAAAGAAAGGCTTTTTGTCTATTTGAAAAAGGGCCTTATATAGAAATAATTAAAGAGTACATATTTAGACATCTATACTTATCATAATGAAAATAATTATAAGATTTAATTCTACCAAAAATATTGCACGTGCACACTACGTGCAGAAATAAATAATTTTCATTAAATGAAAAATCGGGGCATTACACAGTTGGCGAAGCGCAAGGATGATTTCGCAGTTCTCAGTCATCGTGTATGGGAACTCAAGAAGAGGAAAAACATGACCGATGTACTGAAGGAAGAAGTGGAGGAACTTCGGGGAGAGCTTCGTGAAGCCCAGAGGAACCGTAGGATTTAGACCGTTGTATCATCTACTGCTTTCATTGTGATGTCAGAAATGTTTTAAATTCGAATGTATAAAGTTTGAAATTCAATGAAATGGAAATGATGACTTAAAAGTTCATGTTTTATACCTCGAATTTAATGGATCTTTTGCATCAGAATATGGCTGGAAGACGAGCTCGAAATGGTGAAGGTCTGGACTTGGAAACGGAGCTAGCGAGGGTCTATCAGACACTCAATGCCGATACCATGAATCAAAATCAGGGAAGGGTGCCTGCGAATCCGGTACCCGAAGCAATCAAACTCGTGGAATCATTTAAACGGATGAAACCATCGGTGTTTGAAGGAAAGTCAGACCCTGACATGGCTGACAATTGGATCAGGCAGGTAGAGACTATCTTCGAAGTTTTGGAAACTCCGGAGGGCGGCAAGGTGAAGTTGGCGACTCTGCAATTCGAGAAGGATGCGGCTGTGTGGTGGCAGTCGATGAAGCGGACGATGGGAGGCTTGGTTCTTGGCTGGGAGGAATTTTTGGAAGAATTCCGCAGTCACTATTTTCCTTCAGACGTCCAGGAGAAGAAGGCCATGGAGTTTCTGTCGCTGCAACAGGGTGGCACATCAGTTAGGGAGTATGAGACCAAATTTACTCAGCTCTCAAGGTGTCACACCTCGCTTCCCAAAAATATGGAATACGAGCGCATGACGAAGCCCAGCGGATGATTTTAACATCATCCATAAGCTGTAGGATCGACTCAGCATCACAACAAGAATATAACAATATATAAATACAACCAAGCATGCATGAATAATTCATTAAGCAATAAAAAACAATTGAAAACAAATAATAATGTCCACATAGTTTTCAAGTCTGGATCAAATGTAAAACTCGGGAACGTAAGCCCGTTACAAGTTTTAAATAACATCAAATGAAATAACTCAAATATAAAATGAAATGATTAAACAAAGCTATTTTCAAGCAATGCCTAGAACGTCTGCTCACCAATTCCAGCAGGTAGCACATCTCCAAAGTCTGCCTAATAAATATAAAAAGGAAAAAGTAGAGAAAACAAGAGAAAACGCCCTTAGTGCAAGTTAGGTCCACAAATAGTAAAAACGAGTACAAGTAATGAGGAATAAGAATTGGAATAAAAAATGTAACAGGGATACAATAAGTAGTGGAAATCCAAGAACTAGCTAGCAAGAGGGACATCTTAGTAAACAGGCTAGATAACAAATACTAATGGTGAAACAAGTGACAAGCGAACACATAGGGTATCTAACCTCAAGTGATAGGCATCAAGTACAAGTGTCTGGTAACAAGTCTCAAGTCTAGTGTCAAGTTGTCAGGTCTCAAGTATCAAGTTATAAATGTCAAGTTGTCAGGTCTCAAGTATCAAGTTATAAATGTCAAGTGTTATTATTCAAGTATCAAGTCTCATGTAACAAGTCATCAAGTATCAAGTAACATGTATAAAGTTCAAGTTTCATGTATCAGGTTTCATGTATCAAGTTTCATGTATCAGGTTTCATGTATCATGTAATCAAGTATCGAGTAAGCAAGTATCATGTTCAAGTCTTATAGTTATTACTATCTAGGTAGTACTTCATGATCCATCTTTTTACTACATGGTTGCTACAGGCAAAGCAATTTCGTTTAGGCCTAGTAATGAAGTCTATAGGGCGGTGTACTCAGGTATTAAGTATCAAGCAAGTGATCAAACCATGAGCTCTAGAGGTGGCCCTCGTAGGCTCTAGAGGTGGCCCCCGTCACCATGACGTGGCACTTAGTTCTACATGGCACTTAGTTCCATGTGATCTCAAATATATATCATGTAATCATATAATGGGCTCTAGAGGTGGCCCCCGTAGGTACTTAGTTCTACGTGGCACTTAGTTCCATTTAACATAAAATTATGGGAAACACGGGCCCCCTTCCGAGTACACTTATCTATATTGTCCACTACTATGGTCTTTTCCTTAAACCCGGCTTGTTACTTTTATTAATTTTAATCAAGCAAGTATACAAGTGTGTGAAACAAGTCAAGAAGTCATAATTACAGACATGAGACAAGTCTAAGATAATTATATGGCATATTCAAGGGTCGACAAGAATACGAATAACACGAACAACGAAAATCCCAAATCTGGACAGCACAACGTTGCTGTACCAAAACTGTAATTTCCGTTGCTACAAAATAGCAAAAGTGGATTTGTCAGGAGATTTAGAAACTAGACTCCTGCCTGGTTCCAACGCATATAAACAAGGCACATGGAAGTGGTGGGAACATGTGTCAAAACAGCGAATTACACAGCTAAAGTGTTCAGGCAGAATTTGTATATTTGAATTTATACATGTGAAATAGTGTTGAAATAATATTAATTAATTCTAAGAAAAATTGGGAATGTCCTATAGGGTGTCCAGCAACCTGCATATAAAATTTCAAGTCAAACGCTTTCTATTAACATAGTTAAATTAATTCGCAAAGTAAAGGTGTGCAGCAATTTTGCGAATCTGCGTCTACCGACATAGCTGCAGTAAAACTGCAATAACTCCTAGACCGTAATTCCGAATTCGAAAATTCCAGAGGCTGTCAACATCTAGACATCCAGAGCTACACTTACTGCACAGGGCTCGGGTTTAGATTCTGATGTTAAAGGGATCAAAACAGCATATAAAGGTCCAGGACAGCAACATGTGGGAATGTCTTACGTGTATAGGTTGCATGAAAATTGGTTATTAGACGTCTAGGTTAATGTGTGACACAAGTAAGGGGTAAAGGTTATCAAAACAGCAAGTAATATTTATTCTCGACTCTAGTGGTTGCAAGTTCATCACATACAAGATATATCATGTGTCTACAAATCTAGGGTTCCTTAATTTCATGTGTTCATGTATTCAGGGGATAAAATGAGTCCAAGTAGTTGTAATATGATACAATGAAATTATTGTGACTCTTAAGATTATGAAATTGATGAGGGTTAATATTCGATCAACAACGACGAGTCAAAGAGGAGTCACAATTTCTAACTATTTGCAGTATTTTCAAATAAATACTTGTACTAGAACAAAAATGTGTACAAGAGGAATACTAGCCTTGATGACGGAGAATCCAAACATGAACCAATATGGGATGAGAATCTTGAGAGACGAGGCACTAGCACGGACACGCGCACGTATGAGACACGTACAAACACCCACACAAGATCGGATCCGGAGCGGATCTTGATGGAAGATCAAGATCAAGACGATCGGACGACTGGATCTGCTTCGATCTGAGTTGAAGATCACGATCGAATGTACGGCTGAGGTCTGATCTAGCTGAAGAGATCAGATCTGGTCAGATCGCAATCTTGATTGAATCCGACAGCTGAGATGGATGGTGATGCTCTGATCTGATCATATCACAATTAGGGAAGATCCAACGGTTGAGATCAAATCCCAACCTAACCACTGCATTTCTTCTTCCCTCCTTCAAAACAGAGCACGAGAGAGAGAGGATCAGCGGTGGCCAGCGGCGAGGCGACAGCAGAGGACGGCAGGGGGCGGCGGCCATGGCGGCAACGGCCCGGGGCGTGACTGGGGATAGTGCTGGACACAGCAGTTGCGGCTGTGTGTCGCGACAGGGATGAGAGGAGGATGGTGGAGCGGTTGCGTCGTTGCGGTCGAAGGAGAAGGCGGAGTCGACCAGGGGGCTGGCCGGTTAATATCGACGCTGCATTGGATGGCGGTGCAACACCGGGGTCGCGAGGGGATCACGAGCAGACGGAGGAGAGGGAACGAGGAGGGCGCTACTGTCGGGGGTGTCCTGCATTGCTGCGGAGGTGCTGAGGTCGCGGCGGTAGAGCGAAGGCTAGGTGGACGTCGGCAGGGCTGGGGGAGAGGAGCTGGCGAAGTGAGTGATGCGGCCATGGCGGGATGGGTTGCGACGCAAGAGGTCGGGGGCGACGACTGCGGCACTGTGGAGTCGCGACGCGCCGAAATGGACGAGAGAGAGTGTGGGGAAATAGGGTAGGGGTGAAGGGACGATCAGGAGGTAGGGGTTGGCGGCTGTGCTTTGTGAAGAAGATGAAAGGAAGATGGGGTAGGCGGCTCCTGGTTTTAGATGATGCACAGAAAAAGAACAATATATATATGGGGTTAGTATATTAGGGTTTTTGTTAGGTGTATAGGGTTAAACGGGTTGGGGCTTTGAATGGGTTTCGGGTATAGGTAAATGTGAACGGGTTTGGATTATAGGGTATTGGATCCAATAGGAAAAATAGAGTTTTAAACAGGGTTTATATTACAATAAAATAAACAAATAAATATTGTTTTTAAAATGTACATATAAACATACATCAAATCACACAATAAAATAAAACTAAATAAACATAATCGGGCTTTACAAAAATAATACTGCTACTAATAATAATAATAAGATTTATATAACAAAGTATACATTTATCAAAATAACATAACAACAACAACACATTTAATTTAAATTGAGTAAAAATACAAATAACTGATCAAATGAAAATAGAAATTAAAACATGCCATTATTCGAACAAAATATAGTTTTCGATTTGAAAACATTTTAAGAAAATGTCCGAAACCAATTTCAAAACAAGGTGAATTTATAATTAGTCAAAATACAGGAAATATTCAGAAAATATGTATTTGGGAAAACAGGGCTTACATGAGGTATGCTCCCGAACTGGTAATGGATGAGGCGAAGAAGGCTCGTAAGTTCGAGCATGGGTTGGGGCCAAGCCTGAGATCCAGGATGATACCCCTCGGTATCAAGAGGTTTGACAAGCTGGTCAAGCATGTGGTAGCCACAGAAGCAGACATGGAGCAGTTTCATGTTGTTCAGAATCGGAGGAACAACTGGCAGTCTGGGAAGAGGCCCGTAAATTCCGAAAATTTTAAGGGACAACCATCGGCACAAAGATTCAAACCGACAAGGGCAAACGCTATCAGTGTGGTTGGAGGACCCGAAAATAATTTTGTGAGACCTCCTGTGGTAAATTGCTACAACTGCGGTGAGACGGGACATTACCAATCTCAATGCCCCAAATTGCAGAATGTTAATTGCAATTTACCAATGCAGCAGACTGGGAAGAAGCCGTACCAGTAAGGGCGAGTATTTGCCTTGACTGAAGCTGATGCCGATGAGGTGGATCATGTCATCACTGGTCCGAGGGCTGATGTTTAGAGGTTTTTGTTGTTCTTTTCCCCTTATTTAGTGAACTGTTATGTAATGAGTATGTATTATGTAACAGGAGAACTTTATTTGAATGGAATGAAAGCTGTTGTTTTGTTCGATACTGGATCCTCTCATACTTTTGTATCTCCTAAATTTGATAAAGTATTGGGAGTTGAACCGAAGATTTTTCCAGGCAAGATCTTAGCAGTAGCTACTCCATCAGCGAAGACTTTAATCACTGATCGGTACTATGCAGATTGCGAGATTGTGATTGGGGACAGAATCTTCTAGATTGATCTAATCGAGCTGACTATCTTGGGAGTCAATGTTATCATTGGCATTGATTGGATGTCGGTGTACAATGCAAGACCAAGATAGTAACAGTGAAGGCTCAAGGTGGACCTGAAGTCACTTTCCAAGGGAAGAAGAAGTGTTCCAGGCTGGTGGCAGCTATCCGCAAGGAAGAGATTCCTGTGGAAGTGCAAAGGATTCATGTGATTTGGGACTAGCCGACTGTGTTCTTGGATGATTTGCCTGGGTTACCCCCGCAACGTGATGTAGAGTTCAGCATCACTATTCAACCGGGAAGTGCACCCATTTCTAAGGCACCGTATAGGATGGCTCCTGTGGAGTAGGATGAGGTGAAACGACAAATTGAGAAACTGTTGGAGAAAGGCTTTATTCAACCTAGTGCTTTACCTTGGGGGGCACCAATGCTTTTGGTAAAGAAGAAGGATGGATCGATGAGGATGTGTATCGATTATCGAAAGCTGAATAAGGTCACTGTTCAGAATAAGTACCCTATTCTCCAAATCGATGACTTGTTCGATCGTCTACAAGAAGCTGCTGTTTTCTCCAAAATAGATCTTCGATCAGGATATCATCAAGTTCGAGTGAAAGCTAAAGATGTGCAAAAAATTGCATTTAGAACTCGACATGGGCATTACGAATTCTTAGTTATGCCATTTGGAGTGACAAATGCACCCGCAATCTTCATGAACATAATGAACAGAGTTCTGAGGCCGTTCAATGATTCTTTCATCGTGGTGTTTATCGACGATATTCTCGTGTACTCCAAGTCAGAGGAGGAGCACACTGAGCATCTGGCAGCAGTTTTGAAGAAACTGGAAGAGCAGGAGTTGTATGCCAAGCTGTCCAAGTGCGATTTCTGGAAATCTGAAGTGGCATTCCTAGGTCACATCCTTTCTAAGGAGGGAGTGGCAACTGATCCTCAAAAGATAGAGGCAGTGAGAGATTGGGCAAGGCCTACTACAGTGAAGAAAGTCAGGAGTTTTTTTGGATTGACTGGATACTACAGGAGATTCATTCAAGGTTATGCTCAGTTAGCCGTGCCACTCACTGGTTTGACCAAGAAGAATGTGAACTTCAATTGGACTGAGCAATGTGAGGCAAGCTTTCAGGAGTTGAAAGAGAGACTGACTACTGCACCTATTTTGGCTTTGCCTAGAGCAGGTGTTGAGTATGATGTTTACAGCGATGCTTCACATTGTGGGCTTGGTTGTGTCTTAATGCAAGAAGGAAGAGTGATCGCTTATGTGTCTAGGCAATTGGAACCGCATGAGAAGAATTATCCGACTCAAGATGTAGAACCCCGTATTTTCAAATATTATTTTAATTATTTGAAAATGAATTTAAATGATTTTTGAGGATTTAATTGATGTTTTCCAAGAAATTTATCTTTATACACGTGCAAAACACGTGCAAATGATTTTTTAGAAGTTTGAAAAAAAATTAAGTTTTCTTTATGAAAAATCATTATTTATTATTTGAGAATTATTTAGTATTTTTCCAAATTTTTCAGAAATTAATTATGCCTATTTGCAATTTTTGAGAAAAGAAGGACTTATTTGCAAAATTGACAATTTTGAGGGTTGAAGTGCAAAACGTATTTACTGGACATTCCGATCAGTATTTGTTGAGGTTTAGAAATATATTTTTCTATTAGACCCTAATTTAAAAGATATTTGATTCAGTTTTCAAGAATACAATTATATATGTAAGATGTACTTTTAAAAGGATTATTTTGCAAAGAGGGAATATAACCCTAATATTCACTCCGGCATATTTAAGGGAAATTCTTCCCAGCCGTCATTGAGTATATCCAGATTTATTGAGAATTCTTTGAGGAGCACAAAGGAGGATTCTTGGATCTAGCAAGGAGAAGCTTTTGTAGATTTTCTTCAAGAACAATGTGAGTTGGTTTGTTTTGTTTTGTTTGCTTTGTTTGATTTGAATGATGAATGAAGTAAGATCTTTGTTATGCCTTGTTCGTGATCGTTACACTATTGATTTGTTAGTCTCATTGTATGTATGACATGGATCTATTATTTAATAGGGAGGATGAGAACTTTATTGATATTTGGATCATGTGTGAGAAATGTTAAGATTTGTTGAGGAAATGTTGATCTATGAGATCGTATTGTTGGGAGACATATTAAGGACTGATGATGTTGTGATCAGATATTACACATCTGGATCTAGTGATTGCAAACCATATTTGTTTATGTGTTGAGGACGACATTTAGTTTTGTTAAGAAAACCCTAATGGGAGGATTGAGAGTTTAGATCATGAGAATATGAAATTTGAGTATTTGTTTGATTGAGAAATGTATCCATGATGAAGGTTATTGAGAGTTGTTTATTTGCCTGGATACAAGTTAATTTGGTGATCAGTAAATCTTTAGAAAACTCTAGTTTTGATTGGTGTTCAGATCTATTTCGTTTGGAAACCTGTAGTCGACAGTCGACTGGACTATAAAGCAGTCGACTGGTACGAGCCTACTGATGTACTTGTAGTCTTTGAGATTTGTTCGGGACAGTCGACCTAGACTGAGGTCAGTCGACTGATCTTCTGTTTGTATTTTGTTCAGTCCTTTCGGGACAGTCGACCTATGAACCATTCCAGTCGACTTATATACTTAGAATATTTTTGATGAAAATTATTTGTTTTCGTCTCGGGGCAGTCGACTGACTCCTTGGTAAGTCGATTGACCATGCCTTAGTTTATTTTTGAGAAATGTTGGATTAAGTCCTCTGGACAGTCGACTGGTAAGATATGCAGTCGACTGGTCCTGAAGGATATTGATATTTTGTTCAGTGTTTGATTTTGAGACATTTTGTTCAGCATATAATTTTGGGATCTTCAGTTCAGTATTTGTTTTAAGATGTTCAGTTCAGTACTTATTTTGAGATGTTCAGTTAAGAACATGATGTTGAGATATTTTGTTGAGCCACTTGTTTAGTGGGAATTTGTTCAGTTATTTGTTTTTGAGTCTCTAGAGGTAAGTGACCCTAGTATACCGGTGTTGAGATATTTGTTCAGTTATTTGTTGAGGCCCATTGAGGCGAATTTTCAGTTATTTAGATTTTTAGTCCGGTAGGGTACACTACTCTAGGAGATTTGTTCAGTAACCCAAATTAATAAGGACAGGCATTAGTAGTGTCATGACGAATGAGAACTTGAGTTATGCACCTCAGTATGGCTTTTGATGTAGGATTAGTCTCCTGAATTATCCAAGTAGTTAACTTGAGATGTGTGATTTATCTCCGGAATTATCCAGGTAGTTAACCTGAGATGTGAGGTATTTCTCCGGAATTACCCAAGTAATTATCTTGAGATGTGGGATTGACCTACGGAATGATCGGAGTCGAGGCGACGCTTTTGGGGTATTCTTGTGATTATGAGTCTATGTTTAGATGTGGGATGATCTCCTGAATTATCCAGGGGAAATACCTGTGATGTGGGATCAATCTCCGGAATGATCAAGCATGGGCAAATTATCATAGTTTATCTACATCTCTTAGTAGTCATCGTTGTCAGCATGTAGTCATGATGTTTTCTTGAATCACTATTATGCATTCGGATTTCCGGTTTTACACACTTGGCTTTTGGTTTTGGTATCACCCATTATTCATTGTCGTATTTCATACTTTAGTGTTTGATTATTATTTGTTGGATATTATGTTTTAAGTTCATTTCTGTTATTTGTTTGATTTGTTACCACTCACACCATTTTTATGGCTGACCCCGTAGTTTTGGGGGTTAGGGTTCAACTCTAGCCTCACATGTTGCAGGTTATTGCTTAGATTGGAGGTTGGATGCTTGAGTGGGCAATTTGAGATAGTTGGACTATTTAGTGTTTGTGTAAAATTGTTGAGATATATTTGAATCATTATTGAGTTGTAAATAAAGATTAAATTGTGTTGAGATGTTTAGACTTCCGCTGTAATTGAAAAGTTTGTTGTAATAAAAGAAAGAAAATCTTAGTGATTTTGGTTGTGACTATTGTGGTATTGAAGTGGATTGCTGGGATTTCGCCACTTATTTTCTAAGCTCTCATATTAGAAATTTGGGGCGCTACAGAGTTTGGTATCAGAGCTCTGCTTCAATATAATAATAGACTTAGTATGACAACCAACCTAGGTGTGGACACTAGAGAGTGAGTACCTAGGCGTGGACATCAGAGTGTGAGTATCACATAGAATTAAATTATGATGTTTGGTTTGAAACTATGGTTTGGGGTATGGTTATGGCTTCGCCATAGGGTAATGATTTGAGTTTGAATTGTATGTGTGCTCTAACTTTACCCTCGTTTTGCAGTAATCACGATGGTTGCACCCAGAGGTAGAAATGGTGGCAACAATGAGGATGGATCGGGTAGTTCTCGAGGAACGGGAATTGACCTAGAAGCTGAGTTTGCCAAAGTTTATCAGACCTTGAACACATTGATGGCACTCAATGTGGCGCAGCAGCAAGCGCAGCAGCAGAACCCGCCGCCGAATCATGGAGCTGGTCATGGATTGGTGAATGCCGACCCCATAAAGCAGATTGAATCCTTTAAGAGGATGAGACCGCCAGTCTTTGAGGGGCAAGCTGATCCAACAGCAGCAGACGATTGGATTCGGAAGATGGAGACGATCTTCGAAGTATCGGAGACTCCAGCAGCCAGTAAGGTGAAGTTGGCTTCTATGCAGCTTGAGAAAGACGATGGTGTCTGGTGGGAGTCACTGAAGAGGACTCTGGGAGATCAGCCTTTGACATGGGAAGCTTTTCTGGAGGAATTCAGAGATCGTTTCTTTCCTCTTGATGTTCAGGAGAAGAAGGCGACTGAGTTCATGAACCTTCAGCAGGGGAGCATGACTGTTCGGGAGTATGAGACGAAATTTGCTCAACTTTCAAGGTATGCACCAGAGTTGGTCATGGATGAAGCAAAGAAGGCCAAAAAGTTTGAACAGGGCTTGAGGCCGAACTTGAGGTCAAGGATGGTTCCGTTGGGTATCAGGAGATTCGAGAAGCTGGTCAGGAGGGCCGCGATGACTGAAGAGGATATGGAACTGTTTCAGAAAAAGCAGGAATCATGGAACCGGAACAAGAGGCCAGCATCAGGCCAGAGTGGGAAGGGATTCCCCGCGAAGCAGGCGAAGTTCAGTGGACCGGTGCAGAAGGCATCTGGAGCTCAGGGAGTGACCTGCTACTACTGCAAGGAAGTAGGACACTACAGGTCAGCATGTCCGAAGTTGGCAGAGCATGTTTGTTCTCAGTGTGGGCAGACTGGACACTCAAAGCCCCATTGTCCACAACTGAAGAAAGATGGTTCGGGTGGAAGCAAAGTCCCGAAGAGGCAAGGGCGAGTATTTGCATTGACCGAGGAGGATGCGAGAAACTCGGAAGATGTAATACAGGGTATGCAGGAATTTTGATTTCTTTCATTTTGAGTCAGTGTAATGAATAAAGCTTTTATTTCAGAATAATTTAAGATTGAGTATCATTCTTATTGTAACAGGAGTTGTTTTAATAAATGGAATAAAAGCAAAGGTTTTGTTTGACACTGGTTCATCGCATACATTTGTATCGCCAAGTTTTGCAAAGATCTTAGGTTTGGAACCTAAGTTATTTCCAGGCAGGGTTTTGTCGGTGGCAACGCCGTCAGGTGAAGAACTAGTAGCGGATCGATATTACGAGGGCTGTGATATCGAGATTGGTGGAAGGATGTTCGGCATCGACTTGATCGAGCTACAAGTGTTGGGAGTGGATGTCATTGTAGGCATCGATTGGATGGCTATATATGATGCCACAATTGACTGCAAGCAGAAGGAGGTGTTGGTGAAAGCACCAGGTGGACCTGCAGTAACTTTTCAAGGGAAGAAGAAGATTCCGCAGGTGGCTGCAATGGTATCTAAGATGGCAATCTCAGATGAAGTCAAGGGCATTCCGGTGGTTCGAAAGTTTCCTCAGGTGTTCTTGGATGATTTTCCAGGATTACCGCCGCAGAGAGATGTAGAGTTTTGCATCAATGTTCAGCCGGGGAGTGCGCCGATTTCCAAGGCTCCGTACAGGATGGCACCTGTAGAGCAGGATGAAGTGAAAAAGCAGATTGAAGAACTTTTGAGCAAAGGGCTTATCAGACCGAGTTCATCGCCGTGGGGAACGCCAGTGTTGTTGGTCAAGAAGAAGGATGGGTCGATGAGGAATGTGCATCGACTACAGGGAGTTGAATAGGGTGACTATTCAGAACAAGTACCCACTGCCGCGGATAGACGATTTGTTCGACAGGCTTCGAGGAGCAGCGATATTTTCGAAGATTGACTTGAGGTCAGGATATCATCAGGTGCGAGTCAAGGAGGAAGATGTGAGCAAGACAGCTTTCAGGACTCGTCATGGGTTGTATGAATTTTTGGTGATGCCATTCGGGTTGACGAATGCGCCAGCAGTTTTCATGGATATGATGAATCGGGTGTTGAGGCCATTCATTGATTCCTTCGTGGTGGTCTTCATCGATGATATCTTGGTGTATTCGAAGTCGGAGGAGGATCATTCTAAGCACTTGACAGCGGTATTACAGACATTGCAGGAGCACAGCTTGTATGCCAAATTGTCGAAGTGTGAATTTTGGAAGTCTGAGGTAGCTTTCCTTGGTCATATTCTTTCTAAGGAGGGAGTAGCTACTGATCCTCAGAAAGTGGAAGCAGTGAAGGATTGGCCCAGGCCGACGTCAGTGAAGGAAGTCAGAAGCTTCTTGGGATTAGCTGGTTACTACAGGAGGTTTATTCAGGGGTATTCTCAGATTGCAGTTCCATTGACAGGTTTGACCCGGAAGAGTGTGGCATTTGTGTGGACAGATAAGTGCGAGGAGAGTTTCCTTGAGTTAAAGGAAAGGTTGACTACTGCACCTATATTAGCATTGCCGCAAGCAGGGAAGGATTATGACATCTACAGCGATGCATCTCTCAGAGGTTTGGGTTGTGTCTTGATGCAGGAAGGCAAGGTCATTGCTTATGGTTCGAGGCAGTTGCGTCCGCATGAGAAGAATTATCCGACGCACGACTTGGAGTTAGCAGCTATTATATATGCCTTGAAGTTATGGAGGCATTATGACTATGGTGAGAAGGTCAATATGTACACTGACCACAAGAGCCTGAAGTATATCTATCAGCAGAGGGATTTGAATCTTCGTCAGAGAAGATGGTTGGAGGTATTGGAAGACATTCGTCCTGAGATCAAGTATCATCCGGGCAAGGCGAATGTAGTGGCTGATGGACTTAGCAGGAAGAGTAGTTTATCGAGATTGATCACTACTCGAAGAGAGTTGGCAGCTGAGATCGATCAGGCAGGTATCGAGGTGGTACTGCGAGGTTTAGGGGCATCTTTGGCTCAGTTGAGACTGCAGCCGTCCTTGAGAGAGAAGATTGTGGAAGGTCAGAGATCAGATTCAGAGATCCAGAAGATGTTGCAGCAGGTTGCAGAAGGCAAGTTATCAGAATTTCGTGTCCAAGATGGAGTTCTTTGGTTGGGTGAGAGGTTGTGTGTCCCAGGTGATGCAGGGTTGAGAGAGAGTATCTTGCAGGAGGCACACAGTACATTGTTATCAGTTCATCCAGGAGGCACGAAGATGTACAGGGATATCAAACCCCATTTTTGGTGGTCTGGCATGAAGCGAGATGTAGCAGATTTTGTGGCAAGGTGTCTGACTTGTCAGCAGATCAAGGCAGAGAATCAGAGACCTGGAGGTTTGTTGCAGCCTTTACCCATTCCGGAGTGGAAGTGGGAGAATATCAGCATGGACTTTATTACGGGTTTGCCTAAGAGTTCGAAGGGCAATGACTCGATTTGGGTTGTTGTAAACCGATTGACTAAGTCGGCACATTTTCTAGCCATGAAGATTACTTGGTCGATGGAGAAATTGGCTGAGTTGTACATTGGGGAGATTGTGAGACTTCATGGAATTCCTGTTTCGATTGTGTCTGACAGAGATGCAAGGTTTACTTCAAGGTTTTGGAAGAGCCTACAAGCAGCTTTGGGCACCAGGACTGATTTCAGTACAGCATTTCATCCGCAGACAGATGGTCAGACGGAGAGGGTGAATCGAGTACTGGAAGATATGTTGAGAGCTTGTGTTATGGACTTTGGTGGTAGTTGGGAGAGATACTTGGCATTGGTTGAGTTTGCTTATAACAACAGTTACCATGCAAGTATTGGGAGGGCACCGTATGAGGCTTTGTATGGGCGGAGGTGCAGGACACCTGTATGTTGGTGTGAGGTTGGCGAGAGGCAGATGTATGGTCCTGAGATCGTACAGCAGACGTCAGAACAGATTGAGCTGATTCGCAAGAGATTAGTTGAAGCTCAGAGTCGGCAAAAGAGTTATGCTGACACTCGACGGAGAGATTTGGAATTTGAGGTTGGGGATGCAGTTTTTCTCAAGGTTTCTCCGACCAAAGGAGTAATCAGATTTGGTAAAGGTGGCAAGTTGGCGCCGAGGTACATTGGTCCATACAAGATCGTGGAGAGGATTGGCAAGACCGCATACAGATTGAAGCTTCCAGAGGAGTTGGCTCAGGTGCATGATGTGTTTCATGTATCACTTTTGAGGAAGTATGTGGCCGACCAGAATCATCAGTTGGTGGAGGTTCCTGAAGATCTACAAGTGAACCTGAGTTACAAGGAACAGCCTGTTGAGATCGTTGATCGAAGGGAGAAAGTCCTTAGAAGCAAGGTGATACCTATGGTCAAGGTATTGTGGAGGAATCAACAGTTCGAGGAGGCTACTTGGGAGCCAGAGGATCGCATGCTGAATGATTTTCCTGAATTGTTTGAATGAATGTATTTCTTGTATGTGATTGGGATTCTTTGAATGATTGTACTGTTGACTAATATATGATGTATTCTTTGCTTGATTGTGGTGTTATAAGAAATTGTTTGGATTATGTTCTGTATATATGAAACACTATTTCCTTGTTTGGTATGTGTTTGAGCTCATTAGTAGTAGTTCTGAGGACAGAACTCTTCTAAGGAGGGAGTGATGTAGAACCTCGTATTTTCAAATATTATTTTAATTATTTGAAAATGAATTTAAATGATTTTTGAGGATTTAATTGATGTTTTCCAAGAAATTTATCTTTATACACGTGCAAAACACGTGCAAATGATTTTTTAGAAGTTTGAAAAAAAATTAAGTTTTCTTTATGAAAAATCATTATTTATTATTTGAGAATTATTTAGTATTTTTCCAAATTTTTCAGAAATTAATTATGCCTATTTGCAATTTTTGAGAAAAGAATGACTTATTTGCAAAATTGACAATTTTGAGGGTTGAAGTGCAAAACGTATTTACTGGACATTCCGATCAGTATTTGTTGAGGTTTAGAAATATATTTTTCTATTAGACCCTAATTTAAAAGATATTTGATTCAGTTTTCAAGAATACAATTATATATGTAAGATGTACTTTTAAAAGGATTATTTTGCAAAGAGGGAATATAACCCTAATATTCACTCCGGCATATTTAAGGAAAATTCTTCCCAGCCGTCATTGAGTATATCCAGATTTATTGAGAATTCTTTGAGGAGCACAAAGGAGGATTCTTGGATCTAGCAAGGAGAAGCTTTTGTGGATTTTCTTCAAGAACAATGTGAGTTGGTTTGTTTTGTTTTGTTTGCTTTGTTTGATTTGAATGATGAATGAAGTAAGATCTTTGTTATGCCTTGTTCGTGATCGTTACACTATTGATTTGTTAGTCTCATTGTATGTATGACATGGATCTATTATTTAATAGGGAGGATGAGAACTTTATTGATATTTGGATCATGTGTGAGAAATGTTAAGATTTGTTGAGGAAATGTTGATCTATGAGATCGTATTGTTGGGAGACATATTAAGGACTGATGATGTTGTGATCAGATATTACACATCTGGATCTAGTGATTGCAAACCATTCTTGTTTATGTGTTGAGGACGACATTTAGTTTTGTTAAGAAAACCCTAATGGGAGGATTGAGAGTTTAGATCATGAGAATATGAAATTTGAGTATTTGTTTGATTGAGAAATGTATCCATGATGGAGGTTATTGAGAGTTGTTTATTTGCCTGGATACAAGTTAATTTGGTGATCAGTAAATCTTTAGAAAACTCTAGTTTTGATTGGTGTTCAGATCTATTTCGTTTGGAAACCTGTAGTCGACAGTCGACTGGACTATAAAGCAGTCGACTGGTACGAGCCTACTGATGTACTTGTAGTCTTTGAGATTTGTTCGGGACAGTCGACCTAGACTGAGGTCAGTCGACTGATCTTCTGTTTGTATTTTGTTCAGTCCTTTCGGGACAGTCGACCTATGAACCATTCCAGTCGACTTATATACTTAGAATATTTTTGATGAAAATTATTTGTTTTCGTCTCGGGGCAGTCGACTGACTCCTTGGAAAGTCGACTGACCATGCCTTAGTTTATTTTTGAGAAATGTTGGATTATATCCTCTGGACAGTCGACTGGTAAGATATGCAGTCGACTGGTCCTGAAGGATATTGATATTTTGTTCAGTGTTTGATTTTGAGACATTTTGTTCAGCATATAATTTTGAGATCTTCAGTTCAGTATTTGTTTTAAGATGTTCAGTTCAGTACTTATTTTGAGATGTTCAGTTAAGAACATGATGTTGAGATATTTTGTTGAGCCACTTGTTTAGTGGAATTTGTTCAGTTATTTGTTTTTGAGTCTCTAGAGGTAAGTGACCCTAGTATACCGGTGTTGAGATATTTGTTCAGTTATTTGTTGAGGCCCATTGAGGCGAATTTTCAGTTATTTAGATTTTTAGTCCGGTAGGGTACACTACTCTAGGAGATTTGTTCAGTAACCCAAATTAATAAGGACAGGCATTAGTAGTGTCATGACGAATGAGAACTTGAGTTATGCACCTCAGTATGGCTTTTGATGTAGGATTAGTCTCCTGAATTATCCAAGTAGTTAACTTGAGATGTGTGATTTATCTCCGGAATTATCCAGGTAGTTAACCTGAGATGTGAGGTATTTCTCCGGAATTATCCAAGTAATTATCTTGAGATGTGGGATTGACCTACGGAATGATCGGAGTCGAGGCGACGCTTTTGGGATATTCTTGTGATTATGAGTCTATGTTTAGATGTGGGATGATCTCCTGAATTATCCAGGGGAAATACCTGTGATGTGGGATCAATCTCCGGAATGATCAAGCATGGGCAAATTATCATAGTTTATCTACATCTCTTAGTAGTCATCGTTGTCAGCATGTAGTCATGATGTTTTCTTGAATCACTATTATGCATTCGGATTTCCGGTTTTACACACTTGGCTTTTGGTTTTGGTATCACCCATTATTCATTGTCGTATTTCATACTTTAGTGTTTGATTATTATTTGTTGGATATTATGTTTTAAGTTCATTTCTGTTATTTGTTTGATTTGTTACCACTCACACCATTTTTATGGCTGACCCCGTAGTTTTGGGGGTTAGGGTTCAACTCTAGCCTCACATGTTGCAGGTTATTGCTTAGATTGGAGGTTGGATGCTTGAGTGGGCAATTTGAGATAGTTGGACTATTTAGTGTTTGTGTAAAATTGTTGAGATATATTTGAATCATTATTGAGTTGTAAATAAAGATTAAATTGTGTTGAGATGTTTAGACTTCCGCTGTAATTGAAAAGTTTGTTGTAATAAAAGAAAGAAAATCTTAGTGATTTTGGTTGTGACTATTGTGGTATTGAAGTGGATTGCTGGGATTTCGCCACTTATTTTCTAAGCTCTCATATTAGAAATTTGGGGCTCTACACATGATCTGGAGTTGGCTGCGATTATCTTCGCCTTGAAGCAATGGAGACACTACGTGTACGGTGAGAAATTGAACATGTACACGGACCACATGAGTTTGAAATATATATATCAGCAGAAGGATCTGAACTTGAGGCAGCGGAGATGGTTGGAAGTGTTTGAGGACTTGAGACCTGAGATCAAGTATCATCCTAGGAAGGCTAATGTTGTTGCTGATGCACTTAGCCGCAAGAGCAGTCTGGCGAGTTTGATTACAACTCAGAAGCAGCTGGTGGAAGAATTGGATCGGGCTGGTATTGAAGTTGTCTTGCAAGGATCGGGAGCATCCTGAGCTCAGCTGAGACTTCACCCTACGTTGAATGGAAGGATTATTGCAAGTCAGGAGGTTGATGCTGATACCTTGAAGATAAAGAAGAAGGTTGGTGCTGGCAGGTTGCCCGGATTTCAAATCAGGGATGGAGTGCTGTGGTTCGGAGATAGACTATGTGTTCTGGATCAGGCGGACCTGAAAGAGAGTATTCTTTAGGAGACGCATGTTACTCTTTTGTCGGTACATCCTGGGAGTACTAAGATGTACAAAGACATCAAACAGCATTTCTGGTGGTCAGGTTTGAAACGAGATGTGGCTGAATTTGTGGCGAAGTGTGAGATTTGTCAGCAAGTCAAAGCCGAGAATCAGAGACTCGGAGTTCTATTACAACCGTTACCAATTCCGGAATGGAAATGGGATATCATCAGTATGGATTTCATTGCCCAAGAGTCCTAAGGGCAATGGTGTGATTTGGTCATAGTCGATCGACTAACCAAGTCTGCTCACTTCTTGGCGATGAAACTCATTGCTTCGATGGAAAAGTTAGCTGAATTGTATGTTGACGAGATCGTTAGGCTCCATGGTGTTCCGTCAACTATTGTGTCTGATCAAGATGCGCGGTTTACTTCGTATTTCTGGAGGAGTCTTCAGATAGCTTTGGGCACCAAGACGGATTTTAACACTGCTTTTCATCTGCAAACCGATGGGCAGACCGAGAGAGTCAACTGTATTCTTGAGGATATGCTTCGGTGTTATATACTTGACTTTGGAGGCAGTTGGGAAAGACATCTAGCTTTAGTAGAGTTTGCCTACAACAACAGTTTTTAGACCAATATTAGGATGGCGTCGTACGAAGCTTTGTATGGCAGGAAGTGCAGAACACCTGTCTGTTTGTTTGATGTTGGGGAGCATCAGTTGTTTGGGCCTGAGATTGTGCAGCAAACCTCTTAAAAGATTGTCTTGAGTAGGAAGAGGTTGGTAGAGGCTCAGAGCAGGCAAAAGAGCTATGCAGACAACCGGAGAAGGGACCTTGAGTTTGAGGAAGGTGACTTCGTCTTTCTGAAAGTATCGCCCAGCAAAGGTGTGATTCGATTTGGCAAGGGCGGGAAGTTAGCCCCGAGGTTTATAGGCCCGTATAAGATATTGAAAAGGATCGGGAAAACTGCTTACCGGCTTGAATTACCGGAAGAGTTATCTCAGGTGCACAATGTCTTCCATGTGTCTATGCTAAGAGGTTATATTCCAGATCCAAGTTATCATTTGCTTAAAGTGCCAGAAGATTTGCAATCGGATCTCAATTACATCGAGTCTCCTTTCGAGATTGTTGATCGTCGAGAGAAAGTCTTGAGGAATAAGACGATACCGATGGTCAAGGTAGTCTGGAGAAACCATTTGGTTGAAGAGGCTACTTGGGAGTCTGAGGAGAGGATGTTGAGGGATTATCCTGAGCTTTTTGGTTGATTTGTATTTTGTTTCTTTCTTTTGCTTGTTGTGTGTGTTTTGTTTCTCGCTCTTGACTATAGTTCCGGGGACGGATCCATTCTAAGGAGGGAGTGTTGTAATACCCCGATTTTTATTTATGAGAATTATTATTTTGTGTTATTAATTTGTACGTTCTGTGCACGTGCGATCTTGTGATATAATTTTTTTTAATTATTTTCATTACATACATACATATATATATATATATATATATATATATATATATATATATGCTTTTCTATTGTTTTATTAAAGCCCATTTTTAAACAAACATAAATATTCTTTTATTTTTAGCCCAGTTTAATTTATTTTAAATATAAGCTATTTTGGCCCATTAAATAAAAGCCCATGAGTTTATTTTCCTTTATATTACAACTTGTAGTGTAGACAATTTTTATAGATTTCTTTATAAAAAAATAAATGTACAACTTTTTAAAATGGGAGACTATACAAACACGTGCATTGCACTAGCACGTGTTTGTGCACTTTTTCATTGTGGCCGGATGACATGGGAGGGAAGAAAAGAGAGAGTAGAGTTGTGGGAGGTGGTTTTTGTAGTCATGGTTGGTTACTACAACTTTCCCTTGAATCCTAGCATTTATTTCTTAACTCCTAGATCAATCCTAGCCCTCTATTTTGTCCCAAATTTTTGTTTAAATACCCCCCCCCCGCCCCTAGCCTAGTTATTTTTGCACTCTTCATTATCCAAACCTATAGTGAAAGAATACAATTTTTAGTAGTAGATTGTTAGTAGGAAGTGAGAATAAAAGATTGAGAGATAGAGAGTTGTGTGTGCTTGCATTCAAGGAGGCCGGCTACATCCCCACTTGGAGCTCTCGGGTTGCACATCAAACAAGGAGAATGAGCACTCATTTGGCAAGCTCAATCTAGGAGGAGAAGGGCTCTTTTGTTTAGGAGTTGTTGTGTGATTTCTCTCCAAATTAGGTGGGTGGTTTTCTATACTTCTAATTTAGATGCCACGGTAGGAGTGTTGAAATAATGATGCCTGAAAGAAACTAATAAGAGTACACTTAATTTGAAAAATGACTTGCTAGTTGATTAAATTAATGCTTGATAGATTGTATGTTAACTTGTCATGAATCTTAATATTGTGTGCAAATTGCTTATAGTTATGGAAATATTGAATTGGGATTGTTGATAGCATCAAAATTGAGTACGAAATGCTAATAGATGAAATCATTGTTTTATGTACTAAGAAGAATATCGTGATATGGATTCTAACAAATAAAATTGTCCTATGCATTTGGGTGTATGAAAGAGGGAAAAACAGGGAATTATATTTATAATGTGAATTTTTAATACCAAGTTGTGGTTGAGTAATGTCCAATTGAATTATGAAAAGAGTAGTATGGAATTTAAATTATTGTATGAGAAATGTGTATTAAATTACTGAAAAATTATTTTAAAAATACTGAGGTGTTAATTTACGTTAAATATACATTCTGGAGATTTACATGGCTTTTGGTGCAAGCAAAACAAAGATAAGAGCTTTTGAACATCGAAATTATTTAATGGAACAGAGAGTCGAGATGAATAGAACTCGAGTTGTGTTTGTGACAACTTGAGCCTATAGCTCAAGTGGTCGGTGAGTCCTTCTGACGCTACTGTAGCGTGGCGTGCGGCTCTGGGGTTCGTTGGTTCGATACCCTATGGTAGGGATGGCAACTGGGCCGGGTCAACTGGCGACCCACCCGCGACCCGGCCTGCGAACCCAGCCTATTTAAGGAGTTGGCGGGTTCGGGTCGAACCCGGTGAACAGTACCGGGTCGACCCGGGTTGCAAATAACGCGAATTCAACCTGCGAAACCCAGCTCGCGAACCCGTTAAGAGAGCGAATTGAACCCGCCCCGCGAGTTACGACCCGTTGGACCCGTACGGGTCGAACGTTCGACCCGTTACGGGTCGACCGTTGACCCGCGGGTCAAACGGTCCGTAACCAGTGGCGCTCAACCGCTCTGGACAGAGCCGTTGCTAACGGCTTTTTAGCCGTTTTTGTGGTTTTTTTTGTTTTTTTGTTTTTTCCCACATTTTGAGCCTATAAATACCCCCAAAAATCTCATAAAAAATCACACCTTACTCTCTTACTCTCTCTACTATTATACATCATTTCTAAAGAATTTTTCACAATTGTAGTATTCATCAAACAAGTCTGCAACGAGGCATATACACGATCAAATTTCGGTCGTATCGGAATCAAAATTGAACGTCTTCAACGTCTTCAACTCTCTTCAACTCTCGTCAAATCTACTTGAAGCTCTCCTCAACTCTTCAATTGCGGAATCGGCAAAAGCGCTTCTTTCTAGTTCTATTCTATTCTTATTTTCACAGTTTTTTTTACATACGCGAATTCCACGATGAACGGTATCAAAATTTCATACTTCTCTCGTTATATTTTTTTTTGCGTTGTAGTTAAAATTATTGTTCGTTTTTTGAACTTCTCTATCTCAACCCTCTTGTTTTTTAGATTTTGTTTGTATAATTCACCGTTCCTACATTGTATATTTTTTTTACATACTTTAGCACATTACTACATTATGTCTAGATCACGCGGTAGCGGTCGTAGCGGGCAAGATTCCTCCTCTTCCCGTAGGCCACCAATTGTCCCAACTAGTGAGCCCGCCCAAGAATACCATGATCCTCCTATGGAACAACAATGGGATACACACGACGAGGTTGTAGGTGATATACAATTGGAAGAAGAAGAACAACAACAATAACCAACCGAAACCACACAACCCCGTAGTAGTAGAAAAAGTAGAGGAGAAACTAGTGATTGGCATAAGTTTTACGATTATATCCCGGACGAACATACTCCGGGTATAGGTTTGAAAGTTTGTAAAACATGTGGTAAAACATACAAATTCAAGAGGGATGACGGCACCGGTACAATTAGTAGGCACATCCAACATAACCATAAAGACCTTCTTGCTGAACTACAAGGCCAACAAAAAATCAATCCTATGACCGGTCTAGTTGATAGCCATCCTTATGATCCCGATCTTGTTCGTCGGAAAATGGCCCGATTAGTCATTAAGGAAGAGTTACCATTTTCCTATCCCGAGAGTAGGGACTTGGAATATTTTAATCAAACGGCCTTAAACCCTCAATTTAGAAGAATTCCGAGAAATACTTGCAAATTGGATTGTTTTAAAATATACATCGAAATGAAGGACGCTTTGATTGCAATTTTATGGAGTTTAACTTGTAGGGTTAGTTTAACTTCGGATTATTGGACGGGTGTAAACAATATTCCAATGATAGGAATAACCAGTCATTGGATCGACAATGATTGGATTCTTCAAAAAAGAATCATATCACTTGCGGCGTTATCGTATCCCCATAGTGGCGCTGAAATAGCAAATCGTATTATAGAAATTTGTGATGTTTTCCATATTCGCGATAAAATTATGTGTATTAGTTTTGATAATGCATCTAACAACAATGTAGTAATTACTACTTTAAAATCCGTATTAAATCCTCTATCTGACAATATTTTTCATGTTAGATGTGCAGGTCATATTATAAATTTATGTGTTCAAGATGCATTAAAAATAGCCGATCCATATATAGTTAAAATTAGAAATTGTGTACATTTCATTGAATTAAGTCCAAACATTTTACAAGAATGGAAAGCTTGGTGTAGGGTTAGAAATGTTCTTTTTAGAAGATTTCCAAAGAATGTTAGACACCGTTGGAATTCTACTTTTGATTTACTAAATGTTGTAAATGATTTTTGTATCGCAAAAAATATGCACAATTTTGAAATGACTCTCCCCGGTTGGTTTTTAGCCGAATCTTTGTTGAAATTTTTAGAACCTTTTAAAACCGCAACTTTAAAATTTTCAAAAACATATGAATCTACTTCTAGTAGCATTTTTGTTGAATTAGTTAGCATGATGCAAACATTTAACGAAATGTTAAATGATACTTTTGTTGGTGAGATTGTAAAACCTGCATTCAAAAAATTTTTGAAGTATTATTTTCCTCCTCCTATGTTGATTTGTGTTGCTACCGTTATGGATCCTCGTATCAAATTAGAAGGTACGAAGAGTTTGATTGAAATGTTTTTTGCATTACTTGGGGAAAATGTAGAATTAGTAGAAGATTGCGCTACTTTTTTAGTTCAGTTTGAATCTACGTTAAATAACTTGTATGATTATTATGATAGACGTTTTGCTTCTAGTAGTTCAACTTCTGTAGTTAGTTCTTCTTCTGGTACTTCTAAATGTAAGGGTAAAAGTAGATTTGGTGATAGAACATTTAATTTACTTGAACAAATTCAATCAAAAAAACCTAGGACTAATCAACCAAATGAATTAAATTGGTATAACCAACAAGATTCTGAGCCTTCTACTTCTCCACTAGATATTTTACAATGGTGGAAAGACCATGAACACACTTTTAGTATTCTGTCAATTATGGCTAAAGATTTACTAACTCTTCCTGTCTCTACAGTTGCTTCCGAGAGTGCATTTTCTTCAAGTGGCAGGGTTCTAACGGATTGCAGGAATCGCATGAAGCCCGACCATTAGAGATGCTCGTTTGCACAGAAGAATGGCTGAAGGCTGAAGATAGGACACAAGGAAAAGCACTATCAACGTCCACAAGTGGGAGCAACTCGCCGGAAGAAGAAGAAGAACAACAACAACAATAGCTTTGCTTGTTATGTTAAATTATAAAAATTGTAGTCAATTAAAATTGTATATAAGAAATATGTTATTGTATAAAACTTATTTGTGAATTGAATTCTTCATTTCATTAGAAATTGTGAAAATTGTATAACTTAAATTCATATTAAAATATTTCAAAATTTGTTGCCAATTTCACTCTTTCAATCTTATTTTTATTATTACGATGTTTAATGTTTATTAGTATTATTACTTACTTAGTATTATTATTATTATTATTTTAAGCTACAAAAAAAAAAAAATCTAACCCTATATAAACGGGCCAACCCGCGGGTCAACCCGGCCCAACCCGGGTTGAACCCTAAAGGGTTCACGGGTTGGGCGGGCCACCCAAACCAAGTTTGAGCCAGGCCCGGCCCGACCCGGATAAGTGGGCAAACCGGCCGAGCCCGCCCACTATACGTGCCAACCCGTACGGGTTGGGCCCGGCCCGGCCCACTCGACCCGTTCGCCATCCCTGCCCTATGGTCACTTTCTTTTTTGTGTGCGGTAAAAGAAATACCCAACCGAACAGAGAGTTATAAACAGAGAGTATATAACTCTCTGTCTCCCTTTCATATCGCTGAGCACAGTCGGCCTAGTGGCTAGCGTGTGCGGCTGTTTTCTCTGAGGTTGCTGGTTCGATTCTGGCTATGGTCAGAATGTATTTTTATAAAAAAAATGATTTTTAGGGGTTTTCTTGTTGTATAAAAACTCCAAAAAAAAATACCGTTATTATTCTAAAATCATATACAA
Source organism: Hemerocallis citrina (assembly GCA_017893485.1). Taxonomy (NCBI): domain Eukaryota; kingdom Viridiplantae; phylum Streptophyta; class Magnoliopsida; order Asparagales; family Asphodelaceae; genus Hemerocallis; species Hemerocallis citrina. The sequence goes on along the minus strand of CM030361.1, from coordinate 270,600,790 downwards.
CTTATGAAAATTTATTGGGAGTTATTGGACAATAGTGAAGTGTATTTTGAGGTAAAATTGTATTCGAAACTATTGTTTCTTACCTTTATAATTTCATAAAAATGTATGATTTTTCACGAGGTGATTAAGATGAGTATTTAAAAAGGAAAATTGATGGAAAGAAAATATAAATGTGAATTTTGTGTGGGTTATTATGTCAAAAGAATAGCATGAAAATGGTGATTTTGTGAATATATTCACTTTGACTAGATGTTTTCGTAGTATGATTTTAATGTGGAAATAAATATTGGTTATGGAATGCATGATTTATAATTGAACTCCATGTATGATGATTGACTCGTGAAAAGATTGGAAATCATGTAATTGAAAAAGAGAAATTTCTTGAGTATGACAACTCAAACATATGAATTTGTGAATTGAAATTGAAAATTAGGGTGTAGCCAAGACTTACACCGGTAATTGAAAGTAATGAGATATGATGATTGAAATTGAAAAGACCAAGTTTTGGTCATTGAGAAATGAAAGAAATAAGACCGGTATTAGTGAGAGTGCTGACTCTAAAAGATTGATTTTGTTCATGATATCATTAAATTAAGAATTAATACATAGTGAAGAGGTGATGAAAGTGAGAGAAAAACACAAGTATGAGGGCCTCGAGTCTACGATGTGGGTGTGATTCACAGTTTGTCTTCACGATGTATCGTGACATGACGTGGGCACTACTCCGGAATTATCGGGATCTTTGCGACGCTTGTGGAGTGTTTGGTGACTGCGAGAGGATCGTGTGCCATGAAGGAGGCTGAATTGTCCATAGGTTGTCTTCACGATGCGTCGTGACATGACGTGGGATTCCCCTCCAGTTTTTCTGTACATGAGCTCATTCTCGTAGAACATCTAGGATACTTACCGTAGTTACAGTAGTAGATTAAGTCATGACGAGGGATTGGACCCTACAAGATGAAGAACGATTAAGAGGCTTGCCGTCGGACCTATATAGTATGGGATGCATAGAATCCGAACAAGTACGCATTAGTGTCATGTAATATAAATAACTATATTAAGGACTAAGTGCACAATCACAACATGACATCAATAGGATATTCCCCTTAGTTTGATTTGTGAACAAGTTTGTGTTTGTTAAGTATGGAAAATCATTATACTGTTTCCGGCATAGAGAGGATGGCCTTGTATTTTCGTCGGTTGAATAAACTGACGTACCCACAGTTTTGTATGCAGGACAAATGACATGACAAAGATTAAAGAAGAACAGATGCTTAGAGATTATTCAAATGTTGTTGTACTTTCATTCATGTAAATGTTATAATTTTGCTTCCGCTGTATGGTGTAAAGATTCCTTATAATTTTGTTGTAAAGTGAAAAGTTTTAAATTCCTTGTAAAATTGTACGAAAGAAGTGTAAAGATCCCGTGGAATCTCGAATTCAGTTGTATTTGGAATTCGGGGTGTTACGGCCTAGAGGGAAGCGAGCCCGGGACAACCGAGAATGTCATTGTACGCGGCCTTGACATTGACAACCATGAAGTCCATCGCCTCGGTTCGGGAGGTCGGGGACTTCCCAACTGTGACGTTCAGCGTGATGATTCCCTCAATTCGGACTGGGACACCTGAGAACCCATGAAGAGTGTAGCCTGCGGGCTTCAACCTATCCCGAGTGAGCTTCAATGCCTCAAAGACTACAAGGAACATGATATTGACCAAGCTCCTGTTGTCGACAAGAATTCGGCGGACCTCATTATTGGCCAGATTGAGGCTGATGACCAAGGCATCACAATGAGGGACCCTGACGCCCTCGAGGTCTTTATCTGAGAAGGAGACCGAAAGCCCAGGACGTCGGGGTGGAGGACAGTTATGGACGGAATTGACCTTGCGGATGAAAGCTCGGCAGGAAGAATTTGAATCCCCGCCCATAGGCTTACCGTGGACGCAATGGACTATGGACAGTCCTTCGGAGCCCTAAGGCTCGACTTCGGCTTCAGGTCGTCTATTGGCACCCCGAGGGGGTGGAGAGGTTCTCGGATCATCTCTAGTGAACTTCTTCAAGTATCCCCTTCGGATGAGGGCTTCGATCTCATCCTTCAGAGCCTGACAGTTGTCGATCTCTTTGCCGTGATCCATGTCGAAGCGGCAGTAGAACCTATGGTCTTTTTCTTATTGTCATTGTTGGTTCGAGGAGGATGTTAAAGGACGTCATCGCCTTCTATCTCCATTATGATGGCGGATACACTCGCATTGAGCAGAGTGAATTTGTCAAACTTGGGACCAGTGGTGGGCGCCTCTACCCGGAGGCATCCTTCTGGGTCTTCTTTGGTGCTTCAGCACTGTCCTCCTTCGTATTCCCTCTTGTGGGGGAATCCCTTCTGCCAGCTAGGTCTAACGCCTCCTCGGCTCGGATATACTTCTCACTCCTGAGAATGAGGTCGGGGAAGTCTACTAGTGGCTTCTTGGCACGGGACGCCTTCAGTAAGTCATGCCTAACATTGTGCCGGAAAGCCACAACTGTGACCCTGGCTTCGATGGAGGAAATCGAACGAGCTTCAACAATAAACCTTCAAATGAAGTCTCGGAGGGATCCCCCATCCTTCTGCTTCATATCTAATAGGGAGGTGCTGGTTTTATCAGCCTTATGGCTAGTAACAAAGTGGGCGAGGAAATTCTCCTCGAGCTGGTGGAGGGAGGAAATGGAGTTGGGAACGAGCCGACAGAACCATTCCCGAGTAAGGCCGCGCAATGTGGCCGGAAATGAGCGGTAGAGAAGGGCATTCGATGCGCTGTGAATCATCATGAGGGTTTTGAAGCCCTACATGTGATCATCCGGATCAGACTCCCCGTTATAGGTCTCAAAGACAGGTGGCTTAAGGGTCCTCAGGATCTGGACCTCTAGGATATGGGAGGAGAAAAGGGGCTGAATGGGTCGACACCTCTAGTTCGACGGCCTATCGCCTTCTCCGATCTAAGCTAGGCGGTCTTCTATCTTCTACAACCACTTGAGGACACCGTCCCTCGGATCGGGTTGACCAATGGGACTCCTGATTCTCGTCCCTTCTGGTTCGGTGACTGCCTTCACTGTGACGATGTTGGGTGTGTTCGCTTGGGACTCCACCTCGGAGTGCTTGGAGGATCTCAACTCGGAACTCCCGGAATTCGACCCTGGTAACGTGACCTCCTTCTGCTCGACCATTGTGAGGTCGGCGACCCTTTAGAGAACAACTGTGTTCCTTGTCGTTCGGATGGGACGAGTGTCGGCTTTGGCTTAGACCCTGGTTGGAGATTGCTTCGTTGCTGGAGCGGCTGAGGCGGTTGTGGAGGTCGTCTCGTGTAGTCGGTTATTTATGATGTTTTGGAGGTCAGGGCCCTCTAAAGGCTCAAGATTTTGAGCCACTGACCGAGAGGCGCTTGGAGCTGGAGCACGTGGGCGCTCGTCCAGTTGCTGTTGTGTTGAGTGACTACTCGATTGCGTGACGAACGAGGTGGGGGAAGAGGTTCTGCATGGCGACCTGCCGTGGCAGTTTTCCTGACTTTGGGGGCCATCGGAGAAAAGGTAAATGAGAGCGGGATTTTGAGAAGAGGCTGGATCTTCGCTGTTTCCCACTGTAACCCTTATTTTTCTATTTTAGATTTTTATTGTATTTTTTTTATTTTCTTTCTTGATTATTGTATCAGATTCTTTCTATTATAATTATTTTTGCTTTTCTTGGGTCCATTTATTTTCTTTTAATCATTCCGTGCTATTTTCTGCTATTTTTGGTTCATTGCAAATTTTTCTTTTCATGATTTGAGTTTGAATTGTCCCGCTATGTGTTCATCTCATTTGTTTTTATCCATTCATCTCGTTTTGGAGCCTAAACCTGTACCCTAAACCCACAAACCCGCAACCCTAAACCCCAACTTCTTGATCTCCTATAAATACCCTATTAAATAAACCCTAATTTATTATATTACTCTCTCTCTTCCCCTACCGCCGTTTTCTCTCCCCACTACCCTGACTCTCATCTCCTTCTCTTTGTGTTTCCATTTCAAACCAAACCACCACCAAGCTTCCTCGTCCGTTCTCCCGTCCTCTCCGACCACCACCTTGAACACCGCTGCCACTCATCATCACCCCCGTCATCATTCCAATGCCACCATCCCATCCTCGTCACCCTTGTCCCCATCGCCATCCACCGAGCCTACTCCGCCTGCACCCATTCCTCGCCCCCATCGCCTCACCGTCATCGCCCTCACCTTCTCCGTTCACCCTGCAACCATCGGAGACCCCCTTCGCCCTCGTCGTCATCGTCCAGAGCCCCGCACTTCTCCTCGCCATTTTGCCTCCTCTGTTTCGTCGAGAAATAAAGTATTCGCAGTGCCGTCGTTTTCCTTGGTCACTACCGTCGCTTCTTGACCGCAGCGCCGCCGTTGCCGGTCCTCGCCGCCCTCGTTGTCTCTGTCGCAGTCGTCGCCTAGTGTCACCGACCCTTCTGTCGCCTTCCTCTCTCTCTGTCGCTGTGGTGAAGAATGAGGGAGGGAAGTTGTGGTGTTTGCTGTGTTGGAGTAGGCGATCCAAGTATTCGATGTTTGTTGTTTGGATGATAGGAGATCCGATATTGGTGTGGTTGTTTGGTTGCTTGGAATTGATGTATGTGTTTTTGCACGTAGATCGCTCATAGTTCCGTGTTTCCGTGTTCGTGGTTCGTCGCTGGGATTCTAATCTCGTTATTCTAAATATTCGAATCTACTAATTAAAAGGCAGTTTTTTGTTTTGTTCAAGATTTCTTTGATCTCTGCAAGTAGATCCAGTCCTTTTTTATTGTACCACTATTTGAAATTCCGTTAAGGTTATTGAGGGTTTACACCACGAGCTAACCCGATATATTTTTAACATCATGCCTACATCTTTGATCTAAAACCTAGCCCCCCCTCTGTACATTGCATATGCACAATTACATGAAAAATAACTAGATCCATGTTATTGAATTGTTTGATGAATTGGATATGTTGGATTGATTTGATTTAATGAATTGATTACCATGCCTGTGAAATTTCATCTTAAATTTAGGAATCTGCATGTTAAATATCTAGTATCACTTTGATTATTAATTAGCATGAACTATAGGGTTGTATGATTAAATCATTGCCTATTCATATCAAAATATATTCTGGACTGCCGTCTGTATCTTTTTGTATCAGATTTTCGACCATATTACTGTTGTAATTTGAAATAACTTTCTAAACATGAATTATAGCCCCATGAATCTATTTTTCAGAAATTTAAACAGATTTGAATTCTGAGTTGTAATATGTTAGATATCAGTATTTTAGTACAGCTGTGTCAGAATTTCCAGATTCACAAATTCATGTGTATCTTTCTGTTTTATAATTTAATTAAACATGTTAACAGAAAAATAAAAATATGAAATAAATTTGGCTGAGACTAGACATGTGTAAGAACTATCCTGAATTTTTGTAGATTTAATTGATGAGTTTTCTGACCTGAAACATATATGTGAACACAATTTACATCTTGCTGCCTGAACATAAAATCTAAAAAGAATAGGAGTTTCACCCTAGTTTTTGTAGTTTTTATATGTCGTGTATATATTCGCTGGAACCGAAAGAGACTATATTTTCTAGAATTTCTGACGGATCCAGATTTGCTTTTCTGTAGTAGCAGGAATCTGTGTTTTAGTACAGCAATGTCATGTTGTCCAATTTATGTAAATTGTGTATAATTGATATGTTTGCTTCTTGCTTTGTCTGTAACGAGTAGAATTAGTCACACCTAGCATAATACAACATTGACACATTCTTGCATGCTCACATAGGATGAAAATAAACTATTAACAAGCCGGGGTATTATTGGATGACTTGGTAGTGAATGATCGGGAAATGTACTCGGTAAAGGCCTTCTTGCTTGCCTGATTTACTACTTGGAAGGAGGAGAATTGATTGTCATTGTGTGATCACATTGTCATGGTATCTTGTCATCTTGATACTGAGTACACGATCCATGAATTCACCATCAGTCTAAAACTTTTGCTGTTTGCTTGCACTGAAATTGTGGTATGGAACATATGGGACGCAGTAGTACGTGCACTAGATAGATTAATCAAATATTAATAACCTGCATTTGTCATCTCATGCTTGATCCTGTATATCGTCATCAAGATAGAATTTGAATTGACATCATTCATTACATGCCTGATTAAATATAGACCGTTGATATTATTGCCTGCCTTTGATTTTGTTTTTGACTTTGATCCCGTTCCTTTTCTTTGATATACATGTTCCTATTACTCCCTGCTTTTCTCTACTTGCTGTCCATGACTTGCTCTAAGGACATTATTTTCCCTTTTTTTTAGATTAAGAATTCACAAGTACTGAAGGATCTATACAGAAGGAATTGGTAAGCAACGATTCTAGAGATGGAGCTGGATTGCACTGCATAATTTGCTTTATTGCTAGATTTATTTCCTTGAACATTTCTATGACTTTGTACATTGTTTTTGGGCCGTAGGACCCGAAGATTGTTTTTATCCCAGATGTTGGATATTATTATTGTTTGATTATTTCATTTATTATTGGAGTTTATCTTGATTCATGTGATTATATCTTTCTTGCGTGGTTGTGTTATTGTTCATATTGCTGAGTTAGTCTGGTACAGCTTATGGATGATGTTTACATAATTCGCTGGGCTTGCTTTACGTACTCGTATTCCGTATTTTGGAAAGCGGGGCGTGACACTCACAGACGGTGCCAATCTGATGCGACTGTTTTTGGGGTGTGAGAGCAACAGATGATGAGTTCGATTTATGAGGGGGACAGACAGATCTCAGCCGTAGATCTGGATCTGATGGGAAGCCGATCTATTGGTGCTTGCCCTTGCTGTCGGCTGCCAGACTCCTGCACAAAGCCCTTAAACACCGAGAGTTTTTCCGGTGGCGGACCCTCCGACGATCAAGTCAGTGACTGTAAGAGAAACAATGAGATCTAGGATTTTGGAGGCTAAAATTTCATTACCTGGTCATAGTGAAGAGAGTTTGTTATTTATAGACAGAGAGAGGGAACCTTAATGAACCGGATTGACCATTCTCTATGGGCCAGATGAATGTAGAGAGCTAGTTAGTGGCCCATGGAGGAGCATACATGCTTGCTCTAGTGGGTTTCAGAATTTTAATGGGATCAAACGGCTCATGTGAGTCTGGATGTTTACCCACATCAATTACCAAACTCATTTTGGGATTCTCGCATGTGACAAGTTGTTTTTCGGGCACATGCACCCATGAAAAAAAAACCCGATGCCACGGGCTAGAACTGCTAACTGCACACACATAAACGGCCCACGAGCCCACAAAAATATTCTCCCTTTTCTTGCACTATTTTTCCTTTCCCGCTTATAAAGAGGAAAATAAGAAAAGAAAAAAGAAGCAAAGAAAACCCTAAAGCGAGAAAGAAAGAAACCCTAGTTTTCTCTTTCATCGTTTCCAATGGCCGACGCCTACTGGAACTACGCCAACGCCCGATACCCCGCCCCCGGCGCCGCCTCTTCCCCGGCGCCCGCAGCCGTCAAGCGCCCTCGAACCGATTACGGTATGAATCTTCGATTTCAAACCTAGGGCTTTGGTTTCGCTTTCCATTTTTGGGGTTGATTCTAATATCGTAGGAATTGTTGGTTGGTATTTGTTTGATATGAAAAAGGTAGGTTCTTTATTGGGTTTGGGGAAGCCTATGTTTGCGATGGTTTTGGTGGAAGAAATTAGATAAGGGCTGTTGTTGTTCTTGGTTTTTTTTGTTAGTTGTTGTAAAGATGGTAATGCTCGAAGCTTTGATCACAGTTGAGTAGTTAGAAGAATGTTCTCCCTGATTTATATGGGGAGAGGGAAAAGAAGAAGGAAAATTGTGATTTTTAGAAGTAATCGCTACCCAGCCTTCACGCGAGAATTTTTTTTGGTTAAAAAAACAAATTTTGGTGATAGGCGCCTACTCGTTCGGTTGTTGGGATGATAGGTATTTTGTTTCTACTGGAATTAATTGATAATTGTCCCAAGAGGTTGAACAGATAATTATTAAGTCTTTTTTGACTTTCAAGTGCAAGAATGTTGCCTCATAAATATTAAGGACAAAACTTGTATTTGTGAAGAACATGTTCTATCTTTGAAATTTCCAAAAGCAACTCCTTTTACCTTATGTTGATTAGATAGTGAATGTATTTGGTATTTGGGTGTTATTTGTATTAGTGATCTAGAAATTCGTGGTTGGTCATGATACCTTCCAACTAGAAAACCAAAAGAAAGATTTGATGCTTGATTATTTATTCTAAAATCTCCATGTAGTAAGTGGTGTAGTGGTTGAATCCGCTGAATTGTCAAAATTCTTAGACTTTCTTTTTGGTATGTATGTTTTACACCACATGCTCCACCGCTTGGGTGGCCAGGATGCACGGTTTAGGGCCTCGCGCTCTCGGGCCAAGTGATTTCAAGGCCTGACTTCTTGCCTCATACCCAGGCAGGGTATTATAGAGCACGAGAGTGCGTGAGGGGTCCTCTAGGCACTAAGGCGAACTAACATTGATGAGATTGGCAGCTATGTCAATATAATGTGAATGAAATTGGGAGAAGGGCTATGAGTGTTGCTGCTCTGCCTCTTTCCCTTGTTGGATTCTGTACTTAGCTGCCATTGGAATGCAGTTAGGATAGCCCGAACTACAGTTAAAGTGGGTACTGCATGGGGCAGTTGCGAGTGCCTCGGTTAGGATGTGCCAGATCATGGGAGAAGTTAATCATCCCTGACCCTGGTTAAGTGAAGCAGGTCCGGAAGGGAGTGGCAGATAATGTGGGGATTGTAAGGAATGTTTATTGTTATTATTATTTCACGTTATATATTTCAATTTCATTTTTTCTTAAGAGTGAGCTTACCTAAGTCTAATGCCTAGGGCCAAAGTGGGATAGCATTTAGACCGTCTCTGCCTTGTCCGCTTCTTAACAGGCATTGTGTGTGTGTGTTTTTTTTTTGGGGTGCAACTCTCTCTACCAGGATACTTGTAGCTCTTTACTTTGTTTCTTCTTAAAGGGAAGCATACCTCTTTACTTTGTACTTAGCTGCCATCGCAATGCAGTTAGGATGGCCCTAACTACAGTTAAAGTGGGTACTGCATCGGGGCAGTTGCGAGTGCCTCGGTTAGGATGTGCCAGATCATGGGAGAAGTTAATCATCCCTAACCCTGGTTAAGTGAAGCAAAGCAGGTCCTGAAGGGAGTGGCAGATAATGTGGGGATTGTAAGGAATGTTTATTGTTATTATTATTTCTCTTATATATTTCAATTTCATTTTTTCTTAAGAGTGAGCTTACCTAAATCTAATGCCTAGGGCCAAAGTGGGATAGCTTTTAGACCGTCTCTGCCTTATCTGCTTCATAACAGGCATTGTGTGTTTGGTTTTTTTGGGTGCAACTCTCTCTAAGTTTATTCTGTTTCTTCTTAAAGGGAAGCATACCTCTCTCTTAACATGTGGAGAATATACATTATACTGTTTAAATATGTTTTTACATTTTTATCCTTTTGCCTTCCATATTCATTAGTTTTTAGTAATCTTTCCTATATGTAGTTTTTTTTAAATGGAAGTATTTTTATGTTGAAAGGAATCATTAATTTAATTAAATTATTTAAGTTTTCTTCTTTAAGATGCTCAATGGCTCAGACCACTTCATGTTGCTAAAATTTAACTGTCTATTAGAATGCTGAAGCCACACATATTCCTAGAACTTATCTTATTCTATATTACATAAAAGTGAAAACCATGCATACATGAAGGTTCATTAACCCCTTTTTGCTGAAATGGTAAATTAATACTGCCTTCTCACTATCATTGATTATTCATTCGTATATACAAAATTCAAATTAATTTATAGCATATTTGAATTATGTATATTTTCACAACAAAAAGTATATATCTGTGTTCTGTTTAGTGTCTACAATTTTAACTTTAGGGAATTGCCGTGTGAGTAATGTCTGTGTTGAAGTCTGGAGTAAACTGCCATTAATTTAGCAACCTGACACTGAAATGAACAAGTTCCGCATTGTGAGACTATGCCATAGGTATATCTATCAACCTTTTTGCTTATACTTCCCTAGTCAAGTGTATTTCTCAAGAACATCCTCACCTTGATTGATTTCTAATTCATTTTTCAATAGTAGTTCCTATTTCTGCAAGGAGATTAAGAGCCTTGCGTTCAATTTAAGACTGCAAGTTATGCTATTAGGATTACTAGAAAATGATAGAATTTAGTTTGTTAAACTATCTGTATAGAGTGAAAAGTCAAATTGCTGAATTGTCCTTATTCGTAAAGTTTCAATTGGTGGAGTTACTTCGTAAAAACCTTATTATTTTGTTTAGAAGAAGCTTTTATTTCTTTTGACGGATGTTTAAGAGGTTGCTTCAGGACTGTTTTATAATTTAGTATTTTGCTTTCAATAATAATTGTTTCTTTCTCTGATTCTTGTGAAATATCTATATGATCCTTCATGAACAAGGGTGTAGGAGTTCAGGTTTGGTTCACTTACACTTTTCAGGCAAGCTTGAGCTACAATCAAGTTTGACCAAGCTTGTGATTGTCTTATTGATTGTTTGAGCAGTTTGGGTTTTGTGTGTTGAAGTTTGGTTCTAGTTCATGAGCCAAACCTTCTTTATTTGAGCTTTCAGTTATGCTTGATTGAATAGTTTTGTTTTCTCATGGAGATGTTATTTAAGGAAAGAATCTAGAAATGCTTTTCTTTAATAAGTTATGCAGTGCTTACATCCCTGGTTATGCCGGCATTCAAAAAATCCAATATCTCCAATCAGTGCAAAATGCTATATAACAAATGGATCTAAACAAATATTGCATGACTTACTAGATTGCTGATCTTTTTGGAAAGTACATATACTACTACTACAACAACAACAACAAAGCCTTTTCTCAACTAGTTGGGGTCGGCTACATGAATCCTAGTTTTTCATTCTGCTCGGTTTAGCGTAATATCTTTTGTAAGATCACAAACTATTATATATTTTCTCACCGTTTTCACCAGAGTAAGTTTAGGTCTTCCCTAACTCCTAACTCTACCCTCAATACTTATCAAATCACTCTTTCTAACGGGGACACTATAAGGTCTACATGTGACATGTCCAAACCACCTGAGACGATTCTCTCTTAACATATCTTGGATATGAGCTATCTTTAGCATGTCTCGTATATGCTCGTTGCTAATTTTATCATTCCTGGTTTTATCACACATCCATCTTATCATCCTCATTTTCGCTACACTCATTTTTTGGACATGTTTCTTTATTGCCAACACTTTACTGTATACATCATTGTTGGGTCTAACATCCGTCCTATAATTTTTTTCGTCAACTTCAAAGGTATGTTTATCACACAAAACAACTTCAAAGGTATGTTTATTACACAAAACACCACTGACACTTCTCCACTTAAGTCATCCTGCTTGGATCCTATGTATAATATCTTCACAAATCTCTCCATCTCTTTGTATAAGAGCCTAAATATCGAAAACAGTTTCTCTTAAGTACCTCTTGACCATCGAGCTTCATTATTTCCTCAGTTGTGTTCCGAATATCACTAAAATTACACTCCATATACTCTGTTTTAGTTCTACTTATTCTAAAGCCATTAGCTTCCAAATTTTCTCTCCATAATTCTAATTTAGCATTCACTCATGCTCTAGTCTCGTCCACTAAGACGACGTCATTGGCAAAAAAAGCATACACCAAGGTACCTCATCTTGTACTCCTCGCGTCAATTCATCCATAACCAAAGCAAAGAGGTAGGACTTAAAGCCAAAACTTGGTGTAAACCTACTGTAATCGGAAAATCAATGGTCTCTCTTGTGGTTATTTTAATTGTGGTCCTTGCTCCTTCATACATATACTTAATTACCTTAATATACCAAATAGTTACTTGTTTATTATTTAACACCCACCATACTATGTATATAGGGACTTTATCTTATGCTTTTTTTAGATCTATAAACACCATATGTAGATCTTTCTTATTCTCCCTATATTTTTCGTAAGTCTTCTCAGTGTATAAATTGCTTTCATTGTTTGACCTTCCAAACATAAATCCAAACTAATTCTCAGACACTGTAGTTTCTAGTTTGAGTCTATGTTCGATCACTCTCCCAAATTTTTATCGTATGACTCATTAATTTAATCCCTTAGTAGCTGAAGCAACTTTGTATATCTTCTTTATTTTTATATATAGGTACTAAAATGCCTTTTCTCCATTCATCGGGCATCTTCTTAGTCTTCAAAATTTCATTAAATAATCTTGTCAACCAACCCACTCCTACATCACCAAGGCACTTCTACAGCTTTTTGATGTAAATTTAACCCTAAATAGAGAATTTCTAAGAATATTAAAAGATTAAGTTTACCAACATGTAATGCAGATTAAGTTGGAAATTATAACTATTAATTGGTTTGATAGATTTTCAAGATATGAAATAGTTTATCAAGCCCAATTAAAGATTCAGTCATATCAATCAACAATAATACTTAATCGTTCTTAGCATGTAAGATATTCAATACAGATTTGTACGCTAATAGGCAAGTAGAACACACTCTCAAATAAACTATATATGGCTAAATCTCAAAATAAAAATAAAATAGATTTGATGTCCTCATCACTTTTTCTATTTTCATCCTTCCCAGAGTATTTCGAACTTCCGAGGTCCTATTTCTACGGATAAACATATGTTCTCGACCTTCCTCGAGTCCTCTATATTTAAGTTGCCCACAATATTTTAGTTTAATAACTTCTCAAAGTAATTTTGCCATCTTTCCTTAATTTTCTCATTTTTTATTAAGACTCTTGAATCATCGCTCTTAATAGACCTAATTGTATCTAGATCTTTTGTTTTTCAATATTTTTGTTTAGCAAGCTTATAAATGTTATTTTCTTCTTCTTTTGTTCTGTATTTTGTGTATAAATTATTATAAGCTTTTTCTTTTGCATGTCTTACGCTTTCATAATTTCTTTTCTAACAGTGGTATCTCTCTCTAAATTCTCTTTATTTCTACTCTTTGCCATATTTTGAAGGTTGATCTTTTTTCTCACAATATTTTGAATTTCTTCTTGCCATCACCATGTTTCTTTAGTTAGCAACCCTCTTCCTTTAGGTTCTTCATGTACCTCTTTTGAAATTTCTTTTATTTATTATGATTCTCCTTTAACGAATTTATCTCTAAAATTCTCTAGTTTCTCTCATTTCAAGTTTCACCACCTAATTCTTGAGTTTCTAGTCTCCTTCCTCGCACATGTGTAACATTCAACACCATTAATCTATGTTAAAGATTGAACACTCTTCCGGTATAACTTTACAATCTTTACATGTCACGCGATCTACCTTTCTAGTGATGGAAAAATGAATCTGGCTCTTATGTGCACCACTTTTAAAGGTTATTAAATGTTCATCTCTTTTCCTAAAATAAGTATTTGCTATTATAAAATCATACGAAGTCGCAAAATCTAAAAGTGCCTCTTCACCATCGTTCTTATTTCCAAATTCATATCCTTCATGCACCCTCTCATATCTGATGTTATAATACTATATGTCCATTGAAATCTCCTCTTATAAATAGTTTTTCACCTAAGAGTGCTCCTTGAATCTTCTCATCCATATCTTCCCAAATTTATTTTCAGCCTGTGCATCTAATCCTACTTGGGGTGCATAAGCACTAATAATATTGATTATGTTTTCCCTAAATACGAGATTAATTTGTATTATTCTATCCCCTTTTCTATTAATACCTACTACATCTCCTTTGAATTTCTTATTTACTAAAATTTTTACTTCATTTCTATTTTTAATTTTACCTGTATAATATAATTTAAAATCATCTATCTCTTTAGTTTTCTCCCCTACCCACTTTGTTTCTTGTAAACAAACTATATTAATACTCCTAATCATGATATTTACTAGTTTTATGCAATTTTCTGTCAATATTTCTATATTCCAAGTCGCTAACCGAAGCTTTTTTCCTGTACTAGCTTCTTTACCCGTTCGCGTCCAGATTGGTGCAGAAACCCGTGTCCATTTTTCATCGCACCCGGGTGCCGGTGCGATGCCCCTTGCACATTTTTTGAAGCAGCCGAAGGATGGTGTAATGCATCGCTTCCAGGAAATGCCCTAGCATTTGCATGTATATTATTAGGATTCATGTTCATAGGATTTGATTAAGTTTTGTGCTGGCTGTCAACTGCCTAATGCAACCCTCCTCTTTACCAGGTTTGTGGCCGAATTCCTGGCTTGGGACAGACAATGGCTTTGGAAAGTGTATATATATATATCATAAGGAGATTAGGGTGTCATCCTAGCTAACTTACATAGGGAGATGTCCCAAAACTTACATCTCGACTTTCAAAAATGAAAATCCATCCTATTAGATGTGATCTACACCTTATATAGTAGGTGTCCACAACATTTCAAATTAATTTGTTGGTGTTTTAATCTTTATCATGCGATAAAAAATTGCCGTTTATGAACAATTTAGATTATTTTATATTTAGGTAGGATGATGAATAGATAAAACTCGTTGAATTTATTTCAAATTTTCTACACAATAGTTTTTATAATGTAGATTACATCTAACGGTTTGAACTTTCATTTTGGATAATCAAATTTGAGTTTTGAGATATCTCTCCAGGTTAGTTAGCTGGGTTGACACCTAAGCCCCCGTATTCTCGTGTGTGTATATATATATATATAGACAAACCTTTTGTTGTTGTGCCTTCGCTATGGTGTGCACTTGGCCTTCGGGCCATTGCATGGATAATCCAAACTGTTCACATTGATCTACACAACTAAGTTAGTCTAAATATGTAATATTAAGTCATTTGAAATTTATTTGCCCATCTATGTCATTATAAAAAAACGATATTCAGCCATACAATTTTGTAACACTTCAATCATGGGCAAATGAATTTCAAATGACCATTGTTCTAAAAATCGGTTTAGGCGGCCGCTTAGGCGGCACCTAGTTGCTAGGTGGTGCCCAGGCGACTCGCCTAGGCCCTAGGCATTTGAAAAAATCAGTTTGGCTTATTGGGCAGGTCTAGGCGGGGTCTAGGCGAGTTCAGGCGGGTCTAGGCAAATCTCGGTGGCCTACACGGACTCGGATTATGAAAGAGCTTAACCCGATTCGTCCCGACCTGGAGCAGTTTAAAAATAATTTTCGGGTCTAGAAGGAGTTAAAGACTTGGTTCATGTTAGTAGTAGTAATAGTATTTAGGTGGTGTCTTTTGCTTGTAGTAGTAGGTGTGGTCTGGTTGTTTGTTTTCATCTTGAGGATTTAGCGTTATTGTTCCGATATTAACTTATTAATGAAACGTGATGGCGACAGTCTTCCTATATTAAAAAATGTATATACTTATATAGCTACTACATATTTAGACACACATCAGATTAGGAAGAGATAGCTTCTGTTATTTTTTCCCTAAAATTATTTTCATAGAAGGATAACATACAACCCAACTTTACAAATTGTCAGTTGGAGTTTACTGAAAACCACTTGTATGACTATGTTTGCCTCCAAGATATCAAATCTACCGATGCTTTTGCTTATGAAAAGATCAGTCAATCCAGATTTCAAAAGAGACAAACTAGAACTAGTATAATAGTTTATTTTCTCGATACATCTAATTAAGACAGTAAACATTCTGATCATTATCTTGATAAATCATCGCTCTACCCAAATTTGTTACCAAAACCAACACCTTGATGTATTTGTGTCTTTTAGAATATCTATAGTTCATCTTGCCATAGCAAGGAGAAAAATCAAGAATAAGAATGGGGAGAAGAGCAAGGTAATGCATGGTAGAACAACAAAATCAAACAAAAAGATAAATTAGGGGCAAAAAAAATAAAAAATAAAAAATAAAAAATAAAAAATAAAAAATAAAAAATAAAAAACGCCTAGAGACTGGTTGCCTAGGCTTCGCTTACAAGGTCTAGGTGCTAGACCTCCATCGGCTGCCCGACTATCGTTTAGCGACTTTTAGAACATGGCAAATGACTTGATTTTACATGTTTAGACTAATTTAGACATGTAGATCAATGTGAACGGTTTGAATCATCCATGCGATGACCCGAAGACCGAGTGCACACCATGGCGAGTGCACAACGGAAGGGGACCCTAGAGAGAACCACCTTTTTCCTTATTTTGCGACCCTGTGTAATACAAACTCAATGAAAATCCGAACATTTCATTGTGTTCTACATGCCTACAATAGCCTAAATGTATAAAATCATGTTATTTAACATTCATTTGCCCATCAATTCTTTAGCCATACAATTTTGTCACGCTATAAAACATAAACAAACGAACTTCAAATAACTTGATTTTACACTCTTAGGCTATCGTCGGCATGTAGAAAAAAATAAATAATTAAATAGTTCCTGATTTTTATGTAGCGGTTGGAATCAATGGGCTCACATATAAGGCCTCAAAATAAGGGAAAAGTAGGGTATCACATGATCAACCCCCTCTTTCTATTGTATGTGTGTGTGAGTGGTCATGATGTGAAAGTGAAATAACTAAAAATTATTCCACACATTTTCTCATCTCAAATGCACGATCCACACCGTTCAAAGCAAAAAAATGTGACTACATAGACGGATAAAATATCACGAAGTTTGAACATGGTATGTCCATGCAACAAGTGGTTGCAAAATGAATGGTTTTTCAATAATAGAACAAATGAATATATGTTCATGATATGAACAAATGAACCACTTCGTGATATTCGGTATGGATCATATGCATTTGAGAGGTGAAATAAGGCATCTAATTCGCTTATTAAAAATGTCACTTGCTAGATCATGACTAGTGTGTGTGTGTGTGTGTATATATATATATATATATATATATATATATATATATTGAATGTTATTTTCATCCGCTTGTCAATTGGAATTCATTTACTTTTTGTGCTACCTAAGCAGTTAAAATTAATCGCCCGATTAATCGCTAATTGGAGGTTAAGCGATTAATTTTTTTTAGCAGTTTTCAATATATATAGTTAGCGATTTAATCGGGTGTAATCGGCTGTTTTAAGTGGCCGATTAACCGATTAAATCATCTCCTTAAATTTTCATGCTCGTTTGCATTATTTTGGCTCAATCTGGTCCAAACTCAAAATCCAAATTCAAAATTCAAATCTCTTCTGGTCCTCACGCAAACTCAAACCCGATCCGTCGCCGCTTTCTTCTTATCACTCGCGCTAATCCAAACCCAAACCGATTATCTTCTTCTTCCTCGAGCAAACCCAAACCGACCCGACCCACATCCAAACTTTAAACTCAGCTCAAACCAAGTACCATCTTCTTTTTCTCTATAACTATATGTTCCTATTTGATAATCTCATAATAGTTTCTATTAGGGTTTAGGGTTATTACATAATGAGGATGTATCATTTTTAAAATTACAAACACACACACACACATACAATTTTTTCGATTTAATCCCTGATTATTTTCCGATTAATCGATTAATCACTAATCGCTCTGAGACCGATTAGTTCCAAATATTGATTTTAACTACCTAGTTTGCTACAAGTTGTCATTTTGTTTTTAATTTTGCATGTAGTTGGGGTTAGGTTGTGGGTGTACGATGGTGTTATTCATTATTCAACAATATTTACAACATGTGAATGGTAACAAACTTCATAGATCATTAAAATACATGGTGCATCCGAAAGTAATTTTTGCATATGATCAATGTCTATGAAGCACGGATATTGGTACATGTATCTGGCACGCGGATACGTCAATTTCTTAAAAACTAGGATACAGGTATGTTAGGATTCGCTAAATTAAAATAATTTAAAAAATTAATATTATAGATATATAAATAGTAAACTAAAATTTTCAATCCAATATGAACATGAAAAATAAGAAACAAGAATATGGTAGATAAAATTAATACAAGAAAATGTCAAACAAAACATACTAATGGATCATTCCAAGTTTCCAACAACACCAATACCAATAATACATGACCGAAATGTTCAAATAAAAGTAGGCTAGTTTTAAACCTATTCAATAGAATCATCTATCATAACTTCATAAGTCATAATAATGAACCAACCTAGACCCTTCAATACTACATCCTACTGTCCTATATATATTATCTTAAAAAAATTTAACACTCAAACACTAAAGTGAATAAAGATGCATCAACTTGTACAATAATAGCAATTTGTCAATCAACCAAAATAATGGCAAGAACTACATCCATCATTTTTTCGATGTCTTTTAATAAAATGAAACAAAATAATCTCTTGATCAAATGAAATTAGGATTTGAAAGAGGAAGACAAAGAATAGTAGAATATATATATATATTTATTGATCAAATGAAATTAGGATTTGAAAGAGGAAGACAAAGAGAATAGTAGAATATATATATATATATATATATATATATATATATATATATATATATAGGGAAAGCTTCGGTTGAGCACTACTCTAGTGCTCACCACGTGAACACTAGGCCTTCGGGCGTTCATATTGAAAATCCGAACCGTTCACATCGAAAATCCGAACCGTTCACATTGATCTACACATCTAAATTAGTCTGAATATGTAAAATCAAACCATTTGAAATTCATTTGCCCATTCATTGAAGTGTTACAAAATTGTATGGCTGAAAATCATTGTTTTTATAGTCACATGATGGATGGGCAAATGAATTTCAAATGATTCGATTTTACATATTTAGACTAATTTAGATGTGTAAAACAATGTGAACGGTTCGGATTTTTGATATGAACACCCGAAGGCCTAGTGTTCATGCGGTGAGCACTCGAGTAGTGCTCAACCGAAGCTTTCCCTATATATATATATATATATATATATATATATATATATATATAATAAAACACAAAGAAAGCTATCAAGTGGCTCTCCTTTGACAGGGTTGAAATCAATGGTCCAGATCTAACCTCACGAAACATATTTTCCCACCCAAAGTTCCCCCCAAAACTCATTCAAATCTCCAAAACAACTCCTTTATTTATTTATTTATTTCTCTTTCTTTCTATTTGCTCAGAAATTTATATTTATAGATTTGAGGTTTGTAAATTATCAGATTTTTTATACATTTTTTATTGCTCATGTTACATTTAAAATAGAAAATATCTCATCAACAGTTAAATTTTATCATTTTTCACTCCTTTTTTCATTATAAAATAATTGCTGGGATACGTATCCGTTACATATCTGGCTAGTATCCCACCAGATACTTATCTGGTACGAGATATACATCCTCGGGAGAATATCCATGCTTCCTAGATCAACGTTCAAGGTTTTGGTCAATCCTTCTCGTTCTCACCCATTTCGGATGGGACTGATCCAAAAAGGGATGAAGGAAATCAGTTTAAATAGTAGTGTTTGCGAATTTATCTGGCGCATATGCTCTAAGCGGTGTGGAATCAATTTTTTGGGGACTGTGTTTAGCCTATTTTGTCAAAAATATGATTATGCGCCTGCATTTGAAATATGCAGGCACATATTTTGATATGAATAGTTGTGTATAAATAGTTTGAGTATGCGTCCACATATTTTGGGTTCTTGGGTCTATTTATATTAATATGAATATTTTTTTTACATGACCCACATCTAACTAGTTTTAAGTTAAAAAGAAGTATAGCTTGCTTATTTCTGTCACAATTTCACAGTTGAGACTCAACAAGTGGTCAAGGGTTACGTAACAAGATGAAGCGATGATTTCTGGGATTGAAGTGAGACGGAAGAGAGCAAAGAGAACTTTGATAGCACCAACTATGAAGTGAATATTGAGAACTGGCCTTCCAGACCATTTTGTGAACACTGATTGATTGTCTTGTCATGGACCCATCACTTATAGTTAATTAGTTATGTATAGTTTTGGTTGTTGTAGGACTTTAAGTAATATTATTACTGTAGTTACATATAGCTTTGATTGTTGTAGGGCTGTAAGTAACTATACTACCTTATCTTTGCTTACTGTCTTTATGCAAAGCAATTTATATTGCTATATATATATATTTAAGCAAGAAAACTGTTAGTAATGTTGCAAATTAATTCTAGTACTTATTTTTATGTCTTTGTTTAACTGTATTATGATATTATCTTATTATGCACTTATGCTATTTTATCATTAAGTATGTTTTATGTCATTTTTCATTCTCAAACAATTTTTTCTGAAATTTTCTGGTTTTTTAGATATATTTTAAACAGTTATGATTTTAAAAAAAATCCAACTGCATACTGCATGTAGCCAAGAATCGCATAGTTTTGCGTACTGCCTTCTATTGCCGTCTATAACACTGTTAAGTCTTAACCTAACTATTAGGGTTTGAAAAACAAAAAAAAAAGGAAAGAAGATAGAGAAGAGGAAAGAAAATAGTCGAACTCAAAGTGGAATCATGGTTGACGTTATTGCTTCTTTTCTCTAGCTGCTACTTCATTTTCTTCATCGTTTTATTTTCTTTTGCTATCTTTTTGTTTTTTTCTGAAGCACCTTCCCTTTGGGAGAGGTATAAGTTTAGAGTTTGTTTTAGAAATTGATATATGCAAGTTTATTAGCTCGGGTTTGTTCCAAGTCAAATGTGACCCAAGATAGTCATAAACTTGGATCTGGTCAGTTCCTTATGTGGATTTGATCTGACCCGAACACTTAAAATTATAGCAAACTCAACAGATCATTCATATTTTACATTTCACCTCCTATAACTTACAGAAATTATGAGAAATTTTATATGTAAATAATTGTAATAAATAGAAAAAAACTGAAAGTGAGACTCGGGATATAAACCAAACCAAACATGCAAAATCTTTCCAAACTTATCATTTTTAAAAATCCCGAAAATGATCTTGGAACCAAAGTTCTCAAACCTTGCATATGAGTGTTCGTATGGCATCAAAACTTGACTAACACCTCGAACTGTATTGGCGTGGGTCTTTTCCTACCCATGCAATAAATACCAAAATATAGGTCCCATTGATTTAACCTATCTGGCTATCTTGAGCTGAAATAACAATGGTAGTGGCCAGCAGTGGACCTAGAACGTGCTGTAAGCTAAACAATTATTAATACATGTTTTTGCCATAATGACGTAATGTTTTGTGCAGTTTTTACTCTTTTCTTCAATATAAAATTAAATGGATTTCTTGTATTTGAGCATGTGTTTTTTTCTTTTTTCTTTTTTGTTTTTTGATTATGACATTCATGTGCACATCTTTTTGGGCTAACAGGACTTATATATCTTTAAAATTGGGTGGTTTATGAGTTATGAAAATAATTTAATTCATGATTGGAGAGCAGAACATTAATGTAGCAGTTATTTAGGTAATGTAACTTATTTTATGAAATATATATTTAACAAACTTTTATTTTTAGAAAGTTTTAAAGGGAAAATTTTGTATTTGTTATCAAAGTAGCCAACCTACGGTCACACCTATTTATGGGATAAAGGTGTGGCCTGTGTGGGGAGTTCTTTTTCATAGTAACTAATGTGTAAGTCCTTTACCATAACAAACCATTTATGGTGCAAAAGAAGTAACTCTACACATGAAGGTGTGGCCCTTGTAGGGAGCTCTTTTTCATAGTAACTAATGCAAGTCCTTTACCTTGACGAACCATTTATGGTGCAAAAGAAGTACCTCTACACATTCAATTGGAGAAGAGTTTGTTTGTTTTGTCTTTGGGGCAGGGGAGGGGGGTGGGCATAATTAGGAAATTGTACTAGAAAATAGTAATAAAGGAAAGGGTGCATGTGCCTTCTCTCGTTGGTGTGTCTGTTTTGTTTGGTCTTTCGGATGGACAATCTAGCTAGCTTGGTTGAGAAAATTGAGATTGGACAAGGAAAAACCCTGATTTCAAGCTCACCTTGTTGAAAGGGTCATCTGCATTGCATTGCCATTCTGGCTGTGGTGGTGAGCGTTGTCACTCAGTTTTGTGGTCCCCTTGGTTGTCATCAACGAGGGAAATAAATAGATGGTGGAGAGGAAGAGAGATTTTTTTTTTTTTTTTTTTTGGGGGGGGGGGGGGGGGGGGGGGGGAATCTCACAGAATTAATGTACTTTTTAAAGGTTAAAAACATCTCCCTAGAAAATCTAAAGCGACATATATTGTGGGACAAAAAAGGCTAGAATGATTATATTATGGGACGGAGATAGTAGCAAACAAACTTTATTTTGCAATTCTTCTTGAATCGCAGAGCTAGCTTTCTATTTTTATATTTGAAGTTAACAGGAGAACTAACCGACCCGACCCGACCCATGATTAATCGGGTTTAAGTCCCGGATTTTATTTGTGTTAACAAGGTAATTATAGATGACCTGACACGACCCATTACCAATTGGATTTAGACTAGTTGAAAATGTATTAACCAGACCGGACGTCCTATTTATCCTATGCAAGTGGAAAAATCTGAACCAAAACTAAACTGACCTCACTCTGCCCAGCTTTTAATCTCTAAGGATTTCTTTCTCTTTAGTCCACAAAACCACAACCTTTTTCTTTGTTGAGAACCCTAGCCGCCCTGCAGCGAAATCTTTATGGGAAAACCCAGCCACCTTTCCGATCTCAGTGAGATCCCGAACAACCTAGCAGATCGATCAATTGAAAGATCTTGCCTCGCGTATCTTACTAAAATCTTGAACAACCTATCAGATCCATCAATTAGAGGTTCCCTCTCAGATATCATCACTGAAGTCCTGATCAGCCTAACAGATCCACCAGTTGATAGAGGTGATGATTTCTTATATTATGTTTAATGTTATAGAAAGGTTGTTACCGTATTTATCTGTTTACGGGCATTCCATATTGCATAACCTCTCATATATCAACCGGATCTTGAACAACCTAACAGATCCTTCAATTAGAGGTACCTTCTCAAATCTCAGGGAAATCCTGATCTACCTAGCAGATCCATCATAAGGTAATGTTTTCTTAAATTATGTTAAGGTTATCGAAAGGTTGTTGCAGTATTTATCTTTTTATGGGCTTCCCTTATTGCGTAATTTCCTCTTTGCTTTTTATGTTGTGGATTGCCAATATTGGATTTCAGATCATATCGAATGACAGATTTTCACTAGGAGATGATAAACCTAATATATCCGAAAATGCCCATTGCCCCAAGTACTTAGTTTGAACTGTATTGTGAAGTTGAAAGTTTAGATGAAAGGAAGAGGAATACTGAATTGTTAATCAGATTGGAGATAAAATAGCCTGGTTACAAAGGTTTGGTTGGATGCCTTGACTGATAATTTGTTTGAGCTGTATTACTGTTTTTGACATATTTATACTGGTTGAACTCAGGCTAGATAGATACGCTTTGCTGTGGGGTTTGAATGTATGCTTTATCAACAAGAATCATAATATGTTTGTATCTTAATCATAATTATAAGTGCTTTTATATTTGCGCTTTTAAAATATTGTAGCTTAATTATTGTTTGTGATTTTGCACATGCGCTTTCTAAAAAGTAATTTGGTATTTGCACACCTGGATTGTGAGTTTTTAGGCTGCTAATTGACACGTCATTATTGTTCAATCCTAGACCTTATTTTCTATCTTGTGTCAACTTGCATTTCTAATTTGTCATTTGCAGTAGTATAATTTTTAAAATCAGAGCCATTTTCAAGAGACATCTCTTATCGTCTTTGTGATGACTAACTGATGTGGCATACATAGATAGAAATTAACATGTGTCCTTCAGGTAATCTATCTCATTTTCTATGTTATTTTCTTTGGCAATTTCCAAATTGCTTTGCCTGGAACCCGACCCCTGTGGATTATCTTGAATCTCTTTAAATCATGCTGTTTGGGTTTTACTTTTGAATTTGTTTAATGTATTGGTCTATGATTGATCATGCAAATACGATTGTACAATGATTCATTTGAAGATTGGATGAACGGCTGGAACTTGTTGTCTTGGTGTTTTCCTCACCTTATTGAAATAAGGTGCTTCTAAGGCTTCACAAGCAAACGAACTCATAGATAGTCAAATGTCTCATCACTACTAGCCTCTTTCTAGATTCTCCTATGAAACTACTATTTTATTGCCAACTTCAAATGCGAGCTAAGTTCGGAGATGTGTCAATATAAATCTATATAATTTTATACATGTATGCCTAACGCTATCTAGAACCAAGTTCATATTCCTTTCATCAACCTTTATGCTTCAATTAATACATCTTAACATGCAGAAATTCCTGGTGGTCAACAATATATCGGTTATTATCCTCGTGAGGAAGAGAGAGTTGCTCACCGTGCCGTAAGAGATCCTGAAACGCTTGGCGCATCCTACGATCGATACTTGCATAATGGGGTATTATTTCTAGATCAATGTTACCACAAGCAGAAAACGAAGCACAACGAGAAGCATGTCTTAGGCTTTTAGGTCTTTAGCGGAAAGAAACACCTATACAGATCTATATTAGAGTATTTAATAACATACATACATACATAATGAAAAGGTCAAAAAAATATTATAACAAATGAAAATTTTAACATATTACATAACTAATGAGGCATTTTCCTAAATTTAATACTAAAAGTTTCAAGCATAAATTATCAATCTTAAAGGACAGCATTCACTGCAAAATTTGAAATGAGTGAAGGTGCTGTAGAAAACTTAAGTGAAGACGCAGATTTGCTGGGTGCTAAAGCGCTGTAGATAACTTAAACGAAAGCAGGGAAGACATGAACAGAATCGGGGATTTAGTGGAGGCTAAAATGCAAGAAAACTTAAATCAAATCGGGGTTTTACTGACGGTTAAGGCTTTTGTAGAAAACTTACGAAAACCAGGGATTTATTGGGGTCTGAAGCGCTGTAGAAAACTAAAGCAGAAAGCGCTCTAGAGCTTCGGAGAAAGCAGGGATGTAGGAGCAAACAGTGTTCTAGATTTTATTTCTTCCATTTTTTTTTGGTTACTTTGTAGAACTAATGAAATGGCTATACACTTCAGCAAGTACCTCCATTCGGTCCTGGTGAAGCTGCTAGGTCAAGGCCCATGGAAATGCCACGTCACCCTGTTGATGATATTCGAGTTTCTGATGGTCGTTTTATTGGATATGGAGGTGTCAGAGCTTCTGATGGTCGTTCTGTTGGATATGGAGGTGTCCGAATCGAAAAACAACTTCCTCCAGATGCATCAAACACCTTATTTATAGAAGGCCTCCCTGCTGATTGTTCACGCAGGGAAGTGTCTCGTATCCTTAATATCTGCATCAAGAAATTGTTCATGAGTGAACATGTTATTTTTGTTTGCAGATCCTTAATGTTTTCTTGCAGATATCTTTCGTCCTTTTCCAGGTTTTCGAGAAGTGAGGCTTGTGAGCAAGGAAGCTAGACATGTAAGTTAATGCCCGTTTATTTTTCCTGCACTCTATTAATTGCTAGGCACTAGTCAAATTTATCTAGGTATGCCCAATTAAATTTTGCAGCCTGGAGGGGATCCATGGGTTCTCTGCTTTGTTGATTTTGACACTCCAAGTCAAGCTGCTGTTGCTTTGGATAGTTTGGAAGGTGAAGATAACTTGCTATACTTTACTGTTAAATTATTTTCTAGAGCCTTTTACCCTCGCTTGTTTTGTTTTGACTGATTCTTATGAACCTTATGCTTGTCTGCTTGTTTTTTGCTTCCATGTTTTTTGTTCTTATCTCATGTCTTCATTGTTCTCTTCTTAATTTTCTATCCTTTTGTCTTTGCTTTTTATTGGTTCCGTTCTAGTTTTGGTGTCACTCTAGATTTCAGTTGGAAACTAATTGATGATAACCTCGACAACGCATTGTGTTTATATTTTACTTATGTTAGCTAATAGAAGTCTATTTATTTCCCCAAGGTATAATAATTACCATCAATTGTCAATGTTTTTTAATAGTACACGTGCATTGTATTGTATGTAGTAGAACAGGGACACGTTAAATAGTAGTATGAATCAGTATAATTCAGAATATTGTAATTGTTATGATTGGTAGAAATTGTTAGTTTTTATTGTTAATAATGGAAAATGGTTAGTTGCCTGTTTAGTGAGCTAGTTGAACATATGCCTGAGAAGTATTTTCGTGTTAAATATTTTTTTTTTGAGGTGATGGGTGAAGGCTTGATCATGATAAGATGCTTTCTTCACGTGGTGAAATTTACAAGTTATGACTTTTTTTGGTGGACTGAGTATCGTTGCATATTATTTGTGTATTTGTTAAACTCAAATGTGTTATATTTAGTTTTGGCTATAACGCAAACAACTACCACAAAGTTTCTCCAGAAAGCAAAAACTACCTCATTTAATTTTTTATGGTTTTAACTGCACTAAAGTTTACCTTGTCAAGCCATTAAGTTTTCTGCGTTATGGTGAAACATTGGGGTTGTTTTGTTGGCATTTTAGCCTTTATGTTCTAAGGTTGTGGAATTTTTTACATTTTAGCCTTTAATGTCTAGGTTTCAAAACAGTCAGCCTTTAGCATGTTAGCAGTTATTTGTTTTGTTCTTTTTCCAATCTGTTCAGTTTCTCCTATTTTTTTAAATTTACTTCTCAACAAATGATCACTATTGTCTGCGGACACAAAGCACCTGTCTTGGTAACTGGCTGTCTGAATGTGTCATGTTGACAAGACCTAGCAATGATAAGAAAGATCAGAAGGATAGAAGAAACAGAATACAAGCAAGTGAAAAAGAACCATAGAGAAGAAAAAAAGGAAAAATAATTGAAGAGAAACCAAAATTGCAAGGAAAGAGAACTCATTGCTGTTTTATGTTTCTTTCTTTAATTGGACAAGTTAAAAAATAAGGTTTTTTTTTCCTTCATATCCACACCCCCAAATTTTTGCTATTTCCATATTCTCACCCAAAATTTTCACATTTCCATATTCCCACCTAAAATCCATGTAGTGATTCCAAAAAAACGACCTAACGTTAATTTTGCCCATCAGTTGTGAGGAAATACTTTGAATGTTCTCCTTATCGGGTCCAAATCCGACGAAGATACATTTTAATTCCCAAACTAACTGCAACCCTATCATCTTCTTCATTTAAATCTATTTTGTTCTCTTCTATCATCTTCTTCAATTCCTCCAATAAAGTCTTGAATTCCTCCACTAGTGTTTCATCTTTTGAAGGAATGTTCCATGGCCACAAAAGATTTGAAAATAGAAGCGAAGATTTTTGTTAGGAATAATTTGAGGAAAATTAAAGTTTAATGGTTTTTAGGATAATGTTTTTACAAAGAGATTTGAAGAAATCGAAAAGGGTTAATAGGGTTCTCTTTACTTTAATGGAAAATTAGAGAATGAAGAAGAAAGCAAAAGGGCAAACAATCATTTCAAACATCATGCGTGTTTTTTGGAATAATCGTAATATTGATTTGAGGTGGTATTATGGAAATATAAAGATTTCGGGTGTGGATATGGAATAGCAAAGATTGCAGGTGTGGATATGGAGTAAACCCTAAAAAATATTGGAAACTATATTTGTAATACGAGTCGTGTTGTTAGTTCAGAAAAGACATTATCTGTTGTTAAGATTATTGGTTTACACTTTACAAAGTTGTGTGCGACATCTCGTTGTTATAATTAGTGGATTTCTTTTGCTTTCAATCTTACCAGGATATCTGCTTGATTTTATTCGAGTTGGATAAATTTGTTTAACTTTTTAATATTTTCGGATGGGGAGATAAAATGGTTATTTACCTAATGGGTATTTTGAAGTTAGTTGCCCGACATGTTAAAAAGTCGGGGTATACGGTATTATGGAGCCATTAACAACAAAATAGAAGTTTGGTTGTACATAATTGCAATTTTGCACATCAAATCTCAACACATACATTATTTATCTCCAATACAAATCTTCCTAGTACATTGCAAAACCAATATTTCCTTTACATGCACCATGATATGTGCCTAACATCTATTTTATGCAAATATCAGCAAGTGTAGACGATTGTTATTACTCAAATGTAATCAATGCATAGTTTTCATGTATGTTTTATGTGATCATGTCTGTTTAATATATAGATGGCCGCTTGATATTTAATACTAATAGTTTAATACATATCAAAATTTTATCTATTTAATATATTATACAGGCAAAACAGTAGCTATATAAACTAAAAGCTTTTGTCCGTACCCGTCCCAATTTCCTTTTCCTTAATGCGTATGAAACTATCCTACCTGTTTTCTTACATGGGTACAAAAACTTGAGTTATGAAAATAATTGCAATGAGGGCTTTTAGCTTGTTTAGACCAGCCAAATTTCTTCAAGAACTCTTACAATAGTGAGTAATAACAGAAGCAGCTTGATTGGCTAGAGGGTTACGCTTTTTACATTACATAATCCCCTATGCCCATTCATACCAAAAGCCCATTAAGATCTGTAATTAGCAGAAGTTTTTATTTACTTGGTTTAAGTTTGTCTGAGTTGTGAATTTATTTTTCCAGGTTACAGGTTTGACGAACATGACCGTGACTCATTAACTTTGAGGATGCAATTTTCTCGCAACCCGGGTCCAAGGTCTGGTGGTAGGATTCGTGGTGGTAGGCGCTGAAGCAGTCTCTTGTATCAGGGGGTTGATCCGGTGGTCTCTGCTTTACTTTGTGTTCATCTTTATTTAAACTAAATTATCGTCGACCAGCTACTCTAGTAGAACATATTTTATTCTGAAACATTCTCGAGCACCGTAGGGACACCTATATGTTTGGCATGTAGTTGAGAGTTTCTTGCAGTTTATGTTTTGAAGCTGTCTGGAATATCGGAGTCGGTTGGTATTGTAAGATAATTGCTTCAAAATAGCTTTTAAACTATGGTATTTTATATCTTGTCTGATAATTGCCAACAGGTTAATGCTCTATCCAGGAATATTTCCATCCTCCAAATTTTTTGCTGTGTTTGTGAGAGATTTGATGGCTCTCTTAATTAAGAGCTAGTGATGGCGATGGATTAGATTTTATTTACCATCTTTCATAGTCTGATGTATTCTTGATAAGTCAAGGCTCAGAAAATTACTGACATCCTGTGCCTGTCTGTGGACTGTTGTATAACAGTAACAAAAGTTCGGGAAGCTTCCGGAATTAATAGGGTGAGTTTTACTGTTACATGGTAATATGCAGGATATTTATTTTCATTTGGAGAACCAGGAACCAACCCAGGTTTGAAGAGCCTGAATAAGCTTTTTGAAGCTATCCAAGAGCAGATTTAGCTGAAAACGAAATCAACATTTTGTAACTATCCGAAACCAAAAATAAATAACAGGATATTTATTTTCGTTTTGCAGATTTAGCTGAAAACGAAATATATTTTGGCATGTTCAAGAAAAAAAAGCTACTGTCTGGTGCTTACCCCGTTCATTTTCTCAAGGAATCATGATATTATACTTGTGTTCTGGTTATTTTCTGAAACATTTATATTCACTGCATCTTCTCTTCCATCGCAACTCCAATTAGTGGTGGATGGGTGTGATATTGTATCTGGAGCCATATATTTTGCACATGCCTTGTTTATATTCCTGTACACACTTCCTATACTTCGGACCGGTGATTATTATTGTACGTCGAGCTAATAATCTTTAATCTTATGTATATAGTTTTCAGGATAAATTTTACTTCACTACTTAGTGGTTTAACACAAAATCAACATTTTCGTTTGACCTCTTTCGAAATTTTTTTTTTTGTTTTTTTTTTTGTTTTTTTTTGTTTTTTGTGAAAAACCATTATATTTCGTCCGTACTCCGGTAAATTTGATGTAGAAGGTCAAAAAAACTACCCTGTTTTACTTTCCCAGTTTTTGATGGTGGGGCCCACTTCTACCCAATATATTATGCTAATTTATTTTTGGTACAAGAATTTTTTTAATTAAAAAAAAAGAAAAAGAAAAAGAACAAATGTAGGAGGCAACTCCTCACTCTTTCTCCATCTAAATTTTAAAGCGAAATCTTATTCCTTAATCAAACTTTAAAAAGCGTGCAATATTATTTTGATATTTTTTTCAAAAATAGTTTTGTTATCTTCTCTTTATAAAAAAAATTATGTGCAATATATTGCACAGAGTTATATCAGTAATACAATAAAGAAAATGGTAAAAAAAATGGAAAAGAGACTAAACATTATCATATAAGGAGTCTAAATAGATATGGTAAGAAAAAATCAAGGGTATTTTTGTAAAAAAGAAGAAGATGGTTAAATTTTGTTGATCGTTGTTCAGCACTAGGTACCCATATTAATTTTGCATTTATAAAAAGTACCACTAATACTATTTCTGATACACTTAGTAGACTCTTACATCAGAATGTGCTCGAAAGCGTGGTAGACCTTGTACACCTTCTGGTCCCGATTTAATCTTTTTGATGGAATCTTGTTCCATTGAAACATTTGTAACTATCCTAAACCAGATTTATGATACAAATATTCTCTATGACTTATTAGAACATTTTTGGGAAGATGGCAACCAAGTTAGAGACATGTTAATAAGAAGCAGGAGAATAAGAGAAATTTATTGTAAATCTAGTTTGTACAGCCAATATTATAGCCAAATGTAGATTTAGACTTAGTC
Organism: Hemerocallis citrina; assembly: GCA_017893485.1. Classification (NCBI taxonomy): domain Eukaryota; kingdom Viridiplantae; phylum Streptophyta; class Magnoliopsida; order Asparagales; family Asphodelaceae; genus Hemerocallis; species Hemerocallis citrina. The sequence continues at coordinate 270,570,205 of CM030361.1, read as the reverse complement.
CATCCAGAATTTGATAACTTCCCAAACCCTTTTCTTGATTATACAGACCTGGACTGACTTTCTTCCAGTTTCTACAAATTTGCTTTATATCAGCTAGCAAATCAGTTTACTCCCGCTGAAGAAGGATATGAGGGAATAGTTAGAATACAATTAATTAATATAAGAATATATCATCTTCTTAAATTATTTTCACTTTATTTGCATACAAACCTTATGAATATTTTTGATGATGTACAGATGGCTAGACCACCACCGCAACCAGGGACACCTGGAACTAGTACCTTTGCTCCTAGGCATAACTTTTTACAAAGACCGAGACAAGAACGTCTTAGATTCGGTAACCAAGAACTAATAGTTTTTCCTAATAGTAACATATCTTTTAAGACCTTTTCCCATATTTCGGTTAGCAAAGAACAGAAATGTATTTTGGACAATCTTTGGATTGCTTTTAATAATAAAGACTAGAAGTATTTTTTAACTTCTATGAACTCTCTTTTAGAACTTTTTAATCAAAATCAAAAGAATTATAAGTTTTATGTAGTGTTAAAAGGTAATCTGCCAGGAGTCTTTCACACATGAATAGAAGTTGTACACAGTATTAAGGATTTTAGGGATCCATTATATAAAGGATTTAATAATTTATCAGAAGCACTAGACATAGATAGAAAGCACTTAGGACTAAATTATTTTGTTTCTCTTTCATTAAGAACTTTGTGAAGCTCCTTTAGAGTATTCAGTAGCCAAAGAGGAACGAGGAAAGATTTTATTTTGCGATCATTGTGAAGCCATGACTAGAATTTGTAAGAAATTAAACGAGAACATTAATAGCTTGATTCATGAGAAGCAGATCTTGCACCAAAAGATTTCAGATTTACAAAAAGATTTATTTCAGACCAGATTTCCATCAAAGATTGTACCCTTAGTCTTAAATATAAAGAGTGAGAGTGGTGAGCATTCCCATATGAATGCTACAAAGGATATTATTGGGACCAAAATTCCAATGACTAGTCCGGAGTAGACGTTTACCGTTAAAGACTTATCAAATCCATCGATGGTTGTGGCTTTACCAAAAAACGAAGACAAGAGCAAAGCCCTAGTAGAAGAAGAGGTCGTAAGAACAAATGGTTATACTCAGCTAAAAATAGATGACTATACTCAGATTATGCCCATACTCCAACAAATGGAAGAACTACGAAATATGCTAGAATGCTCTAAGACAAAGAAAAAATTAGCAAAGAAAAAGAAGGAATCTTTAAGAACACTAATTGCCGAACAGGTGTCCTATGCTCTGAATATGCATTATCAAAAGAAGGACATTCAGAGAGAATGACCTGAGAATAAAGAAGAAAAGAGATTCAAGAAGATAAAAAGACAAAAGGCACGTCAGATGAAGACATCAGTGGAGAAAACGATCCAGAGTCTTCACTATCACTAGATTCGATAGCCCTTCACAACATGGACACGTAAAAAGAAGAAAGGATTCTAGGAAAAGTTACTCACTATAGCCAGAAGACACGTCGAAAGAAGAACAAGACTCTGGAAAAAGCTACTCACTATAACAAGACGACACATCAAATGACGACTCTATGATTTAGGTACTAGAACTATAGTACCACAAGACACTTTAATCTATACTGATACCCAAGAATGAACTAGTGTTAGGTTTACAGATTGCATCCCTCAAGTAAATAGAAATATGAGTGATATAGAAACAAACTTAGAATCAGACCTAGTTCATATAGAATGTATGCATACAATAGAAATAGATACAGATAAAATACTATATCCCAAAGAATTAGGTATGACCGAACTTAGTAACAATGAATTACTGGAATTAAAAGATATACATTATAAAACAAGTCTATTTTAGGAGATGAATATCTGTATTATGATTATGAATGAAATATCAGAAAAGAAAAATTAGTAGAAGAAAAAGATGAAATAAATGACCAATTAATGCACATATCTGATATATCTTATCAGAAAGAATTAGCGGATACAGAAGAAACTAGCAGTACAACATCTGCATCTCAATTCCATAGAACTGTAGCATTTGGCACTAGAAATTATACATTGTTGGATCCTGTAGGCAAGACAACAAACACTAGAGGGGGGGGGGGGGTGTATAGTGTTTAATAAAAACTGCAGAAATTTTTCTCGGTGCAGTCGACTGAGTTATGAACCAGTCGACTGATATGTCCAAAATAATTAAAAACAATAACTCTGCGCAGTCGACTGATGAATGAAATAGACGACTGAAAGCACAATGAAACTACAACTACAAACGGCACTGACCAGTCGACTGATGGTGCAAGGAGTCGACTGTCCAGAAACTTTTTGCAGAATTAAAATAAACCAGAGTAAATGCAAACACAAGATAATCAATCACAGAGTACACAAGATATATCCTTGTTCGGTCCTCCCGATCTACATCCAGTCCCCAAGCAACCCACTTGAGATTTCCACTATTCTTGAAAAAATTACAAGAATATCCTACGGCGTTACGACAACAACCTTGTCTAACCCGTAGTCCTTTCTCTCAACCAGAGAAAGCCGACCCACTCTACTACCAAGAGTGAAACAAAAACGACTCTACAACCTAGAGTCAAAAACACTCTCCAACCGAGAGCAAGAGAACAAGAATACTTTACAGTCAACCTATAGCCTTGTTGGTGTATGTGTTGATGCACGTGGCTAAAAGAACAGGTCGACTTCTATACTTAGTCCAGAGCGAATTCAATGCTATACTGGACTGAATGTAGAGAACCAAAGAGTATGAACTTGAAAGCTTTGTTTCTCAAAAATGTCACTGAATTTTTTCTCAAGAGTGCTCGGATTGCAAAAGTAAAATCTGTTGATCTTTTCAGTGAGATCTGAACTCTACTTAAAGAGTTTGATCTCCTGAACGTTGGGAAACAGTTACTCAACTGTCAACCAACGGATCTAAGCTTTTGAGTTTGAAAAAATTCGATTTTGAAAAACAGAAAACGGTCAAAATCTTTCGAACAGTCGACTGGGTTGCCATATGAGTCGACTGATCAGAGTTTGAATAAATTTAAACAGTTTTGTACTATCAGTCGACTGGCAGAAGCTTAAGTCGACTGGTACTCAAAAGTTAAACTTCTTCAAACTGTTTTGACTCTTTTTATTGGGGGTTTTTAAGAGACACACATTATAAAATATTTTGAGTGTGTGTGTGTGTGTGTGACAAGGCTTTTACATCAGACTAAGACTCAACAGAAAGTAAGATACAATTATTTTTACAAGACATTATAAATTGACACAATTGAGCTAAGGTCTTGAGTCTTGAGTCTTGAGTCTTGTCTTGAGTGAAATCTTGGATCTTGTCTTAGTGAAATCTTCATCTGTATCCTTTTGAGCTTGTTCATTTGTTCAGCTAGAATTGTCTTTGGTATGTACAATGCAATGTTAGCTGTATAACATAGACACATGTTGCACTGTGTTGTGATCATCAAAATCAAGAATCAACATTCTCCCCCTTTTTTATGATGACAACACAATAGCTGATAATAAAAGATAATATACAAGCATAGTGAAGACATGCTCCCCCTATAAAAACACAAAATGCATTGTCTTTAAAAAAAAAAAAAAATAACATGTATCAGTCGACTTATATAGAATATCAGGCGACTGACCAGAAAACCATACTTTAGAAAAAATCATAACACAAAGAGTAGCATCAGTCGACTGAGATGCTTGGTGAGCAGTCGACTGGCCAGAAAACATTGCAGTGTACATGTTATAATACACTGGCAAGCATTAGTCCAATACCCAGTAATAATATAACACAGATAATAAGCAATATAAAACAATATAACCATTGCAGTGTACATGTTATAATACATTGGCAAGCATTAGTCCAATACCCAGTAATAATATAACACAGATAATAAGCAATATAAAACAATATAACCATAACACAGAAAACAATATATAACCATAACACAGAAAACAATATATAACCATAACACAGATATATCTCTCCCCCTTTGGAATCATCAAAAAACACAAAGTAACAAGCTTTTGCATTAAAAAAGAAACTTAAGTCTTATACAAAAAGAAATGCATTAAGAAAGAAAAGTACATAATAGAAAAATAAAAAGATCTTTAATCTTCTTCATCGGAATCTTCATCATCATCTTGAGAAGGAGGATGAAACTGAGAGCTGAAGAGATGAGTGAGGTTGTCAAGCTTAGAGTCAATGTGGTCTAGCTTGGAATCGAGGTTATGGAGTTGGGTATCTACAGTGGCTGAATGTTTCATTAGGTAGGAAACACAGTCATATAGGGTACGAGGGTCATCATAATTTGCTTGAAGAAGTGGATCAGAGGAGGTAGAAGGTCTAGAACTAGAACCTAATGGAGCTTGAGAAAGAGGAGGAGACCTAGGGGGTGATCTAGTAGGAGCATCAAGAAGTTTCATTCGTGCCAAACTAGCACGATCGAAACACTCATAACGAGTAACAACATTTGTCTCCGAATCGATATCAACACCAAAAGCTATAAAGACTCTAGTAAGAAGACCTCCAAAAGGTAGAAAGTGAGTGTGGTCTTGATTAAGTTTAGAAAAGATAACTTGACCCCAATTAACAGCAATTTTACCAAAAATTGCATAAATAACTTTTTGTAATTCTATAGAATATTGGTCATAACTACCCTTTTTAGGAAGGATGTTATAGGCTAATATTCTACCTACAAGCTTAGCAATTGGTTTGATATTTTTGCTTGTCATTGGAGGGCCATGATTAGGTAAGAAAATTTTAGATAATATAGAAGCATCATCTAAAAGAATTTCATCAAGAGGGAATCCTCCATCATCAATACCTAATATCTGATTAATCCTAGTCGGTGTAAGTGTCATTTTAATATTCTTCACAGACGACCGGATTAAGACATCCCCATCTGGTTTTTGCACAACTCTCATATTTGTGTAAAACAAATAGATGAGTTGGGGATAGTAATTAGGTTGGTTTGATAATGAGAGAAAATTATAGAGACTACTATTTTGGAATAAAGGGATGAGATTGAAACGGTCTAGGGCATCAAAATTTACAAATCTTCCAGGGAAGATTGTAATGGTACAAAAAAGATACCAACGATCAATAAGATCGGGACTCAAGAGATATTGAGTGTAGTCTTGGGAAGAAGAACTACCCTCATGAGATCGTTTAGATCTTTTGGGTGCCATGAAAAGAGAGAGGAAAGAATTTTACCTAAGAAAAAGAGAGATTCGATCAGGGCAAGCACAAGCAGCACTGAGAGAGTAGATCACCTTCTTCTCCAAAAGCTAGGGTTTTGAAATTGGGGGTAAAAACTTGAGAACGGTAAGGGGTTAAAACGGCTGGTAAAGGGGGTTTTAACAGCGAATAAACGACTGAGATCAAAGAGAGATGAAATCGACGGTAGAGATTAGAGATCACGGGTGAAAAGAGAGATGAAATCCATCTCAAAAGACGCGATGAATAGTCGCTGAAGACAATTGAGCTCGCGACAGTCGACTGGTAGGGAGATCAGTCGACTGGGTCGAGAAGAATTTTTTTTTTTTATATCTACTAATCAGTCGACTGGTATAGGAACCAGGCGACTGGTCTAATAAAAAATTGATTTGTTTAAAAACCAGTATAGTCGACTTATTCAAGAGTACAGTCGACTTATCAGAAACAATTTTTAGCAAATATCCATAAAATCACAAATTCCAAGTTCTCTTCTTAAATTAATGAAAGTATCTTCTTTAAGGGGCTTGGTAAATATATCTGCTACTTGTTTATCAGTAGAGATAAAGTCTAAAGATATATCTCCTTTTAAAACATGATCACGTAGAAAATGATGTCGAATATCAATATGTTTCGTACGTGAATGTTGAATCGGATTTTTAGATAAATTAATTGCACTGGTATTATCACACATAATTGAGGGTTTCTCAAATGAAATACCATAATCTAATAAGGTTTGTTTCATCCATAAAATTTGTGCACATGCCAAACTTGCAGCGAGATACTCAGCTTCTGTAGTTGATAGGGATACGGAGTTTTGCTTTTTACTGCACCAAGATACTAGGGAATGTCCCAAAAAGTGACATGTACCACTAGTACTCTTGCGATCAGTTTTGCTTCCAGCAAAATCGACATCGCTATATGACAAAAGTTGAAAATTATCGGTGCGTGGATAAAATAAACCATATTCAGATGTGCCTTTAATATATCTTAAAATTCGTTTCACTGCTTTTAAATGAGACTCTTTAGGACTAGATTGATATCTAGCACATAAACATACACTGAACATAATATCTGGTCTACTTGCAGTAATATATAAGAGTGAACCAATCATACCTCGATAGAGTTTTTGATCAACACTCTTACCTAATAAATCTTTGTCAAGAGTAGTAGTAGTAGCCATAGGTGTGGATTTACTACTAGTACTATCCATGTTAAAACATTTGAGTAGTTCCTTTGCATATTTGCCTTGATTGATAAATATGCTATTTGAGGACTGTTTAATTTGAAGTCCAAGGAAATAATTGAGTTCACCCATGTGACTCATCTCAAATTCATTTTTCATGGTATTAGCAAATTCTTGACATAGATTATTATTAGTAGAACCAAAAATTATATCATCAACATATATTTGTATGATTATGATATCATTCTTAACTCTTTTGATAAACAAAGTAGTGTCTGCTTTACCTATTTCAAATCCTGTTTCTAAAAGAAAAGTTTTCAGACGATCATACCAAGCACGAGGTGCTTGTTTAAGACCGTATAAAGCCTTTTTCAATTTATAAACATGATCTGGAAATTGTTCATGTTCAAAACCTGGTGGTTGTTTAACATAAACATTTTCCTTAATAAACCCATTAAGAAAAGCACTTTTCACATCCATTTGATAGAGTATAAAATTCATAAAACAAGCAAAAGATAATAAGATACGAATAGATTCTAGTCTAGCAACAGGAGCATATGTTTCATCAAAATCTATACCTTTTTCTTGATTATATCCTTGAGCAACTAATCTAGCCTTGTTCCTTACAACTTGTCCTGATTCATCTAACTTATTCTTGAATACCCATTTGGTACCAATGATAGTCTGATCAGGAGGTCTAGGAACTAAATCCCATACATCATTCCTTATAAATTGGTTTAGTTCATCTTGCATGGCATTCATCCAATATTCATTCTCACAAGCTTCTTGTATATTTTTCGGTTCAAAATCCGACAAGAATGCTGTATGAGAGATCATATTAACATGTGAACGTGTCTGAATACCATGGGAGATGTCACCAATTATTAAGTCATGAGGATGATCTTTAACTTCAACAAATGACTTTGGTAAAGTTGAAGATATCACAATCGGATCAGTCGACTTGACTTGTTCTTCAGTCAACTGCTTTACATCAGTCGACTGGGAGACCTTATCAGTCGACTTATCAGACAGATTAGTTTGCTCTAAGGATTTAATCACATTATCTAAAGGTGATAAGTCAGTGTCATCATCTTTATTTAAGGTTGATGAAGGTAAAGATTCATCGAATGTAACATGCATTGATTCTTCAATAGTCATTGTAGACTTATTGAAAATTCTATATGCTTTACTCCTATTTGAGTATCCTAAAAAGATACCCTCATTAGATCTAGGATCAAATTTATCTAAATTATCTTTTGTGTTTAGAATAAAACACTTACAACCAAATGTCTTAAAGTAAGAGACTTTAGGAATTTTATTAAAAAATAACTCGTAACAAGTCTTCTTTAGTTTAGGTCTTAGAAGAATTCTATTTAAAACATAACAAGCTGTAGCAACAGCTTCAGCCCAAAAATGCTTTGGTAGATTGCTTTCAACAAGCATAGTACGTGCGCATTCTTGCAAAGTCCTATTTTTCCTTTCAACCACTCCATTTTGTGGTGAAGCTCTAGGAAATGCAAATGAATGTGTTATACCATTCTTGTTGCAATATTCTGTAAATGTTTCATTTTCAAATTCTCCACCATGATCACTTCTAATAGTGACTATAGTTAGAGATCTTTGATTTTGGACACGTTTACAGAAATGTGCAAATTCCTCAAAAGCATCATTTTTATGTTTTAAAAAGAATGTCCAAGTGAATCTTGAAAAATCATCTACTAAAACAAACACATATCTACTTTTATTTAAAGAAGTAACTCTAGCAGGGCCAAATAAATTCATATGAATTAATTCAAGTGGCCTACTAGTAGAGATTACTTCTTTTGTTTTAAAAGTGGATTTGATTTGTTTTCCTAGTTGACATGCATCACATAACTTATCCTTTTTAAAGGATAGTTTTGGCAGTCCTTTAACTAGGTTATATTTAGATAATTTTGAGAGATTTTTCATGTTCACATGTCCAAATCTTCTATGCCATAGCCAAGATTCATTGTTAGAGGCTATTAAACACAAGTCATTTGAAAAATCAATTGCATTCAAACACAATTCATAAATATTATTTTTACGAAAACCTTGAAAAATAACATTTTGCATAGTAGAATCATAAATCAAACATGCATCTTTTTCAAAAACTATTTTATATCCTTTATCACATAATTGACTAATGCTTAAAAGATTATGCTTTAAACCACTAACCAATAACACATTTTCTATAGTTGGGTTAGAAGTTTTACCGACCATGCCAATGCCTATGACTTTGCCTTTGTTGTTATCTCCAAAGGTGACGGTTCCTCCATCTATGCTTTGAATGGTGGATAGTAGGTTGGCATGTCCTGTCATGTGTTTTGAACATCCGCTGTCTAATATTCAGAGTTCTTTCTTGGGTACCTATAAAAAATTTAAGGTAAATATGGTACCCATTTTATTGGGTCCAAAACGCATTAGTTTGGGGGAAACCAAACCCATGAAGAGTTTGATCTTCCTCCATAAGCAGGAATATAATAAGTAGAATTACACACATTTAACATATATGAGTTAATATAAGCAATTCTATCATTCTGATCTAGACTGACTGGAACCCATACTAACTTGTTCTGTCCAGTCGACTTAACAGTGTCCTTCAGTCGACTGTTGGTGTACATCAGTCGACTGGTAGATACACTAGGTCGACTTATAAGAGGTTTTGATCTCGTCGAATAAGATCCAATTTCTCTGGATAGACGACTGGTTGTATGGTTCAGTCGACTTAACCGAACGTTAGTTTTGCTTTTATCACTAAAATTAACAACCTTAGGCTTTGCAAAGAAATCATACAACTTGTGTGTAACACTAGAAATAGATGCTGATTTATTTTTACTAGTGTTTACAACAGAAGATTCTTTTACAGAAGATTTTTTAAAACCAAGTCCATATTTTTGACTAGATGTAACTTGATGATGAAGCATATCATTTAAATTCTCTTTGCCTTTGTTAAACTTAGATACGTTCTTTGAAATCTCTTCATAATTCTTTTTGAGAGTTTCAAGATCAGTATCTAAACTTGCAATGCGAGAATTTAAGGATTTTACTTCCTTATCAAGGTTAAGATTTTCTTGATTAAGTGTTTGATTCACTTTCTCAAGATTCTTAACTCTAATCTTTTCTTTCTTTAACTCTTGAAATATTTCATTAAAAGCATCAAGAAGATCTTCGGAATCATAATCATTACTTACATGTTCTTGTGCAGCCATGAAACACACATTTGCCACTTCGTTATTTTCATCCGTTTCTTCTTCGGAAGATGAATCACTATCATCCCATGTAGCTTGATAAGCCTTCTTGTTCTTGGCAAATTTGTTCTTTGGATATTTGTCCTTCTTGAAGTTGGATGATTTTTCCTTGTTCTTTGCATTTTCTAAGGGACAATCATTCTTTATGTGACCTATTTTATTGCACCTGAAACATGTAGGAGGGTCATTAGAATCTCTAACTTTAGAATTAAACTTACCATTCTTTAAGAACTTCTTGAAACTCCGAGTGAACATTGCTATTTCTTCTTCATCTTCTTCCTCATCTTCTGAGTCTGTCATGGCTTTAAAAGCCAATGATTTCTTCTTTGCTTGGTGTGATTCTGTATCCTTCTTTCGATCTTCAAGTTGGACCTCATATGCCATGAGATTGCCAACAAGATTCTCGAGAGAAAGTGTTGACAAGTCATTCGCTTCCTCTATTGCTGTGGTTTTCTTCTCCCATTCTGGAGTGAGTGCACGTAGGACTTTTCTAACCATCTCTGCTTGAGTATAAGTCTTTCCAAGCGCCACAAGAGAGTTTGTGATGTCTGTGAATCTGGTAATCATTTCGGACACAGTCTCATTGTCCTTCATTCTGAACATCTCAAACCTGTGGACAAGAACAGAAATTTTAGACTCTTTTACTTTATTTGTTCCTTCATGTGTTACCTCGAGTGTATGTCAAATTTGATGTGCGGTTGTAGCATTGGATACACGGTTGAATTCTTTCTTTGTAAGTGCACAAAATAAGGCATTCATTGCTTTGGCATTGTTCATAGTCTGATTCTTTTGATCATCATTCCATTGTGCATATGGAATGGTAGGAGCAGTGTATTCCGTCTCTGTCATTTGCTATATCTCGTAGTTGATTGATTGGAGATAGATTCGCATTCGACACTTCCAATAATTGTAGTTCGTTCCATCAAATAGTGGTGGCCGTTGTGTAGATTGGCCTTCATGGTACTGATTTGTATTTGAAGTAGTTGCCATAGCCTGTAACCTTGCTCTGATACCAAGTGTTGGATCCTGTAGGCAAGACAACAAACACTAGAGGGGGGGTGAATAGTGTTTAATAAAAACTGCGGAAATTTTTCTCGGTGCAGTCGACTGAGTTATGAACCAGTCGACTGATATGTCCAAAATAATTAAAAACAATAACTCTGTGCAGTCGACTGATGAATGAAACAGACGACTGAAAGCACAATGAAACTACAACTACAAACGGCACTGACCAGTCGACTGATGGTGCAAGGAGTCGACTGTCCAGAAACTTTTTGCAGAATTAAAATAAACTAGAGTAAATGCAAACACAAGATAATCAATTACAGAGTACACAAGATATATCCTGGTTCGGTCCTCCCGACCTACATCCAGTCCCCAAGCAACCCACTTGAGATTTCCACTATTCTTGAGAAAATTACAAGAATATCCTACGGCGTTACGACAACAACTTTGTCTAACCCGTAGTCTTTTCTCTCAACCAGAGAAAGCCGACCCACTCTACTACCAAGAGTGAAACAAAAACGACTCTACAACCTAGAGTCAAAAACACTCTCCAACCGAGAGCAAGAGAACAAGAATACTTTACGGTCAACCTATAGCCTTGTTGGTGTATGTGTTGATGCACGTGGCTAAAAGAACAGGTCGACTTCTATACTCAGTCCAGAGCGAATTCAATGCTATACTGGACTGAATGTAGAGAACCAAAGAGTATGAACTTGAAAGCTTTGTTTCTCAAAAATGTCACTGAATTTTTTCTCAAGAGTGCTCGGATTGCAAAAGTAAAATCTGTTGATCTTTTCAGTGAGATCTGAACTCTACTTAAAGAGTTTGATCTCCTGAACGTTGGGAAACAGTTACTCAACTGTCAACCAACGGATCTAAGCTTTTGAGTTTGAAAAAATTCGATTTTGAAAAACAGAAAACGGTCAAAAGCTCTCGAACAGTCGACTGGGTTGCCATATGAGTCGACTGATCAGAGTTTGAATAAATTTAAACAGTTTTGTACTATCAGTCGACTGGCAGAAGCTTAAGTCGACTGGTACTCAAAAGTTAAACTTCTTCAAACTGTTTTGACTCTTTTTATTGGGGGTTTTTAAGAGACACACATTATAAAATATTTTGAGTGTGTGTGTGTGTGACAAGGCTTTTACATCAGACTAAGACTCAACAGAAAGTAAGATACAATTATTTTTACAAGACATTATAAATTGACACAATTGAGCTAAGGTCTTGAGTCTTGAGTCTTGTCTTGAGTGAAATCTTGGATCTTGTCTTAGTGAAATCTTTATCTGTATCCTTTTGAGCTTGTTCATTTGTTCAGCTAGAATTGTCTTTGGTATGTACACTGCAATGTTAGCTGTATAACATAGACACATGTTGCACTGTGTTGTGATCATCAAAATCAAGAATCAACATACATGAGGTAACATGCGTAAAATTCCTTACTCATCCTATCAAGAATCAGAAAATAAATTTAGGACAAAAGGTAAGAAGACAACCCTTAGAAAATCCTATTAAATTTCAAACTAAGGTAGAACCTCAAATTCTAAATTTACCAGCACATGATCCCCAGACTTGGTCTAATATATTAGATGTTTGGAAATATACCCTAATAGGAGATTACCATAGATCAACCTTAGACGTGGAGGCCGAAGAAATGTATAAATTTCTAGAAACATATCTTGGAGAAAGTACAAGAGCACTATGGGAATCATATAAGATAGCCCAAGTAGCAAAATACAATGAGTTACTTGCCTTAGGAGCTAACAAAATACAAAGCTTAGTTACAGGAGAAGATCCAAATTCAGGACACTTAGGAGTACAAAAGCGTGCCATTAAAAATTTAGAACAATTAAGTATATATAAATGGAAGTATATAAAGAAATTCCTTAATGACTATTACTATTATGTATGTATTTTAGGAAATGCATTTAACCAAGAATTAGGAGATAAGCTATTTAAAAAATTACCAGGGCTTTAGGAATAGAAATAGCAGAAAGGTGGATGAATGTGCCAGGAGTAAAGGCTGAACCTAATAGACCGTGGACAATATGATATCGTATTCAACATATACTTAAAATCCTAAAAGAAAAATGTACTGAGATACAAATACAAAAACAGTTAAAACATTCAGATTATAGTTTCTGTCGAGAAATATATACAACTCAGACATATGGTGTTAATGATAAAGAACCCAGAAAATATAAAAGAACATATAATAAACATAAATACTATAATAAAAAGAAATATTATTTAAGAAAATCTAATAGAAGAAAACCTTACTTAGATCCACAAAAACATGTTTAAAATTTAAACCAAACAGATTATATTTAAATAAATTAGAATTTTTTACATGTGGAAGTCCAGAACACATGAGTAGAACATGTCCTAAACGAATCAATAAGCATGATAAAAATAGTACTTTAGTAGAATGTACTAATGAAGGCCTTATTAATATAGATAAAATCGTTTCACACTGAATCTATCTATACTATTATTACTATAGAAGACCCTAGCGAGGATTATATGATTCAGGATGAAGAATCAAATGAATTCATTGAAAATATTGCACCACCTATAGATATGCCCGAATTAGACATTTCAGATTTAGATATGATGAATGTAGAATCTAACAGCAAAGAAGATTCCTGTAAACATAATTGAAAAATAAATATAGGAACAAACAGTGTACCATGTTCTTATTGCCATTGGTACCCTAGTAGAGAAAATAGAACAAAATGTTCAAAATTTTATAAAGAAGGATGTATGAAGTGCATAAATTTTTTTTAAACAATGTTTTAGTCCAGAAATAGTCCGTACTATGTTACATACTGATGAATTAAAAATTCTAAGGAAAAGAATAGAAAACGTTGAAGACACAACGAAGCTAATATATGAAAGAATAGAAGCAATAGAAAGCAGATTAGATAAGGGATAAACAATAATAGAACACCCATTAGAATTACATCCAGAAAGAAATGAATTTGTTCAAATATGTAATAATGAAAATCTAAAATATTTAAAGGTGAAGTGTATATAGCAAGAATAAAAAGCTATGAAATAAAATGTTTAGCTCTAATAGATACAAGATGTACTAATTGCATTATTAACAAAGATATAATTCCTCAAGAATACATAGTTAAAGCTTCAAAACCCATAGGAGCCCAACAGATGGATGTGCAAGTATATATACATGATAGTCTTTTAGTACCAAATAGTAAAATTAGATTTGAAACAAATTGTGGTGATAGTACAGAATATACATTATCTAAAGAAAGTACGTGGGATAGATCTTTAAATTTAAAGGAAGATTTAATTTTAGGACTAAGTTTTTTACTAAAAGATAATGGTAGTATATTTATAAGTAAAGATTATTTACAGTTACAAAAACACACTTTATTCACACCAGTATATATACATAATGAACCAACAATGACTAGACAAATAACAGAACCAAGAGTAGAAAAAGAATGTCATTGCCCAACAGAAGGACAATACCAGTTACAAGCACTAATGAAGAAATGGATGAAGCATGTGCAATAGAGATTCAGACAAAAATTCATAAATTTAGAACAATTATATTATATCTTAATTAGTGAACTAGAAATAGAACAACTAATCTCTAAAATAGAATAACTAGGAATACTAGGAGAAGATATATTCAGATATTGGGAAAAAGATAAGATAGTGTGTAAACTAAATATTATTAATCCTGAATATAAAATCAGAACTGCAAAAATAAATGCAACTAATCAAGACATGGAAGAATTTAAGATGCATATTGCAGAACTTCTCAAGTTAGGAGTAATAAGAAAATCTGATAACCCTCATAGATCAGCAACTTTTGTAGTAAGAAAACATAGTGAAATAGTCAGAGGAAAGAGTAGAATGGTAATTAACTATAAAAGACTAAATGATAATACAAGAGATGATGGTTATGATATACCGGGTAAGTCTAGATTTATAAATCAGATTCAAGGATGCACCATTTATAGTAAATTTGAATTAAAATTAGGATTTTGGCAGATTAAAATGCATCGAGACAGTATAGAATGGACACCATTTACTTGTCCAGAAGGTCATTTTGAATGACTTGTAATGCCATTTGGCCTTAAGAACGCGCCATCTATTTTTCAAAGAAAAATGAATGATATATTTTTAAAGCATAAGAAATTTGTTGTAGCCTACATAGATGATATTTTAGTATTTAGTAAAACTCGACAAGAACATAGAGGAAATTTACAAATCATTATTTCAAAATTCATTAATCATGGATTAATTGTTAGAAGAAAATGCAATTATTCAAACCCCAAATAGAATTTCTAGGAGTAATCATAGGACAAAGAAAGATAAAACTGCAACTACATATAGCCCATAAGGGTTTAGGCATCTCAGTAATTTAGAAGATTTAAAGCAAATTCAACAGTTTTTTGGTCTTGTAAATTATGCTAAACCATTTATCAAAGACCTAGGCAAAATTGCAGGCCCCTTATACGCAAAAACATTTAAAAAGGGCCAAAGATATTTTAATTAAGAAGATATTAAATTAGTACAACAAATGAAACAGCTGATAAAAAAACTCCCTTAATTAAGTTTGCCATTAGACACAGATTATCTAGTAGTTGAAACAGACGGATGCAATACAGGGTAGGGAGCAACCCTTATTGCTAAACCTAATAAGTATTCAGACAAAGATACAGAAAGAATATGTAGATATGCTAGTGAAAAATATATAGAAAAAGGTAATATTAGTAGTACTGGCACAGAACTTTTAGCAATCTCAAATGCACTAGACAGCTTTGAGCTAGTCATCATCTTTAAAAAGGAAATTACTCTTAGAACAGATTGTGAACCAATAGTGTCCTTTCACAATAAGATGAATCTAGATAGTAAACGAAGTTCAAGAAGAAAATGGTTAAATTTCCTTGATCGTTGTTCAACACTAGGTACCCATATTAATTTTGCACATATAAAAGGTACCACTAATTCTATTCTTGATACACTTAGTAGACTCTTACATCAGAATGTGCTCGAAAGCGTGGTAGACCTTGTACACCTTCTGGTCCCGATTTAATCTTTTTGATGGAATCTTGTTCCATTGAAACATTTGTAACTATCCTAAACCAGATTTATGATACAAATATTCTCTATGACTTATTAGAACATTTTTGGAAAGATGGCAACCAAGTTAGAGACATGTTAATAAGAAGCAGGAGAATAAGAGAAATTTATTGTAAATCTAGTTTGTACAGCCAATATTACAGCCAAATGTAGATTTAGACTTAGTCCATCCAAAATTTGATAACTTCCCAAACCCTTTTCTTGATTATACTGACCTGGACTTTACTTTATTTCAGTTTCTACAAATTTTGTTTATAGAAGCATTTACCAAAAGTATTGATTATATATACGATAGACATTTTTTATATCAGCTAGCAGATCAGTTTAATCCCGCTGAAGAAGGATATGAGGGAATAGTTGAAATACAATTAATTAATACAAGAATAGCTAGTCTTTTAAAATTATCTTCACTTTATTTGCATACTGACCTTATGAATATTTTTGATGATGTGCAGATGACTAGACCACCACCGCAACCAGGGGCACCTGGAACTAATACCTTTGCTCCTAGGCATAACTTTATACAAAGACCGAGACAAGAACGTCTTAGATACGGTAACCAAGAACTAGTAGATTTTCCTGACAGTACATATCTTTAAGACATTTTCTCATATTTCGGTTAGCAAAGAACATAAATATCTTTTGGACAATCTTTGGATTGCTTTTAATAATAAAGAACAGAAGTATTTTTTTAGCTACAATGAACTCTCTTTCAGAACTTTTTAATCAAAATCAAAAGAACTATAAGTTGTATGTAGTGGGTAATCTGCCAGGAGTCTTTCACACCTGGATAGAAGTTTTAGATAGTATTAAGGATTTTAGGGATCCATTGTATTAAGGATTTAATAATTTATCAGAAGCACTAGATATAGCTAGAAAATACTTAGGACTAAATTATTTTGTTTCTCCTTCATTAATAACTGTTTATGATGCTCTTTTAGAGTATTCAGTAGCCAAAGATGAATGACGAAAGATTTTATTTTGCGATCATTGTGAAGCCATGACTAGAATTTGTGAGAAATTAAACGAGTACATTAATAGCTTGATTCATGAGAAGCAGGTCTTGCACCATAAGATTTCAGATTTACAAAAAGATTTACTTCAGATTAGGTTTCTACCAAAGATTTTACCCATAGTCTTAAATATAAAGGGTGAGAGTGGTTGTCACGCCCTGCTTCCCATTATACGGAAATACGGGAATTGAGACCCAGCGAATGATATAAGTTTGCCAACTCATATCATCCATAAGTTGTACAATACCAGTAAGCTCAATAATATAATAATAATCAAAGGAACAAGAATATAATATAATAACCAATATCTGAGATACAAGAAGTTACAATAATTCTGAGAATAACCAATCCAATAAGTAGTTAGCCAAGTTCCTTTAGTATCCCATCGTTGTTCCTGTATATTATTTACTCAAAAGAAAGATAGATGGTACCCATTAGAGCAAGTAACGGGCTACAAGTAGTACAAGCAAAATAGGAACAAGAAACAAGGCATAACAGGGAAAGTAATAAGAACTGGGAATTCAAATCCAGAACGAATATGATAACGAGAAACAATATCCATAACAAGAAGGAAATAAGAATTGAGTAAGTCTCAAATTATAATCAATCGGGGACAAGGAATCGTGTAACAAAAAACATGCCATATAACCAGGAATCATGCAACTTGCAAACCGGAATCATGCAAACTTGTAAATAGGTAACATGTAACTTGTAAATAGGAAACATGTAACATGTAAATGGGAATCATGAAACTGGTAAACAGAAATCATATAACTCGTAAATAGGACATGTAACATGTAAACATGAATATACATGTGCTCAGTATTAATCTTAAGTATATCCATCGTTTATCAGTTCTATCTAATGCATGCAATCCTGCATCCCATATCACAGGTTCGGATGCATATCAATCAAGTGAACGTTTAGACTCTAGTCGTAAATTCTATAGGTCATGTACTCGGGTTCTCTCATGACTATAAAACTTGGTCGGTAAACTTGGTCGGTAAACTTAGTCGGTAAACATGGTCGGTAAATTTGGTCGGTAAACTTGTAACACAGGAAACACGGGCCCCCTTCCGAGTACAGTCTCCTATATTGTCCACTACTAAGTATTTTCCTTATTACCTCGGCTTTTCATTCTTTTAATGTGATTCAGTCGTGTACATGTAATCGGTATACAGGCAGTTAATATAATCAGTGAAATAGTTGCAATAATAAACCATGCAGTACATGATATAAAGTCATTCGATCAATCTACTATATCAATTTAATTATTAAATAAGAAAATAACATGTTCATATTTTAAAAACATAAATATACAATTCTGGACAATACAATGTTGCTGTACAAAAACTCACTTTCCTGTTGCTACAAGAAAGCGAATCAGGTTCCGTTAGGGATTCTAGAGACTAGACTCCCTGCTGGTTCTAATGCATATTTGCACGATACATTATAAAAACAGAAACTAGGTCTAACAGTCATTTCTTCATGGATCTACCGTTCAGGCAGCAGATTGGGGTCAACTTCTTATATATAAAAATTAACTTTAAATTCATTTAAAAATCTTACAAAAATTATAAATCGATTCATAATCATATCTAGTAACATTCCGGTCAATATCAAGTCTTTATTCACCTATTAACATGACATTTTAATTTGTGAAACATGTCGATGTGCTATAAGTAACAATCTGGAATGTGTAGACCTAGCAGTACAAAAACATGATAAATCGTGATCTACGACTCAAAATTTGAATTCATCGAATGTTCCAAAAACTAGATTCACAGGGCTACGATTCTCGTGTACAAAGCTCTAAGTAATTTGAACAATAGCTGGGTCAAAATCTATCTACAAGTTATAGCAACACCAATACAGCAATTTACCAATTCAAATTGTAACTGTTCTTACTTGTAAATATATAGTTTCAAATTTGTATTTATGCAATGAATGTGGGGACAATGGAAAAGTACAATCTTTTGATGGTATCAAATTATGGAGGTAAAAGAATTGATTCAACTCAATATAACGACTAATCACGAATCATGAATACTACAAGAATAACGGAATTCAAATGTAATGATCTAATTACTAATTGTGGGAGATCAAACAATATTCTTGTACGAAACAATAAAATGTACAAGATACTTACCTCCTGTGATGATGAACGGATGTCGAGACGAGCGACGACGGTAACACGTGCAAATGACGACACCACGACACGTGCACACATAGCAAGAGCAAATGTAGCAACAACAGCGAGATCAACAACGACCCAAGCAAACGATGGCAGTACGACCGTAATGGTCACAGGCAATGAGCAAGGCGAGAACGGCAGCAACAATGGCAAGTGACGACAACAGCCATGAGAATGCAGCGACACACACACATGGCAGCAGGGGACTTCGGGCTCGGTGCTAGGATGGAAAAAGGTAGCGAGGGCTCGGTTGCTGTGGTGGAGATGATCAGAAGGTGTAGCTCGGGAAGGGGAAGCTTGGGCTGACTGTAGCGGCGTGGTGGTTGATCGGTGAGGTGCAGGTGATGGCGGCAGCAATGGTGGGAGTTAGCCACAGTGGGAGGACTGCGGGGGAGAGTCGAAGGGTGCAGTAGCGGAGGAGGTCGTGTAGAACCCCGTATTTTCAAATATTATTTTAATTATTTGAAAATGAATTTTAAATGATTTTGAGTATTTGATAAATATTTTTCTAAAGATTTATCTTTTGTACACGTGCAAAACACGTGCAAATGACTTTTTAGAAGTTTGGAAAATTAAGTTTTCTTTATGAAAAATCATTATTTATTATTTGAGAATTATTTAGTATTTTTCCAGATTTTTCTGAAATTAATTATGCGTATTTGCAATTTTTGAGAAAAGAAGGACTTATTTGCAAAATTGACAATTTCAAGGGTTAAAATGCAAATTATAATTTCTGGGCATTCCGATCAGTATTTGTTGAAGTTTAGAAACATATTTTTCTATTAGACCCTAATTTAAATTATATTTGATTTAGTTTTCAAGGATACAATTATATATGTAAGATGTACTCTTAAAAGGATTATTTTGCAAATTGGGTGAAAACCCTAATATCCTATCCGGCATATATAAGGGAAATTCTTTTCCCAGCCATCATTCACAATATTTAGAATATTGAGATTTCTTTGAGGAACAAGAGGAGAATTCTTGGATCTAGCAAGGAGAAGCTTTTGTGGATTTTCTTCAAATCAAAAGTGAGTTGGTTTGTTTTGTTTTGCTTTGTTTTGGTTGTTTTGATTGGTAGATGACGTAAGATCTTTGTTATGCTTGTTTGTGATCATTATGCCATTATTTTGTTAGTCTCATTGTAAATATGATTTGGATCTTTAATTTGAGATGGAGGATGAGAACTTTGGTTGATATTTGGATCATGAATGAGAAATATTAAGATTTATTGAGGATATGTTGATCTATGAGAGCGTATCGTTGGGAAACATATTAAGAATTAATTTTGTTGTGATTAGATGGTAAACACCTGGATCTTATGGTTGTAAATCAGATTTGGATTGAGTTATGGAAGACATTTTGTTGAGAAAAACCCTAATGGGAGAATTAAAGAATTAAGATCATGAGGAGATGAAAATTTGAGTAATTGATTAATTGAGAAATGTACCCATGATGGAGATTATCGAGAGTTGTTTAATTGCCTGGATACAAGTTAATTTTGTGATCAGTAAATCTTTAGAAAACTCTAGTTTTGATTTGTGTTCAGATCTATTCTGTTTGGAAATCTGTAGCCGACAGTCGACTGGCCTACAGAGCAGTCGACTGGTACGAGCCTACTGTGTATTTTTGAGTCTTGAGATTTGTTCGGGACAGTCGACCTAGACTGAGGTCAGTCGACTGGTCCTCTGTTTGTGACTTTGTTCGGTTCTTTCGGGGCAGTCGACTGACTTCTTGGGTAAGTCGACTGGTCATGCCTTAGATTATTTTCGTAAAATGTTGGGATATGTCCTCTGGACAGTCGACTGGTCCATTGTACAGTCGACTGGTCCTGTAGGATCTTCGTATTTGATTTGAGATATTTTGTTTAGTGTTTGATTTTGAGACATTTGTTTAGTACTTGATTCTGAGATAATTGTTCAGTGTTTGATTTTAAGATGTTCAGTTAAGTATTGGTTTTTGAGATGTTCAATTAAGAACATGATTTTGGAAATATTTTGTTGAGCCACTTGTTAAGTGGAATTTGTTCAGATATTTGTCTTGAGTCTCTAGAGGTACGTGGCCCTAGTATACCGGTATTTGTTCAGTCATTTGTTGAGGCCCTTTGAGGCGAATTTTCAGTTATTCAGATTTTTAGTCCGGTAGGGTACACTACTCTAGGAGATTTGTTCAGCAACCCAAACTAATAAGGACAGGCATTAGTAGTGTCATGACGAATGAGAACATGAGTTATGCACCTCAGTATGACTTTTGATGTAGGATTAGTCTCCTGAATTATCCAAGTAGTTAACTTGAGATGTGTGATTTATCTCCGGAATTATCCAGGTAGTTAACCTGAGATGTGAGGTATTTCTCCGGAATTATCCAAGTAATTATCTTGAGATGTGGGATTGAACTACGGAATGATCGGAGTCGAGGCGACGCTTTTGGGGTATTATTGTGGTTATGAGTCTATGTTTAGATGTGGGATGATCTCCTGAATTATCCAGGGAAAATACCTGTGATGTGGGATCAATCTCCGGAATGATCAAACATGGGCAAATTATCATAGTTTATCTTCATCTCTGAGTAGTCATCGTTGTCAGCATGTAGTCATGATGTTTTCTTGAATCACTTTTATGCATTTGGATTTCCTGTTTCCGGCACACACTTGGCTTTTGGTTTTGGTATCACCCCTTATTCTTTGTTGTTACTTCATGCTTTAGTGTTGATTATTATTTGTTGGATATTATGTTTTATGTTCATTTATGTTATTTGTCTGATTAGTTGCCACTCACACCATTTTTATGGCTGACCCCTTTAGTTTGGGGGTTAGGGTTCAACTCTAGCCTCACTTGTTGCAGGTTACTGCTTAGAGTGGGAGGTTGGATGCTTAATGTTGTATTTTAGACTATTTGGACTATTTAGTTTTGTGTAAAATTTGTAAAGACATATTGTGTGGTTATTGAGTTGTAAATGTAAAGAAATATTTGGGTTGAGATGTTTAGACTTCCGCTGTGATTTGTAATAATTGTTGTAATAAAGAAAGAAAATGTTAGTGGTGTTGTTGGTGTTTATTGTTCTATTGAAGTGGATTGCTGGGATTTCGCCACTTATTTTCTAAGCTCTCATATTAGAAATTTGGGGCGCTACAGAGATTGGTATCAGAGCTCCGCTTCAATGTAATAATAGACTTAGTATGGCAACCAACCTAGGTGTGGACACTAGAGAGTGAGTACCTAGATGTGGACATCAGAGTGTGAGTATCACATAGAATTAAATTATGATGTTTGGTTTGAAATTATGGTTTGGGGTATGGTTATGACTTTGCCATAGGGTAATGATTTGAGTTTGAATTGTATGTGTACTCTAACTTTACCCTCGTTTTGCAGTAATCACAATGGTTGCACCCAGAGGTAGAAATGGTGGCAACAATGAGGATGGATCAGGTAGTTCTCGAGGAGCGGGAATTGACCTAGAGGCCGAGTTTGCTAAGGTTTATCAGACCTTGAACACATTGATGGCATTCAATGTGGCGCAGCAGCAAGCGCAGCAGCAGAATCCGCCGCCGAATCATGGAGCTGGACATGGATTGGTGAATGCCGACCCCATCAAGCAGATTGAATCCTTTAAGAGGATGAGGCCGCCAGTCTTTGAGGGGCAAGCTGATCCAACAGCAGCAGACGATTGGATTCGGAAGATGGAGACGATCTTCGAAGTATCGGAGACTCCAGCAGCCAGTAAGGTGAAGTTGGCTTCTATGCAACTTGAGAAAGACGCTGGTGTCTGGTGGGAGTCACTGAAGAGGACTCTGGGAGATCAGCCTTTGACGTGGGAAGCTTTTCTGGAGGAGTTCAGAGATCGCTTCTTTCCTCTTGATGTTCAGGAGAAGAAGGCGACTGAGTTCATGAACCTTCAGCAGGGGAGCATGACTGTTCGGGAGTATGAGACGAAGTTCGCTCAACTTTCGAGGTATGCACCAGAATTGGTCATGGATGAAGCAAAGAAGGCCAAAAAGTTCGAGCAGGGCTTGAGGCCGAACTTGAGGTCAAGGATGGTTCCGTTGGGTATCAGGAGATTCGAGAAGCTGGTCAGGAGGGCCGCAATGACTGAAGAAGATATGGAACTGTCTCAGAAGAAGCAGGAATCATGGAACCGGAACAAGAGGCCAGCATCAGGCCAGAGTGGGAAGGGATTCCCCGTGAAGCAGGCGAAGTTCAGTGGACCGGTGCAGAAGGCATCTGGAGCTCAGGGAGTGACCTGTTACTACTGCAAGGAAGTAGGACATTACAGGTCAGCATGTCCGAAGTTGGCAGAGCATGTTTGTTCTCAGTGTGGGCAGACTGGACACTCAAAGCCCCATTGTCCACAACTGAAGAAAGATGGTTCGGGTGGAAGCAAATTCCCGAAGAGGCAAGGGCGAGTATTTGCATTGACCGAGGAGGATGCGAGGAACTCGGAAGATGTAATACAGGGTATGCAGGAATTTTGATTTCTTTCATTTTGAATCAGTGTAATGAATAAAAAGCTTTTATTTCAGAATAATTTAAGATTGAGTATCATTCTTATTGTAACAGGAGTTGTTTTAATAAATGGAATAAAAGCAAAGGTTTTGTTTGACACTGGTTCATCGCATACATTTGTATCGCCAAGTTTTGCAAAGGGCTTAGGTTTGGAACCTAAGTTATTTCCAGGCAGAGTTTTGTCGGTGGCAACGCCGTCAGGTGAAGAGCTAGTAGCGGATCGATATTACGAGGGTTGTGATATCGAGATTGGTGGAAGGATGTTCGGCATCGACTTGATCGAGCTGCAAGTGTTGGGAGTGGATGTCATTGTAGGCATCGATTGGATGGCTATATATGATGCCACGATTGATTGCAAGCAGAAGGAGGTGTTGGTGAAAGCACCAGGTGGACCTGCAGTAACTTTTCAAGGGAAGGATTTTGATATCTACAGTGATGCATCTCTCAGAGGTTTGGGATGTGTCTTGATGCAGGAAGGCAAGGTCATTGCTTATGGTTCAAGGCAGTTGCGTCCGCATGAGAAGAATTATCCGACGCATGATTTGGAGTTAGCAGCTATCATTTATGCCTTGAAGCTATGGAGGCATTATGTCTATGGTGAGAAGGTTAGCATGTTCACTGACCACAAGAGCCTGAAGTATATCTATCAGCAGAGGGATTTGAACCTTCGTCAGAGAAGATGGTTGGAGGTATTGGAAGACATTCGTCCAGAGATCAAGTATCATCCGGGCAAGGCGAATGTAGTGGCTGATGGACTTAGCAGAAAGGGTAGTTTGGCAAGGTTGATCACTACTCGAAGAGAGTTGGCAGCAGAGATCGATCAGGCAGGTATCGAGGTTGTACTGCGAGGTTTAGGGGCATCTTTGGCTCAGTTGAGGCTGCAGCCGTCCTTGAGAGAGAAGATTGTGGAAGGTCAGAGATCAGATTCAGAGATCCAGAAGATGTTGCAGCAGGTTGCAGAAGGCAAGTTATCAGAATTTCGTGTCCAAGATGGAGTTCTTTGGTTGGGTGAGAGGTTGTGTGTCCCAGATGACGCAGAGTTGAGGGGGAGTATCTTGCAGGAAGCACACAGTACCTTATTGTCAGTTCATCCAGGAGGTACGAAGATGTACAGGGACATCAAACCACATTTTTGGTGGTCTGGCATGAAGCGAGATGTAGCAGATTTTGTGGCAAGGTGTCTGACTTGTCAGCAGATCAAGGCAGAGAATCAGAGACCTGGAGGTTTGTTACAGCCTTTACCCATTCCGGAGTGGAAGTGGGAGAATATCAGCATGGACTTTATTACGGGTTTGCCGAGGAGTTCGAAGGGCAATGACTCGATTTGGGTTGTTGTGGACCGATTGACTAAGTCGGCACATTTTCTAGCCATGAAGATTTCTTGGTCGATGGAGAAATTGGCTGAGTTGTATATTGGAGGGATTGTGAGACTTCATGGAGTTCCTGTTTCGATTGTGTCTGACAGAGACGCAAGGTTTACTTCGAGGTTTTGGAGAAGTTTACAAGCAGCTTTGGGCACCAGGACTGATTTCAGTACGGCATTTCATCCGCAGACAGATGGTCAAACGGAGAGGGTGAATCGAGTGCTGGAAGATATGTTGAGAGCTTGTGTTATGGACTTTGGTGGTAGTTGGGAGAGATACTTGGCATTGGTTGAGTTTGCCTATAACAATAGTTACCATGCAAGTATTGGGATGGCACCGTATGAGGCTTTATACGGCAGGAGGTGCAGGACACCTGTATGTTGGTATGAGGTGGGCGAGAGGCAGATGTATGGTCCTGAGATCGTACAGCAGACGTCAGAGCAGATTGAGCTGATTCGCAAGAGGTTAGTTGAAGCTCAGAGTCGGCAGAAGAGTTATGCTGACACTCGACGGAGAGATTTGGAATTTGAGGTTGGGGATTCAGTTTTTCTCAAGGTTTCTCCAACCAAAGGAGTAATCAGATTTGGTAAAGGTGGCAAGTTGGCGCCGAGGTATATTGGTCCATACAAGATCGTGGAGAGGATTGGCAAGGCAGCTTACAGATTGAAACTTCCAGAGGAGTTAGCACAAGTACATGACGTGTTTCATGTGTCGCTACTGAGGAAGTATGTGGCCGATCAGAGGCACCAGTTGGTGGAAGTTCCCGAAGATCTACAGGTGAACCTGAGTTACAAGGAACAGCCTGTTGAGATCGTTGATCGTAGGGAGAAAGTCCTTAGGAGCAAGGTGATACCTATGGTCAAGGTATTGTGGAGGAATCAGCAGTTCGAGGAGGCTACTTGGGAGCCAGAGGATCGCATGCTGAAGGATTTTCCTGAATTGTTTGTATGAATGTACTTCTTGTATGTGAATGGAATTCTTTGGATGATTGTATTGTTGATTGACAAATGATGTATTCCTTTATTTTGATTGTGATGTTATATGAAATTGTTTGGGTGATGATCTATTTATGAAGTGATGTTTCCTTTTGTTGGTATGTGTTTGAACTCATTAGTAGTAGTTCTGAGGACAGAACTCTTCTAAGGAGGGAGTGATGTAGAACCCCGTATTTTCAAATATTATTTTAATTATTTGAAAATGAATTTTAAATGATTTTGAGTATTTGATAAATATTTTTCTAAAGATTTATCTTTTGTACACGTGCAAAACACGTGCAAATGACTTTTTAGAAGTTTGGAAAATTAAGTTTTCTTTATGAAAAATCATTATTTATTATTTGAGAATTATTTAGTATTTTTCCAGATTTTTCTGAAATTAATTATGCGTATTTGCAATTTTTGAGAAAAGAAGGACTTATTTGCAAAATTGACAATTTCAAGGGTTAAAATGCAAATTATAATTTCTGGGCATTCCGATCAGTATTTGTTGAAGTTTAGAAACATATTTTTCTATTAGACCCTAATTTAAATTATATTTGATTTAGTTTTCAAGGATACAATTATATATGTAAGATGTACTCTTAAAAGGATTATTTTGCAAATTGGGTGAAAACCCTAATATCCTATCCGGCATATATAAGGGAAATTCTTTTCCCAGCCATCATTCACAATATTTAGAATATTGAGATTTCTTTGAGGAACAAGAGGAGAATTCTTGGATCTAGCAAGGAGAAGCTTTTGTGGATTTTCTTCAAATCAAAAGTGAGTTGGTTTGTTTTGTTTTGCTTTGTTTTGGTTGTTTTGATTGGTAGATGACGTAAGATCTTTGTTATGCTTGTTTGTGATCATTATGCCATTATTTTGTTAGTCTCATTGTAAATATGATTTGGATCTTTAATTTGAGATGGAGGATGAGAACTTTGGTTGATATTTGGATCATGAATGAGAAATATTAAGATTTATTGAGGATATGTTGATCTATGAGAGCGTATCGTTGGGAAACATATTAAGAATTAATTTTGTTGTGATTAGATGGTAAACACCTGGATCTTATGGTTGTAAATCAGATTTGGATTGAGTTATGGAAGACATTTTGTTGAGAAAAACCCTAATGGGAGAATTAAAGAATTAAGATCATGAGGAGATGAAAATTTGAGTAATTGATTAATTGAGAAATGTACCCATGATGGAGATTATCGAGAGTTGTTTAATTGCCTGGATACAAGTTAATTTTGTGATCAGTAAATCTTTAGAAAACTCTAGTTTTGATTTGTGTTCAGATCTATTCTGTTTGGAAATCTGTAGCCGACAGTCGACTGGCCTACAGAGCAGTCGACTGGTACGAGCCTACTGTGTATTTTTGAGTCTTGAGATTTGTTCGGGACAGTCGACCTAGACTGAGGTCAGTCGACTGGTCCTCTGTTTGTGACTTTGTTCGGTTCTTTCGGGGCAGTCGACTGACTTCTTGGGTAAGTCGACTGGTCATACCTTAGATTATTTTCGTAAAATGTTGGGATATGTCCTCTGGACAGTCGACTGGTCCATTGTACAGTCGACTGGTCCTGTAGGATCTTCGTATTTGATTTGAGATATTTTGTTTAGTGTTTGATTTTGAGACATTTGTTTAGTACTTGATTCTGAGATAATTGTTCAGTGTTTGATTTTAAGATGTTCAGTTAAGTATTGGTTTTTGAGATGTTCAATTAAGAACATGATTTTGGAAATATTTTGTTGAGCCACTTGTTAAGTGGAATTTGTTCAGATATTTGTCTTGAGTCTCTAGAGGTACGTGGCCCTAGTATACCGGTATTTGTTCAGTCATTTGTTGAGGCCCTTTGAGGCGAATTTTCAGTTATTCAGATTTTTAGTCCGGTAGGGTACACTACTCTAGGAGATTTGTTCAGCAACCCAAACTAATAAGGACAGGCATTAGTAGTGTCATGACGAATGAGAACATGAGTTATGCACCTCAGTATGACTTTTGATGTAGGATTAGTCTCCTGAATTATCCAAGTAGTTAACTTGAGATGTGTGATTTATCTCCGGAATTATCCAGGTAGTTAACCTGAGATGTGAGGTATTTCTCCGGAATTATCCAAGTAATTATCTTGAGATGTGGGATTGAACTACGGAATGATCGGAGTCGAGGCGACGCTTTTGGGGTATTATTGTGGTTATGAGTCTATGTTTAGATGTGGGATGATCTCCTGAATTATCCAGGGAAAATACCTGTGATGTGGGATCAATCTCCGGAATGATCAAACATGGGCAAATTATCATAGTTTATCTTCATCTCTGAGTAGTCATCGTTGTCAGCATGTAGTCATGATGTTTTCTTGAATCACTTTTATGCATTTGGATTTCCTGTTTCCGGCACACACTTGGCTTTTGGTTTTGGTATCACCCCTTATTCTTTGTTGTTACTTCATGCTTTAGTGTTGATTATTATTTGTTGGATATTATGTTTTATGTTCATTTATGTTATTTGTCTGATTAGTTGCCACTCACACCATTTTTATGGCTGACCCCTTTAGTTTGGGGGTTAGGGTTCAACTCTAGCCTCACTTGTTGCAGGTTACTGCTTAGAGTGGGAGGTTGGATGCTTAATGTTGTATTTTAGACTATTTGGACTATTTAGTTTTGTGTAAAATTTGTAAAGACATATTGTGTGGTTATTGAGTTGTAAATGTAAAGAAATATTTGGGTTGAGATGTTTAGACTTCCGCTGTGATTTGTAATAATTGTTGTAATAAAGAAAGAAAATGTTAGTGGTGTTGTTGGTGTTTATTGTTCTATTGAAGTGGATTGCTGGGATTTCGCCACTTATTTTCTAAGCTCTCATATTAGAAATTTGGGGCGCTACAGGTCGAGGATGGAGATTGAAGTTGAGGGTGAGTGGGATGTAGTGGTGGACGGCAATGGCGATTGGGGGACAACAACGGGGAGTGCAGGGGTGTTGGCTACCATCGATGGAGCTGGCAGTTTGGGATGGTGATGGTGGTTGTCAGCTGCTAGGAGATGGTGGAGCAATAGCGGGGGTCGGGAGGCTTTGAGGGTGCTGGCGTTGGGTGCAATGGCACCGGGATGATGACGGTGCAGGGAAGCCATGTTGACGACGGTGGTAGGGAGTGGCGACAAGGAGGGCGAGGCGGTTGTTGATAGTGCAGGCGGAGATGCAGGGGGTGAGCGGCAGAGGAACAGGGTCGCTAGGTGAGGGTGGTCACGACTGGTGTGGATGGAGGTGGCTGCAGCAATGTCAAGGTTGGAGGCAGAGGATCAGAGATGGTGGCAATAAAGGTGCAAGGTAGGGTCGGGACGACCGGTGGTGGAGGTTGGCAGCGAGCGGAGCATCGAGGAGGCTAGTGTCGATTGGGTTTTGGAAGCAGTGTGAGAAGAAGAAGAAGAAGAAGAAGAAGAAGAAGAAGAGAGAGATAAAGAGAGAGAGAGAGAGAGAGAGAGAGAGAGAGAGAGAGAGAGTGGAAACGGTTGTTAGTTGAGGGGGATTAGGATTAGAGGGCTAGTGGGATTTGATTAGTGGGGGTGATTAAGATAGTTGAGATAATAGGGGTGAACGGAGAGATTTGGGGAGATTTGTGGGGGGAACGTGAGAGGGAGTTAGAGACTGGGCAATTAGCAGTTTAGCGGATAATGGGTTTGAGTTGGGTTAATGGGTTTCTGGGTTTGGGTTAGGATCCAACAAGGAATGAGCTTGGGTTTAAATATAATCAGATAAGACTGGGTTGGGCTCAAATCAATTATTGGGTTTCAATAAAACAAATAAATATGAATTAGAAAATAAGCGTGGGCTGAGTTGGTTTGGGCTACTCACAAACAAAATCAATTGGTTAAATAATTATTATGAGGATGGGTTGGGTTTACAGAATAAATAGATAGACACAATTATAAATTGGATTAGGATTTTGGGCTTGATAAATAACAAAGAATCAAAGAATCAAATCATAGGATGGCTAGGATTGGGCTGTTTACAAATAAATCAAATAATTTTATCGAATGAATTAGGATTTGGATTCAAACAAAATAGTCGAATATCAAGATATTGCAATTGGATTCAAGTGAGCAATAGTATATATATATATATATATATATATATATATATATATATATATATATATATATATATATATGGGAAATGCTCGGTTGAAAACGGGTTGGAAAACACCCATCCTAGCTGTCCGATCGGATCAGATCATGATGAGCGGATCAGATGGAAACCTGTTAAAACATCCCACTAATGCTCCAAAAAGCAGAGGGGCAATTTCAGAAATTCACGCCAAAAAATGTTTCACCCTTAGCGTTATTTTGGCGTGAAGTTTTTTTTGTCAGTTACCTATACTTAGGCTGTTGTTGGGAACAACGGCCTAAGTTATTTGAAGTTTTTTTTTGAAGAAAATTGTACTTAGGCCGTTGTTTGGAACAACGGCCTAGGTTGTTTTTTTTTAACAAATATTTCAACCTAGGCCGTTGTTCCCAACAGAACAACGGCCTAGTGTTTTTCCAAACACTTGTACATACTCAGATCGCCATCTCCCTCACAACTCTCTCTCGCTAGTGGAGCTCGAGAAACCTATTTCCCTAAACCCTAACTCTCTCTCTATTGATCTGAAAACCCTACATCTCTCTTGATCGTTACTTCTCACTGAATCTCTCCCTATTCTCACACTCTTGCCCTCTTCCTTTGAAGATCCCAATTACAAAAAAATCCTAACCCATACGAAATCTCCCCAACCCTAAAACCCTAATCCTGAAGAAATTAGCCAAACCCTACTCCCCTTCCTTTCTCTACAGCAGCGCGCAGGGGCCTCCCCTATCTCCTTTCCGAACACCCTCATTGTTAAAGGTACTAATTTGTTCCGACTTGAGTAGATCTAACTAGGCTAATTGATTGGAAAATTTTCTCCAATGTTTAAGTGTACAATTTCTATATTATGCGTAGGTATTTATAGAGTAGGTAATTCTAGTTTTATTGAGGATGTAGATGTAGTATTAGTTGTTGTTGGTCGTTGTTTGATGTTAGTAATAGCGCACAAAGAGAAAAAATAATTATGCAACTTTGCGAGTACGTCGGGCTCGCCACGCACAAGCCAACACAACTTGTAGAAGTGTGTTTGGATTCACGGTTTGAAGTGTATGGCCGTATATCGCTTTCGAGTATTTCCCATGAGTGAAAGCGATACATCGGCGTATTTTGCAAATTGTGAGTCGAAACTCACCTCTACAAATTTTGTTGGCTCATGTGTTTTGCGTCCGTCCTACTCCCAAAGTTTCGAAATTTTTTGATCTCGTTTGTACGGATTTGTACCGTATATCAAACAACAATCCCAATTAATGTTTGATTTCTGTCGAGGGTACTTTTCAGTACGAAACGACATCTAAAAAAAATAAAAATTTAAAGAGCATATTGGGCTTACCGCTTGCTACCAAACGGTACTTGTAGTTGAGAGTTCGGACCCCCGATTTGGGGCCTACGTCAATGTATCGCATTGTTGGCATTTTTCATGAATGAATGCGATACACGACCGTATCTTGCAAACCGTTGGTCAGAACTCGCTTGTACAAGTTGTGTTGCCTTGTGTGCGGGGAGCCCGACCTAATCACCAAGTTTAATTATTTTTTTTGCCGTCGATTGTGCGGTTTTCTCATGAATTTTGTTATGTTTTGAGGGAGTTTTCAATAGAGAACCCACATGAAAAAATCCATAATTTTGCGAGTAGGTTGGTCTCGCCACTCACAAGTCATACCAACTTGTAGTTTCGAGTTGTAACCCACGATTTAGTATATGCGTCTGTGTATCACATTCCCCTCATTTCCAAGAGTGAAAGCGAGCGAGACACGGCCTTATCTTGCAAACCGTGGATCGGAACTCGCTTGTACAAGTTCCATTACCTTGTGTGCGGCAAGTCGGACCCAATAGCAGAGTTTCATATTTTTATGACGTCGTTTTTGATGTTTTTTCACTTATTTTGTTTCGTATGTATATATATCGCAATCGTTTGTTAACAAGCTATTTTATATATGATGTGTATATTAATTTACCAATAATATATTTTTACCCCAGATGAACAACGATACAGTGAGTTCTGCTGCTGGCGATAATTTTGTGCGGGTAGAACCAATCATTGATTCCATGCCGTTAGTCGAAAAACATCTAAAACCAAAGTTAGGTATGACGTTTTTCACTTTAGTTGAGGCCGAAATTTTTTATTCTTCATATGCTCATTGTGGGGGTTTTGCAATGCGTAAGGGTGGGAATAAATTAAAGGGAGGAGTGGAAGTAGATAAGTCATATCTTTGTAATAAAGCCGGATCGTCGCCGAGTCAACATAGTGATGGTAGACGGGGAACAACCTATAAAACGGGTTGCAAGGCTTGCGTTCGTGTAAAATTGAACGAAGTAAGTAATATATGGGTGGTGTATTCATTTCATGAAGAACACAATCACGAATTCACCTCACCCGGTAGAAGGCATCTTTTGTCCCGAAACCGTTCCGTATCAAATACAGATAAATGGATAATAGAGCAATTCAACCAAGCTAATATCCAGACATGTCGACAAATGCTCTTCTTCAAAAGTGCTAGTAAAGGTTGCGATCAAGTAGGATTCACTGAAAAAGATGTTAGAAATTTACTTAGAGATTCACAAGAAGCATTGAAAGGCTATGATTCTACAATGCTAATTGATTTTTTTGAATCTAAGAAACAGATGGATCCTTCATTTTTTTATGACATTCAAGTAGATACCAAAGGGCGGTTGTCACATTGTATGTGGGTTGATAGTATTTCCAGGATGAATTATCAAGAATTTGGCGATGTAATTTGCTTTGATGCCACGTACAATACGAACCGTTATGGAATGTTATTTGTTCCTTTTGTTGGAGTGAATCAACATTGGCAATCGACTTTCTTAGGAGGTGGGTTCATTCCAAATGAGACGGCCACTTCGTTTGAATGGTTCTTTGAAAAGTGGTTAGGGGTTATGAATCGTGCTCCATCTGGTATTGTCACCGATCAAGACCGTGGGATCGCCGCCGCAGTTAAGAAAGTTTTCCCCAGACTCGGTATCGTTTTTGTATTTGGCACATTCTGAATAAGTTACCCCAGGAGGTGCGTATGTCGAACAATGTCGACAAGTTTAGGGAATCTTTGAAGAATGTCATCTACAATTCTGAATATGTACATGACTTTGTAGGAAAATGGAATTTGTTGATTTTGCAATACAGATTAGAGAGTAACAAATGGTTGAACGATCTATTTGATATTCGTAAAAGTTGGGCACCCATCTACGCTAAAGATTCTTTTTGGGCCAGCATGTTGAGCAGCCAACGGGTTGAGTCAGCACATTCTGCCCTGAAGCATCATACAGAAAAAAAATATTCCTTGCATGAATTTGCCATCATCTTCGACCGTTTTTTGGGAAAGCAAAGACACAATGAACTGAAAGAAAATCATCGTAACCGTGAGAAGAGACCGAAGTTGAAGAGCGAATGGGCTTTGGAGGCACAAATGGCGAAAACATACACTTTAAATTTTTTTTACAAATTCCAAGATGAAGTTACAAAAAGCTTCATGTACAATGTGAGTTATGTTGGCGATCTTGAGACACCGGACAGTTCAACCTTCCATGTGATACTCTGTAGAGAATCAGAACCGACTCGCCTTCTTCAATTATGCAAAATCAAAGGAATTATTACATGTGCATGTCACTTCTTCGATTTCGTTGGCATTCCTTGCAGGCATATTTTAGCTGCTCTTCGTTTCAGCCATCACACTTCCCTTCCGGATGTATATATTAAAAGAAGATGGACCTAAAATGTGATGAGAAGAAGTTATACATCTGTTCCACCCAAACCCAATACCGAGAATTTTGCTTCTCGATATTGTGAGTTGAGCTATCATGCAAAACAGATTGTCGATCTCGGTTATTCCTCCAATGAAAGTTACAAATACATATTGGAGAATTTTCAGAAGATCATTGACGGGGTTTCTCGGCTACAAACCGAATTGGGTGAACAACCAGAACAGCCTTCACAACCACATGACAGTGTAGAACTAGGAGGTAGTTCACAACCGCATGGTAGTGCACAACCTCATGATGAAGGGAGTGGACACATACCTACATGCGTAAGTGACCCACAACAATGCACGACAAAGGGAAGGCCTCGCACCAAAAGATTAAGGTCGATAAGAGAGCAACTCTGCATAAAAAAACCGAGACGGTGCCGAAAATGCGGCATAGTGCAAATGAATCATGATTCAAGAAATTGTCCAACTTTATTTGAGGAGTAAGAATCGTACTTTATTTGTTTGTCTCTCTTTTAAATTTATTATACTTCATTTGTGGTAAATGAGTTTCTCACTAACTAAAACTTATCTTTGAATGAAGGCCAAACAATCCGCAAGAAGTGATTCCATCCGATGAAGAGAGTTCGGACGAGAGATATGATGATCCACTGTGAATTAGAATTTATTTAATGTAATGTTTCAGTATATTACAGATTGATGCCCATGTGGTTAATTACTTTTGGTTGTTAACTGTAAATGTTCTTGAGACTTAAGTGTTGTTGGTTGTGTCGTTTGTTAATATTGTTGTTGTTGTTGTTGGGAGTTTGTAGCTGATGGGTTGTATATAATTTAGCTTCATTTTGGGGGTGACTCAATTGTAGCAGCTGTAGCTGCTGTTGTAGCTGTATATATATATATATATATATATATATATATATATATATATATATATATATATACTAGGTTTGTCCGTTGACACGTGCCTACGGCACGTCTTCGGAACGGTGTACCTTGTTTGATCATATAAAATAGTTTCAGAGGTCCAGCAAATTAATTGAAGTAGCAAACATATTATATGAGAAATTTTTGGGGGTCCGGCAAAAACCATATTATATGTTTTTTTAATTTTATAAAATTATTTTTAAAGTTTTTAAATATTTAATTTTTTTAGTTTTTTAATTTTTTAATTTTTTTAAAATTTTTAAAATTTTTATTTTTTTAATTTTTTAAATAGAAAATGGAGGGAAAGAGAGAGAAAAAAAAATTAAATAAATATATGAGTTGTTTTAAGTGGAGGATTTGAATTTGAGTTCTGGAGAGAAACTTTTGGGGGGAAAATATGTTTTGTAAGGTTAGATTTGGACCTTTAATTTTTGAGGAGATTAAAGGAGAGCCACTTGATAGCTTTCTTTGTGTTTTATTATATAGATATAAATTTTTTTTTTAAACCTAGGCCATTGTTGGAGACAACGGCCTATGTTATTTGTTGAAATTTTTTTGGACTTCAATAACTCTCTGTATTTTGGAGCATGAACACAGAGAGCAAGACCCTTAATTTTTTAACCTTAAGCCATTGCCTCCAACAACGACATAAGTAATAGGACAAAGGTTGAAGTTTTTGGGGTGCTCTTTGATTTGGACAAGTTAAAAAGAGCAACAATTCAAAAAGCAATACAATAATTTTTTTATACCTTAGGCCGTTGTCTCCAACAATGGCCTAGGTTGTAGGCAAAAAGTTGAAGTTTTTAGGGTACTCTCTGACTTGAACAAGTTAAAAAGAGAAACAAGTCAGAGAGCAACACCCTATTTTACAAATACCTCCAACAATGGCCTAGGTAATAGGACAAAAGTTAAAGTTTTTGGGGTGTTCTCTGACTTGGATAAGTTAAAAAGAACAATAAGTCAGAGAGCAACACTCTATTTTATAAATACCATTGGCCGTTGTCTCCAACAATGGCCTAGGTAATAGGACAAAAGTTGAAGTTTTTTGGGTGCTCTCTGACTTAGACAAGTTAAAAAGAGCAACAAGTCAGAGAGCAACACAATAATTTTTTTATACCTTAGGCCGTTGTCTCTAACAACGGCTTAGGTTGTAGATAAAAAGTTAAAGTTTTTGGGTGCTTTATGACTTGGACAAGTTATAAAGAGCAACAAGTCAGAGAGCAACACCCTACTTTACAAATACCTTAGGCCGTTGTCTCCGACAACGGCCTAGGACAACGGCCTAGGTAATAGGACAAAAGTTGAAGTTTTTAGAGTGCTCTCTGACTTGGACAAGTTAAAAAGAACAACAAGTTAGAGAGCAACACCCTTTTTATTTATAGCCTAGGCCGTTGTCCCCAACAACGGCCTAGGTTATAGCTAAAAATTTAGAGTTTTTGCGTTGCTCTCTGAGTTGACCAACTTGAAAAGAGCAAAAAGTTAGAGAGCACCCCTTTATATAAATACCTTAGGCCGTTGTCTCCAACAACGGCCTAGGTTTGAAGTTATATGCTTTTTACAATTTTCTCTTCACTCTTTATTTACAATCTCTGCGGAACTTTATACCAAAGACAGATGATTTATACTTGTATATCGTTTAGCTATATTT
Organism: Hemerocallis citrina; assembly: GCA_017893485.1. Classification (NCBI taxonomy): domain Eukaryota; kingdom Viridiplantae; phylum Streptophyta; class Magnoliopsida; order Asparagales; family Asphodelaceae; genus Hemerocallis; species Hemerocallis citrina. The sequence continues at coordinate 270,533,933 of CM030361.1, read as the reverse complement.
TTTTATTGGCCCATTTTTTTCCACCTTAGTAACCAATATAAAATCATGATGGTTAAATATTTACAAAAAATACTATAAAATAAAACATAATCATTTAATTTGTAAAAAAAAAATTCTTAAATATATTATTCTGCAAAGCATACACCTATCCGGTTATTGGTGAGTGTAGGGTTTCAATCCAAGTAGTAACATCTAGGTTGTTGAAGGTTAGGGTTAGGGTAAGGTTAGAATTAGGGTTATGGGTTTTTTTGTTTTTTTTGTTTTTTACAACTTTCTCTTCACTATTTACGAACAGTATCTCTGGAACTATATACCAAAAACAGATGATCTATGCTTCTACATCGTTTATATTTTTTTATTACTTTCCAATTTTTTCCACCTATCTAACCAATATAAAATGATCAAGGTTATATGTTTAAAAATAATTCCAAAAAATAAAAGGATGAAGGTTATATGTGTAAGGTTAGGGTTAGTGTTAACGGGGGTTAGGGGTAGGGTTAGGGTTAGCTAGGGTTATGGCAGGGTTAAGGGTTATTGGTTGATTAAGGTAGGGTTAGTGTTAACACCTATAAGGTAGGGTTAACCCTAACCCTACCCTTTCCCTACTCATAAGTACGATTAAGGTAGGGTTAGTGTTAGGGTTAGTGGTTGAGTGTATGGTTATGAATAGGGTTATGGTTGGTTCATTAATTAGGTTAATATTTGTAGTTGGAGGTAGTACAGCGCACTGAATCTCTTCCCTTATTGGGTTATATATGTGGGGATCTACATGTGGGGCCCACATTGTAATGACAAATTTGATAAGAGGCAAGTTATTGACTAGAGATTTTTCCCATATTGGATCTGATGACTCTCTGCTCTACAGCGCACTGAATCTCTTCCCTTATTGCGTTATACATGTGGGGATCTACATGTGGTGCCCACTTTGCAAACGTATAAAGTAGGCAAGTTATGAACATGTGGGTTTCTACATGTGGTTTTTCCCATTTTGGACTTGTCGTACATGTGGGTTTCTACACGTGGTGCCCACTTTGTAGAGTCTCCAATCTATCCGAATGAAGGGGAAACTATGAAGAGAAAAATAGCAAGGACCGATGATGCTATATAGTGATAAACCTCCAATGTGAAGTGAATATATAGCTATTTCTTTAGTCTTTAACCTTGTTGGGCTATACATGTGGGGATCTACATGTAATTTTTTCCATATATGATCTACTGACGGACCGCTCTACAGCGCACTGAATCTTTTCACTTATTGGGTTCTACATGTGGGGATCTACATGTGGTGCAACTTTTGGAATCCATGAGTTGATAAAACTCCATTCCATTCTCATTCACATGATCCTTGTTTTACTGTTCTTTCTACTTGTCACACATTTTGCATATATTGGCGGGGGTTAGGGGTAGGGTTAGGATTATTGTAGGGTTAGGAGTGTAGGGTTATGGGATAGGGTTAGGGTTAGTGGTTATAAAAACATTCCAATTTTCAAATCCATCTAAATCTTTTCCCTTTTTGGGTTATACATGTGGGGATCTACATATGGTGCCCACTTTGTAATAACAAATGTAATAATAAGCAAGTTATGTACTTTAGGTTTTTCCCATATTGGACTTGTTCTACATGTGGGTTTCTACATGTGATGCCCACTTTGAAGAGTCTCCAATAATAGTAGGCAAAGTTATCCAAAAAAAAATGAATACTCCATTCCTCGACATAGACTTAATATCTACATGTGGTCCAACTTATGGAATCCATGAGTTGATAAAACTGCATTCCATTGTCATTCACATGATCCTTGCAATACTGCTCTTTGTACTTGTCACAGATTTTGCATATATATTGGCCACAAAGAGCATTATAACCACTAACCCTAACCCAAACCCATAACCCTACTCTCCTAACCCTACACTAACCCATAACCGTACCCTACATATCATATTTTATTGATTTTTACGAATCAAAATATCATATTTTTTAAAAATAATTTTTTGATTCGTTTAACCTTAACAATTTTATATTGGTTAGTTAGATGGCTATGAATGGAAATAAATAAAAAATATAAACCAAAAAACATACATATGAATGTCTATTTTGTAGAGTTCAGAAGACAATGTTCGTAAAGAGTGGAGAGACAGTTGTAAAAAACAAAAAAAAACATAACCAATATACAATAGTAGGCAAGTTATGGAAACACATTTATTAGAGTGACATGTAATAGTAGGCAAATTATGGAAACACATTTAATGGAAACACATTTATTAAACTCTTTGTAGAGTGACATGTAATAGTAGGCAAGTTATGGAAACACATTTATTAGGAAAGAAGCATGTGCTTTTAGAATCGAAGAACAGAGATGACAAGACATTCATATGCTTGTATATCGTTTATATATTTTATTAATTTCCATTTTAGCCACCTAACTAACCAATATACAATCGTTAAGGTTAATTGTTTAAAAAATTTTCAGAAAATAGAAGATGATCTTTTCATTCTTTGCAAATTAATTTTTTATATATATTTTTACCCAAAATATGTAATTTCTTCTCGAATGAGTATACCTATCCAGTTTAACACCTAACCATTAACCATACCCCCTAAGTGGTATCATCTAGGTTGTTTGCGATTCTGTTTTCCCTCTATTTTTCAGTAATTCTGAATATTATGAGTGGTACTTACTGAAAAGAGTTTAATGCTCCATTCATAACACAAAAAATGGTTTATATATTGGTCATAAAGAGCATTGATAGAACTTAAATATCTATAAACTCTTTACTAAAAACTTATTACCTATCAACTCTCAACTACAAATATTAACCTAATTATTGATAACCCAAAACAAGCTCTTACCACAAATGTGATTCTTGCAATAACCCTAACCCTACAATAACCCTACCCCTACCCCTAACCCCTGCTTACCCTTATCCTACCCCTAACCCCCGTTAACACTAACCCAATTTAATACACTAACCCTAACCCTAACCAATAACTGGATAGGTGTACGATATGCAGAAGAATTTACATTTTAAGGAAAGAATATATTTAAGAAAATGATTTTTACAAATGACAAGATTATGTTATATTTTCTGGTATTTTCTATAAATATTTAACCATCATGATTATATATTGGTTAGTTAGGAGGAAAAAAATGGAAAAATAAAAAAAAATATAAACGATATACAAGCATAGATCATCTGTCTTTGGTATAAAGTTCCACAGAAACTGTTCGTAAAGAGTGAAGAGAAAATTGTAAAAAGCAAAAAGTTCAACTTTTGGCCTACTACCTAGGCCGTTGTTGGAGGCAACGTCCTAAGGTATAAAAATATAGGGTCTTGCTCTCTGACTTGTTGCTGTTTTTAACTCCAACAAGTCAGAGAGCACCCCAAATTGTTCAACTTCTGGCCTATTACCTAGGCCGTTGTTGGGGACAACGACCTAAGGTATAAAAAATATGGGGTCTTGCTCTCTGACTTGTTGCTATTTTTAACTCCAACAAGTCAGAGAGCGGCACAAATTGTTAAACTTCTGGCCTATTACCGAGACAGTGACCTAAGGTATAAAAAATATGGGGTCTTGCTCTCTGACTTGTTGCTGTTTTTAACTCCAACAAGTCAGAGAGCGGCACAAATTGTTCAACTCTGGCCTATTACCCAATGGCCTAAGGTATAAAAAATATGGGGTCTTGCTCTCTGACTTGTTGCTGTTTTTAACTCCAACAAGTCAGAGAGCACCCCAAATTGTTCAACTTCTAGCCTATTACCTAGGCCGTTGTTGGAGAAAACGGCCTAAGGTATACAAAATATAGGGATCTTGCTCTCTGTCTTCATGCTCCAAAACACAGAGAGTTATTGATGAAAATAAAAATTTCAACAACTAGACAACGGCCTAGGTTTAAAAAATAAAAAAATATCTACAACTCGACATAGCAGCTACAGCTGCTACACTTGAATTTTTCCCAAAATGCAAACACTTTCCCATCAACTACACTCTCCAAATAAATTTCTACGTATGGCCACCAAAATCACCAACATAATTGACTATTAGCAATTAATAACAACAACATCAACAACACTTAAACTTACGAACAACAATTACCACATATTAAATTACAACAGGAAAAAAACAAAATATGAATAAAATACTACAACAAACAAATTGTATACGGTATTAGCTAAGAACCGGGCGTGTATGGTTGTGGTGCTCGCCTCTTCCGAGCAGGATTTTGTCGCCGGAGCGGGGATGATGCCTCAGGGATTTCTTCTTCTCCTCCATCCTCTTGTACGTCTCCAACAACCCTCTCTTCATTCTCATCTTATTGCTCTTGTTCTTGACATGGAGGTAAGGATGTAGCTTGTTTTCTCTGAGTCCATGTTCCCGTTATTGCCCTATCACTGCAGCTGGCCTACCCCTCATGCTCTTACGTCGCCCTCTCGGTGACCTTAATGCACTATCCAAACGTTCAGCCTCTCCCAAAACATCCAAATTGGTATGACATGAAGAGAGCATCCTTTAAGCAAACTTCATAGCCGTGCCTGCATTACTTTTGATTACGTCCGTGCATTCTTTTGCCATGTCCATCGTATTATCAATCTAAAACAAAAAACCCCCCAAAAAATAATTATACAGATTCGGAAAAGTAAAAAATTTAATAACTTTAAATATAACGAACATTCAACAAAATTTGAAGATTATACTCACCAATGTACGTATAGCTGAGGACTTTGGTTGGAACATGGGTTGTGAACTAGAATAGGCGGGTGGTGGTTCAATCTCCCTCTCCTCAATTTCTCGTTGAACACCAGCAGGTAGTTCTATATCGGGAGAGATGTACAAACGTGTATATGATCTGAACCATTGCATATACTCCCCTTGCAGCTTGCCATCGTATTTTGGAACATTAACAATTACAAGTTCAAACCGTCGTTCGTTCTATTCTGCAATGTGAACACGATGGAAATCTGCCCAATCATGCATAGGCATGCGACCGGTACCCCTCACGGTGTGTAACTCATGGCCGTATAAGTTTTTGCAGCTTGGGGGACTATCTTGTTGAAGACCGAACTGCTGAAGGACTCTCTCTGGTCGCGGATGCTCCACTATACCAAAGTTGATGAGTGGAGCCGTCGTCATCTACAACTGCGACCCGGTCGTGCACATCGGTGGTAGTCTTCCCACCCGCTCGGGTGTATACGACACCCAAATCATGAACTCTTCTCGTAGTTGGTCGAGCTCGTCTCTGTAGTACGTTAGTACACCTTTTGGGTTATCTTTGTAACTCCGACTACCTGCCCAATTACCCCTAAGGGTGCTAACATATGAGGATTTTCTGGTTTGGCCATCCAACCGTCCACTGATCTCCTAATTCAGGGACGACCCAAGTGCAGTCGCTCCCATGACCAAATCTGTAACAAAACCATCGGACCGATCATCTTGGTCCCATCTAGCGCTACTGAATACAACGACCTGCATAGCGTTGCCATCGCGCAACTTTCCCAGCTGTACCGGCCAGCTAAGCCTAGGTCGGCGAGCAATCGTAGATACATGAGATGCACCGTATCTCCGGATGAGTTAGGCAAGAGAACCCCTCCGAGCACCGTTAGAATGTAATCTCTAGTGTAGGACTGTACATAGTGGTCGGGCGATGCATCGGTCAACGTCCCATCAAAACATCCCTTCAACCAAGATAGTCGGATTGATTGTCCGACAAAAATATCCTTATTTTCTGCGGCCTCCTCATCAAACTCTGTACCGAGGAGTTCATTACACAGCTATATTTTATCAAAGTTTATATTACCTGTCACGGCCAACCCATCTATTGGAAGACCGGAGATCATCGCTATATCCTGTAGCATTACCGTCATCTCTCCGACCGGTAGATGGAAGGTGTGCGATTCTGGCCTCCATCGCTCCACAAGTGCTGAGAGAAGTGCTCAGTCGAGTTTAACCTGACCCATCATGCTGATTCCGTAGAAACCGGCTGGAACTAGGTTCTCGACAATACGTGGGTATACCTTAATGGTCTTGTGGTGTGGAAATTACACCTTTGCATCGTCCCACCCCACACTGCCGCAGATTTATGGTAGTCTTGCAAGATCAGTTCACCGGAATATATTGGTCCTGGACCACGACGTGGTGCCATCGAAGAGGATGCACCAACCTACACGAACCCAAAAACACAATTATTATTAGTGTACTAACAATATCACTAAATACAAAATGCACAATACAAATTAATAGTTCTCTTACTTCGGTAGAATGTTCCCCCCGAGCATCCCTAGATGTCCTTCCGATTCCCCTTGTTCTAGCCATTTCTCTGTAAGAAAGTTTGCATATATAAAACAAATTATTCACCAAAAAATAGCAAACACAAACCAACGAGATGCAAAAATTTTAAAAGTTCGCTTATACGCGTCAAAACAATACAAACGACATATAAAAATTCTAAAATTTGGCCGTCAGCTCTAGCACGCCAAACACAAGCCAACGCAACATGTAAAAGTGAGTTCCGACCCACGATTTGAAAGATATGGCCGTGTATCGCTTTCACTCTTGAAAAAAGAGCGGTAAGCGATACATTGACGTATCTCGTAAACCGTGGGTCGGAACTCGCAAATACAAGTTGCGTTGGATTGTGAATGGTTAGCCCAACCTACTAGCACAGTTTCGTATTTTTTTGACTTTGTTTAAGCATTTTTCTATTGAGACCGTACTAAAAAAGTTCCGAGGTATATTGAAGTTTTTTCCTATACGCGTCAAAACAACACAAACGAGATGCAAAAATTCCAAAATTTGGTCGTCATGTCTGGCACACCAAACACAAGCCAATGCAACTTGTAGAAGCGAGTTCAGACCCACGGTTTGAAAGATACGGTCGTGTATCGCTTTCACTCCTGAAAAAAAAGCAGCAAGCGGTACATTGACGTATCTCACAAACCATGGGTCGGAACTCGCAAATACAAGTTGCGTTGGGTTGTGAATGGTTAGCCCAACCTACTCGCACAGTTTCGTATTTTTTTGACTTCATTTAAGCATTTTTCTATTGACAACGTACTAAAGAAGTTCTGAGGCAGACTAAAGTTTTTTCATATACGCGTCAAAACAACACAAACGAGATTGAAAATTCCTAAATTTGGCCGTCAAGTATGGCACACCAAACACAAGCCAACGGAGCTTGCATAGGTCAGTTCCGACTCTCGGTTTGAAAGATACGGCCGTGTATCGGTTTATATCCATTTTATTGAATAAAAGTGATAAACGGACGTATCTTGTAAACCGTGAGACGAAAATCGCCTCCACAAGTTCCGTTACCTTCTACGCGGTGAGTCCGACCTACTCGTAAAATTTGAAAATTTTTGTATCTCGTTTGTTTCCTTTTCCTATATTCCACAACTACAACTAACACTATATCCACAAAAATGTCAACAAATATATACAACATAGATGATCCGAGCTAATTGTATACTCTCTAAATTATAGACTACTACGCATAATACAAAAAATCAAACTCAAAAATTGAAACAAAATTCAATAAATTAACATAGTTCATTATGGTAAATTGTGATTAAGTAAATACCTAGTCCAAAGAGAGAGAGAGAGTTGGCGAAGATGTGAGAAGCCGCTGCTGTAGACGAACAAGTTGAAGAGGCTAGGGCATTGGAGAATTTGTGCTAGGGTTCTGGTGATTTGGGATATCGGGTTAGGTTAGGGTTTGGGGTATTCGGGAGAGGGAGAGAGAGATAGAGAGGCTTCGACAAGAGGGGGAGATCGAGAAGGCAAGGAGATCGACCAAAGGAGTTTGAAGAGAGAACTAGGGTTTGGGGATGGGTTTCGGGAGCTCAAGAGAAAGAGAGAGAGAGAGTTTGTGCGAAGATGGAGTGAGGGAGATCTAGGTATGTACAAGTGTTTGGAAAAAACACTTGTACATACCTTGGGTTGATTTTTTTGAAAAAAAACAACCTAGGACGTTGTCCTAAGTGATTTTTTCGACCAAAAAAACTTCACGCCAAAAAACCGAAGCGTTTTTTGGCATGAAGTACCAAAAATGCCCCTCTGCTAAAACTCTTCGATCAGAGCGAAGCGAATCTGATCCGCTCATCATGATCTGGAGCGATCGGACGGCTAGGATGGGTGTTTTCCAACCCGGTTGAAAATAAACCCGTTTTCAACCGAACATTTCCATATATATATATATATATATATATATATATATATATTCCAGATAATTTGGAATATAAGAATTGAAGAAGGGAAAAAGAATACCAATAACAATCCGTACAATCAGAGATGGGTTTGGAATCTGGATTAAACACAATAATTGATTATTCAATGAATGTAATTGGGTTCAAGAGAATAAAATAATTTATAGAAAAAATGAAATACACGAATACGGAGGAAAGAAAAAGGAAAATTCGTATAATCGGAAACAGGGGTTATAGTGGTGAGCATTCCCATCTGAATGCTACTAAGGACATCATTGGGTTTAAAATTTCAATGGCTAGTCCGGTGCATCTGACTATTGGTAAAGACTCATCAAATTCGTCGATGGCTGTGGCTTTGAAAAAAGCCAAGACAAGGGCAAAGCCCTAGTAGAAAAAGAGGTCGTAAGAACAAATGATTATACTCATCCAGAAATAGATGACTATACTTAGATTATGCACATACTCCAATAAATGGAAGAACTATGAAATATGCCAGAACACTCTAAGACAAAGAAAAAATTAGCAAAGAAAAAGAAGGAATCTTTAAGAACACTAATTGTTGAACAACTGTCCTGTGCTCTAAATAATGTATTACCAAAAGAAGGACATTCAGAGACATTGACCGAGAATAAAGAAGAAAAAGAGATTCAAGAATATTAAAAGACAAGAGGCACGTCCGATGAAGACATCAGTGGAGATAACGAGCCAGATTCTCCACTATCACTAGATTCGATAGCCCTTCACAACATGGACACGTAAAAAGAAAGAAAAGATTCTACAAAAAAGTTACTCACCATAGCCAGAAGACGCGTCAAAAGAAGAACTCTGGAAAAAGCTACTCACCATAACATGGTGTATGTCCTAGATGCCAGTTGTGTATTGATATTACTAGTTTATATTGTATCATGACATTTATTTAATATTTATGCATTTTATTTATTGTGTTATTTATTGTGAATTAAATGAACCTAATGAAGTCTTTAGAATAGTAAGTTCACTGCCATGAGATATTAAGTGCATGACTTGATTGTGAGATCCTATTGGCTAAAATCAGAACACTGTTATTAAATGTTCTTAATCAAGTATTATTGTGAATTAGGACAATGATAATACATAGAGACTAGTGTGTGCATAGACTGATGACCATTTTTACGGGACATGAATATGAGATATCAAGTCTTCATATGAGTACATATTAGAGTAATAATAATGTACTGGACTTACCCACCATGAGAAAGCTACATGGATAATTACGTGAGTGTCATAAGCGGTTCTCACAGTGACCATGGTGTATATAGTCCTTTGACTTGAAGTCACTACGGTTCCCTACATAAGAAGTTATATGTTTTAATGTCGTCAAACGTTGCCTGTAATAAGGTGATTATAAAGTCGACTATTGGATATACTACAAATCATGCGGGGGGATGTGAGTGACTTAGATAGGATTTGTCCCTCTCACATAATAGGAGCCATATCTATGGAGCTCTTGATTGAGTGAGACTGCAAAATGCATGGTTGTGCTCAAATGAGTCAATGAGATATTGATCTCATTTATTTTAGTAAGTCTATTCAGACATCAAGAAACCAAAGATTGAACAGTACAAGGGTGACACGCTTTATGCCTTATGGTCAATAAAGATATATGGACAAAGAGACTAGACTACATGGTAATATTGGTCACGGATAGATTATGTCAAATCATTGACATTCCCGTTACTTTAGTAACATTGATGTATTGCTAGATACTACTCACTATTTGTAATACTAGAACAGGATTATAGTATTACTGTCAACGTAATGGGAACCTACATGGTCACACACTTAGAATGGATCGAAATTAGGATTTAAATTCATAAGATGAGTTTAATTAGCGATCTAAGTAAGACTTGGACTCCTGACATTGGTTGGATATTTAGTTAGATTAAATAGGCCGACTAAAGTTCAAAGGTCAACACACGAATCTGACCCAGGTCAGATTGTGAGCCTAACAACCTCATTACTCTCTTAGGATTGGTTTTTTGCACCTATATATATGATATGTATCTGTAGAAAAGATACATGTGAAAAACTCTAACTGTCACAGAAAGTGAGAGGGAGAGATCGTGAGGAGGAACATCCCTTTCCGTAGCTAGCACCACGGTCTAAGGGAGAGCCATTTTTTGTTCCGTTCGTGTGGATGCCATAGAGGCACCGCAATATTGCAGTGCTGTGATCTGCATACTGTGGAGACAGCAGATCTATCTTTAAGGTATAACTCCTAAACATGATTTATGGTTTTCGCATGGATCCATGGTTAGGGTTTCGATATTTTTTTTGTAATTTTTCGCTATGTATTTAATCTGTGGTTGCCTTCGAAACTTAATATTGATATCAGAGCCACTTGCGAAACCCTAATTCTGTTATGTATGATATGTGATTATCCATGATATGTTCACACTTTTGGAAGAAAGATTCATATGTGATATAATTTTTGCAAGAACTCATTTATGTGTTGGTTGTTAACATAGATGCCATATCAGGGTAGCCCTCGGTTTGGAACCATTAAAAACCATAGAGCAGTTTGTAGTGGCGTTAGAGTTTCTTAAAACATAAAGAGTTCATGCTTTGGCAGTGACAAGGGATGATGAGGAGAATTTTGATTCCCCAAAAATCAATCATTTCTAAATAAACTAAATAAAATCATAATAACATATTCTTTGTTTATTATGTTATGTGATGCATGTTGCGTGGTTGTTGTCTTAGTTCTGCGTGCATGGTTTAATTCTGTGATGCATGGTTTATGTTCTCTGATGTATTGTTCATATTTTGGCATTTTGAATACGGCTCGAGAATCGTTCTTTCTCTCTACATTCTTAATGTAATAATTTCTCTCTACACTCTGATTGTACATTCTTTCTTTATATGTAAATGTAATCTCACTTAGGAGGTAAAGAATTGGCAATCATATAAGGACAAGATTGGGAAGCTGCATGGAGAAGACGGTATAATCCCTTCGTTCCGTTTTTGATACTCTTATTAGCTTGGGAGAATCAGTATGTCAGGGCCACAACCATGTCACATGAATTTTATGCTTTTAATTTTGTATGAAATGCATTGATTTAGTTGTATGCTAATGGATGATAAATGGTGAAATCAATTAATAAAATAACAAAATATCTCAAAGTAAATATTAAGTCGCAATAAGATGTCTTCCAATGCATGGCACTCGTCTAGGCTAGAATCTAGGCTAGGATCGTTTATGTGTAGGTCTGTTAAAGCAGTGTGCCTTTATCTATTTTAGTGAGATGCGATGGGATAAAAATAATATTCAATCGCCAACCATTGGGTCTGACTTAACTAGGCTATTTCAATAGGATTGAAAGTTCAGAGGCATAGAGTTGGGCTTTAGTCTATGAAATAGATTAGAATAAGTGTTACTCACCTAACTATCCAAGGGTTGCATACGATGTAATTGGGAAGTGTTCCTTACTTAAATAACTGAATTTTGGGTGATCAGCCAAAGCTGACTTAGAACTAGGTGAAATATGGATCCTGGCCTACTAGAAATTTTACGATGGGATTTCCGAGTCAATGATGATGGTCGTTGATTTGAATAAAAATAGTAGGAGGTGTATTTAATAAAATATCTTATTAAATATTTCAATGCCATGATACATACTTTGCATATTTCTATTTAATATTTCAATGAAATGATATTTGCTTTGCATATTTCTGTTGATAGAGTGCCATGACATCCAACACATCGAATAACCTATCATTGCGATCTATCCTTGAGAAGGAAAAACTGTCTGGGATAAATTTCCTAGACTGGTACAGGAAGTCGAGGATAGTCCTCAGGCATTAGAAAAATCTGTATGTTCTAAAGCAGCCTGTTCCTGAGCCACTGCTGCAAGTGGCCCTCGCATCGAAAGGATGCTCATAAGAAGCATCAAGATGACGCCTTGGACATTGGTTGTCTCATGCTAGCTACCATGAACTCTAAGCTTTAGAAGAAACATGAGAACATGGATGCGTACGATATGATCGTACACCTCAAGAGGCTCTATCAAGAGCAGGCTAGGCATAAGAGATTTGAAGTCCTAAAGTCATTATTTCAGTACAAATTGACAGAAGGAAGCCATGTTGGAACTCATGTGCTTAAGATGATTGGGTTCATAGAGAACCTTGAAAGGCTTGATTTTTCTTTTTTGTCAAGAGTTGGACATTGACTTGGTCCTGCAATCATTGTCTGAAAGTTATAGTCAATTCATCATGAACTACAAGAAGAATGAAATTTAAAAACCTTTGCCAGAACTGCTAAGCATGTTGAGAACTACTGAGCAGAATATTTGTAAGGAAAAGACCATTATGATGATAAACGGGCCAAAGGTAAAGGAGGGCAAAAAGCAGATTAAGAATTCCAAGAGCAAGGAGAATGGAGAGGGCAATTTCAAGCCCAGCATTTCTGCCTAGAAACCTAAGGGTGGTGTGGCTAAGGAGGGCACACGCTTCCACTATGGTGAGACTGGACATTGGAAGAAAAACTACCATAAGTACCTGGAGGAGATTAAGAAGAAGAAAGGAAGTGAGACTTTCACTACATGTATTTTTGTTATAGAAGTCAATTTATCTACTTCTGCATCTTGGGTATTAGATACTGGACGTGGATCTCACATTTGTATAAATATGAATATCAAAAGGAGTAGACCATTGTCTAAGCGCAAAGTTGACCTACGAGTTGGAAATGGAGCAAAAGTTGCTGCTTTAGCTGTAGGAATTTATCATTTATCATTGTCCACTGGACTTATCATTGAGTTAGAGAATTGTTGTTTTGTGACTGCTATTAGTAGGAATATTATTTTCTATTTCTTGTTTGGAAAAGAAGGATTTTTCATTTATAATAAAGGACAAAAGTTGTTTTATTTATTTGAATGATATTTTTTATGTTAGTGCACATTTGAGTAATGGACTTTATATTCTCGACCTCGAAATACCGTCTATAATATAAATACTAAGTGGTTCAAATCAAATGATACGAACCCAACTTACCTCTGGCATTGTCGTTTGGGCCACATAAATGAGAACCGCATATCCAAACTCCATAAAGATGGATTCTTGGACTTATTTGAATTTGAATCATATGAGGTATGTGAACCTTGTTTGTTGGGCAAGATGACAAAAACTTCCTTCACTAGAAAAGGTAAAAGGGCCAGTGATCTTTTAGATCTTATATATAGTGATATCTGTGGACCTTTCAACCCATTGGCTAGAGGAGGTTTTCAGTGCTTCATTTCATTTACTGATGATTTCAGTAGCTATGAGTTTGTGTATCTGATGTAACACAAATCAAAGTTATTAAAAAAGTTTAAAAATTCAAGAACGAGGTACAAAATCAACTTGGTAAAAGTATTAAAACCCTTCGATCAGATCAAGGTGGTGAGTACTTAAGCCAAGATTTTGATGATCATCTAAAAGAGTGTGGGATAATATCTCAACTCACCCCCCTAGAACACCGCAATAGAATGATGTCTCTGAGAGGAGGAACCAGACCTTATTAGACATGATCCGATCCATGATGAGTCTTGCAGATCTTTTAAGCTCCTTCCGGGGACATGCTCTATTAACAAATGCTTTCACACTTAACTGTGTTCCATCTAAAATGGTTCAAGAGACACCATATAAGATATGGACTGGGAGATATCTTAGTGTCTTTTATGAAGATTTGAGGTTGTGAAGCCTATGTACGGTGCCAAAAATCTGATAAACTTGGTCCCAAATCTGATAATTGCCTTTTGGTAGGATATCCCAAGGAAACCAATAGATACTATTTCTATAATCTCACTGAAGGTAAAGTGTTTGTCGCATGAAATGCTGTGTTCCTAGAGAGAGAATTCATCTTCAAGAGAACCAATAGGAGAATGATAGACATTGAAGAAATTCAAACTTCATAAAGTAGCAGCGAATCAATGGTGGAAATGGAGCAGGCTCCACAAATCACTGTGGAACAACAACCTACTCAAGTAGCACAAGGCCTACGTAAGTCTAGCAGGATACCTCATCAACCTGAGAAATATGGATTTATCGTGACTCAACATGGTGATGTATTACTCATGGATCAAGATGAGCCTACGACTTATGACGAATCTGTAAAAGGCCCAGACTCTGAGAAATAGCTTGAAGCCATGAGATCTGAGATGAAATTCATGTATGCCAACCAAGTATGGACCTTGGTAGACTCACCTGAAGGGGTAAAACCTATTGGGTGCAAATGGGTATTCAAAAAGAAAAGTAACATGGATGGTAACGTGCAAAACTTTAAGGGGCGGTTGGTGGCTAAAAGTTTCAAGCAAGTTCATATTGTAGACTATGATGAGACTTTTTTTTCAGTTGTCATGCTTAAATTCATTCGGATCTTGCTTGCTATTGTAGCATATCACGGTTATGAAATCTGGCAGATGGATGTCAAAATTGCTTTCCTAAATGGAAATCTTCTCGAGGATGTGTACATGACACATCCTAAGGGTTTTGTCACTCCAAAGGATGCTGAAAAGGTATGTAAGCTGCAACGATCTATTTATGGATTAAAACAAGCTTCTAGAAGCTGGAATCTTCGCTTCGATGATGCAATTAAAGAGTTTGGTTTCATCAAGAATGAAGATGAACCTTGTGTCTATAAGAAGTTTAGTGGAGCACAATTGTCTTTCTGGTGTTGTATATAGATGACATACTACTCATCGAGAATGACATCCCTACCTTACAGCCTGTAAAGACTTGGCTAGGAAATTGCTTTACCATGAAGGACTTAGGTGAAGCTACCTATGTATTAGGCATCAAGATCTATAGAGATAGATCAAGAAGATTACTTGGCCTGAGTCAGAGTACATACATAGACAAAGTATTGAAACGTTTTAATATGCAAGAGTCCAAAAAGGGATTTCTGCCTAGTCATATGGTGTAAGTCTGTCTAAGGCTCAATATCCTACAACTCAAGATGAGAAAGACCGCATGACTAAGATTCTATATGCATCTGCAATTGGATCTATCAAGTATGCCATGTTATGTACTCGTCCAGATGTCTCATATGCATTTAGCATGATGTGCAGGTACCAGTCGGATCCCGTTGAGTCATTGGACTACTGTCAAGAACATCCTTAAGTACTTAAGAATGACTAAGGATTCGTTCTTGGTATATGGAGTCGAGGAAAAACTTGTTGTAAAGGTTACACTGATGCTAGCTTCCAGTCCGATAAGGACAACTCCAAATTACAATCGGATTTTGTGTTTTGCCTAAAGGGTGGAGCTGTAAGCTGGAAGAGTTCGAAGCAAGAGACAGTAGCCAATTCTACCACAGAGGCTGAGTATATTGCTATCTCCAATGCAACAAAGGAGGCCGTTTGGATAAGAAAGTTTATCACTGAACTTGGCATAGTTCCTAGCATTGTGGGAACTTGTGGACCTCTTTTGTGATAACAATGGGATCATTGCACAAGCTAAGGAGTCTAGATCTCACCAGCATCCCAAACATATACTTAGGCGCTTTCTTCTCATTCGAGAGATCATCGTTAGAGGAGATGTGAAGATATGCAGAGTAACGATAGATGATAATATCGCTGACCCACTAACAAAGCCTCTTGCATAGCGAAAACATGAGGGTCACACAAGATCTATAGGCATTAGATGTATGTCTGATTGGCTTTAGTGAAAGTGAGAAATTATTGGTGTATGCCATAGAAGTCAGTTATGTACTCACATTACTAGTTTACATTGTATCATGACATTTATTTCACATTTAGGCATTTCATTTATTGTGAATTAAATTAACATAATGAAGTCCTTAGAATAGTAAGTTCATTGTCATAGGATATCAAGTGCATGACTTGATTGTGAGATCCTATTGTCTGAAATCAGAACATTATTCTTAAATGTCCCTAGTCAAGTATTATTGTGAATTAGGATAACGATAATGTATAGAGACTAGTGTGTGCATAGACTGATGACCATTCTCACTGGTCATGGATATGAGATATCAAGTCATCACATGGGTACATATTGAGTAATAATAATGTACTGGACTGACCCACCATGAAAACGCTGCATGGATCATTACGTGAGTGTCATAAGCGGTTCTCACAGTGACCATGGTGTATGTAGTCTTTTGACTTGAAGTCACTACAGTTTCTATATGAGAAGTTATATGTTTTAGTGCAGTCAAACATTTCCTGTGATAAGGTGATTAAAGTCGACTATTGGATATACTACAAATCATGCGAATGGATCTGAGTGACATAAATAGGATTTGTCCCTCTTACATAACAGTAGCAATATCTTCGGGCCCCTTGATTAAGTGATAATGCAAAATGCATGGCCATGATCAAATGAGTTAATATGAGATATTGATTTCATTTATTTTAGTAAGTCTACTCAGATATCAAGAAACCAAAGATTGAATTATACAGGGGTGAAATGCTCTATGCCTTGTGGTCAGTTAAGATATCTGAACAAAGGGACAAGACTACATGGTATCATTAGTCACGGATTTGTTATGTCAAATCACTTATATTTTCGTTACTTGAGTAGCAGTGATGTATTGGTAGATTTCGCTCACTGTTTGAAACAACAGATTATGATTTTAGCATTCTTGTCAATGTAATGGGAACGTACAGGGTCACACACTTAGAATGGATCGAAATTAGGATTTAAATTCGTAAGATGAATTTAATTAGGGATCCAAGTAAGACTTAGACTCCTGACACTGGTTGGACATTTAATTAGATTAAATAGGCCGACTAAAGTTCAAAGACCTACACACGCTTCTAACTCAGGTCAGATTGTGAGCCCAACAACCTCATTACTCTCTTAGGTTTAGTTTTCTGCACCTATATATATATATATATGATATGTATCTGTGAAAAAGACACATGTAAAAAACCCTAGCTATCACAGAAAGTGAGAGAGAGAGATCGTAAGGAGGAACATTACTTCCCGCAGCTAGCTCCGTGGTTTGAGGGATAGCCATTTTTCGTTCTATTCATGTGGATACCGTAAAGGCACCGCAATATTGTAGTGCTGTGGTCGGCATACTGTGGAGACAACAGATCCATCTTTAAGGTATAACTCCTAAACACGATTTAAGGTTTTCGCATGGATCCATGGCTAGGTTTCGATATTTTTTTGTAATTTTTCCGTTATGTATTGAATCTGTGATTGCATTTGAAACCTAACAGATGACATGTTAAAAGAAGACTCTATGGTTAGAGAACCCTCTCGAAAAGAAAAGATTCCCCTCAGAGCTTTCGACACGTCTAAAACTTACTGAAGACTCCAGAGGCTCTCCTCCACCTTTAAATAGCCAAGAATTCTAACATTTTTGGAGGAAATTGGTCATAACATCGAACTCCAAAGCCATCTCCTTTCACAACCCTCTTACATGTACTCTCTTTCCCTTATAAAAATCATTGTATGATAAAGAAAGGAACAAACTCCTGCTAAGCTTGGACTCCTCCTCTGTAAGTTTTCCTTTCTCTAGGGGATTCCCGAAAGGGAAAACCCTGAACTATGCATGTTATATGTCCCACTTATGTATATTACTTTAATTAAGAATGCTTTCCTTCTGTTTTGCTCTACGTATGTTTTCCATGTATAGAAACTGATCTAATTCCTAAGCTCTTTCATTTATGCGTGTCATAATAGCATAGTTAGGCCTTAAGAAGTTCTTAATAACCTCGAGTGACCCTATAGGCAAAAGGCCTGAAGGCTGTGATTA
Source organism: Hemerocallis citrina (assembly GCA_017893485.1). Classification (NCBI taxonomy): domain Eukaryota; kingdom Viridiplantae; phylum Streptophyta; class Magnoliopsida; order Asparagales; family Asphodelaceae; genus Hemerocallis; species Hemerocallis citrina. Next base: position 270,515,995 of record CM030361.1, on the reverse strand, counting down.
TGCCAAATAGGGGAAAGTGGTTAAGTTTGGCTGAAAAGTCGAACGAGGCCTGACTCACCTTGATATGTCTTAAATGGGAGGTTAGGGATGATGAACAGTAAAAAAAGGGTCATAAAACATATATAAGGGGAAGTACCGAGTATGGGTTTACACATTCACGATATACACCATAATTTTATTTGCAGCACTTTCTCTACCAATTTGGTATGGTGAAATATTAAATTATATAGACACATTTCAGGATTTAATAGAAATCCTAAAAAAGAAAAGAAAAGTACCTAAAAAGAGCGTTAAAAGATTTAGATTTGTAAGATTTTCTTAATAGCAATATTAAGAAACTTATAACTTCTTAGAAAGAAAAATATAACAGTACCCCTTGCCTTGTTGTTTGATACCTGAACTTTTAGCAATCTTATATGCACTAGACAACTATGAGCTATTGATCATCTGTAAATAAGAAATTACTCTTAGAACATATTGAGAAGCAATAGTGTCATTTCACAAAAAGATGAATTTTGATAGTAAACGAAGTTCAAGAAGAAGATGGTTAAATTTTCTTGATCGTTGTTCAACACTAGGTACCTGTATTAATTTTTCACATATAAAAGGTACCACTAATACTTGTCCTGATACACTTAGTAGACTGTTACATCAAAATGCGCTCGAAAGCGTGGTGGACCTTGTACACCTTATTGGTCCCGATTTAATCTTTTTTGTGGAATCTAATCTTCCTTAAAATTTAAAGATCTAATCCATGTACTTTCTTTAGATAATGTATATTCTGTACTAGTAAGAGATGTCTTGGGGTTTACTGATTAACGATACTAACAGAAGGTGGATTTTTAACGACAAAAATAGAATATATATATAAATTTTGTGTCAAATCATTTAAACTAGAGGTGGCTAAATTTTTTTTTATCCTAGTTTCTTTTCAGAAGACAGGTCGAAAGGATGATGCCGGAATGTTAATCTTAAGGTGATCCCATAGAGAAAAGATCGGAACATGCCAAAATCCCTTCTCTTGTGCGTTAACTCTTGGCGCCGAATCATAACACTTAGGGAGCGTTTGTTATGCGGAAATATACAAGAAAATCTAGGATTACCCTCTTGAGTACCGGGTTTGGTAAGACACGGGTATAATTTAGAAAGGATTCTTAAATTCTCATGGGAATTAAAATTCTTTATTGGGAAGGATATACATTCCTCTTTAAATTAATGGGATTTTTGGATTCCTCCACATTAAAAATAACTAAGATTATCACGTTACCAAAACACCCTCCAAATTTTTGATAATCTTTCTGCCTTATCATATTGCCGCTCTAAATTTCATCCAACACATTTGTTACTCTGTCTTATTAGGGTGTGATTTGTGCATATTTATATATAAAGATGAACGTCCAATTAGAAACTGAACAAAATTAAAAAATACGATATATGTTTCTGTATAATGTATCATCATTATTCATTAAAAAATCGACCATATGTCTTCTAAGTCATAAATAATATATTTCATTGATAATTATAATCCACGTATACTAAGATCATGTGTTTGTACTGCGTGCATTTCATTTTTTCTTTTTGTTATATTTTTTATCTACATGATTGCAATATATTAGAATCATGATATAACTTTTTGAGTCATCTATTTGTTATTGTACTCAGATTTTATAAGATATATATCAATATTGGTTTTGCATGTATCACGCATATGCATTGATTACTAAAGTAGATAAGCATTTTATTATTATTTTTTAAAATAAAGCCAAAAGAGTATTGGTACAATAATATAATGAATGATTGATGAGAATGAATTGATTTATATCAAATACAATAATAAAATATTTTTTATAATATAATGTCTTATACCAAACACAGTATTGCAATGAGAATCATGTTTCCTATCCCCGTACCTGAAAATTCGTCGATTCTAAAAAAATTCTCCAATCTACCTGCCCTAAAACATAATCCAAACCACTGTTTTCAATCTTTCGATATTTCTTAGACAACAATTAATCATTTACTGTATCTACCCTTGAATGCGACCAGATTCTATTACCTAGAGCTCCCCTCAGGTGTTCCTGTACAACTGTAACACCCCAAAAAAGATTCACCAGCCAATGCTCCAAAAGCCCCCCCAGTCCCTTCTCTTCCCCAACCAACCAACCAACCAACCAACCAAAAGTTCCATCATGAATTCTCCATCGACGTCCTTAGATTGTCCACTTCGTAAGTTAAATCACTCTTTTCCAATTCACTTACTTATTACTCACTCTTGCTAACTAATATATATGTGATCTTTTAATTTCAGTATCCAACGATCCTTCAACATCAGCATCTACTAGTACTCAATTTGTCCAAAATTCGCCTATAGAGCAAGTTGCATTAACGGTCCCCACCGGCGATGACCCGTCCATCCCTTCGCTGACTTTCCGCATGTGGGTTCTCGGCACGGCCTCCTGTATGTTACTCTCATTCTTGAACCAGTTCTTTTGGTACAGAAAGGAGCCGTTGACCATCACTTCGGTCTCGGCTCAGATTGCAGTTGTACCTTTGGGGCACCTCATGGCGTCTGTCATCACTGATCGGGTGTTCTTTACGGGCAGGAAGTGGGAGTTTACACTCAATCCGGGACCCTTCAATGTGAAGGAGCACGTGCTGATTACGATCTTTGCGAATTCGGGTGCGGGTGGTGTTTATGGGGTTCATGTTCTTTCCGCGGTTAAGATCTTTTATAGAAAGAATATCAAGGTGTTTGTGTCATTCATTGTGATTGTAACGAGTCAGGTATACAGTACATTCTTAAATTAAACTTCCTGAGAACTTTATGATGATCGGGTCATTTAATTATGATCTGTACTGTTCCATCTTAATATAATTTAATATTTTGTTATAAAAGAGTTGATTATTATGGATGTAGTATTCCTTAAATTAAGCTTGTTGAGAATTTTATGACGAGACATATAATGAATGGATCATCTGTACTGTTGTTCATCATGATATAATTTAGAGTTAGTTCATCGTTTAACTAAAAGAAAAAGGTAAAAAAAAAAAAAATTAATTGTTGTTGTGGGTTTATAATAGTTAATTTTTTCTACTTTGAATGGAAGAGAGCAGGTTTTGGGGTATGGATGGGCCGGATTGTTTAGGAGGTACTTGGTCGAGCCTGCAGCTATGTGGTGGCCTTACAATCTTGTTCAAGTTTCTCTCTTTAGGTACTCTTGCTGATTTTTTTAATTTTCTAGAAGAACCAGGTTTGTAGACTGTAGGTTAATTTACAACTTTATCCGATTTAAGAATGTGACTGAACCACTTGATGCATAGTTCTGATTTCATATCACCATTTTCGAATGTATCTGGTTGATTAAAGTTGATACAGAAGCAAGAAAACATGAAATTGATCAATAGGTCCTTCTCATTGCAGGGCACTCCATGAGAGAGAAAGGAGATCAAAGGGCATTCTGACCCGGAACCAGTTTTTCTTGATTGCCTTCATATGTAGCTTTGCATATTACCTCTTTCCTGGTTACCTTTTCAAGATGCTAACATCTCTCTCATGGATATGTTGGATTTTCCCGAATTCGGTGTTTGCCCAACAACTTGGATCGGGAATGCACGGGCTCGGAATCGGCACAATTGGGTTTGATTGGTCCTCCATTTGCTCGTATCTCGGTAGCCCTCTTGCTAGTCCTTTCTTCGCAACTGCCAACATTGCTGTTGGTTTCTTTCTTCTCATGTATGTTATTACCCCTATCACGTATTGGATGGATGTGTATGGCGCAAAGACCTTCCCCTTATTCTCTGATGGCCTTTTCACGTCCTCGGGGAAAAATTACAACATCTCCACCATCATCAACTCGAATTTTCAGTTTGATGCTAATGCTTATGAGAAGAATGGACCTCTTCACCTTAGTACGTTCTTTGTAATGACTTATGGAATTGGCTTTGCTTCACTATCGGCCACAATTATGCATGTTCTTTTATTCCATGGAAGGTATGCATATTTAGATTGTGCAAGTTGTTCAGATTCTTCTAATTAGAGGTCGCACTATGGAATTTGTCTCTCCAAATTCCCGTATCTATGACTTGGTCTGACATGGTCTTCACTGGGTCAAAGGATACTCTTAGCTCGGGAGAATTAATGTTAGCTACTGACAGTTATGTCTAGGTAGCATATTTAGTGGCATGAGTGGGGTATAATTCCCTCCCCCCTCCGTGACTTTGTTTCATTTGTACCGGAGAAGAAAATACTATTTGATATTCCCTTCGTTTCATAATAAACAAGTCTTTTTAGGTTTCTACACCGATTATTAAGAAACGACTTAGGATTGAGTAAAAACACTCCATATTATTGGTTTTTAAAGCTCATAAATGAGCAATCAATTGTACGATATTTTATTGGCCATCCTCTATAATTTTTTATTACCTCTCTTCCAAAAAACAAAAAGGACAAGGGTAAAATTGGAAATCGCATAAAAAATTAATTAATGAATATTTAAGAATGACAAGATATCTCATCGAAAACCTAAAATGACTTATATTATGGGAAAAAAAATGCTAGAATAACTTGTATTTTGAAATGGAGGGAGTACTATCTAGGAGATTGACAATCATAGAATGTTGTCAACTATAAACCCCTTTTTACGCAGTGAAATATGGAAGCTGGGCAAATTGGCCTTCCGAGAAAAGGAAGAGGATGTTCACACCATGCTCATGAAAAGATACAAGCAAGTCCCTCAATGGTGGTTTGTGTGCATCCTTGTCGCAAATGTTGCTCTCACAGTGTTTGCCTGTGAGTACTACATCGATCAACTTCAGTTGCCATGGTGGGGGGTTTTACTAGCTTGTTCTGTTGCGATTTTCTTCACCCTCCCCATTGGTATCCTGGCAGCTACGACAAATCAGGTATCCCTATCTATTGAGTTAATTGTAATATATGATCAATTTGTTATGCTTTCACATGACATTAAGTTTATTACTAGTTAATGACTGTCTAAAGTTCATCATATGCTTATGAACAGAGACCAGGGCTAAATGTCATTACAGAATACATTATAGGGTATTTATACCCGGGACGCCCAGTTGCAAACATGTGCTTCAAAGTTTACGGGTTTATCAGCATGAAGCAGGCTTTGAACTTTATTCAGGATTTCAAGCTTGGTCATTATATGAAGATACCTCCAAGAAATATGTTTATGGCACAGGTTGCTTTCAAATTTCTGAATTTATCTTTCGTTTTAAGTTCTGCTTCTTTGTACATAGAAGAGACCATCTTAATGAATACAGGCCAAATGAAGGCTATCATAGAATAATGCAATATTTGATATTGATTTCGTTTTTACCAGGTGGTCGGAACTCTCATATCAGCAGTTGTTCACTTAGGAACAGCATGGTGGCTCATGGACACCATCCCCAACATCTGCGACCGAATCAAACTACCTCCCGATAGTCCATGGACGTGCCCAACTGACCATGTATTTTACGTTGCATCCGTTGTGTGGGGCCTAATTGGTCCCCGTCGAATCTTTGGTGATCTTGGTGCTTACTCTGCAGTCAACTGGTTCTTCCTACTAGGTGCCATTCTTCCTCTCCTCGTCTGGATTACCCACAAGGCCTTCCCAAATCACAAATGGATTCGCCTAATCACGATGCCCATCATGATTAGTGCACTTGAAATGCCTCCAGCCACTGCTGTAAATTATACGACTTGGATTGTTGTCGGGTTTATCTTCGGGTTCGTTCTCTACAGGTATCGTCGTGATTGGTGGCAGCGACATAATTATGTGCTGTCCGGGGCACTTGATGCTGGGCTTGCCTTTATGGCAGTGTTGTTGTATACTTTTTTGGAGTTTGAGGGGATTAAAATTAGTTGGTGGGGGAATAAGTTGGATGGATGTACATTGGCCTCTTGTCCAACTGCAAAGGGGGTGGAGGTTGATCATTGTCCTGTACTCGCTTAATTAGTTGTAGTTGTTGACAGTGGGCTTGGTATTTTCGGTAGATAGAGAGCTTGAGATTGCTTTGCGGTATGTAAGGAAAAATATTTATGAAAGGTTTGATATATGATATGAATGAAAAAAGAACATCAGATTTCAGTATGTGAAGTGCGAGACAAGACAATCTTCTGTATCCGGTCTCCCTTCTTACTAGATTCCTCATGTCTCAAAATGCTGAACTAACAACTTATTTAGTCCCGGAATTTAACGTCTTTGACATCGATATTGCTAATCCCCACTGCTATTACAGTCCAAGGTATCGAACATTGAGGATTCTATAGGATTGAATCCTTGTTGATCAAACCGTTTCTCTAGAAAATGTGTACTTGTCGAAGGGCATGTGCATGTTCTTTCTCACTACACTGCTTGAAGATCAAAGCTCTGAGAATTGAAATGCATCCCCAGGTATGAATTCAACTTTAAGTGAATTATGAGGAAATCAAAGAAAGGAAAAGGAGATAAAAAATGGGTACTAATTATCCTATTTGATTCAGAGGTCTTAAAAGTGTTGATATAAACATGTGCTCTTATTTGTAAAAAGTGTAAAACATACTCTGATGCCCTAGTAGTTTGCAGGGCCGGCCCTAGGATTTTAGGGGCCTGAAGCAAACTCTCAAAAAGGGGCCCCACATATAACCAAAAAAAAAAAAAAAAAAACAATTCATGTATTAGAAAAAAAGTAAAAAAGTATATATGAGAAATCATGAATTTTAGGGACCTGAAGCTAATATAAAATTATGAAAAAAATAAAACGATTTCTGAATTTTAGGGGTCTGAAGCTAATATAATTTTTTTTTCTTTTATGAAAATGGAGGCCCTGAAGCTTAAAATTTTTTTTGAAAATGCCCCCCCCCCCTTTTTTTTTTGATGATTTTGGGGGCCTGATGCAAGTGCATCACTTGCATCCATATAGGGCCGGACCTGGTAGTTTGCAAGGGGTTACCTCATTTATGATCTTTATACGATCTCAACTTAGCCGGGCTCAAATGGAGGATTAGGTCCACGCTCGTGAAAAAGCAACTAGATGTGAGTGTTATATATGTTATTAGATTATAGCAATCGGACGTTATTAGAGCATCCACAGTCCCGTTTCTCATATTTGAGAATATGGCAAAATAGCATATAGCAAACGACGCAATTTGCTGCAGTCGTCATTTGCTATAATATGAAAAAAAAAAATTAAAAACAGAGCGCTTAATTAACTAACGATTAAGTATTAAAATAGATTAATTAAATAAATTAAATATTAAAATATATACTAACTACCTACTTAATTAACTAAACCTAAGTTTAACACCTAATTAAACCCCCCCGCATTTGGCTGGATGGGACAACATGTCCCGTCCAAGCTAAAAAGGCTTCAAACGAGACATGTCCCGCCTGACGTCGTTTTTGATATTTTTTTTTTTTTTTTTTTTTTTTTTGGTTACAGACGGTACATGTTGTACCTTCTGTTCATTAAGGAAAAAAAAGGTAGGACTGATCTCATTAAAAAATTAAAAAAAAAGGGTCGTCCTATAATCACTACAAGGAATTTGACATATAGTGACAGCAAAAATCCGTGGGTAAAAGGCAAAAAACCGTAGGTATAGCACGTAAAACCTATACCAACGGACATATTTTTCTGTCGTTTTTAATTAGCTATACCCACCGCAAAATGCCGTCACTATAGCCTATAGCGACGGTTTTTTTACTCGTTGGACAAAACCTCGGTGTTATACCCACGGTTTCGTATCCATGGGTATAGGTTTTAAGGACACCACTTGCTTTCTTATACCCACGGTTGAAACTCCATTGCTATAGGTTTTAGTAATGGTTTTCACATCCAAATATTTAAATATATACCCATCGCTCTATACAAATTTTTTTCTTATTAATTACGCGTATGATAATTTAATATTTTCTTTTATAATATTAATCCAATTATAAACTAAATACACAATAAAATAGATAAATATGTTTATGAAACAAAATTAAAAAAAATTAAACTTCAATCATATTAAAAATTAATAAAGTATTACAAGCATGACAAATTACAAAATAGTTAATAGCCAAATACACAATTGAATTCATGTGTGCAGACATGAGAATCAATACTTTAAACTACGATCAACATATTCAATGACATTATAAGATAACATTTAACTGACTCCTCACTTGAGATATGACACTAACAATTTTCTTATTTTACGACAACCAGATCTTGATTGATCTCGATCCTCTTTGCAGTAATCTTCTTTTAGTATCTTGCAAATCTCCTTTACAACCTTCTTCACTTCATCGTCGGCAAACATAAACTCGGCTACATTTTGAGCGAGTTTAATCATTTCTCGCTTGTTGAGAGCCCTTCACAAACAAAACAAAGCAAAAAGAACTAACTTTGGTCATCAACAAATAATCAATATTCAGATAGCATGCAAAATGTGTCATTCGGATTCAAAATGCCAGAAAAACGTATATTTGCAAAGTACCTTACTCAATCGAGCATGTGCAACAGTAAATTGAGTTGGATCCTTGATGACTGGGAATGAACAATCTGAAGTCCTATCCTTGCTCTAGAAACAAAAGTATTTTATTAAGATTTAAAAGTAACCAACATAAGATTGTAAAAATAAGGTGTCACATGCTCACCTTGTAAGATTATAATGAATAAATATTTGCATAAATATACAGCCAACACTCCATATGTCACAAGGATAACTCCATCCAAATCCTGTTTAACATTAAGGGTTACTTTCCTTGGTTTAAGGAACACATTAAGACTTGAAAAAACAGATCAGTTGAGAACAAAATAGATGTAGCACAAAAATATTTTAAAAAAATAAAAACACACAAGAGAAAGCAAACGAAAAACCATATGAAAGGAATATTTTATAAATGCTTAACAAATAAAGCATCTCATAGAATTAACACTAAAAGCTTGTAAGATGACTACAAAATGCAACTTAAGAAGGCAACTCCATTGTACATAAAGTTGGCTAACTTATTTAAGAAAGCTTTCAACAATGCAATATATACCAGTATTTTTACAAAAAAGAGCACATTATACCTGAGTTATCATTTCCTTCATAATCACCCATTTCGGTTCCTTATCAAAATTTGACGAGGAGGTTAGAAGTGGCCGAGAGCCTTTTAGGTGATTGCCAGTAAGTTTTAATTCTTCCATTGTGTGTAATGCAAAAGAACCATTAACATACTAGAATTAAAGTTATAGGATATATTGAAATAAGTCGTTACAACATATATCTTTACAATAACTAGGACAATTGTTGAAGTGTTAAAACACTTACAACTGGCATGTCATTAAGTAAATGAAGAGTACTGAAACAAAACTTACCATCATTAACCAAAAACTTCACAGATGGTCCACTAGCCGACCTAGCCATCCAGAGGTAAAGATCTTTCCCCTTTCTACACTGATACACACAAAGAAAACGATATATCAGCTAACAAATAACAAGTAGTCAATATTCTAGCATACGATGCATGTGAAACATATGAAAGCTTCACAGCAAGATATGATTTTAAAAAAGTGAGCAAAATTTATTTAGAAATAAAAATAATGCCTCAAATAGTTCCATTTAATCACACTAAAAGTATGTGTCAATAACTTCGGGAGCTCGCACTACAAAGAAAAAGGTCTTCATAAATGTAGATTAAGATATTCATTTCATAGTCAAAAACTTCGGCAGTACAAAAATCAGTCAATAGGCCACAAAAATCAGTCAATAGGCCACAAGTTGGTAGCTGGTGAGAGATAGTACTGACCACAAAAACCATGTTGAAAAATCTACCTACATACACCCTGCATCACCAATTCTGTATGTCTGCTGCTAATTTGTTTTTCATCTTTATCTTTTACTGTTTATGTTACCATGAATAGGCCATCTCCATCATTGCAAGTACAGAATCCATGTGCCATATAACTGGAGAAGATTAATCCTATTATTGAGTCAGATGCTATGGTAATTAAATTTGTGCAGATCCTATCCACTATATATTACACAAACCTTTAGAATACAGTGGGAAAGGAGAACGTGCACAAGATGTAGTGATTGCATCATTATTACTATTTGCAACTTTTCACCACTTTTTTTGTTTTGAATAAAGGGCTACGTCGTAACCTAGTCTTGAACCTGAGACTCCTCTTTACCCATCTCATACCCCTTTCAGTATGAAATACAACTCAATGGCAGCTGTTTCTTCTTTCTTGTGCTTGTTCTGTTTAGGTTTTTTTTTGTTTCCGGTTCATATTTTGTTTATCTAGTTGTTGTTTTTCCCTATTTTTGTTCTCTATATAGCCATGACTGATTTGAACATATTAGCAATCATAGCACTCAAGAGCTAGCTGTCTACCATCTTTTGGCTAACACCAACTTGATCCCAAAAATTATGGCTTTATTTATGATATGATATGAACTATGAAGAGCCAGAAGACAATTAGCTAGGTATGAATATATAAAGTGATGCCTTCTGATCAAATAGGGAAATTTCATAGTGATAGCCATGCAGATTAAGAGACTATTTATGTATATACGTTCCAAATCCAACCACTTTTGTGAAATTAGACAGCATACCCGAAATGCATATTCCTCCCTATAGTAAAGAATAAATAAGGATGGATGCAACTACTTTATTTCTGCCTTTACAGAAGTGTAGCTTAAAAGAGACTATAGAGGTTGATATCATAAATATACACATTTCTTAACTATGCTTTCCCTGAGTTTCCTCCACTCCTGACCATTTGATGATTCCTCCTGAAATGATAAAACATAGAGTACAAAATATAGGACAAACTTGGTTGATGATAAGATGTATGCAAATGAATTATTTGACATATGATGATTGATTACATCTTCAAATTTTAAGATGTAAAACAACAAAATCACAATACTCTATTGAAGAATTTAGACTAAGTTTGGATTCTGAATCTGGCATATAATGTTATTCACATAATTCCTCATTTTATTTTGACACGCTCTAGTTCTTCAAGAACGACGATCGTGTGTTACAAATTTATCCATCTTAAGACATGGTAGGTAGTGTAGGTTTTGTATGATAGAAGACTCGAGACATTTAATCGGGGTATAATTGATACCTGAATAACAAAGGTGTAGGTTTGCCTTATAGTCAAAATAAATTTTGCAAGTAATATCTTACCGAGTTTATATAGACTTTGAGGATCTTGAGAGACACGATAAACTCAACAATGTCCTGTTCTTTATAATTTACTGATACTACTAATATGTACATGCAATGCACATTCCTTTTAATTAATCTCTTGCTTTCACAAATTAATCATGATAGGTACAATTTATATTTTACTAAAATTGGGAGATTTAATCTGCACGTGTGATGCACGTTCTTTTCCTTAATTGGGGGACTGAATTGGGGGTTTTAATTTGTACGGGTGATGTGCGTAAATTGGGCTGTCTACAAATTTGATACAACCTCTACAACTCAATGACCTTAATTTGATACAACCTCTACAACTCAAGACTCTGAAGTGTTTCATAAAATGAGAAGCATACCAGGTATGAACGGAAACCTGGGTGGCATAATCGGTAGAAGCATGCCTTTCTGAGTTTTCCAATCAAATGGGTTTCTGCTTGCTGCTTCTACCTTTAACAAAATATCATCTTTATTTGTCGTTGGAACTGGAACCTCAACAACTACAGAGCACAAAAATCAACCAATAATTCTTGAATTATGGAATCAATCACCATGTAGTAATATACATCACAGTATATGGAATCATAGAACATTTGAACATTTCATCTGAAATAAATAACACAAATTATAAGAAAACTGACATTGTTTACAAAAAAAAACACTAAAATTAGTTATTCAAAGATCATGTAACTCAAGTTGGAACTGGAATCTCAAGCTGCAGAGTTCACAAATTGATCACTAATTCTTTAATTATGGAATCAATCACTATGTAGTGAACAATTTGAAGTAGAAATAGAATTATAGTTTGAACATTTCATCTCAAACAAAGAACACTAATTATAATAAAATTGACCTTTTCTACAAAAATAAAACACTAAAATATTGATTCTAAGCTCATGTAACTTAAGATCGAGGATATTGAATGGGAAATGTGAATTATTGGAAACTCAAACTCAAACAAATGTGAATTATTGGAAACTCAAACAAATTGACCTTTTATACACACTATTAACTTGAAATACTTGACGACATTTGAGATCCTGATGGGAAATGTGAATTATTGGAAACTCAAACTCAAACAAACTCTCTTTGAGAAACTGATAATGGAACACATATTGGAAACTCAAACAAACCACATTATCCACATAGGAAATTTCAGTGATGGGACCTAAGCTAACAAGCTGCTCAAAACATCTACTTAAAAAAAATGCATAAGAACCCGGTATTTGACAGGGTAATTGTATCCACATACTGATATAAATTGTGGATTGTATTAATACTACTGTGACTTTAAGGGCTATGCATCTTTGAAGGAGAAGTAAACAAAGTACACTTCAAAGTCATAAGAATTTATTAGTAGATAATACAATATATTACCTGCCAGAAAGTGAAATTAGCGCTTATTGTTTGTTGCATAGTTTCATTTGATCATGTATCCCTGTTAAGCTGCAGAAAAGATACCCATTAGTATCTACTCATCAACTAGGCAAAGTAATATCAAAATGTTCATAAAGTGTTACCATGGATGACGCAAATTCTTTAGCTGACTGCAGATTAACTATTAGCCACTTATTATGAAAAGAAGCCTCCTCTTTTGCCTGAAGGCAGCTACATTAGTATCTGAATATTCTAGAAAGGATAACATCCACAGATTTTAATATTTTGAATTTACTAGTATGTGAGTATTCACATTATTATGCAGGTTACTTTTTCTTAAACTGATAAGCACATAGTTTTCAACATCAATCTTATATTAAGTAATATATACATGGCAGTTGATTTACACATTTCCCATAAGGATCTCACTGTCTTCTAAATAATTCACTTTTGAGTAAAAGAAAAGCACAACTAGAACACCGGAACTAGAACCACTTCCAACCATGGATGATTTGGGAAAATTAATTTCTGATATAGCTTGAAAAATCAAGATCTCTTAATTATCGACAATTAGAACATTGAAGGGAACTTATCTAGAATGCTAATAATTAACCAATTGGTATTATTGGAGTAGAGAGATCTAAGACTATGAGTGGTTGTCATCCATTACTAGTTCTAAGTTCAATTGAAAAAATTAAAATGATCAAATACACAAATTAACAAATACCACAAATCCTAATCATTCCACTCCTTTCCCTGTCATCCAGTACTAGTTCTAAGTTCAATTGAAATGAAAAAATTACCATTTCCTTCCTTTCCCTGTCCCAGCATTGCAAAACCTGACCAAAAGTACCTTCTACCATTTTGCTGTAAATTTTATCTACAAGACAGCAATGAAATGAAAATTTAAGAAAACAAAATGGGGAAAATCTTAATTTGTGCATGCACCCCATTACAACTGAGTAGCAATTGCAAAAAAATGAAATACCATGCATTAATTTGTGCTTGCACCCCATTACAACGGTGTGGCCTCAAAAGCTTGATGCAGATATGCAATATGATCAATATCCTGAAAATTTATAAAGTATCAGTATTCAAAAGCCGAAGTAAACACATTCCTCTTAGACCAACTCAGTCATACTTCATAACGGTTATGATTAGATAATAAAAAAAACCAAACCTCCTTATTTATTCCCCGAATGGGGTGCATACATAATAACTCTTAATGCTAAGGTTATAGACTAATTTAATGGCATCACCTTTCTTACAAAGTGGACAGCATTTGAGTCAGGTGACGATTAATGCTAAGATAAACACAAAATTATAGGCCAAAAAACTTCAAAACATGTACCATTAGTTGCAAAATGAACAATATCCAACAACAATTAAAGAAGTACTTACGAGAAAGCATACAATAGGTCAAACAAGTACAAGGAATCTAGATCGTGGAAATGGACAAAAAGGAAACCACAAGAATCTCAATTCGAGATATCTCTACAAACAAATAATATGCAAGTGCCAAAGCAGAAAAATAGATAAATTGAACAAAATGGAGTATGCAATTAGATGTAATATATACTGACCTGTATGATCTTTTAAGAACAACATGGAACTCAAGTTTTGGAATAAGAAATATTAGGTTTGTGACGCACTCTTTCTCAATAGCCAAAGCCCCTAATTTACAATTTCTGGTTAAAATCAAGAATGCAAACCTGAGAATGAAACCTGAGAGAAACGAAGACAGCGGGAGAGGGACGATGATGGCGAAGTGGCGGCAAGATGACGGCAGCGGGGCGGGTCGATGATTTGAGATCGAAAGAGAGAGATAGAGAGATCAAGGTAGGGTTTTCGATGTGGCTGGGAGTGGCACAGCGGCGGGAAGGGGGGGCACGGCGGCGGGAGGAGGGGGATTTGGAGATAGGGTTTGGTAAGAGGTGGGCGACGGCGGTGGGTGGCTGGGAGTAGCACGGCGGCGGGGGGGCGACGACGACGACGGCGACGGCGCTAACGAACGGGTCAGGGATTCGGGTGAGAGAGAGAGAGAGAGGGGGGAGAAAGAGAGATATGGGTGAGAAAGAGAGTGTATAAATTGGGAATTTGGAATTTGGGGGGAAAATGAAAAAGTTGGGGGAAAAAATAAATTATGGAATATACCCACAGTGTTTTATCCCGTTAGTAAAACTTATAGTTACAGATTAAATGGTCCAAAGGTATAGGAAACCTATACCCACAGTTTACTATACGTCTGTAGGTATATAATGTCTATACCCACGGTTTTAGTGATCCGTCACTATAGGTGTCCGTTGGTATATGGCAAATTTCTTGTAGTGAATTTGGAAATCGGCATTTCGTTTCTCATATTTGAGAAACGATTGTAGCTATTTTGTCAAAATATGGCAAAATAGCAAACGACTGCAATAACTCAATTATCAAAATATGAGAAAATGACAAATATAGCAAACGACTGTGGATGCTCTTATAGATGTGAGTGTTATATATGTTATTATATTATATTAGGTCCACGCTTGCGATTGCTAAAATATAGCAAAATGTATATTATACCTATAGCAATCGGACGTTTGCTGCAGTGGTGAAATGCTATAATATAGCAAAAAAAAAATGATCGTTCCGTCCCGCAAAAAAAAAAATCTGGGCATTTTTTATTAATTAATTTGAATAATTTATTAATTTAAATAATTTAAAAAAGTAAAAAAAAAACAAAAAAATAGGTGGGACGGATCTCAGCGATCCATCCAATGTTGAGTTTGAAAAAAAAAAAAAATTGTTGGGACGGAACTTAGAGTTCCGTTCCATATATAAAAAAAATTAAAAAATTATTTGGGACGGAACTTAAAGATCCGTCCGATAAAATTAATTTTTTTTTAATATTTGGGACGAACTTTAAAGATCCGTCTTCTAAAATATCCATTTCCTCAAATTGCCTCTTATATATAGCAATCTTTTGTAGCGAAATCGTCAAAATATGAATAAATAGCAAACGACCGCAGAGGTGATTTCGCTATAATATGGATAAAATAAAAAAAATTACAAACGACTGTGGATGCTCTAAGGAGAGGGAGTCTATAAATAGTGTAGTATTTGTTAGGAATGTGTCTTGTATACTCGTGGTTCTAATTAGAAGAAGGTAAGATAAAACATGGAGGTCAAAGCGTCGAAGAGAGTAGAAGAAAACAGAGCAGCAATAGCGTAAGCATAGTTGCGGTCGACCGTCCTAAGTTGCGGTCGACCGCACCCCCGAATGCAGCTGCACAGGGTTTGGCCGAGAGGAAGACGATCGATCGGTCGTGTTGGACGGTCAAACGACCGCAGCGCTGTGTTCGTTATGAGCCTCGATTTGTTAGGTTGTTTAAGCCCAATCTTCAACTCCAAATTAGACGTACGACTCCTATTTAGTTACTTTTTTTCCAGGTTATATCGAACGACTAAGAATCAAAATTAAACCTAGGTTTTTTTCTATTCTTCTATATATATTGTAAACTCCTCCAATATGAGAGAAGAGTACTTCATAGATTATTTTCTACATTGCAAAGAGATTGCTCGGGAGAGAGAGAGATAGTTCTTGGTGAGTGAGTTTAATTCCTTGCATTGCTTGAATCAGTAACTCATTGTAATCTCTTCTAGTTGAATATCAGATTCCCTATATTTTCTCCCGGATTAAGCAAAAGCTAACCGGGATAAATCATCGTTGTGTTTGTGTTAGATTGGTGGATCTACTTGCTTGCTCAATTGATTTGTCTCATCTACTTCGACTTTCTCATTTCTCTATTTAGTTCCGCTGCGACAACGTTGACGCCCTAATCCCAACGGTATTTGCTTAAAGGGATATCGACAGAGAATGATTACCGTCTCCTATGAGCTTCTTGTTATCCTAAAAATTTGCTTGTTCTTCTCCAAATTTCCCTCTGAATCTTTTCAGATTCTCTTCTCAACCCCTCCACGTTCATCTCGAATGATCCTCTTAATCCTCTGGATTCTTCAATTTTGATACGTGATTGTATCAGATTGAGGGAATACATGTTACTTTATCAAGGAGGATATAATAATTTTCTTGGATTCCCAACTCGTTCAACTTCGAAGAGGAATTTTATTTGACAAAATTATTCTTCTCCCTTGCGTAAGTTGAAGATTAATTCACAGTCAAATTGCCTAATTATTACATCATGAATAGGTAGAAAGAGAGCAACCTTACTTAGGTCGCTGGACGAAATTGTACATGTGATGTACATGACTGATATGGAATAAAGAGAGTGGCGCAATCAGGACCCTCAGATCTCCTCAAAACCTGCTTTCCTGCGAGCATCAGGTCGGCATCAGGTTCGGCTTCAGCCAGTTCAGGCCCATGGGTAAACGGGTCCAACTTAGCCCGGTAGGATCTCAGACCCGTTTACCCCTGTCTATAAATACCAGCCCCCCTCTTCACTTCAAGAGGTAATAAACTTTTTTCCACCTGAACCCTAGTTACTGTTGCTTTCTAGTGACTGACTAGATCGTCGGAGGTCCTGTCGTCGGGACTTCTCCCGGTGTTTCTAGGCAGTGTGCAGGTACACAAGGCCAAGCCGAGCTACTATATCCGAGCCGAGCTACTTCATCCAACATCGGCTAGTAGATCCAAGCGGAACGCCCGGCCTTTACCTCTTCCCTGCTACTCTTGAGCCGGTCCTACACCCTAGGATCGGATCAACGCCAGTACCGCAGCTTCCTCTTCACAAATTACAAGAACTCACACCTGCTGCTCCCACAACCCAAAAAACAAACAGCATCAGGTTGGCACCGTCTGTGGGAAGCTCAGGTACTGTCGCCAGTCCGACCCCAGCCAGGTTCATCCCTTCAAGTCCGAGCTCTTCCATGGCTCCCAAAGTCAGAAGGGCCGTCACCTCGGCACGACACCCGGATCCTCCACATCACAGCCGCACGGACGCCCAGGGTTCCAACCAACCACAGATCAACGGCACGGCCGGACATGGCCTGGGTGCTTCCCTCTCGAATGCGACTGAATTGCGACGAGTCATCTTGAATCGGCAGACCAGTCGGACAAGGGGAGAGGCCACTTCCAACTCGGTCTCGAACCATCGCCGATGACCGTCCATAGAGTGCGATCCAGGACACAACCACTCTCCCCGTGGACCTCCACCCCCGCATGACTCGGTGGGGCAAGCCCCAGTCACGAGGGCCGAGTTCCAAAACTTTGGGACGAGGTCCTCCAAGCAATCTGAGGCGACCATGGAACCGAAGTCCGCAATAACTCCGACCCTCGGTCAGGAGCAAGGGGAGGCGAGTCCTACAGATCGACCTGTCCCATGGAACAAGAGGACGCCGTCCTCCGGCGCTTACGAGAGACGGAGAACCGCCTAGCCCATCTCAGTGAGGGCGGACCAATGCCGGGTCAAGGTCATCGGCCGACCTGACCCCCATTCTCCCCCAAATCTTGGAAGCCGAGGTCCCCTAAAATTTTAGGCCTCCTCAATTCGAGACCTACAACGGCGAGGGTGATCCCGATAATCACATTGAAGGGTTTAAGACCCTCATGATGGTTCACAGCGCTGCGGATCCCCTCCTATGCCGTGTCTTTCCCTTCGCGGTCCGGCTTAGGAATGGTTCTCAAAGCTCACCCTCGGCTCAGTCTTCTCGTTCGACCGGTTGGAAGCAAACTTTCTAGCCCACTTCGTGATCAGCAGAAAGGTCGAGAAGACGAGCGCGTCCCTTCCGGACCTCAGGCAGAAGGAAGGGGAGTCAGTCACTCCGCGATTTCGTTTAGAGGTTCACCACCGAGGCGAGGTCCGTCTCCTCTCTTGACGCGGACGTCGCTTCAGCAGCTTTCCGACACAACGTTCGGCACGGTCAGCTGAAGGCTTCATTGGCCAAAAAACCACTTGTCGACTTTCCCAACCTACTCAACAGGGCCGAGAAGTACATTCGAGCGGATGAGGCCCTAAATCCAAAGGGCACCAAATAAGCCACTGCCAAGGGGAAGCATAAGGTCGACGACGTCGAGCTTGTCAAGAAAACTACGAAAGAGATAGCCAGTCTCAAGCGAGTTCCTCCGGTCCCCCGATTTGAGAGGTATATGCCTCTGACCCAGAATATTTCGGCAATCCTGATGGAGATCGAGGATAAAGGGCTCGTTCGACTCCCTCATCGACCGAGCAACAATAAGAAGCAGGACCAGAGAATCTACTGCCGCTTCTATCGAGACAACAGGCACGAGACGGATAACTGCCGGGCCCTTAAGGACCAGAGGGCAGGCCATACTACACTGCGTCCACGGGGGACCCATGGGAGGGGATCTAATACCTCCCATAAGGCCTTCATCAGGGAGGTTAACTCCGTTCGGGACCATCCTTCCCCCCAGATTCAGCAGCGACCGGTATCCTTTTCCGGAGAAGACCTAGAGGGAGTCCGGCTCCCACACTGCGACGTCCTTGTCATCAGTTTCGTCATGACAAATTTCGAAGTCCGCCGAATTCTCATGGACAATGGGAGCTCAGTCAACATCCTCTTCTTGGAAGCATTTGAAAACATCAAGCTCCCCCGAGATAAGCTGAAGCCGGCCGGGTAAATCCTGCATGGATTCTCGGGCATCCCAGTACAAATTGAAGGGATCGTGACATAGAATGTAACGGCCAGCACGACCCCCATCACACGGACCGAATCAATGGATTTTATAGTAGTCAATGTCAAGGCAGCATACAACGCCATCCTCGGTCGACCCGATCTCTACTCGTTCCAGGCAGTTCCCTCGGCCTACCACTTGAAGCTGAAATTCTCCACTGACCTCGGAGTCGGCGTCGTTAGAGGAAATCAGGAGTCTGCACGATCGTGCTACATGACCGCGGTCGGAGGCGGGGTGTTCCCCCGCAATGCAGTCTAGCTTCCACCTGAAAGAAGCCAGCCCGAGTCAGAGCCTGCGGACGAATTGAAGGAGGTCTCATTTGAAGCGGAAGACAAGTCCAAGTGGTTCCGTGTGAGCCGCACCCTTTCCCCCGATCTGAAGCCCGGTCTAATTGATTGTGTTCACCACAATATCGACCTCTTCTCTTGGACGCCGTCCGACATGCCCGGAATTTTCGAAGATCTTATCATGCACAGGCTAAGCATCGCAACGGGCTCCAAGCCGATCCAGTAGAAACGCTGCAAGTTAGCCCCGAGAGGCAACAGGCAATGAAAATGGAGGTGGACAAACTGCTATCCTCCCGATTCATTCAAGAAGTCAGCTACCCTGAGTGGCTGGCTAATGTCGTAATGGTGAAGAAGGCCAGCGGGAGCTGGAGGATCTGCATAGACTTTACGGACCTCAACAGGGCGTGCCCCAAAGATTCTTTTCCCCTCCCGAGCATCAACGCTCTGATTGACGCGACGTCGGTTCACGAGCTCCTGACCTTCATGGATGCCTTTTCAGGCTATAATCAGATCTGGATGTTCCCTCCAGACATCTCCAAAACATCCTTCGTTACCGATCAGGGCCTCTACTGTTACCGGATCATGCCCTTCGGTCTGAAGAACGCTAGGGCCACCTACCAAAGACTTGTCAACCAAGTCTTTAAAGATCAAATCGGTTGCAACATGGAAGTATATGTCGATGACTTGCTTATCAAGAGCCAACAGGGGGCAGGATCATGTCGCCGACCTCGAGGAAGCTTTTGGCATCCTCCGGTCCCACAACATGAGGCTCAATCCCGCCAAGTGTGCCTTCGGAGTCTCCTTGGGGAAATTTCTTGGGTTCGTCGTTAGCTAGCGCGGCATAGAGGCCAATCCTGAGAAGATCCAGGCCATAATCAACATGGCCCCTCCCAGAAATGTTAACGAGGTTCAGCGACTTACGGGAAGACTGGCGGCCATCGGCAGCTTCCTCTCCAAGTTGGGAGAGAAGTCCCTCTCCTTCTTTAAGGCCCTGGAGAGGGGCAAAAGGATTCGAATGGGGCGACCCTAAGCAACAGGCCTTCGACCAGTTTAATTCCTACCTCGCCAACCCCCCGCTCCTGAGCAAACCCGAACAGAGCGAACCCCTCTTTCTGTACCTCTAAGCATCGGAAAGCGCGCTCAGTGCTGTGCTCATTCGAGAAGAAAACGGTGTTTAGAAGCCTTTCTACTATGTAAGCAAAGTCTTCCTCTCGGCCAAGACCAGATACGCAAAGATGGAAAAGGTGGCATACGCACTGATAACGGCCGTGCAAAAGCTCAATCCTTATTTCCAGGACCACTCTATTTAGGTCCTCACAGACCAACCTCTGAAGGCCATCCTCCACAAACCTGAGAGCTCCGGCCGCTTAGGCAAGTGGTTGATTGAACTAAGCCAGTATGACATCAGCTACCAGCACAGGACAGCCATTAAGGGACAGGCCCTCGCCGAATTTATCACGGAGTTCACTATCTCCGAGCCATCCGACATTCAGGAGACAAATCCAATCTGGAAAGTTTATGTTGATGACTCGTCTTGCAAGGTGGGAAGCAACGCGGGCGTCATCCTCAAAGGCCCTGACAACTTCATCCTCCAATATTCTCTTCGCCTGAACTTTCCAGCCTCTAACAACGAGGCCGAATATGAGGCTATGATCGCATGGCTTACCCTGGTGCACAAGGCGGGTGTCAGATAGCTCAGAGCCTTTAGCAACTTCTAGCTCGTGGTCAACCAGATCACCGGGGAGTACGAGGCCCATGACGCTCGGATGGTCCGATACTTGGCAATAGTTTAGCAGCTCTTAATGACCTTCGATTTCTCCTCAATGGAACAAATCCCCAGGGAGCAAAATGCCCAGGCTGACTCATTGTCAAAACTCGCTTCTTCATCCTTCGAGGGCCTCGACCACACCGTCCTGATCGAAGTCCTCCTGAAGCCCAGCATCGACCTCTCTGAAGCCCTCTGCCTCACCACCGAACCCCCACCAGAGGACTGGACGACTCCCATCAGTAAGTTCCTGGTGGAGGGTGAGCTTCCTCAAGATCGGGCCGAGGCGAGAAGAATTAGGGTCCGTTCAGAAAGGTTCACCATAATCAACGAGACCCTCTTCAAGCGCTCGTACACAACTACCGACGGATGGACCTACCTCCACTGCCTGGCCCCTGACGAAGCCAAGTACGCTCTGAAAGAACTACATGAAGGGGTCAGGGGATTTCACATGGGGAGCAGCTCTATCGCCAGAAAAGCCCTAACCACAGTTGCTATTGGCCAACCATGTTGCAAGACGCCCAAGACCTCGTCAAAAGGCGTGGCCCTTGCCAAAGATTTTCCTTGGTGAAAAGGCTTCCACAAGCCAACCTTCGCTCCCTGGTTAGTCCGATCCCCTTTGCTATGTGGGGGATGGACTTGGTCGGTCCTTTTTCGAAAGCGACGGGCCAAAGGAAGTTCCTGATGGTGGCCATCAACTACTTCGCCAAATGGATCGAGGCAGATTCCCTGGCCACAAACACGGAGCACCAAACTCAGTAATTTTCCAGGAAGCACATCATCTACCGGTTCGGGATCCCGCAGGTCCTCATCACAGACAACGGGACCCAATTCGCAGGCAAGAACTTTCGGAAGTTCTGCGTAGACTTTTGTATCCAGCAGCGCTTCTCATCCATATGTCATCCTCAGTCAAATGGCTAGGCTGAAAATGCGAACTGCCAAATCCTTGACGGCCTTAAGAAGTGATTGGATAATTCACCTAAGGGGCTATGGGTCGAAGAATTGCCAAGTGTACTCTGGGCACACCGGACAACGAAGAGAATCCCTACGGGTGAGTCATTGTTCAACCTAACCTACGGCACAGAGACTGTTATCCCCTTAGAGATCGGCCTCCCTTCGCCCAGGTTTCTGGCATTCGATGAGGAGAACAACTCAACGGACCTAGAGCCAACTTGGATCTAATCGACGAGGTCAGGAAAAAATCCACTGTCCGAAGAAGCATATACCAGCAATGCATAGAGAGATTTTACAACAAGAAGGTACGCCCCACCAACATCAAGCTGGGCAACCTCGTGCCCAGGAAACTATCTGTATCCGATCGCCGCCAAAAGTGAAAGCTGGCCCCCAACTGGGAGGGGCCATATAAGGTCTCCAAAGTGGTACACCCTGGTACGTACCAACTTACAGTCCTAGAAGGCAGAATAGTGAAGAGGCCGTGGAACGCGAAGCACCTCATCAATTTCCTCGAAGGAGAGGATTAGTCCTTATGTAATCGACTGCTTGTAATCGGCACTACGTGCCACCCCCTTTTTGTATGAAAAAGAATAAAGTAAATAGCCCTATTTCTTTCTCGTTTTCATTCCAAGTTCTCTATATAAACCCACACACTTTTCACAATGAGCTCGACGATCTGTGCCGAACCTCAAGCCTCGACACCTCACGGTGATCTCGAGCACATGGGTGGCTTTCTCAAGCTAAGGGACCTGAGCTCGACGCTCTGTGCCGACCCTCAAGCTTCGATAACTCACGATGATCTCGAGCACATGGGTAGCTTTCTCAAGCTAAGGCACCTGCGCTCGACGCTCTGTGCCGACCCTCAAGTTTGGACAACTCATGGTGATCTCGAGCACATGGGTAGATTTCTCAAGCTAACGCACCTGAGCTCAACGCTCTGTGTCGACCCTTAAGCCTCGACACCTCACAGCGATCTCGAGCACATGGGTAACTTTCTCAAGCTAAGGCACCTGAGCTCGACGATCTGTGCTGATCCTCAAGCCTTGACACCTCACGGTGATCTCGAGCACCTGGGTAGCTTTCGCAAGTTAAGGCAAAATGGCTCAACGCTTTGTGCCGACCCTCAAGCCTCAAAACCCCCAGTAATACCAAAATAAAAGATAAAAAATGAATGAATAAAATCAAAAGTCATTTTTTTATTAAGAAACACCTCGGGAGGCCACGATATAATAAAGTTATTACAAACGACTACCACCTCGGTCTAAACTATCCTCAAAGCCCTTTCGGGCTAACACGAGCTAACTCAAACCCTGCCGAGCGACTTGGCTCCGTGGCCTGGCCGCTAGAATCCATAGGAGCAGCCAAGGTAGACACGTCGGCCACAGTGCTTTGATAATCGCCCGACCTCACATATTCCAACTGCCGAATTGGAGACGACTCGCGGCCCGAGGGGCGCCCATCCCCGAAGAGACCGACAGCCCCAACATCGTCTTGTAACGTTGAATCTCGATCTCTTTCTCCACAATAACCTCGCGAAGGAGCGACTCTAAATTAGGCCTTTGAACCAAGGCACTTGACATGGAAAACCCAAGGCCAACACCCCCCCAGGTCACGGTTGACTATCGCCTTCTTCAATTGAGCGGCCTCCATACTCAGCTCCTTCGACTTGTTTCGGAAATAGTGGAATGCTGCATCGTGATCACGAGGTTCCTTCCGATATCCATCAAGGATGGACTCCAATACCTTGATCTTGCTCCGAAGCCAGGTCACCTCGGATCATCGAGGATTCGACTCAAGGAGGGAGGCCGACATTTGGCATTATTGAAACAAAAAATCATTCCGAGGCCCACAGTCCCTAACTTCTAATCTAAAAATGATACAAGTCAGAAGGGTCAGACTAGCAAAGAAGATCATCCCAAAATCAAACCAAAAGTCGAGGTCAAAACACTTGGCCAAATTTCAAACTCCTTGTTATAAATTGGAAGACTTTACAAAATACTGCGGTGGTCAGTTCGCCTTCGACAAATACAATTAAAAAAAAGGGGTAAAAGGAAAAGAAAAAGCAACTACTGCTTATTGCCAACCTCTCCATCGGCGTCGGCAGCAACCACAGGGTCGACAATCGGCTCAGCTCCGGCAACTTCGCCCCTGGTCTCCCCTTCAAGCTGAGCATTGCCCCCGGGGGTCCCCGGCGGCTCGTTGATCTCCATATCATAATCGAAGCCTGCCAGATCTAAGGTCGGATAGAAGTGTTTGACGTGGCCCATCGCCCGATCCTACACCTCATTCTAGGCCTCGATTACCATGTCCTGGGCTTTCAAGGTGAGCATCCACCTTTCTACCTCAAACGCCTTCTTTCGCAGCTCCTCGTCAGCCATTGAGGCCAGGTCGGCCTTCAGGGCCTGCTCTCGCTTCTCATAAGCGTCCAAAGCGAGCTTGAGGTCCATCATCTCGTGCTTAAAGTGGTTGACCTGGTTCCTTTCGTACTTCGGCTCCTGGTCGTGGAGCCTCATCACTTGAGCGCCAGACAGACAAGCCTGCAACCGAGGTAAGACACTTAGCAATCGAAGTGGAAACTGATGCATGAAAACAGAAATACCTAGCCTCGAAACTTACCTGCACGCTCGACTAAGCCCACCTCATGTAAGTCGACTCGAAGGTGTCAGCACTCATGCTCTGCCGATCCCGGGGCATGGCCATCTTGTCCATAAACTCAACAGCGATAGGACCCTCTGTCAGGGTATCCCCCTTTCGGATGGCCCAGTCAGGGGCCCAAGTCTGAAGCCCCTCTTCCCCGACCATGGTCTGGGCATCAGCACGGAGAGGGGGGACACCCCCTTACACGACCTTCGTAACCTTTAAGGCACTGGAGCTCGGAACGACCGCAGTCTCTCGCGTCTGACTGGACCGTACCCTCTTAGCCCTCGGCTCCAGCTGACCCTCGGGAGTTGCTTTAGAAGAGGCCCCTGCCTACTTCCCCTACTCGGAATGCTCCACCTTTTGCCTCTTCAAGGTGAGCCTCCTCTCCTTGATCGCTTCGGGGTCCATCTCTGCACGAAAATCCATTAAAAAGTGATGAGCACAAAAGAAAACTACATAAAGAAAAAACGAACGAAAAATATACGAGACAGGGCAGGGCTCAGTCCGACGCGGGCCATGTGACTCTTTTTCACCTTCGGCCAACGTATGCTGTTACTCTTGCGGAGACGCTTTACAAAGGCCCACTCCTCGGTCGAAAGTTCACCCTTCATGGGGCCTTTGAAGTTAGGCTTGTAGAAGTTCCAATGTGTCAGAATTTCCCATGGCTCCTCGCTCTTAACGACGATGTACTTCTTTTTCCACTCCTTTATCAAGTTGGGGTGGCCATGCACGACCTTGCCCCCACTCCGAGGAAATACGTAATAGATCCCCTCAAATTCACCTGACGAACTAATGCCCAACATGGCTCGGAAGATATTTAGCCTCAGCAGTACCCTCCTCTCCTAGCACAGCAAGACAAAGCTCACCATCTGCTTTCACGAGTTGAGACCATATTACATCGGGCATAACGAGGTCCAATTCAGCACTTCATGGATGAAGGGGTGGATGGGCAGCCTCAGTCTCGAGGAGAAAGCATCCACGAGAAAGATGCAGTACCAGGGCACCAAAGGTTCGGTAGGCCTAAGACCGGCATTGGGGACCATCAACTCGAACTCCCTCCCAATGAAGTAGCTCGTGCGGATCACCGACAGGTCCTCCTCTTTCAAAATAGCGGGGGTACCGTCCATCTTGATCTTCACACGGCTCGGTGAGGAGGGCTGTACCCCGTAACGGATCAAGTACCCAACGTCGTCCGGGTACTTCTTGATCGATAACGGTTGTGGTAGGAAGGGAACGTCCAGCTTTTGGGGAGCAATCGTCTTGTCAGGACTGCTGGGCATGGTTCACTTCATCTTTTTCTTCCGAATCTTGGGAGCCTTCTCAGGCGACGGAGTGGCCAGTGGCTCGAGGACGGAGGTCCTCGAGGAGGAGCCCATCCCCTCGGCCTGTTGACCCTCAACTCTAGCACCTTCGGCAGAACGCACCCCCTCAACCGGTCCCCCATCGTCATTGATTCCTTCGGCAGATTGAATCTCCTCGTCCTCATCATCGACGACCTCAACAGGATGCCCCTTCTCATCCGAGCCGCTGCCAAACGGCTTGCAAGTACGAAGCGGTTGCACGACATACATGTTCTCGTCTCTTTCCCAAGAAGAGGAATCCGACAAACCCGTGCGAGTACCACTGTCGGGGGTAGAGGATAAAGAGCCGGATTGAGTCTTAGACATATTAAAATTACTAACCTGATTGAAGTCTTACGGATTGAGCCTTAGACATATTAAAAAACTCGTCGACGGTGACGAAAAATTTCTACAGAGAGAAACTCTGGGATCTAGAGAGAGAGTGAAAGTGAGAAATGAAAAAGAGGGTGTGGGATACGTATATATAGGAAACTTGAGACTCCTCAATTTTTGCAGTAACGGTTCCTGTAACGCCTCCTCAATTCTCGTGAAAAACGGTTCCTATAATGGCTCCTAGAATTTCCGCCATAACGGTTTCTTCTAAGCCTCGACGCACGACGGTGATCTCGAGCACAGGGGTAGCTCTCACAAAGCTAAGCCGCTTGAGCTCGACGCTCCGTGCCACCCCCTAAGCCTCGATGCTCGATGGTGATCTCGAGCACAGGGGTAGCTTCCAAAAGCTAAGTCGCTTGAGCTCGACGCTCTGTGCCGACCCCCTAAACCTCGATGCTCGACGGTGATCTTGAGCACAGGAATAGCTCTCACAAAGCTAAGTCGCTTGAGTTCGACGGTGATCTCGAGCAGAGGGGTAGCTTTCACAAAGCTAAGCCGCTTGAGCTCGGCGCTCCGTGCCGACCTTCTAAGCCTCGACGCTCGATGGTGATCTCGAGCACATGAGTAGATTCCACAAAGCTAAGTCGCTTGAGCTCGGCGCTCCGTGCTGACCTCTAAAGCCTCCACGCTCGACAGTGATCTCAAGCACAAGGGTAGCTTCCACAAAGCTAAGTCACTTGAGATCAACGCTCCGAGCCAATCCCCTTGGCCTCGATGCTTGACAGTGATCTCGAGCACAGGGGTAGCTTCCACAAAGCTAAATCTCTCTCTTGAGCTCGATGCTCCGTGCCGACCCCCTAAACCTCGATGCTCGATGGTGATCTCGAGCATAGGGGTAGCTCTCACAAAGCTAAGCCGCTTGAGTTCGGTGCTCCATGCCGACCCCCTAAGCCTTGACGCTCGACGGTGATCTTGAGCACAAGGGTAGCTTCCACAAAGCTAAGCCGCTTGAGCTCGGCGCTCCGTGCCGACCTCCTAAGCCTCGACGCTCGACAGTGATCCCGAGCACAGGGGTAGCTTATACAAAGCTAAGTTGCTTAAGCTCGACGCTCCGTGCTGACCCCCTAAGCCTCGACGCTCGACAGTGATCGCGAGCACAGGGGTAGCTTCCACAATGCTAAGTTGCTTGAGCTCGACACTACCCCCTTAGCCTCGGTGCTCCGCAGTGATCTCGAGCACAAGGGTAGCTTCCGCAAAGCTAAGTCGCTTGAGCTCGATGCTTCGTGCCAACCACCTAAGCCTCGACGCTCGATGGTGATCTCGAGCATAGGGGTAGCTCTCACAAGGCTAAGCCACTTGAGCTCGGCGCTCCGTGCCGACCCCCTAAGCCTCGACGCTCGACTGTGATCTCGAGCACAGGGGTAGCTTCCTCAAACCAAGTCATCAGGGGCTCGATGATCCAAACAGAACCCTAAGCCTTGACCCTCGGTGGTGATTTCGAGCAACGGGTTAGCTTCCTTAAACTAAGGTCGCCTCGGGCTCAACAACCCAAATCGATCTCGACGACCTCATCCAACATCGGCAGTCCGAGCCAACCCCATTGCCTTGATGCCTGGGGGAATCACCAGGGGTTGGCTGTCGACGCTCGGGAGAAGCACCTCGAGCTCGGCCGCCAGGACTCGGCTCGGCTCTACGCCGACCCCAAAAAGACCCTAGAAAACTCTCTTTGCCACTCTTCTCCATAGATTCAGACTACTCCACAACTGTTTTTTAAACCGCCCTGCAGGAGTGGGGGGCTTGTGATATGGAATAGAGAGAGTGGCACAATCAGGGCCCTTAGATCTCCTCAAATCCTGCTTTCCTGTGAACATCAGGTCCAACATCAGGTTGGGCTTCAACCAGTTCAGGCCCATGGGTAAACGGGTCCAACCCGGCCCGGCAGGGTCTCAGACCTGTTTACTCCGGTTTATAAATACCAGCCCCTCTCCTCATTTCAAGAGGTAATAAACTTTTTCCCACCTGAACCCTAGTTACTGTTGCTTTATCAGTGAGTGACTAGATCATCGGAGGGCTTGTCGCCGGGACTTCTCCCGGTGTTTCTAGGTAGTGTGCAGGTACACAAGGCCAAGCCGAGCTACTTCATCCAACATCGGCTAGTAGATTCGAGAGGAACGCCCGGCCTCAACCTCTCCCCTGCTACTCCCGAGCCGGTTCTACACCCTAGAATTGGATCAACGCCAGTACCACAGCTTCCTCTTCACAAATTACAAGAACTCACACCTACTGTCCCCACACCCCAAAAAACACAAAGCATGAACGACAAAGAATAGAATTTTTTACCAAACTATCCCACTTTTTGTAAGTATGTACGAAACTATCCCTGTTTGAAAATCTAATACCAAAACATCCCAGTCGCTAACTGAGTTAGCGCGCCTTGTAATTTTATTCGCGCTAACTCAGTTAGCGTGCTGCAGGGGATACAACTTTCCCCTCTTGTTTGGGTGTGGCAAAAAACTCAACCAATATACACACGCTAACCCCGTTAGCGCGCCTCTTTATACTAAGGCCGTTAACCGGGTTAGCGTGTGTCGATTATTAGTCTGTTTGTGAAGATAGGCATACACGTTAACTCAGTTAACGGCCTTGGTAAAACAAGGCACGTTAACTGAGTTAACGTGTGTGAGTATCTCCAATTTCCAGAAAGTTTTAACTTTCTGGAAACTTAAAATCTTCATATTCGTTAACTCAGTTAACGTGCCTATGTGTGAGTGTCTCCAATTTCCAGAAAGTTACAACTTTCTGGAAACTTGAAATCTTCATAGTCGTTAACTCAGTTAATGGCCTTGGTAATAATAGGCACGTTAACTGAGTTAACTTGTCTAGACTTAGTGATTTTTTATCCACACCCCCCTTTGAGGTAGTGCCCCATACTGTCCCATCTACGAACGCTAACCCCATTAGCGCGAGTGGTTTAAACACGCACGCTAACGGAGTTAGTGTGTCTATGTTGGGTGAATTTTTTCGCACACCCAAACTAAAGGGAAAAAGTTGTATCCCAGGAAGCATGCTAACTGAATTAGCGCGAAGAAAATTACTAGGCGTGCTAACTCAGTTATCGACAAGAATGTTTTGGTATTAAATTTTCAAATAGGGATAGTTTCGTACATACTTACAAAAAGTGGGATAGTTTGGTAAAAAATTTCAAAGAATACAGACACATTACTTAGGTCGCTGGATACATTTCTAGTACTAGTATTATACACGTGCTGTGCACGTGGGAAAAATTAGAGAGGAGAATGAAAAGGGCAAAAAAAAATTCTACCAGTACGTGCATAGCACGAGTGGGATATGAACAAATTATACTAAGACTTTTTCCCATTATAGTAGTAGAGATAACTGGCCATTCTATTCTGTTAGTGGCCCTATCACTTCTCGGCAGAAATTGTAGTCGCTCGTGTTATTACAATTTACTCATTGAAGAATTTTACGCATTTCCTTCTGACAATTTTTATTTATCCAAATTGTAAAGAAACACCACCCAAAATTTCACAAAAGAAAATATTTAAATACAAATTGCGAACAATAATAAGGCTAAAAATCAATTACACCATCTCAATTACACAATATTACCCCCTCAAAAATTACCCTTTCTCAAAACAACCCCCACAAAATCACACCACCAACGAAAGACCCAACAGCCCCCCAAAACCCACCCTCCACCAGCTTCCCCGCCGCCCCCGACCCGGATCCGGATCCGGATCCAGACCCAAGTCCCATTGGTATGGGTCCAAATGCATTGGAAAATGACGAAGACGGCGAACCCACCGGCGCATCCGAACCCGAACCAGAAGGTGGGAAGAACTTCCCATCAGCTGATGCCACCTGGATCTCAATCTTCTGGTGCTTCTCACAATGCCCCTTCTCTCCACTGATGAAGAAAAAGTT
Source organism: Hemerocallis citrina (assembly GCA_017893485.1). Classification (NCBI taxonomy): domain Eukaryota; kingdom Viridiplantae; phylum Streptophyta; class Magnoliopsida; order Asparagales; family Asphodelaceae; genus Hemerocallis; species Hemerocallis citrina. The sequence continues at coordinate 270,485,558 of CM030361.1, read as the reverse complement.
GCCAGGTGTCGTAATATTGAACAGCGAGTTTCCGTCCCCAAACTTCATTAGGGGGTCTGATGTAATGCACTTGTCGTACGCCTGCTCAGTTACCTGGACCACCGAGTCTTGACTCGGCGGATACAGGAAGACTGCACAGAGACAAAATTTTAAATTACAAGTCAGAATCCAAACAAAAGTACGAAGAAGCAGCAGCAACATTAGTAGATCTAAGGTGTAAGTAGACTTACGGAGGGAGTCACCGACTTTGAAGTGGTGGGACTGAGACCAGGAGGAGTAGATCTTGGATTTGGTGGGTGGAGGAACACCCCATGAGTCGAGATCGCCGACTTTGTATTGGGTGGAGTGGGCAATGGGGAATTGTAGGAGGGGTAAAATGTAAAGTACCAAAGCAAGAGACATTTTGAAAGGTGATGATGATTTGAGGTGATGAGGAGAAAGTTGGAGGATATAGGAAGAGGGAGTGGTGAAAACAATATTATTAAATTATTCAGAGTGAGCTGGGAATTGATGATGAGAAACAATGAAAAAGAGAGGGAGTGTTTGGATTATTTTGTTGACAGGTTGGTTGGGGAGCATGTGTCCTGTGAGAGTGTAGGAGGTGGCGCTTTCAAAAGGGCTGAGATCTTTGTTTAGCGTCGGAAAATCTCTTTGTTTTGGAGATGGGATTTTTAATTGGACCAACCAGAATACATTCGATAGAAGTGTCAAAAAATACTATAATAACGCACCTGTTCCATACTGTTACTATACCGAATATTATAGAAAACTCGGTAATACCATACCGAAATCTAGGTACTGTACCGCACCGAGGTTATATGGTATGGTGTTGGTACCCAGTATCGATACCGATGATATACAGTGTCAAAAAATACTATAATAACGCACCTGTACCATACTGTTACTATACTGAATATTATAGAAAACTCGGTAATACCATACCGAAATCTAGGTACTGTACCGCACCGAGGTTATATGGTATGGTGTTGGTACCTAGTATCGATACCGATGATATACCGTACCGTACGAAGTATATTTAATATATATTTAATTTAATTTTATACAAATCATACGACATCTGTCTCTATCAGCTCGTTGCAGGTGCTCAAAAAGAAAGTAATACAATCAAAAACTTCTTAGATAATTTAATAGTGATTGAAAAACATGAACTGATAAGTCTGATATCCGTTCCAATTAAATTTATTAAATTAGTTTTCATCTAAGTATTTAGAACTTAATGGATTAGTTTTTATCTATGTATCTAAGTCATATGATCTTATATATGTTTAGTAAGTAGTTTTCTAAAGATACCATAATAACTTAATACAATCATCTATAATGTTTTTTTTTCTCCTTTCAAGTAGACCATAGGCATGTGAATTACATTGCACTACCTTTTTTTAATAAAGAATACACATATTTGTGATTTATTTGGTAGGTCGATTTTATTATAGTAGTAGAAATTAAGAAGTATATATAACAGAAGAGAAGATGTAGAATTATAGCAGAAAGAGGAGAGGTAGAATTAATGACAAAAGAAAAAAAAAAAAAATCTAGAGTGTAGATGATGAATAATAATCCATTCATTCTTGGAGCAATAAATTGCAAAATGATAGTATTTTTTTTTTTTAGCAACTACTACTAACTTGCCTTTTCATGTGGTTAGAATCTTTAAATTAACGTACCATTATTTTCTATCATTTGTAATCGTACGTGTTCCTTTGATAATGAATGATGGATGAGGCCCCAGATCAAAAAAAAAAAGTTCAAAAAACAAGTACTATTTCATTAAAGTTGGAGGTCAAAGTCTAACTACAGACGAACAACTCATCTTTATATCGAGATACAAAATTTGTGAAACGAAGATTACAAAATTACAAAGCTGCTTTAACCCCTCCTAGTGAGAGGGACGCTTCTAATAAGAGATAGCCGAGGACGACGAGCGCCGTGCTGTGGTGGCTGTTGGATCCTGTAGGCAAGGCAAGAAAAACTAGAGGAGGGTGAATAGTATTTTATAAAAAATAATTGCGGAATTGAACTTTTCTTCTGACCAGTCAACTTGAAAAGAGAAACCAGTTGACTGGGGCGACAGTTAAGAAGAGTATTTTAAGACGAGTCTGATCAGTCGACGTATAGAAGAACCAGTCGACTTACCCGACAAGGTTTTCAGAGAGTATGTAGTACAAGTCTGACCAGTCGACTTAAAAGGAGACACAGTCGACTCTCCAGACAAGTTTCACAGAGAACTTAAAAAGTAAGAAAATGAAATGCAAGTTCAAAGAGATACAACCACAGAGTACACACGATGTATCCTGGTTCGGTCCTCCCGACCTACATCCAGTCCCCAAGCTTACTTGAAATTTTTCACTATTCTTGAAAAATGTACAAGAATACCCTACGGCGTTAGACAACAACCTTGTCCAACCCATAGTCCTTTCTCACCACTAGAGAAAGCAACCCACTCTTCCACCAAGAGTGAAAACCTGACTCTACACCCTAGAGCCCTACTCTCCAATTGAGAGGAACCACTTTCACAACCCGAGAGTGAAGAACAACAACAAAATGTTTACAATCAACCTATAGCCTTGTTGTGAATGTGATTTTGTGCGTGGCTATTAGGTCAACTTCCGAAATTAGTCTAAAACGAAATCACTGTTATACTAGTTTGATTTCAGAGAACCAAAAAACTTAAGAGGATTTGAAAGCTTGTGAAATCTTGTTCTCTTTTTGAAAATAAGTACTTGAAAGCTTGTAAAAGAGAGTATTGTCTTGTGTATATTGTTGTAACCTTTTCCAAGTGATTTCTATACTTTATTTATAGAGTTAGAATCACTGGACGTTGAGAAGCAGTTGTACCAACTGTCAACCAACGGAAATAAAACTTTTGAATTCGAAAAATCAAGTTTTGAAATCAGTAAACAGTCGAAACGACTTGAACAGTCAACTGGGTTGCCATTATGAGTCGACTGATCAGAGTTTGAATAAGTTTAGTCAGTTTCGTACTAGGACAGTCGACTGGTGCCTAATGGTGGTCGACTGGTACTTAACAGCTGAGCTTTTTCAATCTTGTTTCGATCTTTTCAAGTTTGAAAAATACTCAATTATTTTTAAAGATATGTGTGAGTGTGTGTAACATGGCTATTACAGAATGTCTAAGACTCAAAAATAAAAAAGTTACAATTGTTACAAGACACTTAATACAACATATTGAAGCATAGGTCTTGTCTTGAGTCTTGAGATGGAGCTTTAGCCTTCGTCTTGAGACAGTTTCTTTGAAGCTGGCAACCTTATAGCTTTCTTGGTCAATTAGCTATAAGAGCTTTGTTTGTAGCTTTGCTTGATCAACTTGCTTTAAGAACCTTGTAAAGCTTGTTAGAACATTTTGCCTTTGTGTATATGCTGTAATATATAAGAAGTAGCACAACAAACTTTGCATTGTGTTGTAATCATCAAAATCAAGAATCAACAGTGGCCTCGCTCCCGTGGAGGTATCTAGACCGGCGAGCCGAGTCACATCTTCGACGCTTGAAAGCCTAAGTGTCACCCTGGCAGATGCTTCGCTCGACGAGCCTGGCCACTCCGCTCTGTGCATCCCCGGGGCACCTCGAGATAGGGGGTGAGCGCAATGCCAACTCGTGGAATGACCTTCCTTGGGAGTATTCACCTCGGGGACAAGAAGTGGTTCAGACGTTGCTACCCTCGGACAGTCGTCGTAGCCGATGGTTCTATGCTTCTAGCTCCACCACCCATTCCTTCAGCGAGTCGTCCGTCACCTTAATTTTCAGCCGAGGAATTCGGCTGGATTTGCCCTGACGAGAAGCATCGGCAATAGCCCTTCAAAGGTGCACCGCTTCCAAGCTCTTCTCGAGCACGACGTTCTTCAACCCATCTCGTTCGGCCCCGACCATGAACAAGCATTGGCCGAAGATACTTGAGCCACAAGGCCTTGGTTGAAGGCCATCGAGGGGCACGTCTCCTCGCCATCAGGGGGCACCTCCTGAGCCTTCTCTTTGAGACGCTTCACCTCGGAGTCAAGAAGAGCCAGTGTTAGCTTGAGGTGGTTCAGCTCTGCCTCGGTTTTGAAAAGCCTCTCTCTGGTCCGAGCAAGTCCCAACCTCGTCACCCCTAGACCAGTCCTGAGACGTGCTACTTCGGCCATCCGAGGCACTTTGACAAGTTGTAAGGCTTCGGTGATCTGAAAAAAGCCAGAGCACGAAGTTACTAAGTTTATACGACCGTACCCAACAACTCAGAACAACTAAGAGACAGTTCGACACAACTACAACACTTAGCCAGAAAAGAAGCTTTTCATTTCATCGATTGCAAAATGCGGTCGCCATTCTACAACAAGGCAATACAAAATCCAAGAAAAAAAAGGGGCGAAGTTAGGGAGCCACCTCGAGGTGGTGCTCCGAGGCACTCCCGCTCGACATCGTCACTAGCGCCCCCTCCGGGTTCGCCACATCCTCCTCGACCCCTTCGTCTCCTTCATCCCCTCATCCGGGCTCGACTTCCGCTAGGGGTACGACCTCCTCGCCTTCGACCTGGTCGTAGAGATGATACCCTGTGCCGTCGAAGAGGATACGAGCTGCGACATGCTTGAGGGCCCACGCGTAGGACTCCTCCATGTTTGTAAGCATGTGGGCCTCCGCCTCTGCTTGGATGGCCGCCTTCGCCTCGGCCACCACGGCATCCCGCTCCTTCACTGCCTCCTCCGAGGCCTTTAAGGCCTTCTCTAGCTCCACCTCAGCGCGAGTCTTCCCCCTCTCCAACTCTTTGGCCCTCTCCGCTTCGGTCGCTATGCGCTCGTGCGCCTTGGCCAAGGCTACCTCTAGGATGGTGATCTCGGCAGCTCGGGACTCCGAGAGCTGTTGCTCGGCCTCGAACAGCTTCACCATCTTAGCTCGCTTCGCCCGGTCTCTGTCGCTCATCGCCTTTAACTCCTTCTCTAGCTCGGTGAACTGTTCGAGCATGTGGCTGAAGTGGCAAGTGATTTGAAAACCGAAGGCAAAGGACATGAGAATCAAGAACTGTATACTCTGAAATTGAGAAGAGCAGAGCAAGAGCACTTACCGACATCATGGCCCGAGCGATCTCTAATGCGTCGTCACCCACAGTGCCCGCCTTCAATGCCGCATGATCCTTCGGGGTCGGCAAGTGGCGCATGACCTGCATGCTCATTGTCGCGTCGCTGAGAAAGCCATCAAGCTTCATCACTCTCCAATCTAGACAAAAAGTTTCTTATGCTCCTCGGTAAGGATGGCCTCTGGTTCGGCGGTGAGGGGCAGCACCTCGAGTGCCAGTGCGGCTCCGATCGAGAATGCCCCGCTCAAAGACTCGGGGGCCGCAGTTGAGGGAAGTGTAACCTGGGGAGCAGAGGGGGAGTCGCTGACCAAGTCGACAACGGCAGTAGGAGCCGAGGGTGCCTGAGCTGCTCGGCCGGATAGAGGTCCCGTCGTCGTCCTCTTTCTTTTCTTGTTGTCTGGCCCCTTCACTGTGGCCGCACTCCTCTTCGCCATCTAAGCTTTGAAATCCATGCCGGGGCCTCTGAATAAGAAAAACCAAAGTGAGTTAGCAATAGAAGAGCAATATATAAACAAAAAGAAACAAAATTAGACGGAGCGTACTATGGTCGATCAGACTGAGACCCCCACCAAAGAGGACCTCCTCGGTGATATCTTTCCAACCCAGGGTCGGAAGACCGAGGATCTTCGACATGACCTCCCCTTCCTCCTTCGTCCGCACCGGTTCGGCCTTCGCCCACTTCGGAACATCCTCCTTCAAACTTGTCGGAAAGCTCCATGGCTCGGGACCACGGATCAAGAAATATTTCTCCTTCCAATGCTTGATGGAGTCCGTATTTTCGATCATCTTGACCCCCTTCCTCGGAGACAGGTAGTATCGGTGTTCCATCTTACTCATACAGCAAATTCGGTAGAGGCTGCGGAGTATGACGAGCTGAGGTTGGACGCCTACCGCCTGACTTTGGAGGATGAAGGCGATGATGTGCCGCCATATGTTCGGCATGAACTGCACCGGGCTCAAGCCATACCATTGTAGCACTTAGACTACGAACGGTGGTAGAGGCAGCCGAAGGCCGGCATTGTGTGCGTCGTAGGGGAAGACGCAGGGATCCGGTAAAGTCCTCGTGCACGCTCGGAAGCCCGGACCGGGGAAGAGCAAGGAGTACTCCTTTGGGATCCGGAATCCCTTCCTGATACGGTGAAGGTTCGCCTCGATTCGAATCGAGGGGATTTCGTCTACCTCGGAAGGGTCCCTCGGACAGTTCTCCTCGTAGGCGGCAGACCTCCCGTACACCGCCTTGGACAGAACGTCTCCGGAGTAGCTCCTAACTTTACCGAGGCTCAACAAAGTGGACTGTAGTCGACCTAATGCACCAGCCCCCTTTACGGTCTCGACGATGGTCTCCACAATTGCCGACCTCGCCACCTCCTTCCCCTTGCCTACTACCGGGGAGACCACTAAGGGTCGGTCGCTGTCTCGATCTGAGGTGGAGGTCTCACTCCCCGATGACACTCTAGACTTCTTTAGATAAAGTTAAGACAATTAATTACCTTGATGTGACGTCTACAGTTGGAATAGTTCGCCGAAAAGATTATCGCCTGGCCACAAATGCTAACAGCGCCGCTCGAGAGCAAAAAATAACTGAGTGAAAGTGAAAAGTGAGAAATAAGGAAACGGGGGAGGCGGTGAAAACTTATAGCTCTAAGTGGGATTTGGGTGGGCTTTTCAGATGTTTGGGCCCCCGCAGAGGCCTACAAGAAGCCTAAATGCCTAATTCATCGTGATTCGTGCATGATCTCCATCAGACGGTCCACATTGTGCCATGTCGCTCGGAACACGAATCCGAGCAACTGTTACACCGAGCTGCATATTGGAGAAAAAAGACTTTCTCCTTGTGATTCGTGCTTGATCTCAATCAGACGGCTCAGATCCCGCCGCATCAACAGAAATCACGTTCTTCTCGAGATCCGTACCTCTTGCATCGTGATTCGCGCTTGATCTTCATCAGACGGCCTAGATTGCGTCACGTCACTCGGAACCCAAATCCGAGCAAATGTGACACCGAGTTGCGTATTGGAGAAAAAAACTTTCTCCTCGTGATTCACGCATGATCTCAATCAGACGGCTCAGATCTCGATGCATCGACAGAAGTCACATTCTTCTCGAGATCCACGCCTCTTGATCGCGATTCATGCCTGATTTCATCAGACGGCCCAGATTGTGCCATGTCACTCGGAACCCAAATCCGAGCAACTGTGACACCGAGCTGCGTATCGGAGAAAAATGACTTTCTCCTTGTGATTCGCGCCTGATCTCAATCAGACGGCTCAGATCTCACCGCGTCGACAGAAATCACATTCTTCTCGAGATCCACGCCTCTTGCATCGTGATTCACACTTGATCTTTATTAGACGGTCCAAATTGCGCCACGTCGCTCGGAACCCAAATCCGAGCAACTATGACACCGAGTTGCGTATTGGAGAAAAATGACTTTCTCCTCGTGATTCGTGCCTGATCTCAATCAGATGGCTCAGATCTTGCTGCGTCGACAGAAATCACATTTTTCTCGAGGTCCACGCCTCTTGCATTGTGATTTGCGCTTGATCTTCATCAGACGGCCCAGATTGCACCACGTCGCTCAGAACCCAAATCCGAGCAACTGTGACACCAAGCTGTGTATTGGAGAAAAACGAATTTCTCCTCATGATTCGTGCCAGATCTCAATCAGATGGCTCAGACCTCGCCGCATCGACAGAAATCACGTCTTCTCGAGATCCATGCCTTTTGCATCGAGATTCATGCTTGATCTTCATCAGACGGTCCAGATTGTGCCACATCGCTCGGAACATGAATTCAAGCAACTGTAACACCGAGCTGCGTAGTGGAGAAAAATGACTTTCTCCTCGTGATTCGCACCTGATCTTAATCAGACAGCTCAGATCTCGCCGCATCAACAGAAATCACGTTCTTCTCGAGATCCGTGCCTCTTGATCGTGATTCGCGCCTGATCTTCTCAGACGACCCAAATTGTGCCACGTCACTCGGAACCCAAATTCGAGCAACTGTGACACCGAGCTGCGTATTGGAGAAGAACAACTTTCTCCTCGTGATTCATGCCTGATCTCAATCAGACGACTTAGATCCTGTCGCGTCGACAGAAATCACGTTCCTCTCGAGATCCGTGCATCTTGCATCGTGATTCGTGCCTGATCTTTATCAGACGGCCCAGACTGTGCGCCATGTCGCTCGGAACCCAAATTCGAGCAACTGTGACACCGAGCTGCGTATTGGAGAAAATGACTTTCACCTCATGATTTGTGCCTGATCTCAATCAGATGGCTCAGATCTCGCCGCATCGACAGAAATCACGTTCTTCTCGAGATACACGCCTCTTGCATCGTGATTTGTGCCTGATCTTCATCAGACGGTCCAGATTGTGCCACGTCGCTCGGAACCCAAATCTGAGCAACTGTGATGCCGAGCTACGTATTGGAGAAAAATAACTTTCTCCTCGTGATTCGCGTCTGGTCTCAATCAGAAGGCTCAGATCTCGTTGCATCGATAGAAATCACGTTTTTCTCGAGATCCACACCTCTTGCATCATGATTTGCGCCTGATCTTTATCAGACGGCCCAGATTGCGCCACGTCGCTCGCAACCCAAATCCGAGCAACTGTGACACCAAGTTGCGTATTGGAGAAAAACGATTTTCTCCTCGTGATTCGTGCCTGATCTCAATCAGACAGCCCAGATCTCACCGCATCGACAGAAATCACGTTCTTCTCGAGGCACACGCCTCTTGCATCGTGATTCGTGCATGATCTATTTCAGACGGCCCAGATCGTGCCACGTCGCTCGAAACCCAAATCCGAGCAACTGTGATACCGAGCTGCGTATTGGAGAAAAATGACTTTCTCCTTGTGTTTCTTGCCTGATCTCAATCAGACAGCTCAGATCTCGCCACGTCGACAGAAATCACGTTCCTTTTAAGATCCATGCCTCTTACCTCGAGATCCGTGCCTGATCTCCATCAGACGGCCTAGATTGTGCCACGTCGCTCAGAACACAAATCCGAGCAACTGTGGCACCGAGCTGCTCACATGAAGAAAAATCACTCTTACCTCGAGATTTGTGCCTGATCTTCATTAGACGGTCTAGATTGTGCCACGTCGCTCAGAATCCCAATCCGAGCGACTCGAAGCATCGAGCTGCTCATGTGGAGAAAATGCTGCCGAGCTACGAGAGCTGTCAGATCATATCAGAATTCGTGCCACAATCTGATTGGTGTCCATGATTCAGTCATGTGGCCAAGTACACATCTACCATCTGATCGTCAAGATATTTGCATCGATGCCAGATGGACGTCCCAGATTGTGCTACGTCGCTCGGAATCCCAATCCGAGTGACTGGAGCATCGAGCTGCTCATATGGAGAAAATGCTATTGAGCTACGAGAGCTGTCAGATCATCTCAAAATTCGTGCCACAATCTGATGGGCATCCCTGATTCAACCACGTGGCCAAGTACAGATCTACCATCTGATTGTCAAGATATTCGTGCCGATGCTAGATGGACGTCCCGAATTGCGCCAAGTTGCTCAGAATCCCAATCTGAGCAACTTGAGCACCAAGCTGCTCATATGGAGAAAATGCTGCCGAGCCATACGAGTCGTCAGATCATCTCAAAACACGCGTCACGACCTGATCAATGCTCCAGATGCAGCCACGCCGCCCAGCGTCGTTCTGCTGTCTGATCGTTCAGGATTTCGCACCAAGGGATGATGGACGCCTCAGATCATGCCACGTCATAAATAGGGTGATTAATTCCTTTTTTTAATTTATTAATTCTTATTATTTATTTAGAAATTGCAAAAAATGATTAAAAATTCAGGAAAAATAATTAAAAATTCTAAAAAATAATTATATATTCGGGAAAATATTTTTGAGTCCCCGGATAAATAATTATTGCTTAGAATAACTAATTAATGCTCCCGAAAAGCAAATCATCGCTTTGCAAAATTAGATAAGTGATTCGAAAAAATAATTAAAAAATCGAAAAAAGTCACCAAAAATCCAGAAGAGCGTAAGAGCAAACTTGGGCATGCTACCAGCTCAGAAGAACACCATTACCCCTTAAACAAGATTCGAACACCCTTTAAGAACACCGATAAAGTCCTACATCTTTATCGAACGGTGTTATCATTATTATTGCCATTATTGATATTGATCATCGTTATCGTGATAAATCATAGTTATTGCATATTATACTGTTATTGCTTTATCACTGTTCAACACTATTGACTTCATCGTTTATTGAATTCATTGTTATACCACTATTGCCATTGTTTCTCTGTTTCTCCACTTGCATGTCCACGACTTGCTCTAAGGACAAATAATTCTTTCTTTTTAGATGAGCAAGTACCGGTGAACAAGGAGAATTTTCAGAAAGCATGTATATAACATGTTAGACTGATAAATCAAGTGAACTAATGATCATATATGGCCAAGATAAATTTCAGATTTGTAGATAACATGCTTAGGGTAATAAAAATTATTTTTTCTGATTTTTTTAATGATATTTACTACCTTTACAATTAAAATTAGCCAACATCAACACCCAGCCAGAAACTAAAATCTATAAAGATTACTGAATTTCGCCTAGCTATCATTGTCGGAATGTAGACTTTAAGTATGCGTTGGAACCGGGCGGGAGTCTAGTTTCTAGACCACCTGACGGATCCACATTTGCTGTCCTGTAGCAACGGAAATTCTGATTTTGGTACAGCAACCTACTGCTGTCCGGAATTAGAATTCTATGTTTTATAATGTGCAATTGTGTTTATAATGTTATATTTGGTGCATTTTATTGTAGAGAGTATATTGCATGATCCTAAGGTTGTTTTGTCACCTTTTCTAACGTCCCTTATTAATTGCATTATTGAGTGTTAATTGAATAAAGTAAATAAATCAAAGCCGGGGTTAAGGGTTGATTAGGGTAGTTGACAATATAGTAAGTCGGATGATGGCCAGTGAATATTATTGTTATCGGCATCGTGTAAGAAATTACACATGTCCAGTGTTTTTATCGTTATCGGCATCGTGTAAGAAATTACACATGTCCAGTGTTATTATCGTTATCGTTATCGTCATCATACCCCGTACATGAACTATAGAGTCTACCATCTTAATCTAAACGAAATTGATTGTATGCATCGGACCTGTGGTACGGCACATATGGGACACAGTTGTACGTGCATTAGCTAGGATAAAAAAATGAATAATAGACCTAAGGCTCTCATCACATTATCATTGCATATTGTCATCTTTATCGAACGGTGTTATCGTTATTATTGCCATTATTGATATTGATCATCGTTATCGTGATAAATCATAGTTATTACATATTATACTGTTTTTGCTTTGGCACTGTTCAACACTATTGACTTCATCGTTTATTGAATTCATTGTTATACCACTATTGCCATTGTTTCTCTGTTTCTCCACTTGCATGTCCACGACTTGCTCTAAGGACAAATAATTCTTTCTTTTTAGATGAGCAAGTACAGATGAACAAGGAGAATTTTCAGAAGGCATTGGTGAGCAGTTCTTCTACGACTGGAGCAGGAGTTCCTCAAGCTATTTGGTAAGTTCTTATATTCCAGATTTGGTTATTGAATTTCATTCTCGTTTATGTGATCATGTTTCCTGCGTGGTTGTGATTAATTTTTCTTATATTGTTGAGTTAAGACTGGTACAGCTTATGGATGATATGAGTTGGCGTACTTATATCATTCGTTGGGTCTCAGTTACGTGCCTGTGTTCCTGTATTCCGGAAAGCGGGGCGTGACAAGGTTTTTAGTGGTATCAGAGCCAGGTTTGGCTAATGTGTTAATTTGACTAATACATTAGACATACTTGACTCTGTCAGGATTAACTCAACATTAAACAGACAATGCAACCACATGAATAATTTGATAATCAAATCGATCTGGACACAAGTCTTATCCCATTCATTTTGATCCCTTCATATTCAAATCTCTGATTCATTGCTTAATTCCATCTCTTACAGTCATCCTGATTTGTTGATTCCTTATTAGGTACAAATTTTTTCGTGCCCATATTCTTTTGATTCCGGTGCAAGCAATCTCTTATCTTTTGCTTGCCTCGTTGATCCCTTCTTATTTCAGTTCGCGTATCGTTCATTGCTTTCCTTGCCTTGCATTCATTTTCATTTGTGGATTCATATTGAGTATCATGTTGGTTATTTCTTCCCTGCTATATTCTCTTGAATTCCGATTTTGCCCCTCGTCCTTCTTCCTTCGTATTCAATTCCTTAAATTTCTTTTTGTCCCTTCTAGTTATCCTCCTCTTTAACTCTTTATTGAATATATATTCATTTTTCTCCTACCTATTTTCTCTTTATAATTATTTTTCCCGAATACTTTCTATATTTCGATTATTAACTGTTATATTTATTTTCGATCTTTTATAAAAATATTTCTCAACAAAGATTTTGTCATTCCGAACAATGGTGTATTTTAACTCCACTTTTCATTTTTGATCGACTATATATTTCTACTAGATTATTTTGATAAAACAAATTCTTATTTTGTTGTATAATGCTATTATTACTACCATTATTATTATTGTTATTATTTTCATTATCATTATTAGTATTATTATTATTTTTACTACTATTGATAATTCTTATTGTTGTTTTCATTATTTTATTATTGTTGTTAATGATGAATTACATCCACAAAATGTTGGGCCCGAACTATATTTTGTCTTGCATTATTACTTTTACTAGTGTTGTTAATATTTTGATATTAATGTTATTATTATTATTATTATTGCTATCACTTTTTTTGCGATTACTGTTATTGTTATTGTTATGATCATTGTTATTATCATTGTTATTCTTATTGATATTAGTATCGATATTTTATTATTATTTTGTTATTAGTATTATTATTTTTATCGTTACCATTATTATTATTAATAATTTATTTTGAGCCTAAGCATGCTCAATTTTATATACATTTCACCACTTCGGTGCAACCTAATGTCGAGATGGCAAATATACAACTCGATGTCAATGGAGGCAAATTGCAACTGGATATCGGTGAGGCAAAATGTCCAGCCGAATATCCGGACGGCAACCTGAAACCTGATGCCGTGAAGGCAAACATGCAACTTGGTGTTAGGGAGGCAAGATTTTCTACCTATTACTAATTGATATTTCAAGACTCGTTACCTATATAATGAAACTGATGGTAAGGGAATATTTTCGTTATTATTGGTATTATTATTATTATTGTCATTTCAGTTGATGTTAATATTATTGTTTCGTTACCTTTAGTACTCTTATTATTTTATTATTATTATTATTATTATTATTATTACTGTTACTTTATTGATATTATTGTTATTAATGCTATTATCATTATTATTATTATTATCATTATTGATATTATTTTTAATGTTATCATTATTATTATTATTGCATTATTTTCATGAATGTGTTGAATTCTATTTTGTCATGTGTGTATTATCATTATTATTAGTATTGTGGATAATTTTTATTTTATTATATTATTACTGCCTGTATGATTATGATGATTTTGATTACTGTTACTATTGTTGTTATTATTTTTGTTATTATTATTATTTCTATTATGATCATTATTACTTGTATCATTGTTGTTATTAATATTTTAATATTATTTTGTTATTATTATTACTATTTATATTATTATCATTGTTATATTTATTTTCATTATTGTTATTATTATTCTATTACTATTGATATTACTATCATTGATATTTATTGTTGTTATTATTTCTGATAAGCCCATTAGTTTTGACCTGTATCATATCTTTTAATTATTTAGATTGAAGCTCAAGCTCTATATCTATGTTGCATCATTACTTATCTCTATTTGGAACCCATATTTTCGTTGATCTTGGTGTCTCATTCTTTTCTTCCTGCTCGGACCGTCGCTTGGTGTCACGTGGTCTACAACGACATGTCTGGAGCTTGGAACGTCACCATCAGAGTAGTGCAGCGGAAGCGTGGTGGGCCCATAACCCACAGGCCCCGGGATCCCCTTGTTGCATCTTGTCCCTTGTATTGTTGCTTCCCTCTTTTCCTTGTATTCATCTTCATCCGTTCATTCCTTGAATGGTTGGATTCTTCCCTGTCTTTTCCTCTTTTGATTCCAGTTCTGCCTACTCCCTATTTTGCTTTGTTACCGTGTGTTGTTTCCCTCCTCTTGATACTGCTTATGTTTCTTTCATGCATTCCATTAGACATTGTTGTTATCCACCCCCTTCTTATTTTGGTGTTACCACCAAGTTGACTTTTCTTTTGGATCCCTTGTTTGTTACCCTCCCCTAAGTTGCTTTACCCTGTCCTATGTACCGCTTAAGCAAATTTCGAGGACGAAATTTTTGTGTAAGGTGGGTAGGATTGTAACTCCCGTTTTCATTTTTCCTATTTTCTGTTATTGATTCCAATTGTAATCTCGATTGTAATTGTAATTCATTTCAATTGTCGCATCTTGTGTTGAATAATATTTATTCGAATGTTATTTATAAATTATTCCTCATCTCAATCGATCATTTAAAATCTACCCCTTGTATGTCTTAATTCAGATTTAATTTTATAAAAATTGCCTTGTCTTCTTGGATGTGAATTGTCCACCAATTTGACCCACTTTGTACCCAAAGCCCAATATCCACCTCCTAATGGATCTCTCACCCAAACCCACTAACCCAAACTACCCCCAATCTCTCCCCAACGGACTAATCCCTATGATTTCTCCTAATCACTCCCCCACAATCTCCATGATCTGTAACTCCCAAAATAATAACTAAATCCTCACTATTAAGCCCTATAATCTCTCCATTACTAATTCAACTTAATAACCACCTGCACTGTTCATTTCTCCCCGTACACTCTCTCTCCATCTCTGTTTAAACCCAAAACCAAAAGCAAAACAAAACCTAACAAAACAAAACCCCAAACTCAACTTCGTCTCTCTCATCTTCCCCATTTCGAAACCAAAAACAGAACAGAACCCAACAACTCCCATTTTCATCGTCTCCTTCCTCTCATTCCGCCACCGTGCCTCATCTCCGACCTCCTGCTCCTCTCCATCGCCTCGCCCCATCTCCAGCTCCCTCCATTGCTGCCGTCACTCGAGCCCCATCGTTGCCGCTCACGCTCCACTGCTCGACCTCCGAGAACCCTCGACGCCATTGCCTCCTCCTCATCACAGCTCCGTCCTCTTCGTCGCGCCGCTCTCCGTTTGCCAGCGACGCAACCACCTAGTCGCGACCCTTTCACCTTCGTTGAGCGACTCTTCCCGAGCACCCATAATCGCCGTTCACTCCGCATCACCCTCCCGCTCGAGCCCAGTCCACAGTCGCTCGCCGTTCGCCTCCCGTCGACTTCGCCAGACGTCGTCGCCATCAACGTCCTGAACCCCGTCATTCTTCTACTCTGTTTTGCCACCGAATAGAGGACCCCCAGTGTCTCTTTCTCTCGCCGTCCCTTGGTTGCCCTTGACGATGTCGTCGCTCCTCGACCACCCTCTCCTTGCCACCGCGCCGCTCTGTCGCCACCCAACGTCCCGAAACTTTGCCCTACCTCCTTTGCCATCCCCTGTACACTCGAACCTCGCAGCACCGCTTTCCCCCTCGCGTCGACCTTCCTACCGTCGCCGATGACCTCGCGCTGCGTCGCTTCCCGACCAGTCGCTACCGTCGACATCGCCTTCGCCGCTGTCACCGCACCGGCCGTTGCTGCTTTCCCTCGCTTTCTGTTTCGACGAAGAAGGAAGAAGAAGAACGAAGAAGGAAGAAGAAGAAGCGTGAGTGGGTGAAGTGGCTGTTCGGTGTTTTGTTGTGTGGGATTTGGATTTTGCTGTTCCCTGTTCTATTCTTGATCCGGTGTAGAGAACATATCCCATTGGCTGGTTTTGCCATTTCATGTTCTGGGCACCTCTAATCTAATTTTGCTGTTCGCCGTTTTGGGCCAGATCGGGTGTGGAGGATTGCTGCTGTTTGCTAGTTTTCTTCGCACGTGTCTCGGATTCTAATATTTATCAGATCTAATCGTCAAAAAGGCAAGTCATTTATTATCGAATATTTATCGTATCATATTCGATATTTTTATTGAATTCCACAAGTGGATCCGTATTGAATATCGTAAAATGTTATTGTATCCATCGTTGGGATGCCACGGGTTTACACGAGCGAATCCAAGTGGTAGTCTCGACATCGTGCCGTCTTTTTGCCTCTAATGTATAGAGATCTTACATACACCCATGTAGTTATAGTTATTGAATATAAGAATAGGGATTTATTGTCACATTTCATATCATGACATTAAAGACAACTATTGTGGATTGTATATTAGGGTTGTTTGTTTATGTGATTGCTATTGATAAATTAGTTGAATTGTAATTAGTAGAATTATGGACATCATCGATCTTAATACCATAATCACATAGGAATGACTCGCTGTGATATGTGATTATTAAACTCCAATTTATCATTCTTAACTTTTAACCGTTTTATTCAAAAAGGAACATGTTGACTATTCTGGAAATTACGCCAACCTGAATCTTAGTGTGCTGTTTCGACCTAGATAACTTCATTAAAATCAGAAACTCCCTGAAAATGAAATGTAGCCCTATTTTTCTAGATGTCAATAGATACCAGAACTTTCGAATTCCGATTTATATCGCCCAAGTTATGACCCTTTTGCTACAGCAGCGCTGCAAATTCAGATTCATGTATATAACATGTTAGACTGATAAATCAAGTGAACTAATGATTATATATGGCCAAGATAAATTCCAGATTTGTAGATAACATGCTTAGGGTAATAAAAATTATTTTTTCTGATTTTTGTAATGATTATTTACTACCTTTACAATTAAAATTAGTCAACATCGACACCCAGCCAGAAACTAAAATCTATAAAGATTACTGAATTTCGCCTAGCTATCATTGTCGGAATGTAGACTTTAAGTATGCGTTGGAACCGGGCGGGAGTCTAGTTTCTAGACCACCTGACGGATCCACATTTGCTGTCCTGTAGCAACGGAAATTCTGATTTTGGTACAGCAACCTACTGCTGTCCGGAATTGGAATTCTATGTTTTATAATGTGCAATTGTGTTTATAATGTTATATTTGGTGCATTTAATTGTATAGAGTATATTGCATGATCCTAGGGTTGTTTTGTCACCTTTTCTAACGTCCCTTATTAATTGCATTATTGAGTGTTAATTGAATAAAGGAAATAAATCAAAGCCGGGGTTAAGGGTTGATTAGGGTAGTTGACAATATAGTAAGTCGGATGATGGCCAGTGAATATTATTGTTATCGGCATCGTGTAAGAAATTACACATGTCCAGTGTTTTTATCGTTATCGGCATCGTGTAAAAAATGACACATGTCCAGTGTTATTATCGTTATCGTTATTGTCATCATACCCCGTACATGAACTATAGAGTCTACCATCTTAATCTAAACGAAATTGATTGTATGCATCAGACCTGTGGTACGGCACACATGGGACACAGTAGTACGTGCATTAGCTAGGATAAAAAAATGAATAGTAGACCTAAGGTTCTCATCACATTATCATTGCATATTGTCATCTTTATCGAACGGTGTTATCGTTATTATTGCCATTATTGATATTGATCATCGTTATCGTGATAAATCATAGTTATTGCATATTATACTGTTATTGCTTTGGCACTGTTCAACACTATTGACTTCATCGTTTATTGAATTCATTGTTATACCACTATTGCCTTTGTTTCTCTGTTTCTCCACTTGCATGTCCACGACTTGCTCTAAGGACAAATAATTCTTTCTTTTTAGATGAGCAAGTACAGGTGAACAAGGAGAATTTTCAGAAGGCATTGGTGAGTAGTTCTTCTACGACTGGAGCAGGAGTTCCTCGAGCTATTTGGTAAGTTCTTATATTCCAGATTTGGTTATTGAATTTCATTCTCGTTCCTGCGTGGTTGTGATTAATTTTTCTTATATTGTTGAGTTAAGACTGGTACAGCTTATGGATGATATGAGTTGGTGTACTTATATCATTCGCTGGGCCTCAGTTACGTGCCTGTGTTCCCATATTCCGGGAAGCGGGGCGTGACAGAAACAATAAAACTACTCCCCAAAGGCTGTAGTACACTGTCTTTGGGAGTGGGGGCTCGTGATATGGCTAAAAACATGGCTAAATCAAAACCATTCAAATTGGGCACGAATCTTAAAGTTACAGGGGCAAGATGGTAATTTCACCTACAGACGGGTCCGAAATGGGAACCGGGTCTCTCCTCTTGGACCCGATAACTCGTGAACGGATCTATTCAATTGAGAATGGGACACAACCCATTAAGGACCAGTTCAACAGGATATGAGGAAATCCTGGCTCGTCCTTATCCTTAGGAGGTGGTTCTAACCACCTCTATCCAGCCACACCAGGAAGTAGGAATTTGTTCTTATCCTGAAACAGATCCCCATGGTGACTATAAATACCCCCTACCTCCTACCGTTACAAGGTGATCACTCTTTGTCTTTCTAAAGCTCTTTCCTTTTCTTTTCTGAGTATTGACAAGAGCGTCGGAGGGTTCATCACCGGGATCCGTCCCGGTGTTTTGAACATTTGTGCAGGTCCATGGGAGCACCAATGAGCCATCCTATCAACAAGGGAAGAGGTCAGATTTGACCTATTTGGGTTCTCGCGAATCTACAAGTTCATCTGATTGCCCCTACAGCGAAATCAGCGGCAACAATTTCCATCAACACTCAATCCTCAACAATCTTTCTACCCACAATAACCCTAACTTTCAATGTGAACCACCACTTGGTTCAAATCAAACAAAATATTCTTTCTCTTATCCATCTCTGGAAAATCACTTTTCCACAACGCATCTTGAGTAAGATTATTTCATTCCAAATATAAGCATTCATTTATCCATCAATCACTGTATCTTACCTCATCTATGATTTAGTAAACTTTTCACTTCCTTAAAGATCCCCTTTATTTATAGAAGCAAAATAATTTAATTATACTTCTTCAAAATTAAGCCCCAATGCTCTTTTCCATATTTGAAAACACACTCAAATTTCTGGAAGATTTATCACCTTTAAAACAGAAATAACCTGTTGATTCTTGGTTTTGATGACTATAACACAATACAAAGTTGTTCTACCACATATCTCTTGCAGAATGTATCAAAGTCAATACTATGGTAAAATACACAAAGGCAACACAATCTGATGATGCTTTCAAGAGTAATTGATCAAGCTTAAAGACATCAAGACAAAGACTCAAGTTCAAGACAAGACTCAAAGTGCTTCAAATATTTAAACAAAGTGTCTTGTAATATTGTATTTTTTTCTGTGAGTCTTAGAAACTTGTAATAACCTTGTCACACACACACTCACACATACTTTAAATAATATGAGTGTTTTACAAAATCAAAATGTCAAAACAAGCTTGAATAAGTTCAGCTGTATGAGTACCAGTTGACCGCTCCTTGGAACCAGTCGACTGTCATAGTACTAAACTGCCTGAACTCATACAAGTTCTGGCCAGTCGACTCATTATGGCAACCCAGTCGACTGTTCAAGCCATTTCGACAGCTTTCTGAATTTAAAACTTGTTTTTTCAAATTCAAAACTTTTATATCTATTTTATTACGGTTTATGGAACTGATTTACAATGTTCTTTGATTCTTACTCTTTAAATAGAGTATATGAATCATTTGGAAAAGGTTCCAAGCATTCTTTAACTTTCAAGTCTTTTATTTTCAAGTGTTTCAAAAGCATACAAACTCTCTAAGACTTGGTTCTCTGAATTTCAGTCTAATATAACATTGATTTCGTTTTAGACTGAATTTAGAAGTTGACCTAATAGCCACTATACAAAGCACTATCACATACAAGGCTATAGGTTGTTGTAAACTCAAATTTTTGTTGCTGTTTTCACTCTCGGGTTGTGAGGGTGGTTTTCTCGGTTGGAGAGTAGGACTCTTGGTTTTAGAGTCAGTTTCACTCTAGGGTGTAGAGTGGGTTTGCTCTCTAGTGGTGAGAGATATCTACGGGTTTGACATTGTTGTTGTCAAAGTCCATAGAGTATTTTTGTACCTTTTTCAAGAATAATGAAAAATCTCAAGTGGGTTGCTTGGGGACTGGATGTAGGTCGAAAGGACCGAATCAGGATATATCGTTGTGTTTGGCTGTGATTGACTCTCTGTTGTTGTATTCTCTCAACTTGCAATTTCAATCTCTCTGAGTTTTATTTCCAAAACTTGTCTGGTAAGTCGACTGGCTTTCCGTTATAAGTCGACTGATCAGACTTGTAACTCTTCAGTAAAATACTCTTCTTATCTAACACACCAGTCGGCTGTATATCTATTTTTAGTCAACTTAACAGTACGAAAAGTTGAAGTTTTTAATTAATTTTTATACAACACTATTCACCCCCCCCCTCTAGTGTTATTTTCCTTGCCTACAGATCCAACATAACCCTCCTTCGATTTTGAGATTTATCCCAAAAATTTGAAATTTATAGTTTGAAAATTTGAAATTCGCACTTCTTAAGATGAGAGAAGTCCCGTTATAAGAAAACAAAATTTAATCGTTCAAACCAAACAATTAACTATTCGAAATTATGAACTTTATTCATAAAAAATACAGTCTTACACATCCCAAATCTGAAATTTGTTTGATCAATTATAAATCTCAATAAATCCAAAAATATAAAAAGTTTTTATATCAAACTCAAAGGAATTATTCAAATAGATAATGGATATTTAATAAATAAATATCCCCTCAAAAAAGGGAAACACAACCCCCAGTTTTGAACCCACAACCAAACACCCACAGCGCCAACTACCACGCTAGCTAGTAAGTCCATGTCACTGTCTGTCATCTTGATTTCAAGAATCAAGTTGAATAAGCTCGAATCCGAACCCACTGTTCAAACCCTAACCCTTAATGGCTGAACCCCATCTTTCCAAATTTGATTCTTTCGAATTAACCACCCAATATTTCATATTCCAAGCAATTCATTAAAATTGTACTAAATAAAAGTAGTGAATTTAAACATAAAGATCTCATCTATTAATGATCAACATGAATATGAGAACATATGACGAACCCTAATCATCCACAATATTATATGGGTTCATTTAATCAATTTCCACGAATAAAAATATGATCTTTCATGCACAAGAATACTCATTACTCAATAACAAATCAAACAGTAATATCATGCCACCAAGATTTTGTTTTTATCTTATATTAACATCCAATATTTATCTAACAAACAATCTTCACAATCATCTCACAACAAATCTTCATATTCATGCTAATATAATCATATTTCACGAAGATTTAAATCCTAGCATGATTCTATATTGTTCATGAGTAATAAAAATACATCAAGAGACATGGAGTAGACGCCCACCTTTTTGTAGATTGAACACAAGATCGAAGATGCCCTTCTCCTCCTTTAGAAATTGATCTCCACTCTTGAAACCACCAAAATTCACCAAGAAAATCAAAGGAAAATACTGGCAGAAATTTCTAATGTCCATATATATATGATCGGCCCAGGTCTAGGGTTTCTTGAGGGATATTTTTGCAAATAAATCCCTCTACAAATCCACATTTGCATTATTCAATTATTCACCCTATATTTCCAATTATAATTCGATCAAATATGGGTAGTATCTATTCAAGAAAATTTCTCCAGAAATTCGGCCCCCAAATGTGGCCAACCAATTTTTTTTTAGTTTAAATTTTGGCTCCAAATGTCTTCGTACACAAAAGCCCCGTTCTTTTAAAATATTTTTAAAAATAGTTTATCTTATTCGAAAATCCCAAAAATTAAAAATAATCCAATTAAAATTAGGAGAATTTATTCAGTAACTCAAATTTAAAATTTGCATCTTAAAAATATTTGCACGTGCTTTGCACTTGAAAATGACAATTTTGAAAAAATTCACAATAATCAAATAAATTATTTTAAAATTTATTTATTAATTAAAAATAGTGTATCTAAATTTTTAGGACATTACATCACTCCCCCCTTAGAAGAGGTCTATCCTCAGAACGACTGCTAAAAGAAAAAAAAATGACAATCACAATACAAAATTTACGCAAACAATCCTGGAAAATCAATCTTCATCCTGTCCTCAGCTTCTCATGTGGCCTCCTCAAATAGATGGTTCCTCCATAGCACCTTGACCATCGAAATGACCTTATTCCGCCGAACCTTCTCTCGACGATTCAAGATCTCCACGGGTTGTTCCTCGTAGCTCAAATTCAACTGTAATACTTCGGGTACCTCGGGCAACTGATGATTCTGATCTAGAATGTACTTCCTTAACATGGACACATGGAAAACGTTGTGCACCTGTGCCAACTCTTCTGGTGGTTCCAATCTGTAGGCTGCCTTACCAATCCGTTTCAAGATCTTGTAGTTCCAATATACCTTGGTGCCAACTTGCCTCCTCTTTCGAATCTGAGGACTCCCTTCATAGGTGATACCTTCAGGAAAACTGCATCTCCCACCTTGAATTCCAAGTCTCTGCGTCGAATATCTGCATAACTTTCCTGCCTGCTCTGCGCTTTGACCAATCTTTTCTGAATGAGCTCAATCTTCTCGGAAGTCTGCTGCACGATCTCCAACCAAACATCTGCATTTCGCCAACCTCATACCAATAGACGGGCGTTCTGCACTTCCTCCTGTACAAGGCTTCATACGGTGCCATGCCGATACTCGCATGATAGCTGTTGTTGTAAGCAAACTCCACCATTGCTAAGTACTTCTCCCAGCCTTCACCGAAGTTCATAACACATGACCTCAACATATCCTCTAGTACTCGATTCACCATTTCAGTTTTTCCATTTGTTTGCGGATGAAATGTTGTACTAAAGTCAGTCCTGGTCCCCAAAGAGGTTTGCAAACTCATCCAAAATCTTGATGTGAACCTTGCATCTTTGTCGGAAACGATAGTCATAGGTACTCCATGAAGTTTCACAACCTCCTCAATCTACACCTCGGCCAACTTCTCCAATGACCATGTAAACTTCATCGACAGGAAGTTTGCCGACTTGGTCAACCTGTCCACAATGACCCAGATCGAGTCATTACCCTTCAGACTCCTAGGTAAACCTGTTACAAAGTCCATACTGATATTCTTCCACTTCCACTCCGAAATAGGCAGTGGCTGGAATAACCCCCCCAGACTTCTGATTCTTCGCTCTAATCTACTGCAAGGTCAAGCACCTTGCCACGAAATCTGCAACATATCTCTTCATGTCTGGCCACCAAATATATTGCTTGATGTCCTTGTACATCTTCGTACTTCCGAGATGTGCGGACAATAAGGTTGTATGTGCCTCCTTAGTATGCTTTCCTTCAAATCCTCTCTTTCCGGCACACATAACCACTCTCCCACCCAAAGCACCCCATCTTAGACACGAAACTCTGACAATTTGCCGACGGAAATCTGCTTTATCATCTTTTGAATCCCCACATCTGACTTCTGGCTCTCAATGATTTGCTCTCTCAAAGTAAGCTTAAGTCTCAACTGAGCCAATGATGCCCCTAAACCTTGTAATACCACCTCGATGCCTGTCCGATTCAGCTCCTCAGCCAACTCCTTCTGCATCGTAATCAGACGAGATAGACTAACCTTCCGACTGAGTGCATCGGTCACCACATTCATTTTTCCTGGGTGATACTTGATCCCAGGACAAATGTCCTCCAAAACTTCCAACCAACACCTCTGACGTAGATTCAGATCCTTTAGTTGATAGATACTCTTAAAGCTCTTGTGACCTGTGCACAAATTGACCTTCTCTCCATACACATAATGCCTCTGTTTCAAGGTGAAAATGATTGCTGCAAGCTCCAAGTCATGCATCGGATAGTTCTTCTCATAAGGATGCAACTGCCTCGACCCATCAGCAATGACCTTCCCTTCTTGCATCAGAACACAACCCAAATCTTTGAAAGATGCATCACTGTAGATATCATAATCCACACCTGCTCGCGGCAACACAAGAATAGGTGTTGTCGTCAACTTCTCCTTCAGTTTAGGGAAACTAGCTTCACATCTATCTGTCCATTTGAACTCCACATTCTTCTTTGTCAATCCAATCAATGGAACTACTATCTGTGCATAACCTTGAATGAAAGCCGATAGTATCCAGTCAACCCCAAGAAACTTCAGACCTCCTTCAATATAGTCAGTCTAGGCCAATCTTTCACTGCCTCAATCTTCTGAGGATCAGTGGCCACTCTCTTCTTAGAAGGATGTGACCCAGAAATGCCACCTCAGACTTCCAGAATTCACACTTTGACAACTTGGCAAACAAATGTTGCTCCTGTAACTTCCTGAAAACTTCTGCTAAGTGCTCAGCATGCTCTTCCTCTTACTTTGAGTATATCAGAATATCATCGATGAATACCACAACAAAAGAGTCAATGAACGGTCGCAGATCCCTATTCATCAAATCCATGAATATCATTGGCGCATACGTCACTCCGAACGACAACACCAAAAACTCATAATGCCCTTGACAAGTCCTGAAAGCTGTCTTGTGCACATCTTCCTTCTTAACTCGAACTAGATGGTAACCTGACTGTAGATCAATCTTTGAAAACACAGCCGCACCTTACAGTCGGTCGAATAGATCATCAATCCTGGGAATCAGATACTTGTTTTGAGTAGTTACCTTGTTCAGTTCTCGATAGTCAATGCACATTCTCATTGACCATCCTTCTTCTTCACTAGCAGAACTAGTGCACCCCATGGCGAAGCACTTGGCTTGATAAATCCTTTCCGCAACAATTCCTCAGTCTGCTTCTTCACTTCGTCCTGCTCTACAGGCGCCATCCTGTAAGGAGCCTTCGATATCAGAGCACTACCCGGTTGAACATTGATACAGAACTTAACATCCTGATGGAGTGGTAATCCCGATAGATCATCCAAGAGCGGCTGAACATTGATACAGAACTCAACATCCCGATGGAGTGGTAATCCCGATAGATCATCCAAGAACACTATTGGAAATCTCGAACTACTGGAATCACCCTGACTTCCTCTGGAATGTTCCTTTCAGATAATGCCACTACCATCTCCGAGTTCCCTTTCTTCCCCTGAAAGGTCACCACGGGTCCTCCTGATGCCTTCACCACCACCTCCTTACTCTTGCACTCAATCGTGGAATCATAGATCGCCATCCAGTCAATGCCCACAATCACATCGACACCCAAAACATTCAGCTCGATGAGATCTATCCCAAAGAGTCTCCCTCTAATCTCGATATCACACCCTGCGTAATATCGATCAGCAATCAACTCCTCTCCTTACGGTGTTGCCACCGATAGAAACACCTTAGGTTCCACCCCACGCTTCTGATGCGCCATTCTGATCTTCCAATCGTTGTTCCTCAAGTTGGCACATCCTCCACTGGTACTTGACTAGAATGATACACACACTCTAATGTCCACCTAAGCACTCACACTCTAACGTCCACCTAGGTTAATTTCCCATACCATGTTTAGTGTTACTTATTGAAGCATGCTCTGATACCACTTCTGCAGCGCCCTGAATTTCAATAATAGAAATAAGAGACATAACTCCAGAATCTTGAATTCAATGTAATCCAAATACAGTATAAAACACAGGGAATATCAAAACTTTTCCTTACAACAGTTCTTCATAATAATGCATAGCAGAAAAATTACAACACTTTTAATACATCTCAAATGAATAACTAAAATTCAATCTTCTCATAGCTCCAACTTCAACCCCTGCTAAGCTACTCACTTGCAAATCCAGCAAAATAAACTAAAAAGTAGGCACGTCAGTGATATGGCTCAAAATAGGGTTAAATCGGAACCATCCAAATCGGGCTCGAATCTTAAAGATCAGGGGTAAAATGGTAATTTCACCTACAAGCGGGTCTGAAGTGGGTAATGGATCTTTTTTCCAAAGGCCCAATAACCCACGAACGGATCCATCTCTACTGGGTGCGGGTTTCAACCCGCAAGAAACCCAGTCCAGCTGGGTAGAATTAGGATTTATGATTATACCTAATCAACGACCCTGATTTATTTCTATCCATTCACTGGGAAGTAGGGATTTGATCTTATCCTGAAACTGGTCCCTAAGGCGACTATAAATACCCCTCTCCGCCCAATGTTACCAAGTAATCAATACTTTTCCAATAAAAGCTCATTCATAATCTTTTTGATTACTGACTTGAGCGTCGGAGGGTGCGTCGCCGGGATCAACCTCGGTGTTTCGCACTTTTTGCAGGTGAACGGCGGGAGATCACGATCAAATTCCGGCAGAAAGGTTTCAGGTTTGACTATTCGACATCCCAAAGAATCCACAAATTTTATCTGTTTGCCCCCACACCAGATTTAGCGGTAACAGATTGACACCGTTTATGGGAAACCACGAATAGCAATCATTCCTCTTCCTTGGTTAAGATCACCTCCAGCCATGCCTCCCCTAAAACTGAGATCCAAAGGGTCCAACCGTGGACCCACTCCTCCTCAACCACAACAGGAGGCCCCCCTCCAAACCGTCCAGCAGCAGGGGCAACTCCCTCCTCAGCCTGACCAACCCCTACAGCAGGAGCAACCTCCTCTTCAGAACCTTCAATCCCAAAGGGCTCTGCTCGGGCCCCAAAATGCTGGTGCAGGGGCCTCTCGTCCCAACCCTCAAAAGCAACCTCCTCATCGAGACCGCATCTCCGTACACAACCCTTTCTACCAATTCAATGGCATCTCACAACCTTCGGCCTTTCGAAGACCTCCGCAATACCCCCCTCAACCGACAGAAAGAAGAGGACCTTCGCCACCATTTGGATGAAAGGCGGGCCCGTGAGGGAGCCTCCCGCCCGGAACGTCCAAATGACCGATCTCCTCGTCGCCGCTACCACAGAGGGTCCCCTCCTCGCAGGGGGCAGAGAGAGTCCCCAGAGTACCATCGAAGAAGACATCGTTCTCCCGCTGGTCGGCAGCCCCCGAGGGACGATAACGGACCTATCACCCGAGCCGAATTCCAACAATTCCAAGCCACAATCTTACAAGCCCTCAACCTCCGGCTGAACAACAACAATGCTCAGAGGGTCCCCACTCATCCTCCGGTCCAAAGTCCTCGCCATCGGTCCTTAACCCCTCTTCAAGCTCCTGAGTCACCGCCATCACAGACCTCGCCATTCCCCTAGCTACCATCACCGAACTCCGCACTCCCCTTCTTACGAAGATGAGTCTAGAGGCTCGCTTGGCCACCGTCGAAGGGACGATGCGTTCTACCATCGTCTCCATGAGATGGAGAGGCGCCTCGGCCAACTGGATAAAGAAGAAGAACCAAGAGGAAGGACCCTCCGTCCAAGCCTGACCTCCCTTCTCTCGAACAATCATGGAGGTACCCGTTCCAATAGGATTTAAGCCCCCGCAGTTTGAACTTACTCTGGGGAGTCAGACCCCGTAGACCACATCGAGAGCTTCAAGACCCTCATGTTGATCCACCAAGCTTCCGATGCTCTACTGTGCAAAACCTTTCCGGCTACTCTCAAAGATCTGGCTCGAGAATGGTACTCTCGTCTTGCCCCATCCTCCATATTCTCTTTTGAACAATTTGAGACCCTCTTTGTCACCCACTTCGTGAGTAGCCGTTGTACCGAGAAGACTAGTATTTTGCTACTCTACCTCAGTCAGAAGAAGGGTAAGAAGCTGAGAGATTATGTGAAGCGGTTTACAGCAGAAGCTAGGTCCATTGCCTCCCTCGACCAATCAGGTCGCCTGCTGCAGCCTTCCAGTCAAACGTCCTCAACTCAAGCCTTCGGTCCTCCCTAGCCAAGAAGCCCCCGTAAAACTTCTCCGACCTTCTTCTCAGAAGCGAGAAGTATATCTGGGCCGAGGAAGCTGAACATCGCCCCACTTTTGAGGGGTCTTCCTCCGGGACCAAGAGAAAGGCAGCTGAAGAAGAGGGAGCTAAGAAGCTCCAGAAGAACAATGGGGGCTAGTGCCGCCCGCCTCCTAGATTTATGAAGTTTACCCTTCTTAATGCCAACATTTCTACCATTCTCATGGAGGTCGAGAAGGAAGGAGTTTTGCCTCCTGCCCCGAAGATGAATATCCCCTGCAAAAAGAGGGACAAGAAAAAGTGGTGCCGATATCATCGAGACCACGGCCACGACACCAACGACTGGGCCCTGAAGAATGAAATTGAGGTCCTCATCCAGAGAGGGCAGCTGTCTAGGTTTATGAGAAAGGACCGAATTGATCTTCCTCCACCCCCCAGGGGGGCTAACAAGCATCCCGAAAGGCGCGACGAGACTCCCGAGTTTGAAGAGGAATGCAGCTTGCATCTCATTCATGGAGGTCACATGGGAGGAACCTCCAACTCTTCCCGGAAAGCTTTCATACGAGAAGTCAATTCGGTTCACGGCATACCCTCTCTCAAAGGCCTCGGAGTCCCGGTCAGTTTCTCGGATGAAGACCTGGAGGGTGTCCGGACCCTCCATTGTGATGCATTAGTAATCAACCTCCACATGGCCAACTTCAAAGTGAGAGAATTCTGGTGGACAATGGTAGCTCCGTCAACATCCTCTTCCTAGCAGCTTTCTGAGGACTCAGGTTATCACGGGATAGGCTCAAGCCCGCCGGCTACACGCTTCATGGGTTCACGGGAGTGCCAGTGACTATCGAAGGGGTGATCACCCTCGACGTAACCGCTGGTAAAACTCCTTCTACCCGGACAGAACCGATGGATTTCATGGTCGTCGACATCCCAGCTGCTTACAGTGTGATTCTAGGCTGACCTGGCCTAGCTGCTTTAGAGGCCGTCCCGTTGGCTTATCATCTTAAAATGAAGTTCCCACCAAATCAGGTGTTGGGGAAGTAAGAGGTAGTCAAGAGATGGCCCGCAAGTGTTACATGACCTCCACCGGGGGTCCTATCCTCTCCCTCGAGACCCTTGAGATTCCCCAGGGGAACGCCCAATCTATGTCCGAACCGGTGGATGAGCTGGAGGAAGTGCTATTTTCCGAGCAAGATCCGAACCGCAAGTTCTTCATCAGCAAGACCCTCCCATCTGCCCTATGTTCCGACATAGTCCAATGCATCAGGAAGAACCATGACCTCTTCGTCTGGTCGGCTGCCGATATGCCAGGAATTTCCGATGAGCTCCTCGTCCACCACCTAAGCGTTGCTCCGAGGTCCAAACCGGTCCAACAGAAGAGCTGCAAATTCGCCCCTGAGCGCCAGCAAGCTATAAAGGAAGAAGTGGACAAGCTCCTCAAGGCCTGATTCATACAAGAAGTCAACTATCCCGAATGGATCTCCAATGTTGTTATGGTTAAGAAGGCCAACGGGAGCTGGAGAATTTGCATCGACTTCACGGACCTGAACAAAGCATGCCTGAAGGATCCTTTCCCTCTCCCCAACATCGACACCTTGATCGACGCTACTTCAGGCCATGAGCTGCTGAGCTTTATGGATGCCTTCTCCGGATATAATCAAATTAGAATGTTCCCCCCGGATATCCCAAAGACCTCCTTCGTCACCGATCAAGGGCACTATTGCTACAGGGTAATGCCCTTCGGGCTGAAAAATGCCGGTGCCACCTACCAGTGCCTAGTCAATAAAGTCTTCCAGAATCAGATTGGCCGAAATATGGAAGTATATGTTGATGATATGCTAGTTAAAAGCATCCATGGGGCTGACCATGTTGCCGATCTCCAAGAAGCATTCGATGTGTTGAGGAAGCATGATATGAGGCTCAACCCGAGCAAGTGTGCGTTCGGGGTCTCGTCGGGAAAATTCCTAGACTTCATGGTCAGCCAAAGAGGGATCGAAGCCAACCCCGAGAAGATCAAGGCCATACTGGATATGGCTCCTCCTACAAGTGTGAAAGAGGTTCAGAAGCTCACAGGGTGCCTCGCGGCCATAGGGCGCTTCCTATCTAAGTCGGGAGAAAAGTGTCTTCCTTTCTTCAAGGCCCTCAGGGGCGCTAAGGGCTTCGAGTGGGGCCAGCAGTAGCAAGAATCGTTCGATCAGCTAAAGGCCTATCTGGTCAATCCCTCTCTCCTCAGCAAGCCTATCCTCGGGGAAACACTCTATCTCTACCTAGCTGTCTCCGAGCAAACCCTCAGCGCTGTACTAGTGAGGGAAGAAGACAAGGCTTAGAAGCCTATCTATTACGTGAGCAAGGTACTTCGGGATGCCGAGCTCTGCTATCCAAGATTGGAGAAGATAGAATACGCCTTGGTTATGGCAGCCAGGAAGCTCTGCCCTTATTTTCAATCCCACTCAGTGGTCGTTCTTACCGACTAGCTGCTTAAGCAAGTTCTACACAAACCCGAGACCTCTGGCCGTCTGATGAAATGGTCGATCGAGTTGAGTCAGTATGATATATCTTACCAGCCTCGGACCGCAATCAAGGCTCAAGCCTTAGCTTAATTTATGTTGAGAGCACCATCCCAGAAGTCGGTCAAACAGCGAACGGGCCTCCCATCTGGACAGTATATGTAGACGGGTCCTTTTGCACCGAAGTGAGCGGAGCCGGGGTCATTCTGGCAGGCCAAGATGACTTCGTTCTCCAATACTCCCTCCACATCAACTTTAAGGCCTCCAACAACGAAGCGGAGTATGAAGCCCTTATAGCCGGCCTTGGTATGGCTCGCAAGGCAGGGGCACAACGTCTTCGAATATTCAGTGATTCTCAGCTGGTGGTGAATCAAGTCTTAGGGGAGTACGAAGCGCGAGACGACCGAATGGCTAAGTACCTAGCCAAGGTCCAAAGTCTCATGGCTTCATTCGAAGAGGTGCTAATTCAGCGGATCCCTAGAGAAGAAAATTTCCAAGCAGATGCCCTCTCCAAATTGGCCTCCTCCTCCCTTCAAGGTCTCGAGCAGACCGTCCTGATTGAAGTGCTCCTAAGACTGAGCATAGAAGAAGAAGCCCCCGACTCAATGGAGTTGCTGCCCGTCCAACTCCGGAACAACTGGATGAAACCTTTGATAGAATTCCTCAGGGATGGGCTCCTCCCCGAAGACCCTAAAGAAGCTCGTCGAGTCCGAACGAGAGCGGAGCGGTACACCCTTGTTGAAGGAGTCTTGTACAAATGCTCCTACACCCAAGTAGATGGCAGACCCTACTTGAGATGCCTCACCCCGGAAGAAGCCTCGTACGCCTTACAAGAACTTCATGAAGGTATTGGCGGAGCCCATTCAGGTTTAAGATCCCTTGCCAGGAAAGTCTTGAACTACGGGTATTTTTGGCCTACCCTACTTCGAGATGCCGAGCAGCATGTCCGGTAGTGCAGCTCCTGCCAGCAGTACTCCAACATTCGTCGCCTGCCCTAAGCAAAACTTACATCTCTCTCAAGTCCGGTTCCTTTCGCGATGTGGGGGATGGACTTGCTAGGTCCATTTCCACGAGCTCCGGGTCAGCTCAAGTTCCTAGTCGAGGCGATCGACTACTTCTCTAAGTGGATAGAGGACCGAGCCGTTGGCTACGATTACAGAGAACAAAGTGCTACAGTTCTTCTGGAAAAATGTGATCTGCAGATTCGGCGTACCTCGGATCCTCATAACAGATAACGGAACACAGTTTACAGGAGCGGCTTTTCGATCTTTATGTAAAGACCTCGGCATCAAGCAACGTTTCTCCTCCATCTCCCATCCTCAGTACAATGGTCAAGTGGAGAATGCCAACAGACAGATTCTCTCCGACATCAAGAAAGGGCTACATAAGTTGGCCAAAAGCTTATGGGCGGAACAGCTTCCCAACGTTTGTGGAACTACTGCACTACGAAACGAACCCCCACAGGAGAGTCGCCATTCAATCTCACCTATGGATCCGAGGCTGTGATCCCCTTGGAAGTCGGTCTACCATCTCCCCGCCTTATGGCCTATGAAGAAGAGCAGAATGCCAGAGAACTCCGAGCAAACTTGGACCTGATTGATGAGCTCCGTGAAAGAGCTTCTATTCGCCAGCAAAATTATCGGAGAAGGATTGAGCAGGCCTACAACAAAAGGGTTCGTCCCACAGATCTCAAGGAAGAGGATTTGGTCCTCAGAAAGCTAGCTTTCTCGTTCCCTGGTCAAAAGAGTAAGCTCGCTCCGAATTGGGAAGGACCGTACAAAGTTTCCAAGGTCGTCCGTCCCGGAGCGTATCGTCTAGAGGATGTTGAAGGCAGAGAGATACCCAGAACTTGGAATGCCGACCATTTATTGAAGTACCAAGAGAGCGCCTGAACGCCTCTCCGAGTACCTTCAAATGTCAAGCCATTCCTATTATTTTATTTGTATTTGCTTCTTTACTTTCTCATTGTAATAACGACTTGCAACTTAGAAGCAGCTGATTAGCAGTTATCAATAAAGAACTTCTTTTCCTACATATTTTCCTTGTGATTATTTGTATCTCTCTATTTAAGGCCTTTAATCGCTCTTACTCAAACGATGTGTTCGGAGTCCAAAACTTGGCTCGATTCTGCTTCGCAAGCTCGCTCTTAAGCGAGCTAGAAGTGGTTCGCCATTCGGAAATGCTCCCACAACCGTTGAAACTTACTCAAACGACATGTTCGGAGTCTAAAACTTGGCTCGATTCCGCATCGCAAGTTCGCTCTTAAGCGAGCTAGAAGCAGTTCACCATTCGGAACTGCTCCCACAACCATTGAAACTTACTCAAACGACGTGTTCGGAGTCCAAAAATTGGCTCGATTTCGCTTTGCAAGTTTGCTCTTAAGCGAGCTAGAAGCGGTTCGCCATTCGGAACTGCTCCCACAACCGTTGAAACTTACTCAAACGACGTGTTCGGAGTCCAAAACTTGGCTCGATTCCGCTTCGCAAGTTCGCTCTTAAGCGAGCTAGAAGCGGTTCGCCATTCTGGAACTGCTCCCACAACCGTTGAAACTTACTTAAACGACGTGTTCGGAGTCCAAAACTTGGCTCAATTTTGCTTTCGCAAGCTCGCTCTTAAGCGAGCTAGAAGTGGTTCGCCATTTGGAACTGCTCCCACAACCGTTGAAATTTGCTAAAATGACGTGTTCAGAGTCCAAAACTTGGCTCGATTCCGCTTCGCAAGCTCGCTCTTAAGAGAGCTACAAACGGTTCTCCATTCGAAACTGCTCCTACAACCGTTCAAACTTACTCAAATGATGCATTCGGAATCCAAGTCACTTGGCTGGGTAACTGGTCATTTCTACAACTATACTAGACATGAGAGAAGAGTACTTGGAGGAGCTAACCATTGGTTCTTATGGTTCGTTTAAGGTTGAAGTAATTCTTCAAGAGGCTACCCCCCTCTGTAAGAAACTGGCTTCTCTTACAATCCGCAGTGGCCCTAATATGGGGTGGCCTACAAAAACCATAGCGCTGCTCATCATTCTCAAGTTCACGAGATTGACATTCTGTGCCTATAAGAAGGAAGATTTGCTTCTGATTCTGAGTAGTTGTCAAAAGCTGGAGGAGTTGTACATTCCCCATTGCTCCACTTGACTGGATAATTGATGAAGATATTCAGGCATACATTCCCAAGCGACTCACGTTCCGAGCTGCGTATTGGGGAAAAACAACTTTCTCCCCAAAGCTCGCGCAAGATCTTGACCAGACGGCTCAGATTTGGCCATGTCCACAAAACGAAAATATAGCATTTTCTCGTGGTCCACACTGTCTTCTACATCAAGATCCACGCAAAACCTTCAGATGGTCGGTTCCGCTTCGCAAGTTCGCTCTCAAGTAGGCTAGAAGTGGTTCGCCATTCGGAGTTATTCACACAACCGTCAGGACCTGCTCTGACAAAGAATGCGGAGCTGAAAGCTTGGCTCGACTTTCCTTCTACTTCTTGCTCATAAGCAAGTTACAAGTGGTACCAAACGAATAACAAGTACTAGCAAAACATGCATACCCACAAGTCAAGAGAGTAAAACAAGCTTTCTCTTTTATAAAGTTTAAAGTACAAGGAAACTCGAGTTACAAGACCAAGCTACGACGAGATACAAAAGAGACATAATTACAACCACTCGTTCAATGCTTCTTCGGAACAGGGACGTTTTGATTCAAAGAAACCTGGGGATGGCGTCGCCTAACCTCGGAGCTCGTCTCTAGACCAACAAACCGAGATGCCTCTTCAGCACTGCCTCTGACCGTGGCCCTAACCGAAGCGCCACTAGACGAAGCAGCCACCCCACTTTGAGCATCAACCGGGCTACGCCTAACGGCAGACAAGCGAGTTGCAAGCTCGTAGAACGAGATCCCTCTCTCACTCTCTTCGCGATTACACGACGTGCTTCTGACGTTAATCCGTTCAGGCCGAGGTTTGAGTCGAGCCACTTCCTCCTCGAGCTCAACGATTTGATCCTTCAGAGTAGCGTCCTTCACAACTATTTTGAAACGAGGAAGTTGAGCGGATCCTACGGCTCCAGAGCTATCGGCTATAATTCGATGAAGGTGGGTCACTTCGATACTTTTGTCGACCGTAACCCTCCTCAACTCGTCAACCCTCGCCGTCAACTCGTCGTGCTCGACCATCAATTTACCAACCACAGAAGCTAACTCTTCTTCCTCCGCCGAAAGTTCTTCTTCTGCTATCTTCAGGTGATGAACCTCCGCCAGTAGTTTGCCTTTCTCCTTCTCAACGTCAAACAGTGTCTTCCTAAGCAACTCCACCTCGCCTTCAAGACAAACCTCGCGAGCTCGCTTTCGTAGTTGTTTTGTAACACTCCGGATTGTATTATGCTTGTATATATATGTATGTATATTGACTGTATGCGTGCACACAATTGCAGTGTTTTTCTTGATTTTGATATCGTGGTGGATGGTTAGGGTTACAGGACGGTTCTTGGGAGAGTTGCATTCAAAAGATGCACGAGAACGAGACGGACCGATACTAGTATAACCACTAGTTTTCGGCACGACGCACATGCAGATATAACACGGTATGGTACTACAATGAGTATAGGTTGTGTGTGCTCGTTAAAACACACGTCTCACACTCGTTGGAGCTCATTAAGGGTTATGTTGGGCAGCCAACATAACAAACACAGAACCAATGGGCTTAAGCCATGGTTTTGGTCTACAAAACCACCTAGACCCTAAACCTACCCCCCCCCCCCCCCGTCAAATCCGGCCTACCATCCCATCTCCTTTATTTCCCAATTCATTTCCTCCCTTTTGCTCTGGAAATTTCAGAAAGTGAACACCACAAGAGAAGGAGGAGAGAAAGAAGAAGGAAGTGAAGAAGAAGGATCAAAAGGAGATTTCCAAGAGAAGAAGCTTGAAGAAGTTCCTTCTACTACTACAACCAAGGGTGGGAAGTTTCTCTAAACTTGAAATTATTATCTTTTAATTAATTTTGATTGCATGCATGTGTGCTAGAATGCATAGGATTGCTCTTCTAAAGGTTGGAAGTAGAAGTCAGAATTGAACTAGGAAAAACTGGTTCGGAGTACCATTTTGTGGATTTTTCCGAGAGCAAAATATGATGAATTAGACCATGAAATTAAAAAATTTGTTCATATATCTGTTAGGATCATTCATGATTTATTTCAGAATTTTCTATGATCATTTGATATGCTAATAAAATCGTGAGATGGATCTGTTTCATGAAGCAGACTCAGAAAAGAAAAACAGGATGGCTGATATTGTAGGAATTTTCGTGATTTATTGAAGCATGATATTGATCTGAAATTTTTACTCAATGTTCCTGAATGAATGTTGATTATGAAAAAAAACCAGTAAATTATTTGGATGAGTTTATAGACATGAGAAAAATAGTTCTATAACCAGTAGCTGATGTTGAATTAGAAAACTTGATGGTTTCTGTGCTAAATTGCAATAGATGGTACTCACTGCGTAATTGGAATTTTGACATGAGGTATTTTGCATGATGTTGGGTATGATGTCTAGTTTCACCAACATAAATTTTAGGTAATTTAAACAAGTGTGCAATTTACTTTAATTTTGTGATTAAGAACTGTGCTGTTTTCAGCCAGTTTTGATACTCTGTAAAGATTGGGAATTTGAGACTTGTTAGAGGTACATTTTGAGGATCATGACCCAGTAGAGAGTTGTAGTGGACACCTAGACCTTTCCAACAAAACTAATTTGAGGCAATTTCAGTAAACTGTTGAATTATTATGATTTTTGTAAGAGTGAGCAGAGAACTAGAGTAGGGCTGAGTGCTCTGAATTGGAGAGACCAATTGTGTGAATTGGTGTATCAATGGTAAGGTGTAGCTCGTGCACAGGAAGCACGCAGGTTGGCGCTTGAGAAGCTATTTCGAGGACTTAGATGGTTGAATCTAAGTGCGTGATCAACTAGGAAGTTGTAGCCTAGGATAGTACCTTTCCAGGGTTGGGCTCATACACTCCAATCGGAGTTGTATCGAGAGAGTTATGACCTTTTTGAGATTCAGATAGAAACCCGTAGGTCACTTAGTCTGGGTTTGGACTAAGGGTTGTGAAAGCATTTTTCCCTTGTGTGTTATTTGAGTCGATGACTCGTGTCTAGGAGTGGTTGATCTCTGTTATTGAGGTTGTTGACTCCTCGAGTGGGATGGGTGACTCGAGTTAGTCACTAGGGTAAAGGATACCCTGCACCTATCAAGCCTATATTATTAGATTTCTGCCGAGCGTAGGACGTCCGAGCATGCCAGTGAGTGGAGCTCACAGAGCAATTATATATTTATAGCCGAAGTAGCTGCAGGCGTAGGCCATTGTGCTGGACGAGTCCAAGCAGGGGAAGTGGCAAACCGGACCGGTATCGCCAGGGGCCAGAGGTTGATAGGCAAATGTGGAAGCAGTAATTCTTACCCGAAATAATTAGAGTAAGGTAGGGATTAGAATGGTTTATTAAGGGGTTGGGAAATTGCATTAGTCCTAGTAGACCATAGTCGGTGTTGTATCTTCCAGTCGTAGGGATACGTTCTCGGCCGCTAACGGATTGCGTTCCCGGCTCGTATCTCGATCTGTTGATTCCCAAAATTCTGCCGAAGTAAGGTGCGGGAGGCCCGGAGGAATTGACCTCCCGTGGTGCTCACGTCCCTAAAGCGCGGGTTTTGTGTATTTTTGGTATATATCAGTTCATTACCCGATGAGGGGTGAACACGCATGCGTCAGTCCATGGGTGGACATGTGGAACCAAGGGTCGTATGACCTGGTTCAACGTGGTTTCTAAGGAGGTCCGTACGCGGGTACCAACTGGCGGTGACCACTTGGGCACTGCAGGGCAGAATTAGATCAACCGCTTCAATCTCCTTGGGCGACGGACAATCTATTGGGAACTGGAGTGTGTACAAGAGTAGGGTGCATGGTGAGGGTTTGAATCCCCAGATTGTGGAGAAAGACGGCTAGATTTGAGGGCGTATGTAGTATGGGATGCATTCGTGCTCCAAAGTCTTGCTTGCATTAGAAGTTAGGCATGTGAGTTTGCTGCATCTAGTCATAGGGTCACGTCATAACACTGCACTAGAACCCGAATCCACTAAACCCTTGTTTTGGCACATCACCTTTCTATTTTGCATTAATTATTGGTTGTGATTGAATTTTAGAGGATCGCTGTTATCACCAGCTTTGCGTCAGTCGAAGTTCTGACGTTTCCTACCTTTTAGGTATCGGTTATA
The DNA here is from genome assembly GCA_017893485.1 of Hemerocallis citrina. NCBI lineage: Eukaryota > Viridiplantae > Streptophyta > Magnoliopsida > Asparagales > Asphodelaceae > Hemerocallis > Hemerocallis citrina. The sequence continues at coordinate 270,447,839 of CM030361.1, read as the reverse complement.
CCTTCCGAACCGGTGCAGAGATATCAGAGTCACGCAGCAGAAGCCTGAAGCTAAGGAGCAAGTCTCAGGGGAGCCAATGGGCCGCTCAGCGAAGTTTCGCAAGTAATCGGTCGGTTATCCTTCCAGGAGGCAGCTAATAGCTTTACAAGTGGAGTCTGTAAATACTTGCAATAAGTTGTAATGAATTGATGTAATTTGTACTCCTTGTCCAAGAATAAGTTATCGGTTGTAATCAAATGATGTAATGACTTATTTGGCAATAAAGAAGTTTTTAAATTTCCATGTTATTACTGTATTGAGATGCATTTGAAGGTAAAGATTCTGGAAGGTGTCACGGATGTCCGGTAACGGGGATCCGGGGCGCTACATGTTTCAACTCGGAGAAATACTCCATCGACGTTGCCTTGAGATCCTCTAGTTCCAACTCGCTTTTGAGGAAACACTCTCGGCTGTGGGAGAGGGCCAGCTTCGTCGCTTTCAAGTCAGCACAAAGACGAGAGGTTTCAGTTGCTGAACTCGACTCGACAACCTGAAAAGCAGAGGCATATCAACACGAAGAACAAGATGCGGTGCTCAACACTTAGCCAAATCTCAAGACAAAACTATTTTCGAAAAGGTTCAAAATAGACTTCAACACTTAGTGAGTTTGCCAAAAACAAAAATTTTATTGATTCCAAAAAGCGGTGGCCAGTCCGCTACAAGGCAGTACACAAAAAAAAAGAGAATTACAAAAACAAAGAAGATCAAGGGGCCACCTTGAGGGGTAGCTCAGAAGGTAGCTCCTCGTCCCCTGCTACTCCGGCTTGGGGATCGGCCGCGACCTCGTCGTCCCTATCTTCCACCACCACAGTCTCAGGGTCGGCAGGAGCGTCGTCACCTTGTCGCTCTTCCCTCTCCTTTTCTTCTACATCTCCTTTAGCTTCTTCCTCGACATCAAGCTTGGCGACCGGGCCCCACAGCCCATACCCTGACTTGTCGATTCCGGGGACTCGAGCCTTGACGTGCTCGAGCGCAGTGGCGTAAGACTGCTCCATGTTGGCCACCATGTGCTTCTTGGCCTCGGCCTCAATCTCCGCCCTCGCCTTCTCCACGGCCTTGTCTTGTTGCAGCTTCACTGCCTCCACAGCCCTCGCCGCTTCGGCCCTCTCCTCGGCTGCCTTAGCGACCTCCAAAGCGAGCTTCTCCCTCGCTTGCTCCAGAGCCGCTTCAAGGTCGGCGACTTGGGTCGCCAAAGCGTCCGAGCGGCGCTGCTCTTCCTCCAACTGCTTCACGGCCCTCGCCCTTTCCGCTCTGTCTTTGTCACTAAGGGCCTTCAGCTCCCTCTCTTGCTCGGCATATTCCTCGAGTAGGTGGCTGAAATGACAAGAGGCCTGCACAAAGAAACAGTTAGAACACGACAAAAGCCGAGCTAAAGACTTAGAAAATTTTCAAATTTTTTATTTTTTTTGGAACAGCAAAGAGGACTTACTCACATAAGCGACCGAGCTACATCGAGAGCGTCGTCGCCTGTCATCCCCACCTTCAGGGCGGCTCGGTCCTTCGGGGTCAGGAGGTGGCGAACAGCCTGCATGCTCATCGCCGAGTCCCCTAAGAAGCCGTCGTGGTTCATCACTCGCCAATCGGGGACGAACAGCTTCTTGTGAGCCTCGGTCAGTATAACCTCAGCATGCTCGGTCAGGGGGGAGGGGGCTCGAGCGCCAATGCCGCCGAGACAGAGAAGCCCTCGGACAGGGCCGACTGAGGAACAACGGCAGCCGGGGTCAGTTGTCGAGGAGAAGTGAGGTCGACCGTTCCGACCACGGCCGAAGGAGCCTTGGCGGGTCGACCAGACGAGGGACCCACGCTCGTCCTCTTCCTCTTCTTGGCATCCGTGGCCGTGTTTCGCTCGACCATTATCGCCTTGAAGTCCATGTTCGGAGCCTCTGTCGAAGTGAGAGGAAAAAACAAGTTAGAAAAAAAAACATACAAGGCATTAAAGAAAAGTAAAGCATAAAGAGAGATGTCAGGAGCATACTCGAGTCGATCGGACTAAGGCCCGACCCGTGCAGCACCTCCTCGGTCATTTCTCTCCAACTCAACATCGGGAGACTGATCAACTTCACCGCCACCTCTGCCTCGGCCGGGGTCAACACCGGCTCGGCCTTTGCGTACTTCGGCACCTCCTCCTTCCACCGGGTCGGGAAGTCCCACGCCGAGGGGCCCTTGATCAGAAAGAATTTCCCCTTCCACGACTTTATCGAGTTGGGGTTTTTTATCAGCTTGACGCCTTTCCGAGGCGATAGATAGTAGCGCGGCTCGAGCTTACTCATTCTGTTGATCCGGTACAAACTCCGGAGGATGACGAGCTGTGGCTCCACCTTCGCCATTCAGCATTGAAGCAAAAACCCGAGCACATGGTGCCACGTGTTCGGCATGAACTGGATAGGACACAGCCCGTACCACCGGAGAACCATAGTGACGAAGGGGTGAGGGGGAAAATGCAGGTCGGCATTTAGCGCGTCATAGGCAAAGACGCAAAGGTCCGGCGTAAAGGCTGTGTTCGCTCGCATCCCCGGGCCGGGGAGAATCAAGGTGTACTCCGAAGGAATGGCAAAACCCTTCCTAGTCCGGAGTAGGTCCCGCTCGGTTAAAACTGAGAGGATATCGTTCAACTCGGTAACCTCCCTCGGGTCGTTCTCCTCGTAGGTTTCCGAACGACCATAGACAGCCTTGGTCAGCAGCTCACCGCTGTACTGCCTTATCCCCCCATGACCGGACAACACGGTCGGCATCCGACCCAGCTCGCCCGCCTGTTTCACAGTCTCCACCACCGCCTCGACGACCGAAGACCGAACCACGCCCTTCCCCTCTTCCTCGGCCGCAGATGACTCTACTATCTCCTTCCCCTTCCTTCGGCTCACCACTTCTCTCCCCTCCTCGCACTCCGACCTCCCGAGGAGGATGCCTCACTACCCGAGGATACCTGTGACATCTCAAAGAATAAATATCTTAGGTTAAGTGAACTGACCTTGATGTGACGGTTATGATCGGAAAAGGTTCGCCGAAAATTGCCTGGCCTTCGCGACAGCTAGCACAACCACCCATGAGCTCAGATCTCCGTTAGCAGAGCAACTCGAGGGCAAAAGTAAGTTTTGAGAGTGAAAAGTGAAAGAATGAGCTAAGGGGTGAGGGGGTTGAGAACTTATAGCCAGTAAGGCAACGGTTGGGCTTTTGCAACGCTTGGGGGCCCATTAGGGGAGACAGAACGACAGAATGGAGAGAGCTGCGATGATTCAGGGGAAGGTCACGACGGTTTACTCGACATGGTAGTACGGTAACCCCTAACTTGTCGAGCCACCGAGACATTCTGCCGAGCTACCGGGGCACCGACCTCCACATTTGGAGAAAAATGCCGCCGAGCCACTTTCACCGTCAGATTGTCTCAAAATTCGTGCTGAAATATGATGGGCGGCTCAGATCACGCCACGTCCACAAAATGACAAGATAACGTTTTCTCGTGATCTGAACCTCCAGCCTCGAGATCCACACCTTGATGGACACTCTAGATTTAACCATGTGGCTCGACGGCTCGGAACGAGCCGAGTCACCGATACACTCTGCCGAGCTATCAGGGCACCAACCTCCACATTTGGAGAAAAAATGCAGCCGAGCCACTTTCACCGTCAGATTGTCTCAAAATTCGTGCCGAAATATGATGGGCGGCTCAGATCACGCCACTCCCACAAAACGACACGATAACATTTTCTCGTGATCTGAACCTCTAGCCTCGAGATCCACACCTTGATGGACGCTCCAGATTCAACCATATGGCTCGACAGCTTGGAACGAGCTGAGTCACCGATAAATTCTGCCGAGCTACCGGGCCACCGACCTCCACATTTGGAGAAAAAATGCCGTCGAGCAACTTTCACCGTCAGATTGTCTCAAAATTCATGCTGAAATATGATGGGCGGCTCAGATCACGCCACTCCCAAAAAATGACAAGATAACGTTCTCTCGTGATCTGAACCTCCAGCCTCGAGATCCACGCCTTGCTGGACACTCCATATTCAACCACGTGGCTCGACGCTCGGAACGAGCCGAGTCACCGATACACTCTGCTGAGCTACCGGGGCACCGACCTCCACATTTGGAGAAAAATGCTGCCGAGCCACTTTCACCATCAGATTGTCTCAAAATTCATGCCGAAACATGATGAACGGTTAAGATCCCACCACGCCCACAAAATGACAAGATAATGTTTTTTCGTGATCTGAACCTCCGGCCTCGAGGTCCATGCCTTGATGGACGCTCCAGATCAAGCCACGTAGTCCCACGGCTCGTCCCGAGCTGACGAGTCACCGGAGTGCTCAGCTGAGCCACTTAGCCACTAATAAATAGAGGCCGAGCTGTCGAGCCACCGGAGTGCTCAGCCGAGCTGCCGAACAGCTTAGCTGAGCCACCGAGCTACTAAGGAGCAGAGATCGAGCTACCGAGCCACCGAAGCGCTATGACCGAGCTACCGATGCACCGACCCTCACATTTGAAGAAAAACGATTGCTGAACTACCCTAACAGTTGGATCGATTTAAAAATCGCACTGGAACATGATGAGTGGGTCGATCACGCCACGCCCATAAAACGACAAGATAGCGTTTTCTCGTGATCTGAACCCCCATCCTCACCATTATGGATGTTCCAGATCTTGCCACGTAGCTTGGCAGCTCGCAAAGCACCGAGCTACCGATCTGCCGAGGAGGACTGGCCGATCTACTGGGGCACCGACCTCCGCAAGCAGAGAAAAATGCCGCCAAGCTACTCTGATCGTCCGATCCTCCAGAAATTCGCACCGCTGGCCGATGGAAGGCCCAGATCGTGCCACGTCATAAATCGAAATTAAAAATTAATTTTTTATTTATTAAATTCGAATTAATTATTTAAAAATTGCGAAAAAAATGATTAAAAATTCAGGAAAATTAATTAAAAATTATAAAAAATAATTATAAATTCGGGGAATTATTTTTGAACCCCTGGGTAAATAATTATTGCTTGGAATAATTAATTGAAGGCCCCCGAATGATAAATCACCACTTCGCAAAATTAAATAAATGGCCCGAAAAATAGATAAAAATTAAGAAAAATCGCCAAAAGTCCAGGAGAGCTCGAAGATATCCTTGAGCGCGCACCCGGCTCTGAAAATCGCCATAATACCTCATACAAAGATTCGACACCCCACACTTGAACTCCGATACAACTCCGCAAGCCATTAAAACAGTAAAACTACTCCTCAAAGGCTAATTAAACTCAGTCTTCGGGAGTGGGGGGCACGTGATATGGCTAAAATAGGGTTAAATCGGAACCATCAAAATCGAGCTCGAATCTTAAAGATCAGGGGTAAAATGGTAATTTCATCTACAAGAGGGTCTGAAGTGGGTAATGGATCTTTTTTCCAAAGGCCCAATAACCCACGAACGGATCCATTTCAACTGGGTGCGGGTTTCAACCCGCAAGAAACCTGGTCCAGCTGGGTAGAATTAGGGTTTATGATTATACCTAATCAACGGCCCTGATTCACTTCTATCCATTCACTGGGAAGTAGGGATTTGATCTTATCCCGAAACTGGTCCCTAAGGCGACTATAAATATCCCTCTCCCCCCACTATTACCAGGTAATCAATACTTTTCCAATAAAAGCTCATTCATAATCTTTCTGATTACTGACTTGAGCGTCTGAGGGTGCGTCGCCGGGATCAACCCCGGTGTTTTGCACTTTTTGCAGGTGAACGGCAGGAGATCACGATCAAATTCCGGTGGAAAGGTTTCAGGTTTGACTATTCGACATCCCAAAGAATCCACAAATTCTATCTGTTTGCCCCCACACCAGATTTAGCGGTAACAGTCAGTTAAATGAAACTGATGCTTAAGATGTTTTTAGTAGCAACTCTCCAATACCTCGCAACCACAAGCTTTTTGCACAACATAAAATAAAACAATTATAAAAAGATACATAAATCGATACGTGATTTGAAACTAAAGAATAAGTGTGTTAAGAAAAAAAAGAAAAATGAATAAAACAATGTTCAAGAAAACACAATGCACATGATGCACACTCTTACATACATGTTCGGATTCTATGCATCCCATGCTACATAGGTCCGAGGGCAAGTCCTTAGCGTATTCCACATTATATAGTTTTATCCCTCGCTATGCAACTTACTACCATGACTACTACGAGATTTAGACATTTTGCAACTATTGGCTCTCACCCCGGAATACTAGAGATCAATCACATTCCACAGATCATTCTGGGACCCCTCATTCATCTCTCGTTCCGGAATATTGGGGATCATCTCATTTCGCAGGTCATCATGCAGACCTCATTGCACAATATCCCATGAGTGTCGCTCTCGTCCCAGAATACTGGAGATCAACCCCACTCCGCAGATCATTCTGTGGCCTCTTTCATCCTTCATCCCGGAATACTGGGGATCATCTGACTCCGTATGTCATCCTGGAGCCCTCATTTCACAATATCCCATGAGCGCTGCTCTCGTCTCGGAATACTGGAGATCAATCCCCTCTTCGCATATCATTCTGGGACCTCTTTCATCCCTCGCCCTGGAATACTAGAGATTATCTCACTCTACGGATCATCCTGGAGTCCATAACTCATGTTTGCTCTTGTTTCATTATATCACCAACTAGTGCATGTCCTTACAAGAAAAGTAACCTAAGTCACCTAGAGCTAGCTCCACCCCACCAGACTTAACTCTACCAAAACTATGAATACTAGCCCCACATGCGAAAATCCAACCATTAATTTATTTATTGCAGGTAATCCTGGATACTTCTCAGCCTCTATTGCCCACAACACTCAATCCTCAACAACCTTTCTAGGATTCCCACAATAACCCTAACTTTCAATGTGAACCATCACTTGCTTCAAATAAAATAAAATATTCTTTCTCTTATCCATCTCTAGAACTTCACTTTTCCACAACACATCTCGATTAAGATTATCTCACTCCAAATATAAGCATTCATTTATCCATCAATCACTAAATCATACATCATCTATGATTTAGTAAACATTTCACTTCCTTAAAGATCCATATTTGAAAACACACTCAATTTTCTGGAAGATTTATCAACTTTAAACTGAAATAACCCTCCTTCGATTTTGAGATTTATCCCAAAAATCTGAAATTTATAGTTTGAAATCTGAAATTCGCACCTCTTGAGCTGAGAGTAGTCCCTTTAAAACAAAACAAAATTTAATCATTCAAACTAAACAATTAATTCCTCCAAATTGTGAACTTTATTCATAAAAAATATAGTCTTACACAGCCCAAATCAGAAATTTATTCGATCAATTATAAATCTCAATTATTCCAAAAATACATAATTTTTTTAGATCAAACTCAAAGGAATTATTCAAATAGATAATAGATATTTAATTAAATATCCCCTCAAAAAAAGAAACACAGCCCCTGGGTTTCAAACCCGCAACCAAACACCCACGGCGCCAATAACCACGCTAGCCAGTAAGTCCATGTCGTTGTTTGTCATCTTGATTTCAAGAATCAGGATGAATTAAATTGAATTCGAACTCATTGTTCAAACCTTAACCCTTAATGGCCGAACCTCATCTTTTCAAATTTGATTCTTTTGGATTAATAACCCAATATTTTATGTTCCAAACAATTCATTAAAATTTTACTCAATAAAAATAGTGAATTTAAACATAGAGATCTCATCTTTCAATGATCAACACGAATATTTAGAACCCATGACAAACTCTAATCATCCACAATATTATATGAGTTCATTTAATCAATTTCCACAAATAAAAATATGATCTTTCATGCACAAGAATACTCATTACTCAATAACAAATCAAACAGGAATATCATGCCACCAAGATTTTCTTTTTATCTTATATTAACATCCAATCTGTATCTAACAAACAATCTTCACAATCATCTCACAAAAAATCTTCATATTCATGCTAATATAATCATATTTCACGAAGATTTAAATCCTAGCATGATTCTATATTGTTCATGAGTAATAAAAACACATCAAGAGACATGGAGTAGACGCCCACCTTTTTGTATATTGAACACAAGATCGAATATGCCCTTCTCCTCCTTAAGAAATTGATCTCCACTCTTGAAACCACCAAAAATCACCAAGAAAAGCAAAGGAAAATGCTGACCAAAATTCCTACTGTCCATATATATGGCCGGCTTAGGACTAGGGTTTCTTGATGGAGTTTTTGCAAATAAGTCCCTCTACAAACATATATTTGCATTGTTCAGTTGTTCACCCAATCTTTCCATTATAATTCGATCAAATATGGATAGTATCTATCCAAGAAAATATGTCCAAAAAACTAGCTACCCATGTGGCCAACCATTTTTTTTAGTTTAAATTTTTGGCTCCAAATGTCTTTTTACACAAATGCCCCCTTCTTTTAGAATATTTACAAAAACAGTTTCTCTTATTCGAAAAAATCCCAAAAATTAAAATGACCCAATTAAATTTAGGTGAAATTATTCAGTAACTCAAACTTAAAATTTGCATCTCAAAAATATTTGCACGTACTTTGCACGTGTTTCATACGTGAAAAATGACAATTTCGCAAAAATTCATAATAATCAAATAAATTAATTGAAAATTTATTTATTAATTCAAACCAGGGTATTTAAATTTCTAGGGCGGTACACTATGTGCGTCACGCGTTTGACATAAGCTGCATCGAACTCAGCCTATACCAATTGAGCACCTCTCTAACAAGGTGTGAAGAGGCAGACAAAGCCCCACGTAGAAGGCATGGCAAGGGAAGAAATAGTACTCTTCGGACATTGCATAACACGCCTTAACTCCGAGACCCAGCAAGAGTAACCCATACTCGGTAGGGATCCCTAAGATTGCCCTAATCATGGCAAGCTCTTCCCTCGTGAGAATCAAATTAGCTTCAGTGGTGTGAACCGGGTCCGAATCAGCATACTCCATGTTGTTCTGAAGAAAATCCCGATCTACTTCGTGGTACTCCCTAATCAACTCTGGGGCTAGAAACAACGGCGTCTTAAGTGCAAACAACGACGTCTTAAGTGCAAACAACGACGTCTTAAGTGCACACCCCATGTCTTTCATCGGCTTAACGACCGTCTCCATTTTAGTCGAATGACCAGCCATGCCTTTCCTCTTCTCCTCTCTAATAAAATGACTAGATGCTACATCACCGTCTACCTCAAAACAAACCACAACGGAAGAGCAGTCGCTCGACGAAATGCTAGACATAACTGATAATGATTGTAAGTGAGTTACCTGATCAAGCTCACAAGAATTTCGAAGATACAGCGACAACTAGCACCACTGTCAAAACCGCCAGGTAAACCACCAGCATTGCCCAGGCCAACCACCACAAGAGCTAGAGAGAAATGCTCCCAAAAAATTTGTAGAGAGAGAAAGTGGAAGAAGTAAATGAGCAAATGTGAGAGAGATGAGTGGGGTTGGGTCTTATTTATAGGCCCACCAAGATATGTGGCAGCATTTGAGTCATCTAAAAGATCCAACGGTCGAAGCACGCAGCACCCAAATGAACAGTAACACTCGTCCAACAAAATAAAAATACTTGATCGACAAAACAAGCGGATAGCTCAATGCTTGGTCGGAAAAATAGCGAATCGACAAAACGAACGATGGGACACTTGATCAACGAAAAAACACTTGATTGGAGAAAGAGCGATTTGACGAGGTAGACCACTCAACAAACACTTGGTGGGCGAAAACTCAAGAATTCTACAAACCAAATTGTAACACCCCGTACTTAAGAGTGAATATATATAATATTATATGAAATTATATGTATATATATATATATATATATATATATATATGGGGAAAAAGGGGTATGAGCAACTTGCTCATTTAGTAAATAAACAATTGATGATGTGGCATACATGTGATTGGAAAATCATTAAAGGGTTAATTGTCCAATGTATCACATGCATGCCACATCATCAATTGCTCATTTACTAAATGAGAAAGTTGCTCATATCCCTTTTACCCATATATATATATATATATATATATATATATATATATATAATATGGGAAATGCTCCATTGAAAATGCAAATGTTGTGAAAACCCGTGAAAACAACCTAGGCCACTTTCGTTTTCACGTTTTCCACGCTACAATACGTTTTCAATGGAGCATTTCCCTATATATATATATATATATATATAGGAAAAGCTTCGGTTGTGCACTGCCTCTAGTGTACACGGCGTGTGCACTAGGCCTTCGGGCATTCATATCGAAGATTCGAACCGTTCACATTGATCTACACATCTAAATTAGTCTAAATATGTAAAATCAAATCATTTGAAATTCATTTACCCATCCATTGAAATATGAATAGCTGAAAATCATTGTTTTTTATAGTCACATGATGGATAGGCAAATGAATTTCAAATGATTTGATTTTACATATTTAGACTAATTTAGATGTGTAGATCAATGTGAACGGTTCGGATCGTCGATATGAATGCCCGAAGGCCTAGTGCACATGCCGTGTGCACTAGAGGAGTGCACAACCGAAGCTTTCCCAATATATATATATATATATATATATATATATATATATATATATATATATATATAATGTGAGAAGTGGTTGGTTGGCCTATGGAGACTTCTATGGGATATGGATTAATTGGATTTAATGAAGGAGCCTATAGAACGGTCTATGGGGCTTAGGAAAATGTGTGGCATTAAATGAAGAAAATGAAAGAAAGAGAAGGAGATGGGTGTGCTGTGCTGTGCTTTGCTTGGGCGTGGGTGGATTAGTCCCACATTGGAGGAAGAGGAGAGAGAGTGAGTGAATAAATATAGTTGCTCATGATTAAGAGGTACCTAATGGCTATAGCCCTTTTTGTGAAGCACGCCTGTGGTGGACAGTTGTTAGGATTTTATTTATTCGCGTATTGCGTGCACGTATAGCCGCATGCGCAGCTGAGTCGTGCCCGAGGTGTTACAAATGGTATTAGAGCCGACTTTCGACACCGAGTGTGTGCAAGATGTACATCCGAGAGGGAGAGAGGTTGGTACAGGTCGTCGGGTAGGGACTATACAAGTAGCAGAATCAAGGTAGTCCTCTCCACATCGGCTAGAAAGGAATCCTGGATCAGGTTGCAAATCTCGGGCTCAGAGAGGACATTGAGTTCTTAAGGGGGGTGTGTATAATACCCCGTACTTAAGAGTATATATATATATATATATATATATATATATATATAAAACATAATGTGAGAAGTGGTTGGTTGGCCTATAGAGATTTCATATAACATAATGTGAGAAGTGGTTGGTTGGCCTATAGAGATTTCTATGGGCTATGGATTAATTGTATTTAATGAAGGAGCCTATGGAAGGGTCTATGGGGCTTAGGAAAATGTGTGGCATTAAATGAAGAAAATGAAAGAAAGAGAAGGGGATGGGTGTTCTGTGCTGTGCTTGGGTGCGAATATCGGAGGAAGAGGAGAGTGAGTGAGTGAATAAATATAGTTGCTCATGATCAAGAGGTATCTAAATGGCTATAGCCTCTTTTGTGAAGCACGCCTGTGGTGGACAGTTGTTAGGATTTTATTTGTTCGCGTATTGCGCGCATGTGTAGCAGCGTGCGCAGCTGAGCCGGACCCGGGTGTTACACAAATTCAATGTAACCCAAGGAGATTGCCCACTTGTTAGAATCGACCAAACTCTAGGTTGGGTATAACCAAGGAGGAGTTCAACTCAAACACGAACCCAACAAAGCTTCTAACTTTGCCTAGCTTGAACTCAACGATGATCTGTACTTGTGCAAAACCTGAAATCAACATGGGTTTTAACTTTGACTAAACCTCCACACTTGAGCAAGAATCCAACATACCAAAATCCTCGAAGTGAGCAAGACCCGAACTCTCCAAGGGCTTCAGGCTTTACAAGAACTCCGAAGTTGGCAGGACCCGAACTCGACAAGCTTCAAAGTTGATAAAAACCATAGCTTTATGAAACCCAAGCTTAACAAAGCACTAGCTCGACCTCAAGCTTGATCAATGAAGCTCCGGGTTGGATCAAAGCGATGGTCGGTAGCTAGTTTGGCCAGTAAAAACCTAGATCTTTAATCTGAAACCTAGGTCGACGAGAAGTAGCGTGGTGGAAGAGACGATCACCAAATCTCTTCGTTGGTTGACTTACTCTTGGTCAACGAAGAGAAGATATCGAAATCCCTGGTCTCCGAAACTCCTAGTCACCGAAGACCTAGCTCGCCGAACCCAAACCCAACGCCAAATCGAAGATAACCCAACGAAGACTCTTGCTTGGCTACAATCCTTAAACCTGGTTTGCGAAGCTCCAGGATGGCACAACAACAAATTCAACTCCAAAATGACGGTCGACAAACTCCATGTCGACAATGAAGGGGAGTAGGTTACCTAAAATGGTCGGGTGACCTAGGGTGTGCTTGCGATGCCTTTGTAGCCATCTGTTTGCTTCACGATGCATTCAAGCACCTTCACTGCCCTCCATCCACTTCATGATGAGCGCAAATAGGTCTGGACAAAGCAGATCGATCTGAATCCACTCATTGGTCTCCCAAATCAGTCGGGCGACCAAGCGCTACCACCACGCGATTGTCAGACATCCGATCGCTTAGATTCGCGAACTCCCCCTTGACCAATGGACTGGATCATGCCACATCGCTGCTCTGCAACTGCTCTACCCTGCTCAGCTTCTCACCCATACGAATCTATTAGCACGCGAGCTCCATCATGATGGAAGCACAAGATCGGGCCACATCACCTATTCATCACATCTACACCATCACATTCATCCAACTCACTCAGCAGGCGAGTCCAGGCCTGATCAATGTGTCAAATCGCTCCAAAAAGCGTGTTAGGTTCGATAAATCAACAAACAAAACCCACAAAATCATTTAAAATTTGAAATTTTAATTAAAAATTCCAAATAATAATTATTAAATGTAAAAAGTTAATTAATTTCTGAAAAATAATTAATAATTCAGATAATTTATTATAAATTTTGAAAAAAAAATTATTAATTGCGGAAAATCATTAAAAATCCAAAAAATAGAAAATTCCAAAAAAAATTAGGAAAATTTCCACTACCTCCAGAAGCTCTGAACAAGTTCTAGGCATCTTGAATTGGCCCCTGAAAGTCAAGAAAGTACCCCAAAACTTCAAAACAAGGCAAACTACTTCTCGAAAGCTGAGAAAATTATCTCTGGGAGTAGGGGGGCTTATGATATTGATAAAAGTCGTAGCAAATCAAGGAAGTATGATTCTAGCAAAGATCTTAAAGTTCCTATAGGCAGATTAACAGTAATGGGCCTCCCTAACACGTCCAGACCTTCTCCAGGCTCACTAACAAGACATGGGTCGAACTTAAGCCCATTAAATGCGACTGGGCCAACTAAGATGGACACCCAGCCCATCAGGGCTGTAAGTCAAATCTCTTATCCCCAACAAGAGAGCAAATGATTCTATTTCTTAAAGGGGGGAATGTATAGAAGATATTAAATTTCTATCAATCTTCTAACCGATTTCCAGGCCTATAAATACCCTCCCCCCTCCCTCAGTCAGAAGGTAATCATTTTTTTCTACTCTTAAGCTCTCCTTCTCTCTCTGTTTCTGACTTGAGCGTCAGAGGGTCTGTCATCAGGGCCAACCTCAGTGTTTCAGACTTTTTTGCAGGTCCATCGGCCATGTCAGCAACCGTTAGATCTTGATCGCAGAACACTTTGAATGATCCCAATCTCTGGAGATCCAACCACTTTTTATGGCAACTATCTGTAGCACCCCGTAAAATTGAGTTCAGAAAATTTTGCTCTACGTGTGTTACGCACATGTATTTTGTACCGTTACGTATAATATCCGTAACATTATTAATATAAATATCTTTACATAGTATTTCGATTGTTTATAAATATTTCTCTGTTTCTCAAATCCATTTGTATTTGAATATTTATTGATACGTGCGAAGCACGTGTTTGCAGTGCATGTGTTGGTAGTATTCTTTCCAAAATAAAATTTATGAAGTGAGTACGTTTATTTCATTTGTCCAAAAAAAATATTATTATGATTAATTTAATCTAGTTTTATTAAATTTATATTAAATTGAGTAGCACATAAATTCTATTCCTTATATTTTTGTGTGTAGTTCATGTGGTTAATTAAACACATTATTTTGTGCACACACACATCACGAGCACGTGCTTTGCCCTTGCACTTTGGCCAGCCAAATTGATTCGGAGGGAAGGGAAAAGGTTTTTTGAATTAGATTAAGGAGAGTGGGTAGTTATTAAGATTATGTGGGTAGTTTAGAAACTTCCCATCTTCTTTTCCTTCATAACCCCCCCCCCCCCCCCAATCCACATCCAGCCCAGCATGGTCTGAGCCTCTCTTTCCCATTTTTTGAAAATCATGCACTTTGGCATTTGGAGATCTGGCCATTTTGAAGGCAAACTTTCATTTTATTTTTTATTTGCAAAATCATACACCCTTGGTTTCTTTGGAACTCGAATTTTGAGAAGTCTTGGGAATTATTTTTCTAGGAGTTCTAATTGCTAGGGATTCGTTAAAAAGGAGGTGGGTGTTTCCTTAGTCTATAATTATTTTTTTTGTAGGAAGAATACTATGATTAGAAGTCATGTTATATGCAAATTTTAATTTCTTTTAGGTGGTGAATTAATCTTAGAATCAAATGCATGTTAATTTAATTAAGTTATATGAAATTGTAGAAAAGAAAATTGTGTTAGATTGCTAAAAATTAGTTAAATTATTGATGTGATAATGTCATGTCTTGCTAGCCAAAATTTTAAATAGAAGCATACACATGATTTTGGTAAATTGTATAAGGTGCAATTGTAGAATTGGTTGCTTGTAGTGATATAAATAAATTGTGTTGATGCATCATGTTAATTTTGGTAGATGTAATTGTAGATATTAGGAATGTTAAAATTTTCATTCTCTGTAATGTGATTAAAATTTAGAACTCAAATTGTACAAAGTTAGGTTGGCATGCATCATGAATGTTAAAACAACAAAATTTGTTATAGAACAGAGAGGCTTAATTTATTTTTGGAGAGGCTGTTAGAAAGTTGAGTGAGGCGTGAGAGCCTGGTTAAAGCGTTCACATTTGGACGCTATATACGGTATACTTGGTCTCGGGTTCAAATCAAACCGAGTGCAAAACATACTTATTTCATTTGTTTAATTCGTTTGAAATGAGGGTTGTTTATGTTAATAAATTGTAACCTAGTTGACATAATAATAGAATTTGGAGCCTCGTCTTGGTATTCGGTTTAGGGTGCTGCGTACGGTGTGCAAGGTTTTGGGTTCGAGTCGTTTGGGGGCCTTTCTATTTTTTTGTTTAAATCTTTATGAAATATTAAAACAATAATAAAAAACGTATAGCAATTTTTATGTGTAGAATTTTACACTAACAGGGGTTGGACTAGCAATTTTTATGTGTAGAATTTTACACTAACAGGGGTTGGACTTTGTGGCTGTTGGGTGTGATTTTAGAGTGGGGTGCTCAGCTCTGGTTCGATCTTGGTTGAGGTGATAAAATTTAAATTAATATGAAGTGTTCATGGAATATTTGGAAAGATTACATTTATTAGTTCAAGATTTGTTTTGTGGATTAAAATTAAATTACTTTAAAAAGTAAATTTTGGAGCTATTTCATTAAAAACAAATGTGATTAAAAGAGAAAAACGTGATGATTCTCAATCTAGATTTATTCTAAAACTTTTATATCGGGTGGAAAACGAGTTTAATTTAGAGATTATGAAAATTTGTTTGGAAAATGAATTAAGTGATAATCAAAGAAGGAATTTGGAAAATTAGCCGTATGATATTTGTAAGGGTTTTTACCAAGTTGAAACGTTATTGAAATATTGTTATAAAGGGATAAGAAGTTATTTATTTGTTATAAGATTGATGAACTTATAGGGGATGATTAAAATAATCGAATGAATTGTAATGAATGTGAAATTTTAAAAGAGTTTAAGAATAACGTAGAAATTCTCTGCATTTGCGGTGTGAAATCTAGAGACTGAGCGAGACCTAGGATGCCGACAGATTATAGTTTGTAGAAGTTTGGGAAGTAGTCAGTGTGGGCTAACATTCTCAGTGTTTGGGCTTAAGTCCAGTAGGGTAAGCTGGCTCTAGGTCATCAGAATTATAACTGGACTAAGGACAGGCACAAGATGGAGATATGATGAAGTAAGGGCAAACATGAGTATGAGGCCTCAGCTGGTCTGCAGCGTGAGATGGTCCCCGGAATTATCGAGATGTGAGTGGAAGTGTCTCCAACTCATCTGCGGTGTGGGATTGATCTTCGGAATTATCAGGATCGAGGCGACGCTCATGTGATGTTTTATGTGTGATGAGGCACCATGGCTTGCGGTGTGAGATTAATCTCCAGAATTATTGGGATGGGAATGGAAGTGTCTCATACTCATCTGCGGTGTGGGATTAATCTCTGGAATTAGCGGGGTGTGGGCTAGATACTCATAGAATGTCTAAATCTTATGTTAGTCACGGATGTAAGTTTTTTCATGATGAGGGATTGAAACCTATAATGAGGATTATGTTAAGAGCTTGCCATCAGACCTATGTAGTATGGGATGCATAGAATCCGAACATGTGCGCATTAGTGTTGCATCGTAAGTATGAATGTCTGCATTAGTCATTAAGTTCATATCATACACTGACATAATTAGGATAATCACTCTTCATTTTTGCATCAAGTTTGTGTTTGCTACATTGAGGAATCGTTGTATTATAGCATTACGTCTGTTGTTTGCAACTGACGTGCCTGCAATTTTCAAGTTGCAGGACTCAGATTAGCGAGTGACGTGGAGAAGAGTTATATACTGATGGTTGTTGCAATATTGAAGATATTGGATGTTATAAACTGTACTATTTTTATGTAAATTTCCACTGCATATTTTAATTAATAACATTGTAATGAAAACGTTTTAAATTCCTTGTATTTTTGTACGAAGTTGAAGTAAAGATCCGGTTTATGCTACGAATCACCTAGGGATGGCAAACGGGTCGGGTCGACCCGCGCCCCGTCCGTTTAACCCGGCCCATGAAACGGTGGTTCGGGTTCGGGTCGAACCCGTTAATGTAAACGGGTCGACCCGGGTCGTGAATAACTCGAATACAACCCGAATAATCTGGCCCGTTAACCCGTGAAAAAAGATTCAACTTGCCTGCGAACCCGCGGGTCGACCCACGGGTTACGAACCGTTTGACCCGGCCCGGGTCGACCATTGACCTGCGGGTCCAACGGGTCGCTGAGAGCGGCACTGTACACCAGGACGACTATTCTAGCCGTTTTTGTGTCTTTTTTTGTTAATTTTTGGTTTATTTTTTTTATTTTTCCCTATAAATACCCCCTAAAACCCAAACAAAGAATTCACACCTTACTCTCTTACTCTCTATACTATTATTACTCAATTAATTTCAATTTGTGAACAATTGAACAAACAAGGTAGCAACTAGCAAGACATACACGATCAAATTCCGATCGTATCGAACTCAAAATTCAACAACGCCTTCAAGTCTTCAACTCTCCTCCCAGTGATCAAATTTTCAACTCCTCCAAGCTCTCTTCAAGTCTTCACTTTCGGACTTCTACTTCCACTTCTATTCTTATTTTCACGGATTTTTTTATATACGAGTATCCACGGTGAACGGTATCAAAATTTCATATCCATCTTCTTCTATTTTTATTTATTTTGTAGTTATAATTTTTGGTATCTTATTTGTTTGTTGGTTTTTTGATCTTCTCTCTCACAACCCTCTTGTTTTTTAGGTTTTTTTGTGTGTAACTTATCGCCCCTACATTGTGTAGTTTTTTTTACATACACTACTACATATCAATATGTCTAGATCACACGATAGCGGTCGTAGCCAAAGTGGGCAAGATTCCACCGGCACTTCCCGTAGGCCACCAATTGTCCCACATAATGAGCCGGCCGAAGAGTACCATGATCCTCCTACCCAACAATGTGGTACACACGATTAGTTTGAAGGAGACATACAATTAGAAGAAGAACCACAACAATAATCAACCGAACAACACAACCCGCTAGTGGTAGAAAAACTAAAGGGGAAAGTAGCGATTGGCATAAATTTTACGATTATATTCCGGACGAAAATATACCAGGTGTAGGTTTGAAAGTTTGTAAAACATGTTCTAAGCAATATAAATGAAAGAGGGGTGAGGGCACGGGTACAATTAAGCGACACATCCTAAGTATGCATAAAGAACTTCTTGTTGACCTACCCGGCCAACAAAAAATTGATAGCCACCCTTATGATCCCGATCCTGTTCGTTGGGAAATGGACCGATTAGTAATAAAGGAAGAGTTACCATTTTCCTATCCCGAGAGTAGAGACTTGGAAAATTTTAATCAAACCGCCTTAAACCCTCATTTTAGAAGAATCCCTAGAAATACCTGCAAATCGAATTGTTTTAAAATGTACAATGAAATGAAGGACGGTTTGATTGCAATTTTATGGAGTTTATCTTGTAGAGTTAGTTTAACTTTGGATTGTTGGACGGGTTGCAACAATGATCTAGTGATGAGAATAACCTGTCATTGGATCGACAGTGATTGGATTCTTCAAAAAAGAACTATATCACTTGCCGCGTTGCCCTATCCCCATAGTGGCATTGAAATAGCAAACCGTATTTTAAAAATTTGTGATATTTTTTATATTAGCGATAAAATTATGTGTATTAGTTTTGATTATGCATCTAACAACAATGCATCAATTAGTATTTTAAAAACCGCATTAAACCCTCCATCTGACAATATTTATCATGTTAGATGTGCATGTCATATTTCAAATTTATGTGTTCAAGATGCATTAAAAATAGCGGAACCCTATATGGTTAAAATTAGAAATTGTGTACATTTTATTGCATTAAGTGGCACCATATTTCAAGAATGGAAAAATTGGTGTAGGATTTCAAATGTACCTTTTAGAAAAATTCCAAAGGATGTTAAACACCGATGGAACTCTAGTTTTGATTTACTACATGTTGCTACCGAATATTAAATGATTTTTGTATCGCAAAAAAATGCCAAATTTTGAAATGGCTCCCCCCGATTGGTATTTTGCCGAATCTTTATTGAATTTTTCAGAACATCTTTAAACTGCAACTTTCAAAATTTCAAAATCATATGAATCTACTTCTAGTAGTATTTTTATTTCAATAGTTACTATGATGCAAACTTTTAAAGAAATGTTAGATGATGCTTTTGTTGGTGATATTGTCAAACCTGTATACACAAAATTTTTGAAGTATTTTAATCCTCCTCCTATGTTGTATTGTGTTGCTACCGTTACGGATCCTCGTATCAAATTAGAAGGTACGAAGAGTTTGATTGAAATATTTTTTAATTTACTTGGGGATGATGATTCTGATATTGATTACGCTTCTTTTTTAGTTAAATTTGAATCTACATTAAATAACTTGTATGATTATTATGATAGATCTTTTGTTTCTAGCGGTACAACTTCTGTAGTTAGTTCTTCTTCTGCTACTTCTAAAGGTAAGGGTAAGAGTAAATTTGATGTCAGAACATTTAATTTACTTGTACAAATTCAATCAAAAAAACCTAGGACTAATCAACCAAAAGAATTAAATTGGTATAACCAACAAGATTCTGAGTCTTCTAGTTCTTCACTAGATATTTTACAATGGTGGAAAGACCATGAACACACTTATAGTATTCTTAAATATATGGCTAAAGATCTACTAACTCCTCCTGTCTCTATAGTTGCTTCTGAAAGTGCATTTTCTGCAAGTGGCAGGGTTCTAACTGATTATAGTAATCGCTTGAAGCCCCAATCGTTAGAAATGCTCGTTTGCACAGAAGACTAGCTGAAGGCTGAAGATAGGACACTAGGAAAAGCATTATCTACGTCCACAAGTAGGAGCAACTCGGCGGAAGAACAACAACAATAGCAACCAAAATGAAGAATTTAAGACCAACAACAACAGATTGAAGGCCATCAAATTGAAGACAATTGTAAATAGATAAAAAATTATATTAAATCTTTGTTTGTTAGTTTAAATTCGAAAAATTGAAGTAAATTGAAATTGTATATAAGAAATTTGTTATTGTATAAAAAAAATTTGTAGAAAATCTCTATTTTTATTCCAAATTCTGAAACTTGTATAAGTTGAAAGTTGAAACCAAATTAATAATATATAATTTTTTTTTGTCAATTTCACCCTTTCAATCTTATTATTATTATTACATTTTGTTGTTTATTATTAAAATGACAATTTTTTTTAAGGTAAAAAAAAAAAGTTAACTCTTACCCGGGCCAACCCGCGACCCGACCTGGGTTGGACCCGAAGGGTTCATGGGTTGGGCGGGTCGTGAATTTGTGCCATCGACCCATCCCGGCCTAGCCCGGTTAGCCCAACGACCAGACCCGAACCCGCCATTTTTGGGTGCGAACCCTGGGCGGGTCCGACCCGACCCGGCCCGCATGACCCGTTTGCCAATCCCTAGAATCACCTATGTTTGGAATTCGGGACGTTACACTATCAAAGGTCAAATCTATAGTAGTTTCCTTCAAAATATAAACTCTCTATCTATTTGCTCCCACACCAAAATAAGCAGCAACACCTGTCTCACTCGATTTCAATGAAGGCTGTAGATATGTTGGTGTTAAGTGAGGTGAACTTGTCGAATCAGTTCGTACTGGAGGAGGGTGACACTAACTGGAGGAGGATTTCTCGGGCTCCTCCTTATTCACACCTCTTCGTTTGTTTCCGGACAATGGCTCACTTTGGTCCAAGAGATGAAGAACCTCCTCTGCCCAAATGTACTTTTCACACTTTTGCTACAGCTCAGAGAAGTCCCAAGGAGATTTTGTGGCCAGTGACGCTTTGAGGTAGGTGTTGACATTTTTATCGAAATGCGGCAGCTGCTACCGCTGGTCAACGGTGGGGATAAACCTAGACCCTGCTGTCAAGTATCTGACAAACTCCTTGAGGGGATCCCTGCAATCTTGTAGAACCCCGAATTTCAATAAATAAAATTAGAAATAAATGGCACAATTCCTAGCATCAACTTCAATTGTAATTATAAACATAGTTGACACATGAAAAATTAAAACTTTTTTTTATTACATTAACTCTTTACAACATAGTGGAATCAAACTCTTTAAATTACAATTCTTTACAACATGATGAATTTCAATTTTGAATTAACTACAAGCTCTTTCTTAATTCAACTTTACCCATAACTATAAACCGGCAAAATTTGAATGAAAAGTGGGCATGTCAGTTAAATGCAACTGACGTCAACTATAATGATAGTGATACCTTCCAACCTCACAAACACAAGCAATCCTAATTAATACATGTTAATAATAATGGAATAACATGGCAATAATATATGGAATATAAAACAATGAACAATGAAACATAAAACAACAAGTGAAACTAGGCTAAGTGTCGAGTGTAAGAAAACAAGAAAAGCATACATAAAATGAGTCAAAAAATACAAATACATATGATGATTGCTAATGCATACTTGTCGGATTCTATGCATCCCAGTCTACATAGGTCCAGTACAAGCCCTTATCGTTTCCACTTTAAAGGGTTCAATCCCACGTTATGCAACTAACCTACTTCAGTGATTATTTTAATATTTAGATTATTCTGTGAGTATCTAGCCCATGCCCCGATAATTTCGGAGGTCAATCTCTATCGACAGATAATTCTGGAGACAATTTCACTCAAACCTGGGAATCTTCGAGAATACCCCACACCCCAAACAGTGATGCCTCATCACACGAATATCTCATGAGCATCGCCTCGATCTCGATAATTCCTGAGATCAATCCCACACCGCAGGTAATTCCGAAGACTATTTCACTCACACCTCGATAATTCTAGAGATTATCTCACACCGCAGATCATATGAGGCCCCCTACCCATGTTTGCTCTTATTTCATCACAACTCTAACTAGTGTCTGTCCTTCGATTGATTATTATTAATTAAGTCACAATTCCCCTCTAGAGTTTATGTACCCCTGTCAGGCTCAATTCAATTAGCTCAACAACAAGGCCCCACTGGCCAAATATCCACAAAATCTCAACTATCAGCATGTTAGGGTCCCACTCAACCTCTAGAGCCCAAAAAGTTAAAAACATCATCTCAGCATTTCCTAGTATCTTATAAATCCGAATAAGTCAACTCACAGCGAGGTTTCCCTCAAATCCAATAGTCAATAAAACCAAATACTTCCAAGTACAACTGTATAATTTGTCAAAACTGAAACGAAGTGCGAACAAAACTGAGATCTTATACTCTCAAAACAGCGTAGAATAAATTCAATATAATACTCTTGTAAATTACGAAACGTTCACTTTCTAAAACTAAAAAATAGAACTTGAACTACATCAAAAACTTAAGAATTCACAATCTCTGAAAGTAGTGTAATCTGAACTAAATCGCCTTAAAAACAGAGAAGTTATCCTTGCAAATTCGAATAAACAATCATTTAAGAAATAGAAAGTTGCAGTAAAACAAATGTGAAAGTCAGACATGACGGTCGACCGCCAGACACAGTTATAAAACTGCGG